>OY992509.1:4728134-5367224 GCA_963921215.1 Scoparia ambigualis
TCAACTTCTTCACAATCTGCATTTAAAAGAACAAATGAGTTTAACTGTGTAGGTTGTGTATTAGTTGGATTATTGAAAGTACGTAATTGAATAGGCTGAATCTGTTGAGCAAGTTGTTTTCCAATATTTGCAAAAAAATCGTTAACAAAGTTTGCTGATTCAGATGGTGAATTTTTGACATTTAATAATTCTGAGTTCTTTGTTTTAGTTTCACTTGTAATACCAAGTACTTTACTAGATAAGTTTAAAAATCATGTAAAATCTTGTTTACTTAAGAAAGGTTATTTTACAGTTAAATAATATTTAGAAGACAAAACAGCCTGGTAATGATAAAATAATCACATTATATTTTCTGTGTAATTAAATACAAGTACATACAAAAAATGTAACAATAAGATTTTAGTCAATTTTAATTTAATTTTTTGAATAGGTACGTATTTCCTTATATATTGAAGGCAACATGTCTTATCTCTATGTAAAAAATGAATTTAAAAAAACAACACGCTTTGGACTTAAAAAAAATAACAACTTAACATCGCTGCCGAAGGCAGTGCCCAAAGCCGAGTCCGTGCCGGACACCGACTCCACATCCGAGGACGCCCCCTCGACACTAGCTTCATCGGCAACATCGCTGCCGAAGGCAGTGCCCAAAGCCGAGTCCGTGCCGGACACCGACTCCACATCCGAGGACGCCCCCTCGACAGAACTTGACTCGTCAGTGACTTCGCTCGCCGGATATTCCAGGTTAGCCCCGGCCGACAGCTTCTCGGCCCACCACGGCACGGACAGCGCTGCTTTAACTAGTACATCCAGCAACATCTTAGTCCTAGCCGGGTCGGCAGCGGACAAGTCCGTACTGGACCAATCGTGGTACCTTAACAGGCCCCTCAAGAGTATTTTCCTAACCGCCACTTCCCCTCGGATCTCGTCGTGTCGTTCACGGAAACCGTAACACACTACGTAAGCCTCGGAGTTACCCGCCAAGGAAAAGTCCGGCTTAATGAATTCAGCTGTTTTAAATTCAAGTAGAATATCCCTGATCGTTTCGAGCTGGGTGAAAAAGTTTGAGATTTTAATTAAACAGTTACCACCCTTCCTCAGGACCCTCCGTACCACTGCCACCTTCGCGATGATCACCCTATCGTCCACGTACGAGTCCTCATCGGCACCATCAGCGACCACTAGCTCAAATGTCCTGGATCCGAGCTCGCGCTCCACGGCGTCTTCATCGTTAATGTCCAACGAAAAGTGACTCTCTCCGGGCAGTGACGCGTCATACTCTACGGCTGGGCCGGAGCAAGAAACGACGTCGGCGTTAAGGGCGAGCAACACGCTCAAGAATCCCCCGGGAGCACCACATAGATCCAAAACCGGGCCCTCCGTTCGCAATTTTGGGTGCGAAGCCAACGCGCTCAGCAATTTGAGGCCCGACCGGTTAACGTGTTCGTGTTTCGGTAGTATAGCCGTCGAATCGTACATCGGCTTCTTGCCGGCTACTTTGGTTTTAAAAATCCGATCCTGTACGAACCCAGCGAACCTCTCAACACGGGCCCCGATTGTCCTTGCGAATTCCCCGCATTCATACGCATCCACGTGACCGGCTCCAACCACGTTCAACTTTTCGCCTCTCCGAGATCGCTAATGACATGAACGCACAAGTCGCTCTCGATTATCCGCGCAAACACACCGAAATTGTCGGTAGTACCCCACGCGGCGACGTCGGAGAAATCTTCCAAACCGAGGTTCCTGTTGTCCGAAACCTCATCGCCAACACAAGCTGCCAACAGTAACCTCCTCAAAGACACCACGTCCAAAGCATTCGGCTCCAAACCCAAGTAGTGCAGCATGGCGTAATATGCGCACCGACCGTCTCCGGGCATCACAACCGCCTGCAGTGACCCGCACTCAGAGTGATCGAGGGGTCTGAGGTCTCTAAGCACGCTCATCGCCTTCTCAGGCAGCGGCTCCTCCTTGCTCAATCTAGACAGTGATCTTACGGCTTGGTTCGTCATCTTCTTCATTTGCTTAATCGAACCCCGATCGGTCTTAATCAGCGTGCTGCTGACTGAGGGGCTCGACTTGGGGCGGGCAACGATCTGGTCGACGAACTCGGGCGCGATCACCTGAGTTGGCTGCGTCCGTACGGACTTCTTTGGAACAGCCGCCAATTTACCGCCTTCGTACGACAACTCAACCGTCCCGACTATGTCCAGCAGATCGACATCGACTCCCCCATCCACGACCAACCTCGACTCACCCGCATGATGGTCATATCCGGCAATTATGGTTACGTGCTCCTCCAGGGTCACGACTCGCACACTCTCTGCCACCGCGAACGTCATGTCCCCTTTTGCTTTACTCACACTCACGCCGTCCACAAACTTGTTCCACTTCGCCTTCAGGTAGTCGCCGCTGAAAAGGTGCCTCGCGACATACTCAACGAAAGAGAAGAACCCAATTCTGTTGGTGCTACGCTTCGTCTTCTCCTGCTGCACGAAGTGTTCAACCACCAGTACGTTGGAGTCCAGGCGGTCTCTGTCCGATCTTACGTCTTGTCCGTTTATTGTCAGTCTAGCGTTGAATGAAATTGCGCTAGACAACATCTCACTCAGGTTGAACCCTTTCTCAGACGCAGTTCGCGTAGATTAACTCGTATAGCCGACGACTTACCTCCACGTGGGTCCTGAGGAATCTGCCCTTGGTCTCAGATTCAGCGGTGCGCACGAACTTAGAGTCGCGATAGTAGCCAGGCTGATACTCCCACGTAGACACAACCACTGTATCTTCAGCGTCCGGGACCCAAAAACAAAATCGGAACGACTCATCGATCATTTCAGGCTTCTTATCGCACAAGGTGTACTTTATGAACAACGTGGGGCCGCGGCACCCAACTTTCTCTACCAAGTAACTACGACCCTGCGGGGTGATCAGAATGTTGGTCGATAGCAATAATAAATATTGCGAGAAGTCATGCGAATAGCTCAAAGACGAATCACCCACGAAGTCGAAATATATTCTCCCGTCCGAGATGGTGACTTTGCACTGTAGTCCTTCCATCAAGAAATTCTTACGAGTGTAGACCCTCGAATCAAAATGGATAGCCGAAACGACCACCCTAAACTGATGAGAGTCAAAAGCCCTCGCTAGATCGTCACGCGAGATGTCGTACTCAGCGTGATTTATTATTCCAAAGGTTGCGGTCACTTTGCAATCCTGGGTCTTATCCGAGCATCGCTGCTTGCATGGTCCGGTGGACCCGGTGAGGTTGTTATAGGTGCTTTCAGTCAGTTTTTTTTCTCTAGTTGTCAGAACCGGGGTATCGCAATGGATGTTCATGCGATTTTGTCTCACGTGGCACAAGTAATCTCCACCGATATCGACGGCGTACACCTGTTCCCCAAACATCGGCCTTAGGTGCTTCTTATACATTATTAAGTCCAATAACACCTCCATGGACAGCACTCTACAGTCCCCGGCCAGCGCGTGAGCGTGATGCTTGTTGCTGCTGTTCATTAATGTGTACTCGGGGTACTGATCCTGTAATTGGGCCAAATGCAGTGGAGATACCCGGAAAGGTAGATATACCTTCTTCGACCTCTGGTCCGTGACAACGTCTTGAACGTATTGCACCAGTGGGGAGTGGGCGTCCGCGACCTCTATCTGAACAACCACGGCCGCAGCCTGGGACAGAATCTCTTCGCGGCTCTTCTTCCCAACGCCTGCCAAAGATGACAAGGTCTTAGCAAAGGCGCTCTGACGCGCTGCGCTATCTTCGGCAGCATCATACGCTCCCAACATGGACTCACAGAACATGTGCCTGGTTAACAGACTGCTTAGTAACACCAGTCTGTGATTATCCACGTGGTATAAGTCAAGTCCGGTAGGGAAAATGTCGTGCACGTAGCAGTCTCCGCATGATAATTTAGATAGCTGCAACACCTCAACAACTAGCAACACATCCTTCACGCGTGGGTATTTACCGAACACGCGTCGCGTCTCCCTGTCATTATACTTACCTCCTAAGACGTCGCGAAACAACTGAAGGTAACAATAACCTTTGTCCGAACGTCTGTCTCTCTTGGTACCCGCCCTCACTTCCACCCGAGAGCAAGCTGATTTGCCTCTCGCCACGTCTCGCGACATTTCGACGGCGAATCAGTTCAGCTGCCTCAGAAGAGGCGTAAACCGCGCTTCTCTCGAAGCACGTGTATCCCCACGATCTTTCGAACGAAGAGATAAAAACCGACCTTTTTCAAGGTTGAAAAATCATTCGGTTATGGATAGAGGCTATCGCACTCAAACAGCGACATCGACCAATCAGAACTTATTCATTCTTATGTTAATAAGAGGTGAATTTTAGTTCTGACATGACCTGCCACTTGACTGTCCAAAACTTAATTATATTTTCTTATGTCCATTTTATTTGTAACTAGCTCATTTTACCCTGGTATGATAGCCTTTATCAGCAGTGTCTTACAGACAAAGGTACCTACTCAAAACTTATGTTGCGTAAAACGTTGCCTAAATGTTTTCTTGCTTGCTTCATTGGAGTTGCTCGAGTGTGTCATGCTCTCTTAAATGTCTCTGCGGTGGTGGCATGTGCGTCGGGTCGTTACGTTTCCTAAAACATGGTTGAGCGAAGCGATGGCTGATTCACATGTCATACTCGTGAACGGGTGCCGCCTGTGGAGGCTGGTCTGCTCTTGCTAACTTATTTTTATTATTAGTATATTAGTAGTTGTAGTCTTACTTTTATTTTTCTGTACTGTAAGACATTGACAACATTGATAATTTGATATTGATGAATACCTGAACTTTTTATTTTTATGTCTTGTAGTAGTTTTGTTTTTATTATTGTAATGGAAAGTGCCCTTCTACACTCGGCGTCAAAAAAATCGCACCTCTTAGAAAATCACTTTCAAATGTCATTTACTCTTGATATGCACATGCAGTCGCATTAATTATGATTTTATTTACAAGGTTACTTAATTAACTTAATAAAAAACATTACTTTTCATTATCAAATAAAACCTAATGCAACAAATAAAGTGTCACAAAAATTCGATGCAAATTTTGCTACCCGTGAGAGTTGCTAGTTGCGCTTCCTTTGTGGGTATAAAACGGTCAACACGGGTTCAATGTGGGTCATTCGCTATTCAACCGTTGAAGAGGACACACGCACAGATTTTGATGGATACCACAGCTGATAAAGCCGCTCAAGTGGTTGCACTACTGCAATCAGGGGTGCGGCAGTGTGATGTCGCCCGGCAACTGAACCTGAGCCGTTATTCCGTTCGAAGAGTGTACCAGCGCTTCATAGAGACCGGTGGCTATATCCGCAGACACGGTTCGGGTAGACGTCGCTGCACTTCGGAAAGAGACGACCGGTTCGTTGTGTCGAACTCTTTGAGAAATCGTTTCTCCAACGCTGTTGAGTTGCAACAGCAGCTCCAGGCAGTTCGCAGACGCACCGTAAGCGTATCTACGGTTAGAAGAAGATTGAAGGAGAAGAAGATAGCGGCCCACAGAGCTGCTACGGGTCCAAAATTGACTGCAGCGCATCGGCGAGCCCGCTTGCAGTTTGCTCGTGACCACGTCGATTGGACCCTTGAGCAGTGGAGAGCTGTTCTCTTCTCAGACGAGACGCGAGTGTGTCTTTTCTGCAACGACCGACGGAGAAGAGTATACCGGAGGCAGGGTGAACGTTTCGCCCAAGCCTGCATCCAGGAGACGGTGGAATATGGTGGCGGATCCTGCATGTTCTGGGGCGGTATGTCTGCTGCCGGCAAAACCGACCTTGTCTGCGTCTCCCGGACTGGAGGTGCTCGCGGACAAGGGTCGCTGACTGCTCGCCGCTATGTCACTGAGGTCCTGGAAGTGCATGTGGTCCCCTTTGCCGAATCTTTTGGCGAGGGGTTCACATTAATGCACGACAACGCTCGCGCTCACACTGCAGGCATCGTGAGCGACTTCTTGCAGAGGTCCCAAATCTCTGTGATGCAGTGGCCAGCGCGAAGTCCGGATCTGAATCCTATAGAGCACCTCTGGGACCATCTTAAACGTAAGGTTCGATCTCGGGATCCAGCTCCTTCGACTCTACAGGAGCTCCAAGACGCGGTGATTGAAGAATGGGGGCTTATCCCTCAAGAAGAGCTCCTGAAGTTGGTGAGGTCCATGAGGGACCGTATGGAAGCCGTGATCAGGGCAAGGGGGGGTAACACTAGATTTTAAGTTAATTTTAAGACACTTTTTGTACATTTTTCTTTGTAAATTATCTGTTGTTAATTAGGACTTAATTAAGGATTTTTATTATTTTATTAATTTTAATGTTGTTTGTATAATTATAATTAAACAGAAAGTTAAATTTAATTGTTTTTTGATACTCCTTTTTGTTACCTTTCTAATGATACCCAACACTATCCTCTACATAAGGTTTAAGAATTTTTAAAGATGATTTTTAAAAGGTGCGATTTTTTTGACGCCGAGTGTATGATAGGGAGGGCATTTTTCAATTCTAATTGACGCTGTAAAAGAAAGGGAGAAAAGAAATGCCCTTGCTGAGTTTCTTGCCGGTTCTTCTCAGTACAAGGCTCCCGCCCCATAGCTAGACTTACGAACCGATGGCATAAATGACATTCATAAGTGCTGTAACCTAAACATGGCCTAACCTGAATAAATGATATTGAATCTTGAATCTTGTGAACATTAATGTCATCACCAATTAGTACTTGAAAAGTACCTGTAGCATAAAATAGTAATGCTATGAAAATTTGTTCAAACACAGATAATGTATATTTGCGCTGTGTGATAGGAGCTAGAGCAGGTTTGATTATATCGCTTAAGTGTATCACCGTATTCTTATCAAAGCGATATGTCACCTTAAATTCTTCATCTGAAAATATTTCGAAAAGATTTCTTCTTTGTCTAAGTATGTGGGTACTAGATATCTATACTAATATTATAAATCTGAAGAGTTTGTTTGTTTGCTTCAACGCGCTATTCTCAGGAACTACTGGTCCGATTTGAAAAAATCTTTCATTGTTCGATAGCCCATTTATCGAGGAAGGCTATAAGCTATATGAATGTCTAATTACTAAAAGGGCACATGTCATCTATATTTGAAAAATAAAATATTTACAAGAGACAGAAAAAACTAAATATTTATGTAATGGATTATTTTCCTAAACATCTTTTTCTCTGTTAGAGCCATAGCGGAAGCGTACCATAGCATGGTTTTTATTTTGGCCTGCTCAATTATCACAGAATAGATTCAGCTCATCAAAGTCTGTTGAGACAAAGTTTTGCAAATAATGTAATATTATGGAGCCTAGTATATGGTACTGCTAATTTGTTCTTACTTCTAGTGTTTAATTTGTTTGTCACTGTTTTTTGAAAACATTTCAATATTTTTATGAACATACATCAGATTTGCATGAATGTATTGTGATGCAACTGTCATTATACTTATATCCTTAAATCTCTCTCTGAGAGATGAAGAACAATGTTCCTATAATAAATAGTTAATGCTAAAGGATAAAATAATTCATGTCACTTACTTTCAGCCATTGTCGGGTCGGAGTGGATAAGTGAGCGGAGAAGTCGCAAAAACTCTCCAAACTCCTCTCCGTGAATGTAAATATTGTAGGTGACATGATCGTCAGACAACAGAACAATACTCGGTTGTCTCTCAAAAGTCACTACGGCAAAAGAGATCATCATCATCATCAGCCAGAAGACGTCCACTGCTGGACAAAGGCCTCCCTCAAGGATCTCCACCACGACCGGTCTTGTGCTGCTTGCATCCAGCGGCTACCCGCAACCTTCACCAGATCGTCGGACCACCTTGTTGGAGGCCTGCCCACACTGCGTGTTCCGGTGCGCGGTTGCCACTCGAGAACCGTTCTGCCCCAACGGCCATCGGTTCCTAGGGCGATGTGCCCTGCCCATTGCCACTTGAGCTTGACGACTCTTTGGGCTATGTCGGTTACTTTAGTTCGTCTACGAATCTCCTCATTTCTGATTCGATCACGTAGAGAAACCCCGAGCATAGCCCTCTCCATTGCTCTTTGCGTGACTTTGAGCCTGCTAATTAGGCCCATAGTGAGCGACCACGTTTCGGTACCGTATGTCATCACTGGCAACACACACTGGTCGAAGACTTTCGTCTTGAGACACTGCGGTATTTTGGACGAGAAGATATTTCGTAGCTTACCGAACACTGCCCAGCCGAGATGGATTCGACGATTGACCTCTTTCTTAAAATTGGACCTACCTAACTGGACTGTTTGTCCCAGATATACATATTCGTCAACAACTTCAAGATCAGAGTCTCCAACCTTCAGAGGAGTGGGTACGACACGTGAGTTAGACCTGATTTCCGTCTTCTCCATGTTCATTTTAAGGCCCACTTGTTGAGAGACTCTGTTGAGATCACCGAGCATTGTGCCGAGTTCCTCCAGGGTCTCAGCCATGACTACTATATCGTCGGCAAATCGAAGGTGACTGATGTACACGCCGTTAATATTGATGCCGAGTCCTCTCCAGTCCAGAAGCTTAAACACGTCCTCCAGTGCAGCAGTGAAGAGTTTTGGAGAAATGACATCTTCTTGTCTCACTCCACGCTGCAGCTAGACTGGCTTCGCGCTCTGGTCCTGAAGACGAACTGTCATAGTGGCGTTTTCGTACAAACACTTCAACACTTCGATGTACCGGTAGTCAATTTGGCACCGCTGGAGAGACTGTAGCACGGCCCATGTTTCGATCGAATCAAAGGCTTTCTCATAGTCCACAAACGCTAAGCAAAGTGGCCGGTTATACTCTTCGGTCTTCTGTATAACCTGCCGCAGCGTATGTATGTGGTCTATGGTGCTAAAGCCTTTTCGGAATACGGCTTGTTCGATTGGCTAGAAGTCATCAAACCTGCGTGCGAGACTATTAGTTATAACTCTCGAGAACAGCTTATAAACGTGACTTAGAAGTGATACAGGTCTGTAGTTCCTCAGTATGGCCTTGTTGCCCTTCTTAAAGAACAACACAACCACTCTTTCATGCCACGCTTCTGGCGTTCTACCTCCGAGTACAACGGAATTAAATAGTCTCTAAAGAGCTGCGAGTACCGGTATGAGGTTGGGATAAGGAGCCGAAATGATACCACTCAGGTCTCGATTATAACTGCCCTGTATTCGAGTAATAAATGCGGTTATATATTATTAAGCATTACAAGATTACCTGTGTACATAGATATAGTATAGACATCACCCTCACATTTCCCCCCTTGAGAGAAAAAATGTAACTGCAAGAATTAACATTTTTTTTTTTTCTTACCTAAAAGACTAACATAATTATGTCTTTTCTTGACTTGATTACAATGATTTTAAACACAGATTATAATTTAAGGGATTACATAGAATATATGCTATAATAGTTATTACTAATTTAAAATTATTTATGATAAATTTTTGTTCTGTTTTTGTGTGTTAAATATGGTTTTCCATCTTTAAGAAGTTCAACGTTTGGAGACATATCTCTAATAACAGTAAATGGGCCTAAGTAAATATTACTCATTTTGTTACTATCCTCACTTTTTAATAAAATTAAATCATTAGGTTTATACATAATACTTCTTACATTTTTATCATACTTCATTTTTCTTTTCATTTTGCTGTTAATCAAGTTGTCTCGAGCCTCTTTTTGAGAAGTTTGAATGCGATATTTTAACTCACTTGGATAATTATCGTGATTATATAAAGGATCTATGCAAACACCTGAAAGATTACTGGGAAGAATGCATTTTCTGCCAAAAACTAGTTCAAATGGGGTAAATTTATGTTCTGAATATACCGAAGTATTGTAAGAAAAACACCAAAATGGTAACCAAGAGCTCCATACCTCTGGATGGTTATCAGTTTGGATTCTGAGAAAACTATTAAGATGTTTATGAGAATTTTCTAATGCCCCAATACTTTCGTGATGATATGCGGTGGATTGTAATTGTTGAATGTGCAGAAGAGTACAAATTTCCTTAAATACGGATGAAATAAATTCCTTACCTTGGTCGGAGGCGATTTCCTTCGGAATTCCGTATCTTAATATAAAATTACTTACCAAAGCTCGAGCGACTTCGTCAGTTTTTTTAGAAACTAAAGGATAGGCTTCGACATACTTGCTTAATTCGCATTGCAGGGTTAGTATATATCGATAATTGTTCTGATCTTGATCTAAAGGTCCTGCTAAATCAAGATATATTTTTTCAAAAGCCCAACTTGCTGTAGTAGTGACTGTCATTGGCTCCCTTGTCGGAAGCGAGTGCTTCTGCGTTTGGCACTTATGACATCGTTGTACGAAAGATTTTATATCATTATCCATGCTAGGCCAATAAAAATATTTCTTAATGTTATTATACATTCGTCTCATACCCGCGTGGCCACTTGTGGGTAAGAGATGAAAATCATTAAGAATTACTCTTATTTCATCTTTATCATAAATTCTTATAATATTATGTAAAATACAGATACGTGGACCGGTCCATTTACTTTTATTTAATTCTTGTAATAACTTTTTAATAAACGTTTTATTATTTTCATTTCTTATTATATATATTTCATTAATATTTAAAGTATTACAAAATTCTTCTAACTCTTTCAAAAATTCAGCTCGTGATCTTTTTGATGAAGAGTTTAAATACTTTATAAAAATATTGTGCTTACTCGGCACGTAACAAAAAGTTTTACTTTCTTTATCAATTATATTTTTTCTCCTATATTTTAATAATAAATCCTTATCCAGTAAAAAATTTAACTCTACCGAATCTTTTGGCATACTATGAGTTTCTACCACTTTTGGTTGATCAGGCCAATCGTTAGTAGGAATCATATTATCTGAAAGATTCGAGGTTTTTAAATCATTACAACGCTTGCTTTGCGCTCGTGTCATCACATTAATATTTTCATGCATATCCTTTAATTCAGTACTACTAATAGAAATTCTCGAAAGCGCATCTGCTACTGTATTTTCAGTACCTTTAACATACTCTACTGTAAAATCATACTCTTCTATTTGGAGTCTAAATTTCAAGAGCCTACTCGACGGGTCTTTTAAATTATAAAGATATACTAAGGGTCGATGGTCAGTCCTTATTATAAAATGTTTACCATATAAATAAGGTCTATAATACTTTATTGCCCAAACGATTGCCAGCATTTCTTTTTCAATAGTTGGGTAATTTTTTTCAGCATTGTTCAACGACCGACTTGTGTATGATACGGGTCTGCCATCAATATTACATAAAACTGCGCCTAATGCATAATTTGATGCATCTGTATATAGTACAAACTGATTTTCCTCAGAGAAATCCGGATACTGCAATACAGGGGCCGATATTATACTTTCTTTTAAAGATTGAAATGACTGTTGACACTTATCTGACCATACAAAGGGTACATTTTTCCTACATAAGTAGTTTAAGTCATAAGCTTTTTCAGCAAAATTGGGAACAAACTTCCGGTAATAATTAACAAAAGCTATAAATCGTTTTAATTCGTCTAAATTGTTCGGACGTGGATATTGTTTAACAATTTTAATTTTTTCGGGATCCGGAAGAACACCATTTTTTGACACTACATGGCCTAGATACATTAATTCTTTTTTCAAAAAAATACATTTTAGAGGATTAAGTTTTAAATTTACTTTTCTCAGTCTTTGAAATACATCTTGTAAGTTTCTGTTATGTAAATTTAAAGTTCTACCAAAAATTATTAAGTCATCTAAATAAATAAGACATTTCTCGTAATTTAACCCGGCCATAGCCATAGTCATCATACGAGAAAACGACCCGGGACTAGTTTTTAGCCCCATAGGCATTCTAGTCATCTGGTATTGCCCTGAGCAAAATGCAGTGTATTTTCTCGATTCCTTATCAAGTAATACGTTATAATATCCTTGATAAAGATCTAAATGGCTAAAATATACACACCCTCCTAAGGAGTCTAGAATTTCCGTAATGTTTGGTAATGGAAATTTATCATTTTCAACACAATCGTTTAATTTTCTATAATCTACTACTATTCGCCACCTTTTATTACCATTAGAATCTACTTTCTTAGGAATCAGTATTAAAGGACTTGACCATTCGCTATTACAAGGCTCTATAATACCTTCCTTACGCATTTTATTTATTTCATTTTCTAATAAAGTCTTTTGAGAATGAGGTAGTCGATAAGGTTTCACAAATACCGGATTTATGTTTTGCTTTAATGTAATCGAATGCGTATAAACATCCGTAGTCATTAACTTATCCCCCTCTACGTAAAATACGTCATTATATTTTGCACACAAGTTCTCTATTGTAACGCGTTCCTCCTCCGTTAGATGATTTATTTGCAACTGTGACAACAACGTCTTAATCCTGCCTACATCCCTTTCAGTCTTTTGAAAATTACAAATATTATATTCCGACAATTCCTGTATATCAACATTAAAATTAGATAAAGATATTTCTTGTTCGGTCGTATTTAATATTTTGACTGGTATCAAGCCATTGACAGGTTTTACTACACTACTCGCTACAAATACTCCTGATGTTAATTCAGAAGTGCATATTACTGACTCTCGTTTCCTATCTGTTTGTATAAAGTGTATTGATTCACATCTAGGAGGCAATCGTATTTTATTTTCCTTTGTATGCAAGTCTAAAACAATATTATTACTATCGAATTTAAAAGTTATGTTTTGATCTTGGAAATTAATTACTGCTTGGTATTTGTTTAAAAAATCTTTTCCAATTATACCAGACGCGTGGCATGGTAACGATTTGAAAACATAAAACTTGTGTGTAAAATTGACACCACGTATGTATAAATTTAAATAAACATATCCTATGACTTCAACTTTACCTCCAATTCCTTTTATGACTACATTCTCTTTATGGATAGGAATATTCTGATGCAATAATTGTTGATATTTTACCGCCGAGATTGACGCTCCGGTATCAACTAGCCATGGACATAACTGGTCATGTAAAGATAAATAAACGTTACAATTACTGTCGCTAGCCAAAACTGTCTCATAATTAGTCACGAAAAAATTTTAACTCATTGTCGCTAGGTGCTTCTGGTTCTGTAACCATACGAATCTGGTTGCTGCCCATCCTTTGGTTTCCACGATTTATATAACTGTTATACCTACTTGGACCTGCACCTTGGTAACCTGCTCGAGCCGAGCCTCTGCCGCGAGCTGGCTTCTGCGGGTACGCTGCTCCTCTCACGTAACCGTAGCTACTGCTCTGCCCACGCCGCGGGAAGGCTCCGCTGTTACCTCTTTGTCTGAAGAAATTACCTCGCTGCCGCCTGGAATTGTTGTTATAATAAAAATGAGTGCGGCTCATATTCATGACTTCCCCTGTCAAGGTCGATGATGACACCTCTTCATCGATCGCAGCTTGAACAGCGTCCTTTAAATATTCAAAATTCCTGGCTGCTATAATAGTACTAAGCCTACGATTTCTTAAGCCGTCCGAGAATCTTTTTATGGCTAGTTTTTCATTTAAAGGCTTAAGCACTTTAAAACTATTTGAGTCGTTGTCGGCCTGAGAAATTGTAAGATCAGTCATTAATTCCGAAATTTCATCCCCAAATTATTTAATACTCATATTATTTTGTTTAATATTTTGTAACTTAATCTGAAGGGCCGTTGACCCCTTTTGAGGCAACAAATGTTTGCGCATATCCTGTAATAAATTGGTTACTGAAGAATAAGTCATATTTAATTTTAATTTTGCAGACTGAGACAACCTGCTTTTTAATACAAAATTTACCAACTTTTCCTTACATTCTCTTTTTTCTAATAAACTATCATAATAATCAATATTATCAATAACTTGTTTAATGTGCATTACATCATTCGTGATCATATTCGGTATAAGGCTTAACGCCACCTTCAACACGTTTAAGTACACATTTGTTTGCAACACATTTAAGTCAAAAGTATTCATCGTGAAGGAAATAGACTTGTCACTTATCTCAGAACTTTCAACAGTACACATTTGCTTAATTTGCTGAAATATCAAATCAATATCACAAAAAGTTTGTTTATATAATAATATATCGTCTCCCTTAATTTTACTATTCGTTATCTCTCTACTTATATATTCGAATGTATGCAAATATTCATTATAAATTGCAGTAGCTTCAAGTAACTTTTTCGTACATATATCTTCCTGCCTTCGTTTAGCTCCTATTTTTACTAAATACGTTCTAATTTTCTTTAACTCTTCTAAAACATTAGCTAATATATCTGCCATAACACAGTAAAATATACATTGTTTAAATCTAAATAGTTATGAACGATAAACATTTTTTTATTGATTATGAGATTAAACAAATTTTAAACAACGTTTAAAATACATAGAATAATGTTTACGACAGTAAATTATAATATGGAAAAGATAATAATATTATAACATTTAAAAAGTTCCTATATAATTTTTTTTTTAAACAATTGAAGTACTCACTTTTGCACTAATTTTCACTTTCGATTTTCCGCACTTTTTTCCACTTACATCACACCATTTCCACCTTTCCGGTTGGCCCCTCGTAAGCCATCACTGGAGCCCTCCGATGAAAAGACCTCCTCAGTGTGCTTCTTAAAAGCTCTTGTCGCATCCACGCCTTATGGCATCTTTTATAAAGTTTATAGCCATATATCATAAACGCCAACAACACAGCTAGTGCTAAGACCGCCAACAGGATGTTTGTAGTGCTTAAATGAAGATGAACTCGGTCCAAAGATGCTTGGTTTGAACCTCCGCCTATAGCCGTTTGCGCAAGCACAAGAGTTTCCTCAGGTTTGGATTGTGGTTTACCCATTTTTAATAGCAAAATTCCTTCGAAACGCCCGCAACTGAACTTATTAACTGCACAACGATAAGTGTTCTATTTTTAGCCACTACTTGCACTGTGTAAAAGTCCACGAAACTCATCGTGACTCGGTATATTGTTTATACTTGTTACGCCTTATACGGAAATCGGTCGGCGCCTGCCGGCCGCTACCCGAAACCCAGTGGCAGGGTCGCCATATGAGGTTGGGATAAGGAGCCGAAATGATACCACTCAGGTCTCGATTATAACTGCCCTGTATTCGAGTAATAAATGCGGTTATATATTATTAAGCATTACAAGATTACCTGTGTACATAGATATAGTATAGACATCACCCTCACACCGGTCTTCCGCCTGCTTTCAGAAGCTCAGCCGTAATTCCGTCAGCACCCGATGCCTTGCTGTTCTTAAGCTGCTTGAGAGCCATACCAATCTCGTACAGGCTGATATCCGGGATATCTTCGGTGTAGTGTCGGGTTAGCTTAGCTCTAGGGTCTGTAGCTAAGCTTTATACAGGTGGCCGCGTGGATGTGTATAGCTGTCCATAGAACTTCTCGACCTCTACCATAACTTCGGACTTGGACGTGACAGTTCTGCCGTCATCGGTTTTCAGCGTCGTTAGTTGGCTCTGCCCAATACCCAAATCTCTTGCGAACACTTTTGAACCTTTGTTTCGCTCGATAGCCTCTTTAATACGGTCGGTATTAAATCGGCGAGTGTCGCGAGTCAAAGACTTCGAGATCTGCCTATTGAGCCGCCGAAGCTGAGACGAATCGTCCGAAGAACGCAGAACCATCACGCGCCGCTCTTCCATCAGTTTGAGAGTATGGTCCGAGAGCTTTTTAGGTCCTCTTATACGGTAAGTTTTGAAGAACTTAGACCCAACCGCATGGACAGTTTTTACAAACCTGTTGCTGTTATCGTCCACGTCTACGCAATCCTTCAGGCATTCGAAGCGATTTTTCAGTTCAAGCTGGAAGGTTTCGGGGTTTTGGATTTGGATGGGTGCAGAGCAGAGCGTAGACTTCATCAATCGACCTCTTTTCAGCTTGATATTAATGTTCAATGTGCCTCTTACCAACTGGTGATCACTGCCAGTTTTGATCGCGTTGATCACAGAGACATCATTGAATATTTGCTTTCTCGTCGACATGATAGTCAATCTCATTTTTTGTTGCACCATCGGGACTTAGCCAGGTCCACTTGCGGTGTTCAGATTTCCTAAAAAAGGAGTTCATCATGAAGAGTCCCTCCTTTTCCAGAAACTCCGCCAGCAGTTGGCCCCGGTGGTTCCGAATTCTAACTCCAAATCGTCCCACTTTCAGCTCATCGCCGCTTCGTTTGCCCAGTTTTGCGTTAAAGTCTCCCATGACAACGGTGTAATGAGTTTTGGAGACTTGTATGGCTCTAGAGATGTCCTCATACGTAGCCTCCACCTCATCGTCGGGGTGTGCCGTAGTCGGAGCGTATACCTGTATAACCTTCAACGAATACCGTTTGGTTATTCTGAGTATAAGGTACGCTACCCTCGACGACATACTTCCGGTCTTGACAACGTTGTTCACGAGAGAGCTGTGGACGATAAACCCGACACCACCCTGGGATAGTTGTTCGCCCTCCCGGAAATAGAGCAAGTTACCAGACTTCAAGATTATCCAGTCCTTCCCCTCTCTTCGGACCTCAGATAATCCCACGATGCCCCACCGTATCTTGCTCAATTCTTCCTCCAGTTCGCAAACCTTCTCGTCGAGCGGCTCCGCCGGGGACTAGGGGCCGGAGTTTAGTGCTGTCGTTCATGTTGGGGGGAATGTTGCCATAATCGCCACGCTTGGCAGGCGGGTTGGCGATCGCAGTATGACGGTGTTAGTCTCAAAGGATGCTGCTGCCCATCCTCTGGGTTAAACCCTCAGTCGCCTTCTACGACTCCCACAGGAAGATAGGGGGTGGTAGTATTCTTTCACCGCTACCGACACGGTTATCAAAAGAGATATGTTGTATTATTATGAAGTTTGTAAGCGAACTTTATTTTGATTTTAATATTTCAAGTTATTAAAACTTAAACACATTGATTTAAAAAAAAAGTATTCCGTACGCTTCCGAAGCTTCCGCAGATTGCGGAGTTGGCGATGGTGTTGGCGATTTTCTTGATATTTTCTTTTTAAGCCACGACAGTAGTTGGTGCATTGAGACGAGCTGCTACGACCGTCACGCGCCTGTACAATATAGCACTAACTTTTTACAAACTACTTAGACCATAATAATGAGCTGTTTGTAGAGTAAAATAAAGCAACACAGGGTCATTTCTACATGGGACGTAACGACCCTTCCAAGTGGCGTGGCCTTCTCCAGAAATTTTGGCCCTCTTGATCCTGTTTCTTAAATACTCTTGTTCGTGACGAACACCCTTTTTTCTTTTTCTTTCATTCGAATCACTGTCGGACATTGTTTAACGACGACAAACAATGATTTCTATCACGAAAACAGCACAACAAACAACAAATACAACGCTTGGAGGTGCCAAATTGTAAATAAAAATGACTGTGAAAATGACATTGACATTTTGTAGGGTGCGTTCAAAAATTATTTGTTAGAAAGGCTCATATCCATAGACAAGTGCCCGTTTTAAACTAAGCATTATTTTTGTAGGCTTGTAACTCTATGGGTGTAATTAGGTGTTGCCAAGCGATAAAGAATATAAAATATTTTTGGTTAGAAATGTGACATGTGCCCTTTTAGTAATTAGACATTCATATATCATCACGCTAAGACCAATAGGAGCGGAGCACCAATGAAGAATGTTTCAAAATCGGTGGTTTTTTTCCTATTGAGAGCTTCCGCTGCGTGCGCTGCGTAAACTGCTAAAGTTTCACAAAAAATGTAAGACAGAGTTGTTTACCTTTAAAAGCCCTAAAAAAAGTCCGCGACAGCATAATGTCTATCTTTTAAGGTTGGCTTACTATAACCTTTATTTATTCTAAAATAATGCATTATTTGCGAAGGTGTTTTTATAAACATGATATTAATCCTTATCCAAATAAATATATATATAATATATAAATAAATATTCATCACAAGTATTTAATTAAAAACAAAATTGCCCTTCACATCATTCGATTTCAATGAACATCTTAGGAGATATGACAGTTTTAAAATAACATCGCAGCAAAATAATGATCAAGTACTGCGCGCGCATTTATGATGTGCAAGGCCGGCGGTTTTCACCTTCTACGTAAATAAAGTCGCGGGTTAAAGTTAGCGTTAGCCCAAAGTAACAATTCCACGCGGACAAAGTCGCGGGCAGAAACTTCATTACTTCTAAATCGAACTCGGATGAGTTACTCGTATTCATTGTCATTCATTTTATGTCTTCAATTATTTTAATACATAAACTTGATCTACACTGATACTACTATTTAACACGTAAAATTCAAACTGATTAACCTCGAAGTGAAACGTCAAATAAAGTTATGGAACCGATAAACGGCGAATATTGGCCAGTTAAGTTGATCTAAGTTTAAACGGAGTTTAACTTACCATGTGTTGTTCAGAAACGCACTTCTTAGAGTTATCCAACCAATAGCGTTATCGAACCGATAAACTGCCGTTAAAATGACCTCAGAAACCGGGCACGAGTGCGGCAGTAAAACGGACAGCATAGAATAATGGTTTATGTTATGTATATCTGAAATAAAATACCAAGTTAAAGGACATTAGGCAGATCGGGGAAACTTATTGCTTAATTGTGCACTAACGAAAATATGACCAAAAATCCTTACATAAATAAAGGTGACACAATGCATAGTATTACAATTTTCTTTACTGTTTGATAAATTTACAAATAAATAAATAAATAAAATGTTCCTACAATCACACCAATTATCTAGCCCAAGAGAGCTTCGAAGAAACTCGTTAAATGGTTACTAGACAACGGATAAACATACTTAAAATACTTAATTACATACTTATTATACAAAGAAAACACCCAGACCACGAGACAATTTAGAAAAACAATAATTTCTAAATTGACCCGACCCGGGATTGAACCCGGGACCTCAGAAATGGCGGCACCACGAAAACCGTTGCACAAACCACTCGACCAAGGAGGTCGTCAAACTTTTAAGAACACGTTTGACTCAAGCGAGAAAAAAAGGATACAGTCACCATTTAAGAAATAATAAACTACACCCGGTAAAGTGTTCCGAAACAAAGACTCAAGTTCATAATATTCGTCTACTAATGTTATCAGTAAGTTTTTCTAATATCTTACTCTCAAATAGTTTCAATTATATCTAATAAATACACTAATGTTGCCTAGTAACGCCATCTGGCGCAGACAAGGGGATTTAGTAACTCTTGTCTCATACATTTATAGATAGATGGCGCTAGAATCGCTGTTTGCATAATGTGTTGAGTTGTGCTTCTGTATGATGCCTTGAAGTAATTATGTATAAAACTGATAACCAAGATATAGTTTAACTGCAAAAATACCAAGAGCCCAGTGCATTTAAATCAACCTAAAACCAATAGATATTCCCATACAAAGATCATAAAAAGCGGTTATGTTTCTTATTCAAGGTCGAGTTTTTTAAGCTCAGTCGATACGGATTTTATTGAAATAAAAAATCCCTTTAATCACGTTAAATTAGCAATATTTTAATGCTAATTTAGTCGATGTTAAAGTTGCTCGCGTCCGTAGGTTTACCCTTGAGACCCTACACGTGATCCCTGGGTGGTGCTAAATGAGTAACACTGACTGAGTGGTAGAGCCACGCTGCGTTGCAGCACGCATTGGGCCGGCTCGCCCGGCGTAATACCACCCTCTCACGAATATTCGACGTGAAATAACGGCACTTGGTGCTGTTGTGTTTCGTCCGACCAGTGAGGGTTCCGGAGGCCCCTTCCCCGCCCCCCCTCCCAATTCCTATTCCTTCCTTAAACCTATTCCTCCCTTGAAGGCCGGCAACGCATCTGCGATTCCTCTGGTTTTGCGGGTGTCCATGGGCGGCGGTGATTACTTTCCATCAGGTGACCCGCCTGCTCGTTTGCCTCCCTCTTTTATAAAAAAAAAAAAAAAATTTTACAAAAATCCTAAGCTCGTCCCCCCGAGTGCCATACAAAAATGCGCAATCTCCTTTTAATCACTTTTTATTCTTTGTATTATTATGCCGATGTTTATTATAATATGTTTGAGCCTGTAATTTCGTTGGATCGTCATCATCCCCATCACAAGAAATTTTGCTACTTAAAATTCGATTTATACTTCTGCACCAACTACATAAAATTATGTTAATTACGTTTTCCTCAAAACATTCTCTTAATTTCGACCTATGTATTTCACAATCAAATGGAAAATATGCGAAAATGTCAGTAAATATTTTTATATTTTTTTTCTGAAATTGGTTTTCAAATAGTTTATTATTTGAGTTTGAATATTATAGAAACATCTAACTACTTCTTGCAAAGGGTAAACTAACCACTGTTTATTTGGATCATATTCTTTGGCCACAATGAATGAATTTGATACCATGTTTCATGTTATCCCTCGTCGTAATATTTTCATTTCTACAGCCTTGGCAGGATTTCACAACGTTTTTTAGACATTTTTTTACTACTCAACTACATACATAATTTCTTTGGAAACTACTTTCATTAGGGACTGTCTCGCTATTAAGAATTAAATTTTTTGTTAAAATAAATTCAGGATGCTAGTTAGGATGTGGGCGAGGGCGAAAGGCTTTTTAAAAAGCTAATTTATAAACAGATAAGAAGGTGTTGATGCTCGGAGGAGCTGGTTAAGACTGACTTTATTTAATCTTGTATTACAATATATAGTATACTTAATGTTCTTGTTTACATGACAAAAGGTTATCTAATTAATGCTGTACATGAATTAGGTCGTTTAGCAATCATGGTCATAACAATGGTGTTGATTGTCCTCGTTTCCTGCTACGTGTTATCTTCATGGCTGCTTCCTGGTACGTGGTGTCTTATCGTGCTATGTGGGTGGTTTACACCTACATAACTCCTCCCCTCTTAAGAGAAAGGCGCGTCGTAGATTGAAGCGGCTTGAGAACAACTTCTTCGCCGTCTTCTGGCGTGATACTCCTGGTCTTGGTTCTTCGAAGCCACCAGAATTTGTATGCTGCCGTCGTTAATGCTGCTATGATGATTATTATGTATAATAGTATGGATGACCAGCTGGGTGAGGTTGTTATCCATGACACTTTTTCTGGGGGTGCTATTTCTTTTGACCTTTGTAGTAGTAGTTTATTTAGATCATCTAATTCGATTGTTTCTAGGTTTACTGCGATTGCAGATGGGTTTGGTGTTTTATATGCGCGTGGCAGTGGAATCGATTCCTTTATGTTAATGTATTTCTGATGTGTTGTTAGGTATCTATCTGCGATTTGAATGGTGCATCTATTGTCTATTGTGATTAAATAAACACCTTTAATTCGCTGATACTGGACATCGTTTCCGCATGTTGTTTTCGCTACTTCTTCTTGCTTTATCATCGTAATCCAGCTATTATCTTGAATTTGTTGAATTAGGTTATTTCTGTAATTTGCTAGTATGTATGTGCAGTTATGTGGTTCTTGGTGCTGTATAAGTTGTGTTATGCAATCGTTGGATTGCTGCAGTTTTTGCCATTCTAGATGTTTACAGATGACGTCTTTGTCGGTGATCTTCAAACATGGTTCGTGGGGGTAAGCAAACTCGTCATTTCCCAGGATAAGGTAAGGGTTTTGTGGAATTAGGATAGTGTTGTTGTTATTGGGGATGGGGTAAAGGTGTAGGAGGTTATATGGGTGTTCTGTTACTAGTGGTATCTCCAATATGAAGTTAAGTGTTTCATTAGTACCATATGCTTTTACTGTAATTGCCTTTTCCAATAAGTGTATATTTTTTAACTTAGGTGAGTAGGGCAATCTTAAGTTTAATTGGTTTTGTATATAATTTAATTCTTCTATGAGGTAGCTTGGGTCTATTATACTAGGGTGTAGCTTGTTTAAGTGCGAAAATGTAATTGCATCTTCTAACATATACAATCTATTGTAGAGCTGTTGGAACGATCTTCCTATTTCACTGTATATACTTGTTATTTCATTTCTTTTTTCTAATGAATTTGTTACTTTTGAGATTTTATTAATAGCTAAAGCTATTAATTCTTGATTTGATTTTATTTGTTTAAGTTTAGTTTCGTATTCCTGCGTGAAATCTTTAACTAGTCCTATCGTGTTCTGTTGGCTATTTGCATTATTGTTTACTACTGTTTTAAGTGTTTTAATTTCGCTCTCAAATTTTGCTGCGTCTTCCTGATCTAGATTTCCTGTAATTGATTTTATTATTGAGCCTAATCCGTTTATTAATCCTCTTTTTTGTCTGTAACTTTTTCTAAGACCTATTCTTTCTAATCCTAAATATTCTAGTTTACTTTCTACTGTATCGATTAAATATTCTATTTGCTTGTGTGTTGACAAGTCCTTTATTGTATTATTTTCTTTAAGTTTTATTGTGAAGTAATTACTACATATTTCTATGTATATTTCTCGTAGTTGTGTAATATTATAGATGACTATGAGGTGATATGTGTCTAGTTGATATTGGGCCTTCGCTTCGGTTAGCACTAAAATTCCATTGTGGTTGTCTATTGGCTCAATGATCGCTGTTGCTGTGGTGAGGTGGCATATGATGGTGATGCATGCGATGGTGTTCCTGAAACATTTTCAGGACGCCTTAGTAAGCGGAAGTGTACTCTGATAGTTTTCGCGTTAATATGTTTTCCTACTATCTCTGCTATTTGTTCTGGGTGTATTCGGACTATTGTGTATGGTCCTAGGTATCTGGGTTCCTGCTTATTAGACCTTGCTGTTTTTGCTACCTGTTTATACACCTTGTCTCCTACTTTGAAGTTGGGTGTTTCTGTATTTAAGTTGTTTTTATCTATTACTACTTGTTTGTTTTTTGATAATTTTGAATTCACTAGTTTTTGTATGTTTTCCATAATTTGTTTGTGTTTAATTACATATTCCTGATAAAATTTTTGTGGGAAATGTAGTTCCAGTGGGTTTCTGCTACTTGTGTGTCCGTATAATAATTCGAAAGGAGTAAATCCTGTAGCTGAGTGTATTGTGTTATTGTATGCTATTATTGCGTATTTCATGAGGTTAGATGGTTCATCTTTATCTGTGATACGTTGAATTCTAATTATTTCTGCAAGTGTTGAATGTAATCGTTCTATAGGTGAATTTGAGTTAGGGTTATATGGTGTTGTAAAATGTATATGTATGTTGTGCATTGCACAAATTTCTGTTATAACTTCATTGTCGAATTTTGTGTCTGAGTCAGTTGTTATTTTTATTGGAATTCCTATTGTAGAGAAGATACTTAATAGGGCTTCGGCTATGTGTATGCTTGTAGCGGCCACAAGTGGTATTGCTTGTGCATATTTTGTGAAATTGTCAATTATTGTTAAAAATGTTGTACCTCCGCTACTGTATAAATCCATGTACATATGTTCCATGGGTTTATGTGGTGTTTCTGTGAGTGATAATGGTAGTTTTAAGGGATTACGTTCGTATTTGCTTTTTAAGCATTTTTCACATTTGTTTATATATTTTTGTATTGATAGTAGCATGTTTGGCCAATGATAATTTTTGTGTATTTGCTTATAGGTCTCTTGTATCCCTCTGTGAATTGTTTTACTTTCGTGATATTTTTTTATTAATTCTTTTTGTTCGTTAATGTTTTCTATTAGTGTCGCTCTATTTAAGCAACGGATTAGTTTAGGACCACGGTCATTGAACGTTGTTTTATATATTTTACAAAAGAGTGCGTAGTAATCTTCATGATGGAAGTAACAATGAAATATTCTGTCTGGGATTGTGTGTTCTAATAGGAATAATTTTATTTGTTCCAAAGTGTTATTGATGGGTATAAAAACGTCTTTTATTATTATTCTTCCTTTGGATCTGTCCTCAACTATGTACTGATTTCCCGGTGTTTTTCTAATATGTAACTGTTTTAATTGTCTGTCTATTGCGTCTTGTATCTCTGGTATTTGTTCAGTTTCTTTGTTGTTCCTAGTATCGATATCTTCGTTAATGGGTACCTCGGGTGTTAGTGGCGGTATGTCGGGTGTTATGGGCATGTCTAGTAAAGTACGTATATCTATATTTTCTAGGTCTAACTGTTCTTCTGATGTACTAGGTTGTTGTTCGCTTATTTCATTATTGTAAATTATTTTTACACGAGATAATGCATCAGCATTGGTGTTTAGTTTACCTTTTTTATATTGCACTTCATATTCGTATTCTGCTAATTTTAATCGCCATCGTGTTAATTTTGAATATGGGTCTTTTAGGGACATTATCCAAGTTAATGGTCTGTGGTCTGTGTAGATTGTGATTTTTTTTCCATATAGGTATGGGCGGAAATATTTTATGGCCCATACTATTCCTAACAACTCTTTTTCTATTGTAGAGTATCTTTGTTCTGTTTCTGATAATGTGCGTGATGCGTAAGCTACAGGTTTGTCTGATCCTAGTGTTCCCTGTGATAGTATTGCGCCTAATGCCACGTCTGATGCGTCTGTTGTTAATATGAATGGTTTTTCGAAATCTGGATATTGTAGAATTGGTGCATTGATTAATATTTCTTTACATTTTTCAAATGACTCTATATATTCTGTTGTTAACTCCACTTTGTTGCCTTTTTTTAAGCATTTTGTTAGTGGTTTTGTTAACTTAGCGAAGTCCTGTATAAATTTTCTATGGTAGCCCACTAGGCCTAAAAATGATTTAATTTCTTTTTGTGTTTTAGGTATTGGGAACTTTTTTATTGCTATTATTTTGTCTTGATTAGGTTTAAGGCCTTTTTCTGTTAGTGTATGTCCTAAAAATTTGACTTCTTTTTGCAGGAATTCCGACTTATCTAATTGTATCTTTAGATTATTTATTCTGACCCTATTAAAAACTTGTTTGCATTTATTTATATGTTCCTCTAGTGAAGACGAGTAGATGATTACGTCATCAAGGTAAGTCTATACGTTATCTATACCTCTTAGTACTGAGTACATTAATCTTTGAAATGTACTTGGTGCATTTTTCAGGCCAAATGGCATTCTAAGAAATTCGTAATGTCCTCTATCTATAGTAAACGCTGTTTTTTCTATATCGTTTGAATGCATCTCTACCTGGTGGTAGCCTGAGGCTAAGTCTATTGTCGTGAAGTATTGTGCGCGTCCTAATTTATCTAGAATGTCATCTATGTTTGGTAATGGGTATTTATCCTCAATTGTCTTGTCATTCAGTTTTCTGTAATCTATTACTAAACGCCACTTTTGTTGTCCGGAGGCATCTGCCTTTTTTGGAACTATGTGTACTGGGCATGACCAAGGGGAACTACTTTCCTTTATTATGTTTTGTTCTAGTAGTTTGTCAATTTGTTTTTTTATTTCTTCCTTTTGTTTAGGTGCTTGTCTATAATTTCTTACGAATATTAGTTTTTCATCAGTTAAACGTAAGCTGTGTTTAACTTCGTGTGTGAAAGTTAATGGGATTTGTTCGCAATGAAATATATCTCTGTAGTTATAGCAAAGTTTTCTTATGTTTCTTTTTTCTTCGGGATTCATGTGATCTGTTCTTAATCTATTTAGGTTTTCTTTCAGGTAATTTTCTGTTTTTTTATTCACTGATATGTTATTTATGGATACTATGTTTGATAAGTTTGTCTGTTTTAGTTTTGTTAGATTTAATTGGCAACTATTTTTTAATTTAATTGTATTATTTGAATTATTTATTACTGATGTTGTCAAGTTTCCGTTTTTTACTGTAACTAAAGCTGCTGGGAAGTGAAGACCGTCTTGTGTTATTTTTTCGGTCAATAGGTATTCGCCTTCGTTATTATTACAAAGTAAACTGATTATTTGTTCTGATTTGGGTTTAATTGTGCTATATGATTTAATGTCATCCCTGATTGGTATTTGTGTCTTGTCTGTGCATAACATCATATTCTTAATATCTAATTTACATTTTAATGGTATTAAAAAATCTAATCCTAATAAACCTCTAAAATCAGTGTCAAAATCGAATAGTAAAAATTTATGAGTTATTGTTCTCTTAAATAAGCTATGTGGAAGTGTGATAATTGCTACTTTGTCGTGTTTAGAAGTTGCGTGTGCTGTTTTTATATAGTGTGTTTGTTCTCTTATTTCGCAATTAATGTTTTTGTTTTTTACTATATTAGGGTGAATTAGTGATTGTGAGGCACCTGTATCGAGTAAGAATCTGCCTCCTAACTCGCTGATATATATGTAAGGTAAGCGGTTATAATTCTGTACGTTATTCATGTAAACTATGTTATAAGGTTTTCGAAATTGTCGGTGAGAAAATTTTCGTCATCATTTACATCTTCATTATTTTCGGGATTATCTATTTCCTCATTTATTGAATCATCTTCTTGATCCAATGTTTGAAAGTGGAAATTTTTATTTGATTGGTTTGGTGAAGGTTTCTTATTATATTGTTCCTTCCTATTCTGAGCTATGAATTTGGTCTGAGTGTTTGTATTAAAGTTAGGTTTCTGGTAAGGAGGTTTATTATTGATTTGTAGGGCCCTCCTATTCCTAAGTTTAACCTCTTCTTATTTCGCGATTGTTACTGCTTGTTCCAAATTTTCAACGTGTTGTAATTTTATGAATATTGCAGTCATTGGGTTTATCTTTTCTAAAAATACATTAAGCGCCATTTGCCGATAAAATTCTCTTTTGTTGGGATCAGATAGTATAAGTGTACTTTCTAAAGCCCTTATTTTTTCTGAAAAAATATCTAAGTTATTATCTTTGTTCAGGCGCATTAATTCCTGTATTAATTGAATTTCATTACGGAATTCGCCAAATCTATTTTTTAACGTCGCTTTTATCTCGGACCAGGTTTTTGCACCTGTTCCTTCTGAGAGCGCCTCAACAGCTTTACCGGTAAGTTTGTTTCTTATTAAACAAGCTACACTGGGGTCGTCCCCATTCGTGATTAAATTTAGTGCGTTTTCTACGCCTTCTAAATAGAATGCTAATGTTCTTTTGTTGCCATCGTATGATGGTAACAATATAGAGAGGGTACTATAGTCAATTGCAATAGTTTTTTCCTCGACTGTGCTAATGTCTAATTTCTTTTCGTTGGCCATTTTTATCCTCAGATTAGAAATACCACAATTAACACAACAAAATATAGGTTACACAAGGTTAGTGTGAAAGGACTCTTGGTAGTAAACAGAGTTTTATGCTTACCACTTGAGCATTATCGATGATAGATTGAGTCTTCTGTTTGATATCTGCTGCCGACGACCACTGTAGATTCTTGACCCGCGTTACGAAGTCGAGCTCACTGATTCGAACTTGATTCGCTTATGAACGCGTGGTTTACCGACTGCGCCAGTTAGGATGTGGGCGAGGGCGAAAGGCTTTTTAAAAAGCTAATTTATAAACAGATAAGAAGGTGTTGATGCTCGGAGGAGCTGGTTAAGACTGACTTTATTTAATCTTGTATTACAATATATAGTATACTTAATGTTCTTGTTTACATGACAAAAGGTTATCTAATTAATGCTGTACATGAATTAGGTCGTTTAGCAATCATGGTCATAACAATGGTGTTGATTGTCCTCGTTTCCTGCTACGTGTTATCTTCATGGCTGCTTCCTGGTACGTGGTGTCTTATCGTGCTATGTGGGTGGTTTACACCTACATAACTTGCTCTGAAATATTTTTGTGTTTTTTAGAGTAGTCTTTTTTATTTATAAAAAATCTAAGTATTGCAAATATAAGGATGGAAATTACGAATTTATATCTTCTTCACAGTTCCCTTTTTAAGGAATGACGCGAGCAATATTTAATAGGTCGCCTGTGGAAATACCAGACACAATAGAATTTCTATTGTTATCGAGCTCTAGTAGTCCTTGCCACAGACGAGGGGTTAAGAAGAAGTGCTTTGAAGGCATCCTCAAAACCCACACAATCAGGTGACACATTTCGTGCCCCTAAACTTCTTATATTTCCAAAGAAATTTTCTATTGGGTCGTGGTTGAAATTTCGGGTAAACATGGAATCAAAATTATATTTTTGGTGTACAATTTTCCACAATTGCTGGAACCCTTCTATAGTTTAATAAAATTCTTTGTAGATGGTACAATGGTTTCCACCATACGCATTTTAGCACCCTCCTTTTTATGAGTTAAAAAAACAAACATTCTTCAAAAATCTTATTGCATCATACCAAAGTTTGTGATAAGGAGAATTATGTTTAACTGCTCCTTTATACATTTTCCCATTGAGAGTAGGAAAGGTGCTTTAGGCTGTTAAACAATTTATCAATTAATAACACAAATGGTATCACATTTCTACATTCTGATGATAAGTTGCCTCTTGCTGTAAAATGGTCAGCTGCAACTGCTACTCTTACACCCGTATTCACAAACATTACTATGAGGTCTCACAGTGCACTCGGACGCACAGGGTCTCAAAAACCTATTCATAAACAGTACTTGAGTGGTCACCGGCGCTATGCGTCCGGTGACATGAAAAAGCGGTCCCCAAAAAATGATACAACATTCACTAGCGTGTAAAATGGTGTAATTAACAAAAGAAACACATATGATAATTTACAATATGGTTTGTTAAGAATGGTATAAAAAACAATAAAATCACTGCATACTTATGATGCCAACCAAAAATCTCGTCACCGCGATTGAGAAATTGTCACAAAAGGTACAGCGCCATCTTTTGCTCAAAGTTAGAACTTCTTGCTAAGAAGTATGTAATATGATGTGAATAATATAACTTCATAACGTTGAACATACCGCCCACCAAGAACATTATGAAATAATATTCTTTAATACGGCCCACCATGCATGGCTCTCTTAACTTTTTCCTAGTTCCACCTTAACGCATAGCTAAGGTAGCCAGCTAGCTATATTAGGCAACGCATAGTGTCCGGATTACGTCAAAAGGTTCTTTCTTTCTTTGAGTTTTTATATTCTTCCAGCATCTTTTCAGTTGATGGCTGACTCTTTGTGAGACATGGTTGAGAATTGAAGGCCACTGCCAGATCCTCCTAGGCCTGCTTCTTCAACTTTATATTTTTAGCGTGTGTACGTTTATCTTCAATGATAGGCCGTTCCTGTCCTAAGGCAACAATCAGCTCTCTCTTGACAGAAGAAAATGGCTGCTCTTTCGAACTGCAACATAAACACAACGTTTTAGTAACCATTATTTCTATCACAATGACTGTCATTGAATGAAAACAGTGAATTCAAGTATTTCTACTATAACCTGACATCTGTTGTGCTTGATGCACCTGAAGACGTAGTTCTATCCACATTTCACCACAAAACAAAAAGAAAAGGTGTAGTTTTCAGGCACTGTTTTTGTTTTTATGTTAAAATATTGTTTATGAAAGTCACACGATGATTTTACGAATGTCAGTCAGCGAAGCGTGCATAACAACACAATCGAACCAATCACAGAGCTCTATTTAGCGCAGTGCGTTCGCATAGCCAAGAAGCGTTTGTGTATTGTTTATGAATTGAAAGGCTTGTCATACGAAACGCATTGAGAAATGTCTTAGGCCCTTCGTACACAAGGCTACGCAAATCTCCGATACTAATGTTGTATACTACATTAGTATCAAGTCGCGAGTATCGAGTAGCGCACAGTCCGTACACAAGGCTACGCAAATCTCAGATACTAATGTTGTATATATAGGCAAGGATATTTCTCCACCTCAGAAACAAATTTAATATTTAATGATTGCTCCGCCGCCATGTTGGAAATCGCCGCGACTTAAGTAGCGAAGATCTCGACTCTCAGGTAGCGCGCGACTGGCACGACGCGAGTCGTGAGACAAATGTCGGCGACGCGACAAGTGTACGAACCTCGAATTGATTTGTATGGCGGGAGTCGCTTGGAGACTAAAATCGTCGAGTATCGGAGATTTGCGTATCCATGTGTACGAAGGGGCTTACTTCGCTTAGCATTTCTACTTTGCTTAGACAAGTAATGTTTGTGAATACGGGTATTAAGCTAAAGATTTGTGCTGCCGGCTTAACCTCCATTTTATTTATTTTGCTGGGGTCAATATGCTCTTCAGTAAGTTTATGAAGATATTTTAATTCACCATAATTATGATTTATCTGCTTCATACATTTCTTGAAAAAACCTTCATTTTATAATAACTTCTTTGTTGTCATTTTCAAAATCCACATATTTCAGGTCTTTTGTCATTAAATTATTTCTAAGGCCTTTTAACAGATGTGGGACGTCATAGAGAGGTATAATTTTCTTTTTTCCAATTTCTATTTGGTTGAATTTCCACTCTTTTTGTTGTCTAATATATTCTTGTCTTGTATTCTCGATTAGACTATTAATTGTGCTTACATTTACTGTACTTTAGTCACATATTGTGCACAATATATTCAGTCCTGTAGCAGGAACATGTTTAACCTTATCTTTCAAAACAGCTTTCAACTCATTTTTTTTTCAAACTCTGAGTAAAATAGTAGGCCACAGGTTGCTTAAAACTTTTTTAATGCCTTTTACCATAAATACTAAAGCATGGTCAGCAATCTCTTTATGGCCATCAAATACCTTTATTTCGTCCTTGCTAATATTATAATATATTAACTAAAATATTATTTTAGTTGAGGTTACATTTTATCAAATATTAACGTACAGAGCCTATCTTCTGTGTTCATTTCAGATGCTGTTTTCTTAATTTTTTAAACACTTATTTACTTATACCGGGCTCAAGTTTAATTTTACTTTAAAGATTCTTTATTTTTTTAGGTGATGGTAAGGTTAAACATTTTGTAAAATACTATAACCTGTTGGTCAAAAGGCTCAAAGAAAGAATTTTTTGATTTAAGCTGAACCGACGACCCTTTTTTTTATTGTTCTTTGCTTATTTTTATAATACGGTAGTCGCAATGTGGTTGATTGGTGAACCAAATCATCAAAATTTACGTTAGGCGGACTTTAGAACCTATTATTTATTAAAAGAAACCCTAAATCCACACGGCTGTGTCATTCATTACTTTTCAAGTCCCATTTCAAACAACACTCGCGAGCCAGCGTGCCGACGCAGGGTCATACATGACTTTTTGTAAATTATCACGCGCCGGCAATCCGGCACCGCCATTACGTCTGCCTCTCGACGAGTGTCAAGTGCCAAACAAAGTGCATAGCGTGGGGGGCCCGTATCGCGTTATCGGTAAGTTCTCTATTACAATACTGTCAGAATAAAATAGAATATAGATTACCCGTAACTTATTTAGAATTTTTGATTATTGGTATATTGGTTGAAAAGTGTTGGTTTCGTGTTAAAAATGAAACAAAGCTGCGCCTGCAGTAAGCTATTTTTATGCTGAATAACTATTTTAATGATTTTTTGATTTTTATTATAAAAAGCGGATTTTTTTGCACCTTGTCTGGTAGTGTGCACTTCATACATTGCTAGAATATAAACTAATTGCAATTAAAATTAATAATATCACCTTTGGAAAATCTGACAGTCCGAGATGGCAATGGCAGTGAATGATCAGGTGTCTCAACTGTCCTTACTGTCCTCACTTTAAAATTAGATACATCAGAAGCAATTGACCTGGGCAATCCTCCTGTAAATTGAAATTTGTTTGTTACTCTTATGTAAAAATATATATGACATAAACGTAACATGTCAACAACTGGCTTGGGAGAGCGGGAAATAAGCCTGATTGAGGAGCTTACACAACATTTCAATATTATAAAGACTAATGATATGTAATGTAATAATAATAGTGGGTAAGTATGGTATAATTAGTGCATTTGGCTGTACTAACCTTCAGTGTTACATCCACACAACGTCTTGGTTTCGGCTCGACATATTAAAAAAATTCAAAAACCCTTTGTTCTTAAATCGAGGGTCTAAAATTGTGGTCTCAGAGCATATAAAAATATTTTCAATATTTCCGAACCGTCGCTCTAGTTCACGTCCCAACGTTCCTAACCTGTCTACAATTTCTGGGATGTCGTTGTTTAGCTGCGAACGGCTCCTTACAGTGTTAATAATAATACGCCATAGAGGTATAACTTTTGAGAGCGACACATGTTTTTCGCCACTTATTTCTTCAGTAACTTGGAAAAAGATTTCCAAAATCGGTATTGCTGCTTTAATAACATTCCAATCATTATCATTGAGTGTTAAATCGCTTCGCAATAAAGCGATCACCTCAATTACTGCTTTTTTTACCTGCGCTATCCGGGACAACATAAGAAAAGTGAAGTTCCAGCGGGTGCATCCTGTTTCAATTTTAAAGGTTGTATGTTCATTTGTTTCTGAAGTGTCAGTAATTGTTGTTGTGCATGAGAACTTCTTTTAAAATATTCAACAATGGCCTTAACTTTAACAATTATTGCCGAAATGTGAGTTAGCGCCTCCTTTACCACTAGGTTTAACGTGTGAGCGAAGCACGGTATATGACGCCATCCTCTTTCCCTGAACGCAGCTGTACTGTTGGCCGCGTTATCACTTGCTACTGCTGTGATTCTGCTATCAATGCCCCACTCCAATATTGCCGCCTTTATAAAATTACACAAATTGGTGCTGGTATGACGTTCCGTGTACTCTATGCAAGTAATTAAAACGGATTCCATTTGGTTTCCTTGTCAGTAGTTGAAATAAAGTGGCTGTAATTGCTAGAAAACTGTCATTGACTATAGAGGTCCATCCATCTTTAGTTAGGCAAACGGCAAATGATTCTTTTATACATTTTAATTAAAATCGATTCCGATAAAGTTTTTCTTGTAGGCAGACTATAGCCAGGACATAACATATTTACAATTTTTTTAAATTTTGCTTCTTCCACTATGTGCAAAAGGTGAAACTGTTTCGCAATCATTTTATTGAGTTGCTCATCCAATATCTCTTTTCGTCTTGGTGGCAGTGGCTTTGCACTGGTGGTAAATTCCCTCATGGTGAGCTGAGGGCGTTGAGAAGCTGGGGCTGGTGGAATCGCAGACGTTGATACGATTGGTAGCTGTAGAGCTTCTGTATCCCCTGCATTCGTCTGTGGCTCAGTCGTCCGTCTTTCAGCAATTAAAGGCACAGTAGGATCTTGCTCTTTAAATCTTTTGGCTTGGTCCAGGACATCAAAGTGATTCCATATGGCACTTCATTTCCTTTGGCTATTCATTTTTGTCAAAAGAAAACTATACACTTAATATTATTTATAGTACAAAACAATATTCACAATGTCTCAAAACTATGTTCTTATTTATTTACACTACAGTTATTAAAATATTCACAGATCACACACTATTTACATTACATACCTATAATTAAAAATAGTTTATGCATACTTAACAATTATTATCAAGTTGTCGCAACCGCAAGTTTACTTAAAAAGGAAATATGCACGCGCAACGCAACTCATCAAGGTCAGTGTCACAATTGTTTGATAGTCAGTGACACGCCGGCGTCAGATTAGGCGCGAAACTAGCTAGAACTCTCACCGGGGTCGCGCGAACCGGGCCGTGCATCTGTCTCGCTCTTGCAGTACTGACAAATATATCCGTACGTTTTACTCTCATATCACTGGTTACTGGACTAAATGAACTGCTTTGGACTAGAGTGAGTGAGTGATACATATGTACTATAGTCTGACCGTTACCGCTGTAACGCGCCTTAGGCATGCGCGGGGAGGTGGGAAGTAAAGAGCATGAACTCACATGAGATTCGTAGTGTAAGACAGATCTTACGATATCGAAGCACAGTTTATTGAAGCTTTATATTTACGACTATTATTACATCCAATCCGTTTTTGTTCAATATGATTTTTAGATAAGTACAATTAAAGAACCAATATAAATGAAATAAATCTTTAATTCTTGGAAATATAAATCAAAATCAATAACATGTTTTTTCTTTATAACTTTCTGTTTTTTTGGTGAATTACATTTCAGTCGGCCCAAATTAGTTGATGAATTTCCCGCAGTTGTAACATTTCTTAAAGTTTTTTCGCAGTATCCCGTAGCCTCCGTACAGGGACCGGAAAACCCCTTTTTTTGGTTAAGCCCATTGTTAGGGAAACCCCATCAAAAGCTTACCGAACGATAGGGTTTCCCTATTGATAGGCTTAGTCTATCGTAGCGGTAACTTTTTTGAATAAGGTTAACTGCTTCCAATGCACTTACCAAATCAAATAGGGTATTTGTAACGGTAATTTTAAGCGCTTATCAACTAATAAGGTTACCCTATTGTCTCCTATCTCGTTTTCGCGCACAGCGGGCGGCGGGTTGCGGGCGGCGGACTGCAGTCCGCCGCCGCCGCCAGCTGTTGTTACATGGAAGCTTCATACAACCGCGCCGAAACAGTATTTGTCTATGATATTACTATACAAGTTTTTTATTTAACTTGCAATGCATGTTTATTGGGTGAAATCTTGCAACTTAATTTTGATCCACTTCCCAGTTACCGATTAAGTTGAAATTTTGCATACATGTGTAAATCGCGTGACAATGCAATATTATGATGACATGGCGCTAAGGAAGCTGGAAGCTGGAAGGTGGTCATAGGAACTTCGCAATGAAACAACACAATCTCATCGAGTTTGGGCTTGTTTGAATCGTCTTGACGAGTAGTTTGTCTTTTAATGGTAACCAGGGTTTGATGATGGAGCTGGAAGGTGGTCATAGAAACTCTGTAATGAAACAACGCAACCCCATCGAGTTTTGGCTCGTTTCATTCGTCTTAACGAGTACTTTGTTTTTAGATGGTTACCAGGGTCTTTTTTTTTTTTTTTTTTTATTTGCAACGGGTAAGCTTGGCCTTCATCTCACCTGATGGTTAGTGACGATAAGGCCGAAGGTGGAAGCGCGCTTCACCCGGAATCCTCAACCACTGAGGAACTGGCTATCTTATCGCAAACTGCCGGAACACAACAATGCTATAAACATCGTTGTTATGGCGACAGACTTAGATAAGATGGTGGTAGCTAGCCAGGCGGACTTAACAGCCCTACCACCAACCAAACCGAGCACACAAAGATGTACCCCCCGCTGGGAATCGAACCCGGGACCTCTGGGTCTGAAACAGGTAGCTTAGCCACTAGACCACAGAGGCGGTTTAAATCTGATCTGATGATGAAGCTGAAATGTGGTCCTAGGAACTCAGTAAAGAAACGACACAACCCCATCAAGTCTCGGCTCGTTTGATTCGTCTTGACTACCTTTGGTGCTAGATGGTAACCAGGGTCTGATGATGGAGCTGCAAGATGGCCATGGAACTCAGTAATTAAATGACATAACTCCATCGAGTATGGGCTCGTTTGATTCGTCTTGACGAGTACTTTGGTGCTAGATGGTAACCAGGGTCTGATGAAGGAGCTGCAAGTTGGCCATGGAACTCAGTAATTAAACGACATAACTCCATCGAGTATGGGCTCGTTTAATTCGTCTTGACGAGTACTTTAATGCTATATGGTAACCAGGGTCTGATGATAGAGCTGGAAGTTGGCTATAGGAACGAACCATTAAGACGAACAAACGAAAAGTTTGATTCTTCTTAATGGGTGGACCGTTTTGATGGGTGGTGAGTGGTGGTGGTTTGATGGATGTGAACAAATATTGGATACACGTTCAGTGAGATCAACTTAAAAGTAAAAAATAAATTAAAAGTAAAAACCTTTTATTTTAATGCGCTAAAAAGAAAAAAATAAACTTTTACTAACTAATTTAATCTCATAAAAGTTTGTTTATTTTATTTTATTCTCTTTTGAAACCTACTAACTAAAATAAGTAAGAATTTTCGTATGCTCCCTAGAAGCTTTGTCTCTGTTCCGTTTCTTTACTCATGTGCTGTTGTTTTATGTTTTTTTTATTTTTTTTTATTAAGTTGTCATAGTGACTGCATTATGCCTGACGGTAAGCAGCCGATGCAGTCCAAAATAATGAGAGCGCTCCCCACCGTGAAATAAGCACGGTAACAAGCGCACCTATTGTATTTTTTGGTACGAGTACTGATAGTCTACACAGTATGATGGTGGTTCCTAAGACCAGCACGTGTAGTCCGGGAGAGACTCTCTGTAGTAATCCCGGTAGAAGACACTGAGAGTAGCAATGTCTCTACGCAGCTGGAGGTCCTCAAGAGACGCTGTAACCTCAGCATCTCCAATAATGCGTACCGCTCGCCTTTGCAGTTTATCAAGTGCATCGAGGAGGTATTTAGCGGAGCCGTCCCATAATAGGTGGGAACAATACTCCATACTCGATCGCACCTGAGTCTTGTACAGCGATCGATACGTGTACGATCGAGAGCCAGGTTCAGTTTGGAAATGAAATGAAATGAAATAATTTAATCACAGAAAATAGAGTAGGTACAAAAGATGGTAATTTATAACAATGTTCGTCTATTTTGCCAACGCAGGGCATGTGAATGGAGATAATTAGGTAAACAGAATTGACCAAAAAATACTAATAATTAATTATACATTATAGCCAATATAATTATATTGAATATTACGTCACATATAGCAAACGTCACATATGGCCCGAACGCATTGTTTTTGTGATATGAAAGCCTTATTCATGTCGACTGAATTTCCCCACAAAAGTATGCCGTATTTAAGGTTTGATGCCACGTATCCGTAATAAACCATCAATGCGGTTTTTTGGTTGATTTGCGTCGTCAGTCGCCACAGCGCGTAAGCAAATCTATTTATTTTAGAACATAATTTCTTAATATGTTTTGTCCATATGCACTGACTGTCAATTATTATGCCCAAAAAAAACGACTTCATCTGATTCCGATATTGGTTCATTATTAAGAAGCACAGATAGATTTAGACTTTTGGGTTTTCTATTATAAAATTGTATTTAGTTTTGTTTACATTGACTTTTAAATTTTTCTCTGTCAGCCATTTCGTAATATTATTAATAGTATTGTTAATATCTTCATTAAAGTTTCGGTCTGGAGTTTTAGGTATTACCACAGATATATCGTCAGCGAATAAATTGCACTGATAATTAGTAACAGGAGGTAGATCATTAATGTATATTATGAATAATAAGGGTCCTAAGATAGTCCCTTGTGGGACACCCACATTATTTCGGACAAGTAGTGATTTTGCAGAAGTGTCTTCCTTATGTTCATTAACGTAATTAACTTCGATTCGTGTACGATTTCTAAGGTAAGTTTGTAACCTTTTTAATGCATTTCCTCTTAAACCGCATTTCTCGCATTTAGATAAAAGTATGTCATGTTAGACAAAGTAAAAGCTAGAAGAATAAGACTGTTGTATCGATATTCTTGTCAATATTTTCGGTAACATTTTTTATCAAATTAAAGGCTGCTAATGTATGTGGTTGAGTTACTTTTCCGAAAACCATTTTGTTCCTTGGCTAATACTTTAAATTTTTCTAAAAAGTCATAAATTCTATTGTGCATAACCTTTTCAAAGACTTTAGATAGTACTGGTATTAATGCAATAGGTCTGTAATTATCCATTACATCAATATCGCCTTTTTTATGTATTGGTTTTATGATTGATAGTTTAAGGGCTTCCGGAAATGTGCCTTCAGTCATTGAAAGGTTTGTTAAATAACTTAATATGTCAGAAAGAACTAGTGCGCAGTATTTAAGAATCTTTGTGGGCAGTGCGTCATAGCCATAAAGTAACTATACCTAGCGGAATAGAGCAACAAACATGAGCTGTCAAACGAAACCGAAATATGATGGCATTTGTGTGTGTAAAGAATGCATTCAGTGATTTTACGTCATGTCGCTTTTCACATTAACATCGATTATATTAATTACTAACAGTAATAGTATTAATAGAACTAAAATAGGATGGGATGGGAAAATATCCACGATTTCACGTAAAAACCGAGAAATTCGCAAAACCCAAATTCTCAGCGTGCTGATAAGTGCTGACAAACAGTAGCCAAAAACAGTTCTGTGACGTCGCATCACGCATCTCTTTTTATCCCACAGTGTTGTTGCTAGTGATATCCTGCTCGCTCAGCCCTTTGTTTCTCTATTCCGCTAGGTATAGTAACTTTATGGTCATAGCCCACCGATGTTGGGATATTGAGGAATCTTATAATTTTAAATATCTCGTCATGTGTTGTTGGGTATAAAAAGATGCTCGGTTATAAATGTTGGATATTATTAACAGATGTCGTATTAGAATAATAATTATGAAAATTAGATGATTTGATTGTAATGTCAGAATTAAAATTATAATTAGAATTAGATGATTGATTTGTAATATCGGAATAAAAATTAATAATATGATTACAAATGTCAATAGGATCCGTAATATTCATATTGTTATGTCTGATTTTGCTTATGTAACTATTATTAAATTCTGGTTGATCATACGATTTAATTAGATCCCACGTGGTTTTACAAACATTTTTACTTTTATGGAGGCGTGTCTCGTTCATAAGTTTTCTAGATTTATTAATACACATCTTTAAAATAGAGGAATACTTTCGATACTTGCACTTAATGGACAGATTCTTTTTTATATAATATTTAAAACGCAATTTTCTCTTTGACACATATGACTTTTTAATTTCCCTTGTGATCCAATTGCAGGGTTTAGATCTATTTCTTAACTTAATTTTACACGAGGGAAAACATAATTTAAAAAACAGTGTTAAGGTGTCATGAAATATATTAAATGATGTTTTTAGATCAGTAGTCTCATATACATCTGACCAAGACAAACCAGATAAAAATTCCGCATATTTTTTTATATTTTCAATGCTGAAATCCCTTCTGTAAATGTACCGTGCGCTATTTTGCTTTACTTTATTTTGTATTGGGATGCAGAGTATTTGACAAGTAGCATGATCTGATAATCCCACTGGGCAAGTATTTCCTTTAGCTGTAGGAATATTACTTACTATCTGGTCTAAGCAAGATTTCCCACGAGTTGGTACTTTAATGTGTATTATGGTTCCATTGTTTTGATTTAATCTAATGTACTCTTCTTGAACATTACTTTCTTTTAATATGTTTATATTGAAGTCACCGGCATTGATTACTTTGGTGTTTCTTTTATATCTTAGTTTTGAGAGTAAGTTCTCAAACCGCTCTAGGAATATATGAGAGTTAGAGCTGGGTGTTCTATAAATACAGACAACTATACATTTAATTTGAGGAATTTCAATGCCACAACGCCCAAATGAACATTGAATTGGTAGTTCCCTAAGAAATGGAAGTTTCTTGAATGCATAGCGATCCCTACATAAGATACTTACGCCGCTACGTCTTGGCAACCAGTTCTTGCCTTTTCACAACGATATCGGCATGCTTTGCCGCAGGATGTCCCAAGTATCGCTCATGCACCGTACCGTCATCCGCATAACAATGAATATTGCCCAAGGACAACATGTTATTAATATTCAGAAGAAATAGAGTAGATGAGAGCACAGAACACTGCGGCACTCATGCATTAACCTTGTAAAACGTGGAGGAACTACCCTCACAAAGGACACGAATCCTCCGCTCCACTAGAAAGTCTGCAACCGAGCCGCACAAACGGGGCAGCACACCGAAGGCCGGCAACTTGGAAAGAAGGAAACGATGCCACACTCTATCGAAAGCTTTGGCGATATCAAGGCCAACTGCCAGGGATTTGCCATGCTTGTCCGTCGCTTCACCCCACGCGTGAGTAACGTACGCTAGAAGATCACTCGTTGATCACTTGCATATTCCAAAATCCAGACAAACTAAAGAGCCGGACAGAGTCCGGACTAGAGTCTTAAAAGTCCGGACATTTCCGGTATAATCCGGACGGATGGTAACCGTAGTCGGGGGAGGCCGGACGTGACGTCAGACGGCCCTGCATGACTGATACAGGCAAAGGAATCAAGTTCGCTACTCTTATGTGGTAAGGCTTGGAAGAACGGTCAAGTTGCCTTGGCTTAATGTCCGGACTTTTTGTGGGGACTTATTAAGTTTCCAAATAATAACGTGGTTTTTTATTTGTCTTAGACCCGGTGGGTTGACCAGACCATAAAACTGAACAACTTTCTCCAAGAAATAGGCCAAAACACGTCATATTATTTTTACTTTTCCATACAAACCTTGCTCGGTCAATAGAGACTTTGAAAGAATAAAAAACCACATAGTATATAGGTAGGTACCATAATAATGTACAATTGTATGATCCCACTAACCCACATTGAGCCAGCGTGGCGGGTTATGGCCCAATATCCCCACGTTCTATTGTCCACGTGGGAGGCCTGTGCCCAGCAGTGGGACGTTAGTAAGCTGATGATGCTGTTGTTAGAGCTGCCATACGTCCATGAACATGGGGTTACCATACATTATTCATTTATCATATACCATGGATTTATCCGGACAAAAACAACAAAAATTAAAGGAAAAAAATACTTTTTAAAAACAAGCTTTTATTATGTTCTTGTTGTTAAAAGATCTAAAAATTTAAAAATAATAATTTAATCCTAGTAAGAAAAATATCATTATAATAGGTATACCTACATTGGAACCTTTAACGGTAATTAACCATATTCGTCTACGTCACAATAATCAAATATCTTAAGTAGGTAGATACCTATTAGACATTTTTATTCAACCATAAAACTTTACACCTTGTATTTAATCTTTGCGTTTATATCACATACCAATTTTTTTTAAAAAGCGTAAGAATTACATTGTGATGGAACATTAAAGAACAGTTAGCATTATTACACCGTCATATTTTTTTTTGCAATCACAATGTAACACTCTTTTATTTATAAAACATTGAGTATGTGATAAAAACGTTAAGTTTTTAATACAAGGTGTAATGTATTATAGTTTAATAAAAATGTCTAATAGGTATGTACCTACTTACGATATTTGGTTATTGTGACGTAGACGAATATGGTTAATTACCGTTAAAGGTTGCAATGTAGGTATTGTTTTTAAAAAGTATTTTTTTCTTTTTTAATTTTAACTTTTTAGTATTATTTTATATTTTAATACGTTAACATATCAATAAAAAATGGTCCACCCATTAAGACGAATCAAACTCGACGCGGTTGTGTCGCTTAATTACTGAGTTCCTATGGCCACCTTCCAGCTCCATCATCAGACCCTGGTTACCATCTAGCACCAAAGTACTCGTCAAGACGAATCAAACGAGCCCATGCTCGATGGGGTTATGTCGTTTAATTACTGAGTTCCTATTGCCATCTTCCAGCTCCATCATCAGACCCTGGTTACCATCTAGCACCAAAGTACTCGTTAAGGCGAATCAAACGAGCCGAGACTCGATGGGGTTTCGTCGTTTCTTAACTGAGTTCCTATGACCACCTTCCAGCTCCATCATCAGACCCTGGTTACCATTGAAAGACAATCTACTCGTCAAGACGATTCAAACGAGCCGAAACTCGATGAGGTTGTGTCGTTTCATTGCGAAGTTTCTATGGCCACCTTCCAGCTCCATCATCAGATCAGCACCAATTGTCACGCGATTTACACATGCATGCAAAATTTAAGCTCAATTCGAAACCGGGAAGTGGATAAAATTTAATTTGCTAGATTTGATGACAAACGGACAGGTGAAACTAATTAAAATCTTGTAAAAATCTAACAAGCTGCATTGCAAGTTGCAAGCACCGCGCGACAAGTCTTAACGTGAACTGATTGACAAGTCACACGAAAATTAACTTTAGTGCGAATAACTTATTTACGAGTAAGCGATATTTTGCAGCACGCTCGCCGCGAGGGGGCCTCTGTTGAAAGCTACACACGTAAACAGTTATGCAATAATAAGTCTAATGCATTGCACGTAGAAGCTTGAATCGCTTGTGCGCGTTAAAACCCTTTTTATAGGGTTAGCTTCAACAGGGTTTTTGGATGTGGTTAGTGCTTACCCTAATTAACTGTATCAATTTGGTTATCCTTTCGATGCGGTAAGTCGACGATATGCTAACCGTATTGATAGGGTAAGTGAAAACAAGTCTATGAATTACCCTATCAAAAACCCCTTATTTGGTAAGCGGTTCCGGTCCTTGCCTCTGTAACGATTTTGGCGATATTTGCATCACTTTCATATTCAAAACTTTCTTTGTTTGCTTTTCTTTTCTTAAAATATTCGGCCACTTTGAAAATGACAGTCTTGATATCTCGAGATAATGCACGAACCATTTTTAGATATTTTATCTCATGTGCGTCTGACACAGACAGTCACTGTCAACTTTGGAATTTTCATACTGGATGAGACAGGAACTAATTTCCTTTGGGTTCAACCGGTGGTTCAAATGGTTGAAACGGCAAAAGGGGTTCCTTCTGCCGTCACTTTCACCCCATGTGTAACAAAAAACCACAGATATAAGAAATATGGAGATCGGACGAGTTGTCTAGTTTGTACCGAGTCCGAGTGTCGCAAGCTCAACTAACTCACACAAGCACGCACACACCTTAAAGTAACACATCCTTCTATCCCTGCGTTCCTATTGGGTAACATATGCAAATCAGATACTTGTGTGTGTAGCTGCGGACGACGCGCGAATTGTGTCCGGCACATACAAACACAACGACAACTGCCGAACTTGACGGCCGCGGTGACATTGTCGATAAAAGTTCATCGATAGTTTTTACTACTTACATAATTACTTCTAACAATACAATATTATGATATGACTATGTAATCATACACACATGTGTGTATGTTAAATAATGTTGTTAAAGAATAGGTACCTTAAATTATAAGTAAGTAAAAAACGAATGAGACTAGAAAAATATTTATTTGTATTTTTTTATAATAATTTATCACTGCCCAGTGAAATGCAAATATTTATTTAAAACTTGCCTTTTCGATAATTTTGTTACAGCATTTTTAGTTAACTAATGCAATCTTATATTTATGTACTTCTCCATTATAGCTTTAATAAGCATGATAATATGATTATCGACTGGAGACATATCATATTGATGATAGTATAAATCGTGGTAATGCTTTAGACATTAACGTTTCTTCTATATTTGTGCACATCGTAGTTTTGTCTTAGTGAGAAAAGTTGATTTTATTATCACTTCCATATTCTTACAAATTGTTACAACATCCATGGATGGATATATCAGACCACCTTTGCCTTTTAGCTTAATAAATTTGTTGTCCGAGTCTTTTGTGTCATCCGCAAGTAAGGCGCTGATACATGTTTCACATTTTAATCTTTTGATTAGTGAATGTACCACAAATCCCGCAATATATGTAATAGTTTGAGCGCTGACATCATTCATTTATACAAAAGGTTTATGTCATCAGCATCACAATTATCGAAATCTGCCCGTGATCGGGCATCAATAGTAGACTGTTAATATTTTTTACAGCACACGAACATGTTAAAAGTGACACTTTTTCAAGTGCTCGACAGTTGCCATTCTCCATATCCCGAAGTTCTGATTTAATCATAAGCTCTTTATATATAGCTTGAAACTGGCGCGCTCTAGTATTTGTATTACAACCGCCGTGGCTACGTATTTGTCCAAACAGAAGCTCAAGGTGGTCTTGGCTTATTTTGTAAACAGAAACATATCATCATCATCATCATCATCATCAGCCAGAAGACGTCCACTGCTGGACAAAGGCCTCCCCCAAGGATCTCCACCACGACCGGTCCTGTGCTGCTTGCATCCAGCGGCTACCCGCGACCTTCCCCAGATCGTCGAGAAACTCCGAGCATAGCCCTCTCCATTGCTCTTTGCGTGACTTTGAGCCTGCTGATTAGGCCCATAATGAGCGACCACGTTTCGGTACTACGGTACCGAAACGTGGTGACATACGTGTCATCACTGGCAACACACACTGGTCGAAGACTTTCTTGAGACACTGCGGTATTTTGGACGAGAAGATATTTCGTAGCTTACCGAACGCTGCCCAGCCGAGTTGGATTCGACGATTGACCTCTTTCTTAAAATTGGACCTACCTAACTGGACTGTTTGTCCCAGGTATACATATTCGTCAACAACTTCAAGAGCAGAGTCTCCAACCTTCAGAGGAGTGGGTACGACACGTGAGTTAGACATGATTTTCGTCTTCTCCATGTTCATTTTAAGGCTTGTTGAGAGACTCTGTTGAGATCACCGAGCATTGTGCCGAGTTCCTCCAGGGTCTCAGCCATGAATACTATATCGTGGGCAAATCGAAGGTGACTGATGTACACGCCGTTAATATTGATGCCGAGTCCTCTCCAGTCCAGAAGCTTAAACACGTCCTCCAGTGCATCAGTGAAGAGTTTTGGAGAAATGACATCTCCTTGTCTCACTCCACGCTGCAGCTAGACTGGCTTCGAGCTCTGGTCCAGAAGACGAATTGTCATAGTGGCGTTTTCGTACAAACACTTCAACACTTCGATGTACCGGTAGTCAATTTGGCACCGCTGGAGAGACTGTAGCACGGCCCATGTTTCAATCGAATCAAAGGCTTTCTCATAGTCCACAAACGCTAAGCAAAGTGGCCGGTTATACTCTTCGGTCTTCTGTATAACCTGCCGCAGCGTATGTATGTGGTCTACAAGTATATGATGCTGAGAACTTTTTCGGAACCGGCTTGTTCGAGTGTGAAGAACTGACGACGGAGTTCATCATGAAGAGTCCCTCCTTTTCCAGAAACTCCGCCAGCAGTTGGCCCCGGTGGTTCCGAATTCTAACTCTAAATCGTCCCACTTTCAGCTCATCGCCGCTTCGTTTGCCCAGTTTTGCGTTAAAGTCTCCCATGACAACGGTGTAATGAGTTTTGGAGACTTGTATGGCTCTAGAAATGTCCTCATACGTAGCCTCCATCTCATCGTCGGGGTGGGCCGTAGTCGGAGCGTATACCTGTATAACCTTCAACGAATACCGTTTGGTTATTCTGAGTATAAGGTACGCTACCCTCGGCGACACACTTCCGGTCTTGACAACGTTGTTCACGAGAGAGCTGTGGACGATAAACCCTACACGACCCTGGGACAGTTGTTCGCCCTCCCGGAAATAGAGCAAGTTACCAGACTTCAAGATTATCGAGTTCTCCCCCCCTCTTCGGACCTCAGATAATCCCACAATGCCCCACCGTATCTTGCTCAATTCTTCCTCCAGTTCGCAAACCTTCTCGTCGGTTCGCAGCGTACGCGTGTTGTAGGTTGCCAGGGCCAAAGTTCGTTGTTGGCGGTAGCCAGGTCTCTGCCGGAGATTCTTAGCACCCCCTGCCCCGTCGCTGCCTTGGCCGCTACCGTAGCTAGGGCGAGCGGGGCCGCCGGGGACTAGGGGCCGGAGTTTAGTGCTCTCGTTCATGTTGGGGGGAATGTTGCCATAATCGCCACGCTTGGCAGGCGGGTTGGCGATCGCAGTATGACGGTGTTATTCTCAAAGGATGCTGCTGCCCATCCTCTGGGTTGACCCCTTAGTCGCCTTCTACTACTCCCACGGGAAGATAGGGGGTGGTAGTATTCTTTCACCGCTACCAACACGGTTAAGAAGAAGATATATCAGTTTTTTTTCTTTTTCGACAAGCTGTGTACATCATTTTTAAATCTTTTATGCACGTTAAAAAACCGATAAAACCTGTTTTCCGCGATGAATAAACGACTTCTGTTTCATCCGGTAGCTTTTCATTAGGTTATTTTCAGCTAATGACAACTCAAAAATTTGAGCCTTATTGTAAGCGCACAAAGGCTTTTTATAATGCAACTGAGCCATATGCCTGAAATTAAAAATGTCAAACAAATTATTCACCACTTTTAGAAAGTTAATGATGCCATCTACGTTTTCTAACCCTGGAAGGCACAAAGTTCTAGTACATCAGCAACACTGTTGCTAAACAGCTGAGACGCTAATCTGACCTTCTTTTTTTGATTTTTAAAGAAAATGTGATTTCGACGTAATTTATTTGCCAAGTGCAAGTGTTCTTTTTCTTGCAAATCATTAAGTTCTTTTAAATGGGATCATTTTACTTGCTTTTGCATAACAAAACTGCTATATGCTTCAAAAGCATTGCGCAACAATTTTAACATGTGGAAGGGATCAAGGAAAATATAAATGGGCATTTGTGTAGCAGGATTCTCAAAATGTGTTTTAAAGTCGTTCAAATTAAATAAACACCCAAGTTCTTTAGCCATAGAGACATTAGAGGGGCAGCCGTCAAACGGTCAAAGATGTTATTTCGACTCCCGTTGTTTGCAATAGCTCAAGACACTGCGTGACAAGGTTTGCACGTTGTTCCCCAGTAACTCCGTCTACTAGGAAATACCCGACCGGTATTTTGAAAGGCCCATTAATCGCTGCTACTAAAAATACTATGGCTTCCTTTGCCTCAGGCAAACTATCTCCTTTCTTAGTGAAGTTGCAAATGTCAACATAACCATGCATCTTCTTTCCATCCCATTCTACGCGCTGACGTATCGCCATTTCATCGATGACTAAATTACAGAGTAGTTTATAGTCTGTATTGGCAACTTTTAGTTTTAGAGCTTCGAACGATTCTTTAGTAAAACCAGTATCAGAATCACGTCAATTCAGTTCACGTCATAGTGACTACATCCTGCCTGATGATAGCAAAGTATACATGACCTTTTGTGATTTTAGTACCCATGTGCAAACCTTCGCTTTCCTGTAATTTTAACAGCCGTTCTAATAAAGCGAAATCTATTTTACGACCAAACATATCGTAGAATAATTTAAGTTCACCGAAGGTGTTTCGAATTAGTTTAACTGCATGACATGGATCGATGAAATAATATACCTTATCATTATCGAATTCAAAGTACGTCCGACCACCGGCTTGCATTAGGTCACAACCGAGGTGTTCAAATATGCTGAAATTCCGTCACAAGTCACACTGATAATTTTCACCCCAACTTCTTTATATTTTTGCAAACATATTTGTATAAGTGCAGCTTTTTGTTCACCTCATAAAAGCTAATTATTAAAAAATATGCGACTGGTAATTTCCAATTGCCGTTAACACAATTTATTAAAAAGACCAGACTTAGGCTAGCCACTTCGACAGAATCACTTTCGAAGTCGATTTCCGTATTAACGCGACCATAATATTTTTGAGATCGAGGATCCCAACAAAGAGATTTTCTTACGGTCATTTCATCGAGAACCAATGGGCAAAGAACTGGTCCTTCATTAGCTTCTACTTTGGCTTTAAGAGTGTCAAAAGCTTCTTTACAAAGTCCGGGCTCGGCATTCACATGTTCGTACCACTTGCATAATGTGCGCGGATGTGGTAAACACAAATCATATGAAGTGCGCACAAAATCGTATGCTTTGGGTGACAAAAAAATTAATGTCAGTGCGAATTCTCTAACTTCCTTCGAATACTGCCTTTCTACAGGTAAGCCTTTGGCTTTACAAATTTGTCTTAATATTAAGTCTTTTGGCCCAGCGCACTGTTGTAGAAGTATGTAAGTTCAGTTTTCGCGAGTCATAAGATTTTTTTCTTTTAGCTCCATAATAACTTCTTTAAACGTTGCCATTTTAAATTTTGCCGACGGATAGTTTCATTCAAGCATTTCATTTTTTTCTTCTTATTAGAAACTTTCTCTTGCAATCGATTCAATTCAATTAAGCGCGTCGATTCTGTAAAGAAAATACGTTTTAAATGTTATTGTAATAGTCAGAACTAAATATTAGATTTCAATTGCTAAATGAACATTTAAAAATATAATACAGGGAGCTTGTGCTTTTTGCAGGAAAGTTGAAAGTTGTAATGTAGGTTGTAGTGCTGAATTCGAACACGAGGTATGCTAACAAAATTTCTATTTTCTCATAACACTTCTAGCTTATAAATCGGAAAGTATTAACTTTATGTAAATAACCTAAAGAAATGTAAGTTCGTAAAATTCTCTAAAACTAAGTAAGTAGGTACTTCAAATTTCCAACGGTTTTTGAGCTGCATGCATGAGCATTTTTTACCAACTGTGATGTTTTACCAACCACCACAATCATGAGATTGTGGTGGTTGGTAAAACATCACATTCCTACGGCATCAAATTAAAATAATGGACAAATATTTTTATTGAGTATATGTGATATATTCTGATCTCAATCTAAAGATCAAATGCGTTAACATTTTCTCTTAAGATTGCACGAGTTTTGCGACGCAGACGCAAAACGCGATGTCTTCTATCAGCAGCATTAGCGAGTACCAAAATACGCCAACGCAATGATGCGGCTGAAGGCCTCATAGCTCTAAATTATATAATTTTTTTGCGAATAAATCTCGAAAAAAAGATGTCGTTGTTCGATATAGCTCTAAATTTTATAAATTTTTATCGAATAATAACTCGAAAAAAGGTGTCGTTGTTCGATGGCAGTTCAATAGCTAAATGACAACTGAAAGTTCATTGATACAAGCTAGGGCATGCAATTATCCGCTCATTTTAGTATTCGGATAATTCGGATACTTAGATAACGTTATTCGGATAAATCCGGATAATACGGATAATTTGGAAAGGATAATGATAAAAATAAAATTTTACCATAATATCATCAATCATCATATAAATTCAGTAATTAGTCTAACGCGCCATGGTATAAATAACATAAAGTAAAATAATCAACAATAAGTAGGTAATTAGGCTTATCAAACAAGTAGTCATCAAAACAAGTAATAAAATTTAACACTACAACGCCATGTAATCTTGTAACAATCCGTGTAACAATTTAAAGGGATTTTTTTAAATATTTTAAGTTATTTATCATTAGCAAAAATTTTAAAATCAAAACTATGAAATTTAATAATTAATGACTGTTGTTAAGGAGATCGAATCTATTTATGTAACCTCTACTTAAGTGTGTTAAAAAGTAATATTTTAAGGTTACCAAACAGTAACTTATTTTTTTTATAAAACAAAGTCACACGTAAGCAACTGAAACCATTAAATATTACTTTTTCAGTCTTTGATAATGAGATCTAAGGAAACTCAAGCTATCTAAGGTCGAGTCGTTTAGAGATGTCCTCAATTTAGTGCACAGGTAGCCCGTTGACGAAAACGCCCTTTCACACTTTATACACTGGTTGGACGAATTGTCTTATGAAAGACGTATATTTGACTAAGGTAATGGCTTCTTGGACCTCCCCTATCGAAGAGTGGCAATAAAATTTGTACTCGGCATAAAGTTTCAGTCTTCATTTTGTTTTGAAATTGCAGTGGATGTTGATGGTGTGTTTGATAAGGATTTTTTGTTCTCTTTGCTTAATTGTTTATTAATTGACAAAGATTCCTCAGACGTTCTTTGCTGTTGTAAATGTATGAGTGCGACGTCATCATCATCATCAGTATCTGTCGTGGTTTCCATACATGTAGGTAAGTGTTTTTTTATAGTTCAACTATAGTAGGTAGGTGGGGATACGCTCTACACGGACGTGCTAATATTTCTCCGGCCGCCAACGCAAATGCGATACCTCTGGTTGACCCGCCTGCTCGTTTGCCTCTTCTTTTATATAAAAAAACCGAATCCAAGCACTTCATCAAAAACAATTCTGAATGCGTCACAAGACTTCTTCATAGAATTTAGTAGGGTTGTGCAAGTATTTTAATGTACTAACAGCCAGCGAGTTTAACAGTCCAAAATGACTAGCAAGTTTTTGTTCTCATTGTTTAAAAGATCCGTTCTAGTGGGTGAATTTTTGAAGTACTTTAGATACGTAAAACTAATAAACCAATAATTATCCGTTTTATTCGTCATATTCGAATAGTAATGCAATTGATATCAGGATGTTTTATACGGCTTATATCCGGATAATTCGGATATCCGGATATCTGGATAGTATGCCCTAGAAACAACTGTCAAACTAACGTCAAATAGTGAAGAGAATACCGTTTGCACCAACAATTTTGAAATACAATTGATAGCAGACTACCTAAATCATCAATAGTAGTTCGATAGAGTGTCGGTGGAGTATCGTTAGAATGGCTTCGGACACTCTTTGAAGCACAATTCTTTTTTCATTTTTGTATCATTTTTTTACATATTTGTGATTCCAAAAAAACACCCAAAAAATATTAGAAAAAATATTTTGCTGGACGCTTTGGGTGGTCGCGTTTTGATACAACTGTACAACTTAGAAAAAAATATATGTATTTTTTTTTATTTATCTATTTGTGAAAATCGGCAAAACAATTTTTATCTTTTTTCATGCACAAAGGTACTTTACAAATTGACCTATTTTTTGTCAAGCAATGCGCACATCGCTTGGACGTCGAATATTCTGGATGATAAGTACTATCTTTCAGGCGTATTTCAGCGGTAACACTTGGTTTGCGCTTTTGAATTTCCGCTACTTCACTGGTAGACTGGCGCTTTCTATTGGGATTTACCTCTTGGTCCGATAAAAGCCTCCTGTATATGAGCCTTCTGAACTCTTTGAGTTTCATGTCATTGTCAACGTTACCTATCTTTTAAAGTTCTTTGTAGGTTATAAATGAAGACCACCATTTTTAGGATTTTCTATTTTATAGAGTAGCTTTTACTCGAACGAACTTATCAACACAGTTCATACACTTGTTGTAGTCTACTAATGGACAGGGCACAGCCGTAATTTTACCGTCTTTCTCTTTTTGATTTACCTGCATAGTATCCTTCAGAGTATGGAAGTTAAAAAGAAGATACACAGATCTCTTATCTTTCCATTTCATTATAGATGTCCCGGTGTCGCTAACAAACCAGTAATATTCGCCCCTTTTTAGCATCTTCATCATCAGCCTATAGACGACCCACTGCTGGGCATAGGCCTCCCGCGTGTACAATAGTACGTGGGGATATTGGGCCATAACCCACCACGCTGGCCCAATGCGGGTTGGTGGGTTAGCATCTTATCGTCCTTCATCTTAGGCATGAAGCTTTTTTCATCAATCGGCCCGAGCAAACCTTTGATGCACGTATTGCATTGAATTTTTTTTGAAGTCGAGAAAATAACAAATGCCGCTATGTATTCTAAAACTTTCTCGGCAAAAGGCGATAAAAAAGTTAGAGCTTCATTCTCATCAATCGCGTCAAAGGTATTGTATTGTCGTACGGTTGAAGCATTAATTTTATCTAATGCTGATGTACAATTCAGTATTGTAATTTTTTCCAATGGAATACAATTCGCAAAGAGTAGTAGATATATGGGTAAAGAGAGCCCTCTTGCGTCAATTTTGTGCCAACTCTTTGAAAACAGCGCGTCTAGCGATTTAATCGAACTAACCGTCCAACATTTTGCCAAAGTGTAAATTAAGCAAAATAGTATTAATAGAACGGCTTGTAACTTTGGATATACTATCATTTGATATGATTATATATTTTAGTACTATCATCGTTTTTTGACTATATTATTACTATATTTGAAAAAGAGGACACCTAAAAAAAATCATCAATAAAAAAATACAAAGACATGAAATTAAAAATAAATTCAATAATAAAATAAACACACTACATAAGTATAATTTTCACAATGCATTTCGAATTAAACATTGTAAGAACCGAAAATGATTTGATTATGAACAATTCAAAATTTTCATCATTTTATGATTTATTATGGTATATTTGGGCCAATTTCTTTACTTCGTCCTCACCATCATAAGTCAATTTTCCAGCTGAAATTCTATTGACTGATCTAGTCCAGCTGTACAAAATTACGTTTAATGGGACATTTAAAAAGTATATTTGTAACTTATCCTTATGTTATGTATGGCACATTGAAAGGGGCAGTCAATTAATTGCATAACATAATTGACTGCTTTATATATATTTTTAGGCACATCTGTTTTTAACACAAAGACTGCTAGATTGTGAATCGCCTTAAAATAGTTTTCTAACACAGCCACTTTTTATTACTATATTCCTTTTGACGCATATAATCGTTAAGACGGTTTATGTTGTTTTCTAACAAGTTCAATCTGCTATTCTGACATCTTTTTACAATATTTTTAAAACATTTTTTGATCACCCAACCACACATAATCGGTTTGACCAGCATCATCGCTTGACTGATCTAAGCAAATTTCTTTTTCGAAATTAATTTGAAAATTTTCAGGAGTTTCAGGAGCACTAACAATTTTTCTTTTAAGTAAAAATCCAAATTTTGCAGACAATCATTTGGATACTCCTCACAGTTGGCTCGTCTTGAGTGAAGAGAATTCATGTTTGTCACCATCAGTGCTTTGAAGGCTCCTTTAAAACAAACTGTATTCGGGGCAATATTTCGCGCCCCGTGGCTCCTGATGCTCCCAAAAAAGTTTTCGACGGAGTCTTGATTTAAATTTCTTGTGAGAATTGCATCTATTCGATATTTTTTATTTAACATGGTTTGTTTCAGACGGAACTACACATTCAGTCAATTAAACATTAATTTTTTTAATGAACTTTACTGTTTTTAAAACTTTAATAGCGTTTTGCCACAACTAGTGATGAGAAGAATTACTTCTCACAGGCCCTTTGAAAATGTTGCCGTTCGGTACATCTAGGGTACTACTATTTAAAGAATCAAAGATATTGTCCAGTAATAATGTGATGTCAACTAACTGACCACATCCTTCAGGCAGCTCCCCTCTCGCTGTCAAATGACTCGTTACAACAGCAACACTATCTATGGCTAAACAATTGTGTTGCTGATTTTACATGCATTTTGTTTAATTTTTCTTTGATTATGTGTTCTTCACTTGTAGTCTTAAGTCTCCTTGAGCTTTATCAGCCTCGTATACAAGTTGAACGTACTCCCATTTTACTTGGTTTTTTTGCCGTCAATACATAATTTATTTAACAAATTGTTTTTGATTCCCTTTATAAGATGAGGTGGATCGTATAGACTCTATACAATCCACCTCATCTTCCCAATATCCCTCTATACTATAGAGGGATATTTTTTTTCCTTTTATTAAAAATAATCCTCTTGCCATTCTTTACTTTTGCGCAAATAATTTGCTTTACACTCATCCACCAAATCTGTAATTGTCCCCAACATTTACTGCGCTTTGATCACATACAGTCGCAACAACAATGAGACCAGTCTTCATGACTTCTTCAGTGACGGTTTTTATTAACATTTATAATTCGTTTTTTTTTAGTGCACTCGTAAAATAATATGCTACAGGCTGCCTTGAACTGTCGTTTAACCCCCTTCACCATAAAAACGAGAGCGTGATCCGAGAACGCCGACTTTTGATTGTAGGCGAATCCAAAAAAACTATCGCCACTAGCGTTGTAAAAAAATTTACGTGTAATTGACATCTCGTCAAATATTAACGTGAACAGACGTTGGGACTAGGGCATGAGAACCGGCCATTATTTATAAGAATCGGCGTTTCGGTTCTAAACGCTATTAAGAACCAGGTACCCGGTTCTTTCGGTTCCTTCGGTTCTTTCCGTTAATTTTATGTACGAACTAGCGGGCCGCCCGCGACTTCGTCCGCGTGGACTCCGGTCCGTGCCCACGGGGCACGGGGAATTTAAAAAAAATATTTCATACAAACTTTTACAAATATTGAGCGCAATTAGTTCATCTGAAATATAAATAAATTGCCTAATTAATTACAAAGAGGCATAAAAATGCATTATCTGATTTTTCTCAATAGTTAGGTATTAATAATAATAACTTATTATTCTTTAAACATGCACACGTGTAACAGAGTGGGAGATATTTAAATTGATAATTATAACTAATATTATAAAGGCGAAAGTGAGTTTGTTTGTTTACAATGAAATCGTTAAACTAATTTTAATGAATTTTGGTATAGAAGGTTATCTTTATATGAAACTTTTTATTGCGTAGTCTGATTTGCTTCTAACTATATGCTGAAAAATTGTTTATAACAAATAATCAAAGTCTACATATTTGTTTTTACATTGTAACACTAAAACACTGAGGGCGGGGATCTAAACATTCGAATTGATTGACGAAAACTATACAACGGAAAAAGCAAGTTATTATTACCTAATTTACTTAACGTACGTTACTATTTAATTGTTTTAGTATGAGGTAAAATGTAGTATCTTATAAATAAGATATTACATCTTCGCTGCTACAAAGAACTAATAGGCTGAAGCGAAGAATAATTATAATATTACTCTAGGTTTTACATGTTTTCAATTCAAACTGATGAACAGAATAACAATTTGTATGTTCAAATATTGAATGCTCATTTTATTTATTAATGAATAAAGACAAACCTGACTGATCACAGGCCGGTGATGGGCAGCAGCGTCACCATTCCCAAGAGCTACGCCCTGCGGTCGCCAACCCGCATGCCCAGCGTGGCGACTATGGGCAATAACCTACCAATGCAGAGCCAAAATAAAATACAGCCCCTAGTTCCCGGCCGCCCCGCTATTCTTGACCACGGCGGCGGTCATGGTTACGGCGGCACAGGGGAGCTTAGAATCCCCGGGCTACCAAAGGCCGTCAAAACCAACTGACCCTGGCAACATTTGCAGCAGTTGGATAAGAAGAGCCGAAGATCGGGCTCAGTGGCATGCATTGGGAGAGGCCTATGCCCAGCAGTGGACTAACACGGGCTGATTATGATGATGACTGATCAGGAGCAGGTACTAAAGTAGCAGCAAGAATTTGAGTATCTCCGATAAGCTGAAAACTTTGCTGAACATCTGGTGAGCCTGAAACGTAATGAGAAAACCGTGTTAGTAATCCGATAAGCTGAAATCTTTGCTGAACATCTGGTGAGCCTGAAATGTAATGAGAAAACCATGTTAGTAAATCTTGAACAATAGACAGTGAACTGCTCATGTTGATGCTGTTTTATAAAATTGTTTTCTTCACCTACTTGGAAAATATACCATTATTTGGTTTCAAAACTGTCCTAAACTGAATCTGATCTCCCCATCTTTTATGTGAATTTTAAACCTACAAGACTAAAACATGATAATATTACTAACTGTTACCGTCATCACATTGGTAGGTATCGATTTAATCACCACATGCGGGTTGGTGATTAATAACCAGGCTATGCATTGAGTAATCTGAAACGCGCCTTGGCCTTCTGAGGAATTGAACTCAGGGGGGTAATTGTCCAACTTCAACACCTTTCGCAATACCTGTAAAAGGTTGCGATAGGTGTTAAAGGCCCCTTCAGTTATAGGGCTACCCTTAGCCACTGAGCCGTTATACCATTTGATAGATAAATTATTCTGTATAGTCTGTACTCGCGTTGTACTAGCGACCAACCTGGGCAAAATTATGGAAGTTCGCTAGTGTTAAAGATATATACTGTAACTTACCAGGCAAATTTAACCGCCAATTTAAATTAAATTTATTTAACCGCCTCTGTGGTCTAGTGGCTAAGCCACCGGTTTCAGACCCGGAGGTCCCGGGTTCGATTCCCAGCGGGGGGTACATCATTGTGGTGTGCACGGTTTGGTTGGTGGTAGGGCTGTTTAGTCCGCCTGGCTAGCTACCACCATCTTATGTAAGTCTGTCGCCATAACAACGATGTTTATAGCATTGTTGTGTTCCGACAGTTTGAGATAAGATAGCCAGTTCCTCAGTGGTTGAGGATTCCGGGTGAAGCGCGCTTCCACTTTCGGCCTTATCGTCACTTACCAGCAGGTGAGTTAAAGGACAAGAGATTACCCGTTGTCAAATAAAAATAAAAAATTGATGGAACAGCTAATGCGCTTAGACGATGACAGCTAGTTTTGTGTTCATCTTTAAAATGCAAGTCGCAAATCCTCTTCTAATATAATTCATAATCAGATGGTGTTTCCAGTTTTCTTCCAACAATGTAAACCCATTTATTAAAACGCTCCGGAAATTTGATTGGGTTTGGAAAAACGTGTACTGCTGTACCTACCTAAAAATAAAAGATTAGCATTGTTAGAATCTTCCATGCATGTGCAGGTATCTTTGTCAGGTACATTACTTAGTCTGTAGTATTGATTCAATAAATCAAGAAAATATGACTTGGTCAGATAGTGTGAGATGTTTTTTTTGTTTGTGGTTGACATTGATTGAACTGTATGAGTGTCCGATAAAATCGAGAAGCAGACATGTTTTTTGCTAAGATATGTCAGGTTTAGTGAGGAAAAGTTATGTCTTATACGTGAGCACACCAAAAAAGACGGCGAGTGCCAAACAATTATTAATTATATCAAAACGGGATGGCCACTGCAAAAACATGAGCTGGATGATTGCGCAAAGAAGCATTGGAGTTACAAAAAAAGTTAGTATGCCGATGGCATTCTGTTCAAGGATAACTTGGTATTTATTCCCAGTAGCCTCCGCATAGAAATGATACCATGATGTAACAACAAGATGGCTTGACCAAAACCTACGTATCGGACACATTTTCTTATAATGACCTTTCGCATTGCATATAAAGTCAGATTCAGCGTAGGTAATATTAGTATCGGTCGAAGTTGTTGAATCTGTGTCAAGAGGTATACGAGGTAATTTAGATTTTCCGGTTTTATTGTTATTGTTACCTTTTTCTAACATTCCTTGGAAATTTTCTATTTTCTAATATTACTTTTTTTAGGGCATGATTTTTGGATTGAAGCATTCACAAATCTCATTTGGCAAAAATTACTCGCAGAAACAAGTGACATTGCGGTACCGTTGTGCCGATGAAGGGGCATTTGATGCATTTGATTAGTAACTGGTATTAGGTCCAAATCATCAGGTATCTGATTATGTGCTTGTCTAATTTTCGTTTCAGAAATAGAAAATGTTTTAACTGAAGATTCTTCATTTAAAATAGACAGCATCTTCGGCGCTGATAACATCACTTCCACACTCTTTGATCTAATAGTCTTTTTACAGCACCACCTACTCCGTCAGCAGCTCGCTTTCCGTGGGCAGCTTCAAAAAACGTCCAAGTTTCAAAAATAAATTTGTAGTTCTTGCATTTAACTCCGATAAGTATTAAAAATTCTTTTTTTGTTTGTACTGTGTACTTGGACCATCGGAAAAGAAATGGATGGTTTGTATGTCCGGATTGCATTTTATTAATAGCTCGATTATTGGTTCTATGTGGGCTCTGATAGCCCCAGGGTCATGAACGTTACAGTCGGACAGAGAAGCAAAAGGAATTTTCTTCTTGCATAAATATGCCATCACAGTGTGTATGTATAGTAATTTTGCCCTTTGACGCTCCGAAATGGAGAGCTTGTATTTCTTCTCCTAATTTGCAGGAATAGTTTTCAGAGAAGTCTATTACTAGAGCTACTTCATTTGGTAGTAGATTATCTATTACTTCTCGTTATTTTTTATGTTGGTTATTTAAATTAAAAAAAATGTTTTCGGTATATAAGAAGCTCCGATAAAAACAATTTTTTTAGTTCTGAAAATGTGAAAATTAGTAATTTCTTTGACGTATTTCTTCGTAGTGGTAATTTTTCAGTATTTTCCCTTTCAAATGTATTTGCTTTTCTAACCCACTGTATCCACGTGCATTCTGTTTCGTTCGTAATTTCTTTCAAATTCATTTCAGGAACGTTGTCTTTACACTTTACGCAATTTAAATACATGCAGTCATATGACTCGGTATTGCACACGCTCGATGCGAGGAATTCTTCTAAATGTGCAGTACCAATAACGCCGATTTTCTTTAAATGCGCAGCTTTAAAAGCTAAATTGCTGGGTTTTAAATGCATACAATTGTTTGTCACTTAGCTTTGGCCGTACCACATTCTTCGGCTTATTTCTTCGAAAAGTTGAAAATGAATCTTTTCCACTCATATTTTGTGTAAAGTTTCTTCAACGAAGTAAGCAAAAGTCGTTTCTGTAATTTATCGTTGCCTCTTCCGACACATTTTTTTTCTTATCTGACTGCGGTCATTCTAGTCTTGTCATCTCTATTAAAAAAATCTCGTATTTCTTTAGCTACTTTATATTTCCTATCCTTTTTCTTAAATTTCCTTACCATGCCTTTCAGTCCAAGAGATTTCGAAATTTCAGTTTTTATATTATATTTTTGTACTGTTTCGGATGAAACAATATCTTTCAGGATCTCTTTTGACTTGTTGTCGTGTTTTTGATATGCAGCCTGTAACGAAGTATTTATCACAATTGTAGGGAAGCGTATGGTGGTAGGCGTGTTCAGATCACGTCGGTAAGTTGATGTCTTGAAGACATGTTGCTAGTGGGGCTGATATCAGTTTCCCAAATAACGGGGGGGGAGTGATGTGGGCTTCTCTTTCCTATGATCTTCGTGTCAAGTGCTCCGCCTACCATTTTTGGCACAACCTTTTGCATATTTGACATAAATGGGGTGATACCCATTGTGTCTCTACCCACGCTTGTGTTAACGTTGTAATCTGCTGGGATGATTTCATCCGGATTCTCGAGTACATGGTCAGCTGTCCAACGACAAGCTGGAATCGGGTTATTTTCGTGAAATCTACGCCGTATAACTTCTGGCGTATCCCTGTCGGCCAACTCCACCACTGTCTCTCTCAGAGTGGTGAGTACTACGCTCTCTGGGCGTGGCTGAAGGTTACCATCGACGTCACGTCGTGGTTCAGCGATTACAGGGAGATATACTATATCCAATACGTCGGTTACTAAACCAACGGCGTCAACAGCCATCTTAATGGCGTGTGGATATGTGTTAAAAAATAAATATCCTCAAGGAAATCAGCTCTCGCCGGCTGATGTCTATAAATGGTCAAAGGCTCTCTAAATGTAACGCCTGACTCTCTTTGCACCTTGATAATTTTAGCTTCCATTGAAGCCAAGAAGACCCGATACATCTGATGAATATCAGGAAGTACGACGGTAGCCCGATGATGATGGGCGAGATACGTCGTGAAAAGGCAGCCAAATCCCACTGCTCTGGTGGTAACAGGTATCATCTGTGGTTGTTTCACCACATTTTCGGTAAGTTTACCGAGCTGTTCAGCATTTAGACCTACGAACAATTGTTTCTTAATTTCTTCTTGATTTTGTGTCATAAATTGCATTCCGGTCTTAAATCTGTGCTGCTCCATTCTACCTTTGTTATAGTTGGCTCGTGACTTCGATTCATTGCCTTTATTTCTTCTGGGTGGAACAAACTTGCGTCTGTCCGCACTGGGTCGTTCCCGTTGGTGGTCGTGTTGACTTTCGTCAGGGTCACCAATGTAGGGAAGCGTATGGTGGTAGGCGTGTTCAGATCACGTCGGGGTCACCAATTATGGGAAGTCGAAGGTGGGTAGGATGGATGCCACATTGAGGAAGGCAAAGGGAAGATCTTCCTCCGAGCTGGGTGGTATAGCTCGGGGACCGAGGTCCAACGGATGTTAGTTGGAGGTGCTATGTATAGCGAAGGAAGTGGTGTAACTCCGCTACCGCGATGCAGGCTTGCCATACTATTTCTCTGTTAGTATGGAGATGTCGTTGAGTTGATTTTTGTAGCGCCATCTGTTGACACGGTTGAGAAGCTTCGTGTCAAACTATGTGCGGCGTATGCGGTAGTGGCGCCGCCACAACAATTAGTTGAAGGATCTGTTTTTTACTTTATTCTTTTCAGGAGTGGATATAGATGGAATGTTTTCATTTATAAAGGATATTGTTTTAGCCATAGGCGTAATCTGAGAGTCATTCAAGGTAACAAGTTCCACAGATACAGGTTCATTGTCAGATTTATTAATTGTAGTGGTGAAGCCTGGTGTGTCGATATCTGCACCTGCAGGTGCAGATTCACTGTAACTTTTAGTCTCTAATGAGTCTAGCAAAGAAAAGCTGTCGTTCGCAGTATTTTTTCAACAATTCGCACAGCTTACTAATTTTAATGTTATGTCTATATTGTTGTTTTTGTATCGCTCGTTTCTGCAGCAATATAGTTTCTATTACTTACTTTTTTCTGTTCTGTTACTTGTTTTGTTAATTTTAAACATAGTCGTGAAGTAAGTGCACAACATTCGGTTTGATGGGCAGTTGTCCTGTACATTCCATGTGTTGGAAATAAAATATTCATTGCCTGGTTTTTACTATACTGAGTTTCCAGATATTCCAGTCATTTAATGGTTCAAAAAAATTCAAGGGATTGTCTTTTTGGAAAACAAACTTTTATATTTAGTAATGGTATATTTTACTCCATACGGTTGTTCAGTGCTTTTATCTGTTGGGTGGGTATTAAGTATGATTCTGGTTGTCTTGAGAAGTGTTTTATTATATCCCCTGTAACTTTAATGGTTGTGAACATTTCAGAAATATAGTTTATCCAATCTTCAGGAGTTTCAAACTTCTCAATGCATCTTTGCATTTTCTCTATCATAGCAAAATGCCAATCACATGGGAGGTAACTGTGGCTTCATTCTGGCAATGAGTATGTAATCTTTTCAAATTTACCATTTTGAACTAATGACTGACAAATCGTACTATTGTATGGTTAAGATTCTGGTCTCTACAGCCATTAGTATATTATCAAAAGATTTTTAACCCTTTTTTTCGAAAATACATTGAGGTAATGATCTAGTACAGAAGCCACTTCATTGGGTTCCCTTTTTGGCAAAATTTATGGCCAACAGTACATAACACTTCTTCCACTTTTCCCAGAATAGACAACTATATATAACTGGCGGCTATAAAATACTTCTCTTATTGCCATATGAGGACAAGGAATTTTTTGCTTGAAATCGAAGCAAATGCCATCAGTTTCTGGATTAGTTTTGCAATATCCTAAATCACTTCTTAATTTTGAGTAACATAAATCTGCATTCATTTAATGACACTTAAGTTGTGTCTCATACTACTTCTGTACTGTATTGCTTATTTCTTTGTTAGCTATTTTCGCTTCCAAACCTAAATATCATTTTATAACAACGCGAGTGGAGTGTTATGTATCACCTTGATTGTCAGAAGACAGATTTCGTAACCTTGTTGTTTCCGTCAATGATCCGTCGTCATGAGGTCGATTTAATAATTTGTTCGCATCTAAATCTGATAAAGCTATGCCGTCCAAACTTCTGACACGGCTTAGCGCGACATATATTTGCCCTTTTGCAAAGTTTTTTACCCAGGTCGATCACAGCTCTGTAGTTTATAGACTGTGACCGCCCAACTTAAAATTGAAGGCAGCATACGACGCTCCACATCTCCGTAACCCCTTGCCGCCTGAAACGTAGTGCTTGATGGAGGTATGGGTATGCAACCATTACCATCTTTTAGCCTAAGACTAATGGTTTCATCATCAAATTTTACGTATACGACTTCCGGTTGCTCCCCATCTTCCAGTTGATCTCTCCTTATCCCTATAGCTCCATTCACTAGTCCTTCAGAGACGGCAATATTACGTCATAACATCACGCGGAATTCTACGCCAATTTGTATCGATGACAGAAAACCACCACAGTTATTGACGTCTTTGGGAATCACGTTGTCTGGTGGTTTTCTGCCATATGTCACTACTTCGCGAGACTCATGCGCTGCGTTGATTCGATAAATCCAGTGCAATTTCGCATTTTTCATACTAATTTTTTCATTGTAGACGTCGACTTGACTGACCGTAGGAAAAATACGAACGGCAACTCCATCTGCAAATTCGCCAGTTAACGGCACGTGCCGCCGCTCCCATAGTAACTCCAGCTGAGCCGTCGTCAGTTCTCTTACCCGTAAGCTGTTCAATAAATCGATAAATTCGGTATCATTCCGCTGTCGCATATTTATGGTCAGTTCACAAAAAGAAAATTGATGCCACAAATTGACTTCCGCTGAGAACCACTATGGCTGCATAAAACACCCTTGCCCCACCCTTGAACAAAAATGCCCTTTCACTGGAGGAAGCTGAAATATGTCACCAAAGAGCAAAACGTTGACTCCACCAAATAATTTGTCATTGTTCTTATATTCCTGTAGTCTTAGGTGAATTATTCTTGGGTTCTCATAGGAGACCTATTATTAGCCAATTTATATTAGCCATTTACGCGTTCATTCTCGAGTTTTTGTCGAGTCATTTTTTTGTATGTCATAGTATTTCCTTTCTCAATCGGAAGCAAGAAAATACTATGTAAAGTTTTACCAAAATTAAATATCTGACGAGCGGCAACCCCAGTTAATGACCCGACCGCCACAAAAATAGGCTTCAGCAGTATATCTACTGTTGGTGCATAACAACGCTTAATATGCTTCACGATTAATTTCAAAAGAAACTATTTACCACTACCTGCACCACCCGTGATAAAAAGTAACAGCTGACTTTCTTGTCCATTCAAATTGTTTTCGGTTGTCGTTGAAACTTTCTGTATAAATCCCTCGGATATTAATCCTCGAATGCTTCCCACGAACACTTCATCTGACATGACGGCTCATTCTCCCACTTCTTCACAAATGGTATCATCTTCATTTACAATCTGTTCACCAACACATAACAAGGGTGCGTTGTTGACATGGGTTTCATGCGCAGCATTAAGCGCGGTAGCTTGGGCAAGAGCCTGTTGAATAATCTGTTTAGCATGAGCAAATTGTTCTGCGCTGACGTTACCTTGCAACGGGCGAAGATCTCTTTGCCGTCTTCAGCAGATTCATTCGTCGAGCAGTAACTTGCCTTCATCACAGAATGGAATGTAGCATACTATTAAGCTGTAATAGTACGTTTCTTTATCAATATTAATAGTATAATAACGGGTACGTATTACTGCCGGCCTATTTCTAATACGCATTCTCGTATTATCCTGTAATCTCATAAACCTCACTGGCGTAATATCTTCGTCTCTCAGTTCCGCATCATCGTCGTCCTCCGACCATGGCGTATTAGAGATCGTTTTAAAACGGACTGCAAATTCGTTTGGGCGTAACACGTTACGATCGTAAATATTATTGTATATACTAGTTTCATCTCTGTCAAATCTCAGGAGTCAGAAGCGTTCCTCCGGCCTGCAAATAAAAGTTGAGAGTTAAAGCAAAACATATCAGTTCTGGAAAAATACTTAGCTCGTGAGAGCTTCCCACTTTAACATTTCTTTAGTTGACGCTTAATAAGCTCAGCTTCTTCAACGCCAAGTTTTTCACCAATTTTCTAATAGTATTTCTTTGCAACCTTTCTTTCTTAGTTTTTCAAAATTTTCTTCCAGTATCTTAGGCACGGGTGACATCCTTTGGCACACCTCTTGTTTGCAAGAATTCATTGCAACGAACATTGTTTCACTAACCGGACTAACAGTGACAAGATGGATGGCGTACGATTTTCTTGTTAGTACCATCTAATGTATTGACACATTACAACGATAAGCCCGATTACTTTCTCATCTCGAAATTGTCGTGTCTGTTTTGTTGATTTTTGACTTATTATAGCGGCAGCCATTATGATATAAGACAGGAAAGCCCTTTTGATTAATTGATATCGTGATTTCAGACATTGTTCATGCACCAACATAAATGTTCAACATAACGGATACAGGGGTTTGAAATTATTGTAGTTGTCATTTCATTATTGTCTATTAGGGGAACTAGGGATATGATGGAGACGCTAAAGGAAAACTATAAAAACCTACAGTAAAAATCAACGTGATGTTCTTATTTATTTATGGAAATTTTGTTTCTTAATCAACTACAAATTGGCATAGCCTTGGGACGGAAATGGTATCACAAGTTTCTAATGATAATTATTTTTTAAGCTCACATAAAAAAACCGTCTTGCCCCGTATGTGGGGTAAAATGGGGCATAATGGGGGTTAAGGGGCAAGATGGGATTTTTATTATTTCTTCTTCTTTTCCAAAAAGTCGTTCTTACATAATATGCTTTACATATTTTGCAAGTTCTTGTTCTTCTTTTTGCGAAAAAACAGACTTTATAGGTCCCAGTGAATAAGCCAACGGTAATTTCATCACCTACTTCATTTTTGTTGACATAACGCTCTTGTTTGAGGAACATCATATTCTAAAGATGCCTTTCTGTATCCTGATTCTTTACTCAAAACGTTGTCTACAGCTGCTTTTATGGACTGTTGTGACGATTCTCCTTTTTTTTTGTAGTTCTTAACCATGTTTAATCTGAAAATTAAAAATAAAAAATGTTTCAATCGATATATCTGTAAACAATAATAAATATAGCAAATTCTATGAAAGTAACCCGTTTCATGATCTCAAGGGCATGATGGGGTACCTCATTCTGGCTCCTGAAACACAAATTTTTCTAGCTCGGGAGTCAGGGCAACAATGAATTATTGTCACAGTCACTGTGTTTAAAGAAAATAAAATTTATAAAATACACGGTTAGGACTTATGCGATTTTGAATTCGCCTAGGGTACATGTACCAATGAATGAACACTTAAGCGCTGCGTCAAATTCACACACACGATTGTCAAAGAAGTGGTATCAGCAATTATACCTGTTTAAGAGCTCAATTAAATAAAACAAAAATCTTATGAAAGTCTTTGTATAAATTTTTAGAAAATAAACATTATTAAATACCTATTATCACCAATAATTGACACATTTATCCTCAAGAGGGTTTACCGTATTTGGTCTTTGGTTGGTTGGTAATCAGAAGGTTAGTTTATCTTTGCGTGTTCGGGATTATCTAGGAGATAAGTTAAAGGTGACTTTTTAGTAAATAGTTTATTAACAAAGGCTGTACACAAGTGTACAGGAACGCGACTATAGGAGGACTGAGGAAGGCGCGCGCAGGCGCCGCATTCCATTCCCTGGGTATGTGTGTCGCAATACCCATACTATGTTGCATAATACAATGTGTCGCTACAGTACTTCCCTTCTTATTTTTTTTTAAATTGAAAAGTAACAATAAAGTAAAAAAATAAATAAATATCGATAACCAAATATGTAGTTGGGTAAAAAGAACTACTGTTCAACCCTAACACTACTTAAACATAACATAGTAATGAGTTAGCTATTATACTAGTTTATGAAAGGTCTGATAAGTTTATCACTAATAGATTAACAGAGTAATACAGAGTCGGCTGTTATTACCTACCTAGAGTACTGAGCTGTAACGAGAATGATTACTTAGAATAATTACAACAAACTTGCGTTGTTATTTTAACAGGAAACATTTAACAATAAATCCAATTCCAATTACAGTCGTATCAATTTAGAACTTCTAAGTTGGTGCGCTTAAGGCACAAAGGAATGCGCTGACGCGCTATACAGGGCGCGCATTCATGATCGTATTACGACATGTTACAAATTATGTACGTGAATATATATGTAGCTAGCAATAAAATATAATTACAAAACAGTGTTTTATTTTACCGATTACGATTGAAAATGACTCTATTATAAGTACATTAATAAAACTTTAGATGTCGCATAAAAATTAGAGAACGTCTTACTTACATTATCTTATCCTAACACTGAATTTAACAATAAACACTAGATAGTTACAATGTTCTATTTCTCGCAGAGTGACGTGAAGCTTTATCAATAAGCAGCTTGCTGTGGGACTGGCTGTTGTGTGATGGTCTGTGCCCTTACCACGGGGGTTTCGAGACCACCACTCAAAACTACCTGCTTCCTAAGCCATGACTTCGTCGATTTGACACATCTTCGCTTTATAAAACATAAGCCGATGCCCATTAAAAGTATTACTGCGATTAAAACAATGATAGAGAGATATTCTATCTTCATTTCGACTTGAGTGTTGGTTGCCACTGCTTGGGCTTGGGCGATAGCCACACTATCTTGTTTACTTGGGTGACTGCCCATATTAATAAAAATTATAAACTTTTTATAAAAATAAAAATGAGAGAAATGTAAACTAGTAGCTTGCTCTACCGGCTTTCAGTACATAATGAAAAATCTTGTGGGAGCATGCGATATACATCATTTCATTTGTTCTAGTTAAAAAAAAAATAACATTCTAAGCGCAAAGTCTGCGTGATTGCATTAAAATTTAATAACCTGAATATACAGTAGTACGTATAAAGCATTTCTTACCATATTGGTTGCGCAATTGCTACGTATACCTACTGCGAACAGTTTCATTTATAACACGTACAATCAGCCACATGTCAGTTGTGACATAAAACGTGTTAAAACGCGTAGCACATAAATACTTACGCAAATTACTTATGTAGTATACAATACACTCTTAAAAGTAAATTGAAGGAAAATTCCTAACTAAGTTTGCGGTAACTCAACTATGTGGAACCGTCTTGAAATTGTCAATACGATAACACGAAACTAATTCTTTGGTAGTCGTCAAGATGACTTGCCCTGCAATCAAAAATAAACAGCATAAAGCCCTACAGCATTCATCTTGACAACGCCGTTCGAATGTCCAAATGTGTTGGCCTGTAATCTATAAGCTACTTACATAACTAAATATAGATTAAATATGTATTACAATGACGTATTAGGTAGAGAACGGTTTTAAATTACAACGAGTTCATTTCAATGAAACACAATGGTAAGGCCCTGTGACTGACTTACAACAAAAAGAAGTAACTTTAGTCACATTATGAAATTTTTTTAAATTACCAGTTTTTTACACAATAGAAAATAGCTATTGTTTTACAGAAAAATAACACTTTAATAGGTGTTATACATTATGATACTAAGCTAGAAATCGATTTGGCTTCTTTACTGCCCTACCGCTGCGTGTGGTACGCGCGATAGGTGAATCCCATGATACGGAACGAGTGCTAACGTTATCTCGTTGCTTGTCATTATGGGTAGGTACATTGTTTTTACTGTTATCTGGGGTGGATCCGTCGCTGATCAAATAGGCTGGCTTTAAACGATCGATCGAGACATTGACGGATTTTCCTGCAATATCAATGCTAAAATGCTTTTCATTTCTGTTGATAACGCAGTATGGACCCTGATAAGGCGGTTGCAATGAACGGCGAACCGCGTCGGTTCTAAGAAAAACATGGGTACAAGTTGACAAATCACTATGCACAAACAAGGTTCGCGAATCTCTGTGTTCCTGAGACTTGGGTTTGAACCTATCGAATGTATTCCTTAAATTTTGCAAATATTCGTGTGAATTTACGTCTATTATTTCAGACATATCGTAAAAATCACCGGGTAAACGTAGTGGTAGCCCGTACGTTAATTCAGCGGCGCTAACACTAGTTTCGTCCCGAGGTACCGCTCATAAACCGAAAAGAACTGTTGGTAGCTCTTCTATCCATGTACCTGAGATTGATAGACGTGCCATTAGTGCGGACTTAAGGCTACGGTGCCACCTTTCGACAGCACCGTTGCTCTGAGGGTGGTATGGGGTCGACCGGAGCTTATTTACGCCTAGAAACTTCATAAGTTGCGCGAATAAGCTGCTTTCAAATTGTCTACCCTGATCAGTTGTGATCTTGATTGGGCATCCAAATCTCACTATTCAACCTTCGTACACGGCTTTTGCTATGGTTTCAGCATGTATCTCTTTTACGGGAATGGCTTCCGCCCAGCCTGTAGTTCTGTCTATCATGGTGACACAATAACGATAACCATCTTGTATTAGGGGTGGAGTTGCGTTGAACAGCTCATATGGTGTTAAGTATGTGCTTGAAGTGTTAAAGTTAAAATCAAATGCGACTGTGTCGTATGAAGGCTCAGGTAATTGTGGGAAGGTGTATGTTGGATTCGTCACATCCTCGGAGTAAATTGCATCTTGGATAACCCGATGTGGTTGTAACAGTATATCACGAATTCGCATATTACAGTTAGCAGGTAAATTAATGCGTGTTTGACTTTTAAGATCATGAAGAGTACTCTCTTCTTTGGTTCCATTCTTACATTTGGTCAACCCGGTCACTTTTTCCAAGGAGTGAGTAACTATCCAGCTGTCAGCACTTTGGGATCTGAATAACATTGGGTATCTCTTTACAAGCATCTATCAATGGATTCGATCGAGATTTAATAGAAATCACCTTCCAATCTATGTCCACTGCAATGTTCCTCGATAATCTGTAAATATGAGATGGCGAGTTAATTAACTTACAAAAACCCCGAGACGGAGTGCAATACCAATCACATGCCACACTTGGCAGTGTGCACACTTCCATTGGAATTTCAAAAACTCTATGTGAACGTCCAAGCAATGATCTTGATTTCACTAGTAGGAAGATTATTAAACTACTCTCTCCCATATGGTGTACTGTCTTTATGTTTTGTGGGAAAAGACCTAGACGATTCAATAACACCCATTGTTGTTTTTGAAACAAGTGTTTTGTTATCCATATAGTAACTATCATCAATAGAATTGTTATGATGACATGCAAATGGTTGTCAGTATCCATCAGTGAACCTATCATCTGTTGAGTAAACTCGATGTGTTTCAACTCTTGTGTGATATTAGCAGAGAGTTGAGTTCCATTGGTTGCATTGATCACTGATGGACTAATGATGGTAGGTGGGGAGGTTATGACAGTTAACTCTACAGGCATGGCAAACCCTTTTAGAGGCATTGCTGCAGCTGTTAATATAGGTGCAGTTCGCCTACATAGATTGAACCATTTCGAGCAGCAACAAAGCAAGATAATCCCACCTGTTATACACATTATCATAATGAGATAGTGCCACCAGCTACTAAATATGTCCCAAAATGATGTATTCCCTGAGACACTACGTTCAATCTTCTCATGTAAAGATTTCACTTGATAGGAGAGTATATCCATATTTGTCTTATATTTAGTTTTATCTTTATTTACATCATCCCACAATGCCTGAAGCTTAACGATATCATCTGTCTAAGTCTGCCCCAATAATGGGCTGATGTACGTCGGCTATGATAAAAGTCCACTTGTATGGCCGGCGTAAGTTAAGATTTAGCGTTAAAGTTTTAGTGCCGAATGTTCTGATTTCTGAACCATTAGCGGCGTACAGAGTATAAGGGGACACACTATCACTTTTGGGGACTAACCTTGTGGGTAACACGGACACATTTGCTCCGGTGTCAATAAGGAAGCGAAGTCCTGATTCCACGTCTCTGACTATGAGGCGGTTGTTGCTTACTTGCGTGCGGGAATCCGCCGTTGCTTGCACGCGGTCTAGTTTCCCGGCGCCTCGCTGTTCTGTTTGGTAACCCAACTGCAGGGTTGTATGCACTTCCTTGCATTTTCACCGAACCGGAAATGGTAGTAGCATTTCCTATCTCGTTGTCGAGGTTGCTGGCGTTGCTGAGAGGGTCTCCTATTCTGCGATGGAGTACGACTTCTGGATCGCCTATTGTTGAAGCTTTCCATGCGGGATAAACGGGCGTTTAGCTTTGCTATCTCTGCAGTTAGTTTCGCTGTACTGCTGCTAGCATCATCAGCTTTCACTGCATGGACACGTCTGGTCGAGGTCTCCATGACCTTGTCAGCTACCCCGGCCAGTTTATCTAATTCCTTCATCTCGGTGACGGTTAACACCGCTTGTACTGCCGAAGGATGGTGCTGCAACCACAATATCTGCAGGGTTGCATCAGGTATGCGGTCTCTGGCTAAGTCTCGCATACGACGTAGGAGCTGTGACGGCTTCTGGTCGCCTAGCTCGATCTCTCCGATCAGCTTCTGGATTTTACGGTTCTCTGATTCTTCGTAAATTTCCAGCAGTCTGTTTTTTAGAGCAGTGTACTTATCTGTGCTAGGAGGGGACACTAAAATGTCCGTAACTTGTGCGATTGCCTCTCTGTCCAGCTTGGTGATCACTAGGTTGTAACGAGCTTCATCACCTAGTTTTTGTGGAGCGAGTACTGCCTCCACTTGTACAAACCAAATTCTGGGTTGTTCCTTCCAGAATTCTGGATGTGACAGAAACTTGTGCCAGGTCGCTAAAGGGTTGCGTCGTCGCTGGTGGTAGTGCCATGGTTGTCGTTGATTTATTAACCCTGCCAACGGCAATACAGGGGAGTCCTCGTTGCACGCGGTCGTGCGGTCGTCACGTGGTCGTGGTCACGTTGCTACCGCGTCGCGAAAGAATGTGGAAAGTTCGTCACAAAAAAAAATCACACAAAAAAAATCACTTTGGTGGTCACCACTTTACCGTATTTGGTCTTTGGTTGGTTGGTAATCAAAAGGTTAGTTTATCTTTGCGTGTTCGGGATTATCTAGGAGATAAGTTAAAGGTGACTTTTTAATAAATAGTTTATTAACAAAGGCTGTACACAAGTGTACAGGAACGCGACTATAGGAGGACTGAGGAAGGCGCGCGCAGGCGCCGCATTCCGTTCCCTGGGTATGTGTGTCGCAATACCCATACTATGTTGCATAATACAATGTGTCGCTACAAGGGTTTACGCATTTCGGTTTCCCATAGAAACTTCCAAGTCGAAATTTTTTAAAACCACTAAGCCAATGTTAATGAAACTTTGCATGCTAAAGTAAAATACAGGGATCTAAATAGTTTGTTGAGAACATTTTTAAAAAAACGTTCATTTAAGTGAGTTATTGCGATTTTAAGCTTTCTATAGAGGGCTTTAATTCGCAATAACTCAGCTCACTCAGGAGTACTTGTACCACCAAGAACTCGTCAAATGCTGTTACGTGAGTCAAATCACACACATCCATTTCCTTGAAGCAAATCATTTTGTTGTCAATCTATCAAAAGTCAATCACTTGTCAAAATGCCATTTAGGGAATTAAGGATGTTCATGATCCTTATTTTCGTCAAAACAAGCATTAAAATATTTTATGTCGTTGGTACTTATTAAATGCTTGAGCACTTTCATTGTACTCTCGACATCTAGAGTTGATATCCTACTTAAGACATCAACTGTAGCATTTTTTTTAGTAGCATCACAGGTTTTACACATTTCGTGTAGTCTACCGCATTAGGATCTAATGGGTATAGTCCGCATTTACGAAAGCCACTTGACACCACGTTACTTTTTGCAACAGTCAGGTTGTATGCTTGCTCAAACACTCCTGCAAAATTAGTTCTACTTAAAACTTTTGTCGGATTACACGCTTTATAGTTTATTACTGCTTCCCTCCATGCATTTTTTAAGGATTTAAAAAAGAGACATCACAAGGCTGTAGTATATGAGTTGCGTTGGGATATAAACAGAACAGTAATATTTTATTTTCAGAGCAATACTGGAGCTGTTCCAGCTTATTAATATGAGACTTATGTCCATCTAGAAACAAGATTATTGGAAAATGATTTTTTTTATTAGCCTAGTATGGAAAATATTTTTTATATAATCTAAAAAAGTTTTGGGGATCATCCATCCAGAATCCGATCGGTCTTTACCCCACTCGTCTGGTACAGAAGCAACAATATCCCGTGGAATCCTCTTATAGAGATATACGAGCATAGGTGGTGCTGCCTCGGCATTTTCAGATATATTGCATAAGACAGTAACTTGCTCTTTTTCTTTTCCCGATGCTATCTGGTAAGAGTTTTTAATTTTTTTTGGTGTAAGTAAAGCCCCTGATTTAGGGCACATTTGGATACCAGTCTCGTCGGCATTGAAAATTCGTTCTGGGTGTTCAAATATATCTTCGGCTTCATTTTCATTTATAAAGTGAGTGAGCTCATCAAACCATTTTCTCAGCGACGTTTCAGTTACAGAAGCACGTGCTCTTGATATTATTTCCGCGTTTCTTTTGCTGCTGAAATAGCTGAAGCCATTTTCGGCCAGGTTTGTTGCCGACAAAGTTAGATTTCCTGTTGTTCGAATCTAAGTACTTTTTTACTGTTGATTGCAACTCTGTAGGGTGCATAAGAAAGCCACTTTTAGCTTTTTTTATTATGCATTCAGTCAATTTTTCTTCTTCTAACACTGTTAATTGAGTGTAAGGCTCTAGTTCCCTGTGCATAGGCACTTTTTGTGTAGATTTATTGTGCAAAGTAGACTTCGGAATCTGATATAGCTTGTGTGCTTTATTGAGCGATAACCTTTTAGAAGCAACAGCTTCACAGGCATCTACAAGATCTTTTTCACTGTATTGGAACCTAACAAATTTCTTTTTCTTGTCCGTTCTGACCTGCAACAATAAATAAGAACCTCAATATTTGAAAGAGAAAAACGTCGGAATCCCACCCGCACCTGGCTAGGCCTAGGCCTACGGCCAAAACACGCTTATTTAATGACTAGGACAATACTGGGATATTGGGGACACAATAGGCTGAAGATAGTGATGCAGGCACAAAACTACTTGTAAAGATATAATATTAATTACTAATTAGGTGCCTGGCTTGGGTACGTACCTATATTATGATAAATTTACGATTCGTTCACTATAAGGAACATTTGAGCCTTTAAATGAACATCGTAAATTATGATGTTGTTCATTCATAGGTACACTCTCCTGAAAAAGAACGAAAAATTTGAACCCCGTTCATATATAGGCCCTGGTAGTATAAAAAAAAGGAAATAGTTTCACTTGAATCCAGTAAGTAACGTAATACAACAGTCCTAAAACATAAAATCGAATGTCTCAGAAATGACAGATGCCCCAGACATGAACACTTACAGTTCATTCATAGGCACACCGTGTATTTGACGAACCTAAATGTGAACACTTAGAAATTCAACCAAAAATCTAAATTTATGACAATATATTGGGGTTATTCAGTAGGAAACATATCATTTCTTCTAAAAACAAATAGCATATGTTGTCTATCTTACTCGCAGTATAAGAAATCAACGATTGACGCCACCTCTGGGCCCCAATTCTCATTTTTCGAGATGTAGTCTCGAATCGAGTTTTGATTTCGATCTTTATCTCGATAATCGACATTTTGTTCACGAATCTCCTATTCTCAGCGCTAATCGAAATAGACTTCGAGTTTTTTTTTGATAAATATTGCCATTCTTTTTAATGCAATCACCTCGGGATGTGTTCCGTTTGACACGTTTCATCCGGTTTTAAACCGGTTGCAACTATGTACCTCAAATATTTTTACTATAAAGGTATTTAAATGTATTGAACTTGCTTTTTAATTAAAGAAGTAAATTTTTAATAAGTATCGAAAAATCATTATATTTAATGTGTTGTGATCAAATTTAATTTCCTTAAACCACTTGTATTGTTTAAAACGTGACGTATCGTCGATAAATTTTATGTTTTTTGTTTGTGGTTGTGCTTGTTTGGTGACGAAACGATCATTTTAGTATTCACAAGACACACACAATGTCACAATGTCAACAAAAAATACCCAACGCCACAGCAGAAGCAGCTTATATATATACAGTTAAGGAGTGGAAAGTTTTCTTCCACCTTTTAAAAAAAAAAAAGCGAGCTCTCTCAATATTTTAAATCACTTCCACGACAAAATTGGAAATTAACTCCTCCATATCCACCGTAATTTCGCCGCTATTTGACGTTTCATTAGCTTCTCGTAGTCGAAATTATGTCTCGACCACTGCCGACCACTCGAAGCAATTCGAGCGGCTCTCCTTCGAGAAATGTCGAGTTCGAGATGTTCAGAATAACTAAATTGGATTACCACTCGATAAAGTTCGAATTCGAATCAAACTCGAAGTCGATTAGCGCTGAGAATAGGAGATTCGTGAAGAAAATATTAATAACGAGATTTTATGGTCGAGAAAGAGATCGAAATCAAAACTCGATTCGAGACTACATCTCGAAAAATGAGAATTGGCCTCCTGCTTTGCGTTTTCTTAGTAATTTAATAAAAAGATGGAGCGTTCGGTAGATCTGTCGTTTCCAAATTGTCGCCATTTAAATTTGACACCGATCAACCAGAAAAAGAAACTTCACTCGACTCAAATATTAGAGTTGCCACTGTAAAAATAGGTTACCAGTGTAGTAGTATTATCGTGTTTCTTATTTAATGCAAAATACTCTCAGGTGTTCATTCATTGGTGTGTGTTCAGATTATGGTACACTACCCTATCAACTGTTAGGAAAACGTAAAACAAAGGAAAAAACAATCATTAGTTCAATGCTATTTCTGAAGTTGTTAAGAAACAAAATATTACATCAATTATATGCACTTAACAAAAATTTGATTGTGAACAAAGAACGCACGCACTTTCGTCGACTATCATGGCCGCACTGAGTTTTGTTCGAAAGCGGCTTCTGATTAGCTAAAGCGCCACCTCGCGAAAGCGTTTAGTTTCTGGTAGTGTGCGTGACCCCGTCTTACCTCGCTACCCCATCATGCCCTAGTTCCCCTACCTTTCTGTTAGTACTAATAATACCTCTTTAGACAAAATACTGGCTAGTTCGTTGGCCCACTCCACTACAGAGGCAAACATTTTATAAGTAATTGACGTATTTATTCCTGTTAATCCGCAAAATCTCGTTTGCGTTTGTTGAATTGTACGTAGTTGGTAATTGACGTAATTATTTCAACTAATCCTCAAAACACCACCACCAAACCTCGAGTTGGTGTTTTACGTATTATACAACCTCATTTTTTAGTCGTTTAAAAGAAATTAAGAGTGAGTTCCACCCATGAAATTGAACAACTTTCCCCAAAAAACCTATGTGCAAAAATGACAAAAAAATTTCGACCTCCCATACCGTGTTGCAGTTTGTACTAGACTTATAATCCTTTTTAACTTGGACCCAAATGTAAGGACAGGGATGAGATAGACAGTTAGGGAAAGTGGACCGTTTGGTAAGTAGACAGATCAGAATGGACTGATCAGGAAATATGAGTAGTCATTGATGGCTGCTCCTCTGACTTCATGGCTATCGACGCCGGAGTTCCTCGAGGGTCTGTTCTTTCGGCAACTCTTTTCCTGCTTCACATCAACGACCTGATTCAGCCAGGGATAGTTGGGTACGCAGACGATAGTACTGTTGCAGAAAGATACATTCCCGCTGCGGGAGCCAGATAGGGAAACATTCACTCTCTAAAAGAGGCCATGGTTGAGCGAGCAGACGCGACCTTAAACCTCGTCTCCAATTGGGGGGGGGGACAACCTGGTCCGTTTCAACGCCTCCAAAAAACACGTGGTACGTCCGTCCCAATCAAGAGCACCCTTGAACTGTTAGGCATAGAGTTGACTTCAAACTTCAACTTCGGCTCAACCATCGAGTCCAAAGCTCAGACTGCAGCAAAAAAATTTGGTAACCTGAACAAGGTGCGGCAGTATTTCACACTAGAGCAGATCCTCAGCCTGTACAAGGCTCAAGTCCGATCGTGCATGGAATACTGCAGTCACCTTTGAGACGGATCTGCCAAATACCAGTTGGCCGCACTCAACTCGGTGGAACACAGAGCTATAAGGCTCATCGGTGATGACGCGCTTGTCAAGGCCAACCTTACCAGCCTCGCACACCGGCGTCGTGGCGCCTGCCTGTGTGTCTTTTATCGACATATTAAATTAAAATTAACTTTAGGAAGAAATAATATAACTTCTAACAAGAAGCACAAAATAAAGCTTTGTTTAAGATTTTGTAAAATTTATAATAAAAATAATTAGGTATCTATTTTAATTGTTTACTTAAACATCTAATTGGTGTACTGCAGATATAGTTAGAAACGATTAAAAGTGACATCATAATAAAGTAAGAGACAGTGAACTGGAAAATATGTTGGTACAAAATAAAGCAACACACAATTTTAAATGTTAATTATTTACACTTTAAACTTTGTACAGTCACGAGCAAAAATATGTAAACAATTGTAACTCTTAATGCAATGGAATAAGAGTCAAAGTGTATACATATTGGTGCTCGTGACTGTACGTTGTTTTAATAATTTTCAAACGAAATACGTAGTCACTACTATTCATAATGTCAAAAATGACCTAAAGTTAAAATAAAGTAAAAGACATGAACCTAATAAAAGACGTACAGTCAAATTATAGTGACGATGTATAATTTGAATAACGATAGTTGCGTTAGTCGGATTACATTGTAAGCATGACTTACTCCAATATGTATGACTTTAAGGAACGAATGCCGTTACACTACTTTTTAAAATAAATTTTGCTTTGTAGCATGGAAAAAATCTTTGCTGTAACTGAATTTTTTTTCAAGCTAGAATATTTTCAAATAGGTACACCATTAGAAAGCCAGCAAAAAACTGAGTAAACTGCATTTAAAACTCATTTTCGGCTTTTTGTCCCTTGCCTTAATAATTGATCTTTCGCCAGACGATATGCTTTTTCTCAACTGAATTGGGAACCAAATGTCTTTGGAAGAACAAGGAAGCCATCAATTAGAAGAGCACTTGCCCATTTTTATGGGAATGAAATAGCGTCACCTTTACTAGAGCCTTTGATGAAGAAACATTAATTATTCACAATTCTTTGTGCATACATCTATTGTCATTTAAATTTTTATTATTTCTTGAGGGAAAGACACCATTGTTAATATTTTTAATATAGTAACTATCCGAGTGTCACTAGATAATGTGCACTAAGAATTGTGCATAATTTGTTTTTAAGTAATAACATTCTTCATCTAATTTGGCCCCAGTGTAAGGAAGTTGTAAAACCAACTCCGAGCTAGTCGCTTTTTACACACAAAAAGTGCGGTATTTTTAACCGACTTCAAAAATAGGAGAAGGTTTTCAATTTGTCGGGAGCTTTTTTATGCTTATTTAATTATTAATGTAAAAAGATCATCTAAAAAACTTGCTAACAATAATACATAATTTATCTATTTTTTATTTTATTTATTTTAATAAATAATTAGAGAACAAGTTAATTTGTAACTTTTGACTATCGGTCACAGGGTCGTTAATTTGATGTTTTATTTTTTGTATGAATGATTTTCGAGTGTTAAGTCTAAATGTAAAACTATTATCTTTATACATGTCAGAGAATTGTGTTGAATTGAATATACGAGTATTACTAATATAATTAATATATATTAATATTTATTCTTAAATCTAGATTTAGCACTAATGCTGTTTATAACATTACAACGGTCAGCATTAAAATTATCTAAGTAAAATCAGCCTTAATGTGATAGAATTATGTTTATTTTTATTTGAACTAAGTCATTTATAATTGTACAACTCACAAAAATAAGGTTGTTTTTATACATTTGCTGTTGCTGTTATATTTCAGTGGTGTCAAGTTGATATAGAAAGAATAGTGTTTTAGCAGATTTTATATAAATCTGGATTCGTTGTTTTAATCAAGTCGACCTAACTAATAGAGAAACAATTATGTTAACTCGCTATGACTTTTGTATACTATATGATAAGTAACTGTCTATGTATAATTTCCAAATCATGGAGCATCCAAATCATTAGCTAGTCATATTTATATCCTAACGTAAACTATTTATAATTATGTAGGGTCCTTTCAAATCGTTGAATTTCCTTATAACAGGTAATTTTACTGCACATATACAACAACTTTTAATTTAATAAGAAACGAGTTCCCAATTAAGGTATGTTCTAAGTGTAAGTTGGTTCGATCCTATTTTTTTTTGGAATAAATTAGATCTTGGAAATAGTTGTTGTATAAGTTATCATTAAAATCATCGGCTATAAAGAAGTTCATTGATTTATGATATCGAGCTTTGGACTTAGTTTAAATGTCACGTAGTGTACTAAAGAGTAAATGTGAAATCTCGAATGTATTCAATTAGAAATAACTGCGCAGAGGCTAATGTTAAGGCTAACTTTCAATTATACGCTAATAAGTAGACACTTCGCACTGAATCACTTTAAAATAATTTATTTGTGTTTGTTTAATACTAACCACCGCTCGACGTGGTCGTCGCTTGAAATATTGATTTGCGACAGTAATATAAAACAAAGTATTTAGGAGTTAAAAAAAGTGATTTGTTTTGACTTAATGACCACGCTTGCCAAATACGCGTTGGTGATAGGTATAACTAATTTTTTTTTAATTTAGTGACCATGGTAGATGCAACACATTTCATCATTATTCGTTTGCCTTGCTCCCATGTTATTTGGGTTCGGCGCAGTATGCATTTTTCTTCCATACGACTCGGCCATTCGTCATCAAATCATCCAATCCCTTCTCGTTCATGTCATCCCTAGATGTAACACATTTGTGGTAAATAAATAAAATGCTGTAAATAATTAAAATTGAAAGAGCCATAGTCATGAAAACACTATGAAATCACTTTTATACCATATATTTTGTGTACAGACACCACACTTTAACATACCACAAAATGTCATATTTTTTTCAATACATTTTGAACTTTATCACTAGGACATAAAGATCAATATCTTTTGAAGAAATTGACAGTTTTGGATAGGTTGATCTGCTATGCGATTCTCTAAGCGACACAGACGCTGAGCGCATGGCTGTGATCTGCTGTCTCTTTCCAATTCTATGAATTTGAAAGAGACAGAGTCAATTCTCAGCGCTGCGGCAGCCGCTGCTGCCAAGGCTTTAACTTAAAGAATCGCACTGCTGCAGGCGTGTGTACGATGGGAGCTCGGTGCTTGCCGTTCGTGGTCCCGAGCCATCCCTGTGGAAGAGAAGGGATGGTAGTAAGTTTTTAAAAAGGTAGGAGGCCCCCCTCCCGCCGTCGAAATTTTCTTAACTGAACGGAGGTGTGGGGGAGTAATGTTCCACAGAACCCGAGGTCGGTGGCTTCGGTCGCTGTATAAGAAAAAATGCTGCGAGTGTGAATGGGATAGTTGGAAGGGAAGACCGACCATACTTTGACTAGATCAAAGACGTTCTCGTTAAAGGTCAGGTCAATAGTACCCTATAGCGTCGAACATGTATGGAGAACTATACAAGATTTTTTTTATCAGTGTACATATTTTTTTATATCATTCAGTAACGTTATTTTTATATCAGACATCATTTCCATTTTTCAATATTTATTTTTTATTCATTATTTATTTAATTGGTCCGGCACAATAAAAAATAACTCGTGGATACCGGGCGAACGAAAGGTCACGTGTCGGTGCAAGGTGCATTGACCCGCCCGGCCGCCTGGTATCGTATGTGCCAGAGTTCAATTTCGCGGTCCCGGTCGATTGACGATGGATCAACGGTATTTTTATGGATATGTTTGATCAATTTTAGTTTCTTTATTTTTCACGTAAAAGAATTTAAATTAAATCTGTAGCTCTTGATTAAGTTACTCTATAATTTAAACAAAAATTGTGCACTGTTAAAAAAAGTTCCTGTATGAGAGTAGGTAAATAAATCAAAAGATATGTGTGTCAGGATTGTGGCAAATGGAAAGTTGTGGTTTCTGACTACCCCTCCGGGAAACAGGCTTGGTGTATGAATGTCTGTATGTATGCTCGTGCCAATATTAAAGACTGAGTTGTTGGTAAGGAACGGGATAGGAAGAGGTATGTGGCAAAAAGCAATCTGGATCTCAAGGTACCTAATATCATCAAATCAAGAACTATCTAATTTTAAGGCGGCTAAGGGCTAATTTTTCAGTCCTCAGATAAACCTTATCCATCTGATAAAGTATGACACGATCAACCTGAATGGTTTTTTTTTTTTTTAATAAACTGAGCAAGCATTTGACCACCAACCTGCTTGGTAAGCAGGATGTAGTCTAGGGTGTGGGTAGGGGTGTAACAAAAGAAAAGACTTAAAAAGGTTGTGTAATACTCAAACGAATAAGTTTTGTATGACAATTGAAAAATCGGCCCTAAGCCAGGCTACTGCTGTTTAAAACTGTCTCAACGGTGTGCCAGTGATTTTGACAGTTATACCATAATTCAAAGGCCAATTTAAAGTCAGTTGCAGATGTTAAAAGAGGACTTATTCCCTAAAGATACACATTCTTTAAATAAACACTTGCCTTATAGAGATGTTATATTCTTGTGGGATACACTTGTGCATTATCTTTCTTGCTGTAGGTAGATAGATGAAAGTAAAATCTACAAGACAAGTGTATCTACAGGAAATGTGTATCTTTGGTGAGTGAAATATCGTTTGTGGTCCAGGAAAGTTTTTTATTTACTTACCTGTAAAAATTTTGACATATTTGTAACTGTTCACACAGAAATAAACAAACTACCTACATTTAAGTACGACTGCAATATAGGTACTAATAAAGAACATAAGAGACATATGAAGTAGGCTATACTTGTAATAATAATTGTAAGTCTTAAGCAGTAGCATAAGGATACTGTTTCTAAATCCTATATTTATTTTATTATACATTTTCACTGACTGTTTAATAAATTATAATTTTGATCCCTTATTGAATAAGGCGTCTTAAAGACGGCATTTACCCTATAATAATATAATGTATTAAGTGTTGTATGATTAATGTGATAAAATAAATGTAATGTTTAAAAATATAAGTTTGTCTTATTTGATTTTTTAATTTTTTTTTTTTAATAGCAGAAGGAGGCAAACGAGCAAGCTGGTCACCTGATGTAAAGTAATCACCGCCGCCCATGGACACCCGCAAAACCAGAGGAATCGCAGGCGCGTTGCCGGCCTTTAAGGAAGGAATAGGCTCGTTTCTTGAAGATCCCTAACTCATAACGGTCCGGAAATACCGCCGCCGAGAGCTGGTTCCACAACACTGTAGTTCGAGGCAAGAAATTTCTTGAAAAACGCACAGTAGTAGACCGCCATCCATCAAGGTGATGTGGATGGAATGACAGTCGATTGCGTGTAGTGCGATGGAATGACAGTCGATTGCGTGTAGTGCGGTGAAGGAAATCAGCGGCAGGGATCAAGCCGAACAATTCCTCAGAACACTCCCCATGATATATACGGTACAATATACAGAGAGACGCAACGTCTCTCCGAAGAGCCAGTGGATCGAGCCGTCCTGAAATAACCACGTCGTCGACAATTCGAGCAGCTCTGCGTTGAATGCGGTCAAATGGAAGGAGTTGGTATTGGGGTGCTCCAGCTCAGAGATGGGAGCAGTATTCCATATGCGGCCTGACCTGTGCTTTATACAGTTGTAAACGGTGGGCCGGCGTGAAATACTGACCCGCTCTATTAAGCAAACCCAGCTTTTTCGAAGCTAATTTAGCTTTACCTTCCAAATGACCACGAAACTGAACGTGACTCGAAATATCGACGCCAAGGATTCCAATAGTCGGATTGGTATCAAGGGGAGCTCCCTCAAAGTTCAGAGGTACGACGAAGGGATGTTTTTTCGCGGTAAATGCGCAAACTTGTGTTTTGGAGGGGTTAAAGCGGACTAGGTTATGTCGGCCCCAATCCGATGACATGACTTAACATGTTCTCGGTGTCAGTCACAAGTTTATTCCGGCTCTCGATGACGCTTTCCAGAGAAATATTAGCTCGCCCGGTGTAGAGCGTATCCCCAGTACTGTCGTCTGCATAGCAATGAATGCTGTTGTTATGCAGCATGTCATTGATATGCAGAAGAAATAGAGTAGGGGACAACACACACCCCGGCGGGACTCCAGCATTCACGGGCTTCATGTCGGAGCACGAACCGTCGACTGCGACTCTGATGCTACGCCCAGTGACAAAGCTGGCAATCCATGAATACAATTTCTCAGGAAGTCCGTATGATGGAAGTTTAGAGAGAAGAGCCCTGTGCCATACCCTGTCGAAGGCTTTTGCTACGTCCAAGCTAACTGCCAGTGCCTCCCCTTTACTCTCGACAGCCTCCGCCCATCAGTGAGTAAGATACACTAAAAGATCACCAGCCGAACGACCGCGACGAAAACCATACTGGCGATCACTTAGTAGCTGGTTCTCTTCTAGGTACCTTAAGAGCTGGCGGTTTGTAATAGACTCCATTACTTTGGAGAGCAAAGAGGTAATAGCTATTGGCCTGTAGTTGGACGGATCTGAGCGATCGCCTTTTTTTGGAATCGGGTGGACAAGGGCTGTCTTCCAAGAGCTCGGGACGACGCCAGTAGTGTAAGAGAGCCGGAAAAGGCGCGTTAGCACTGGTACGAATTCAGGAGCACACGTCCGAAGCACAATGGGTGGAACTGCATCAGGCCCACTCGCCTTGTGGATATCAAGGGAAAAAAGAGCCTTACGAACTGACCTTTGCAGGAACTGATCGTTTGGCATTGTACAAGCGCAATGCGGTATGGTTGGTGGAGAGTTTTCCCCATCGTCCAAGGTCGAGTTTGAAGCGAAAAGAGAGCCCAAGAGATCGGCTTTCTCCTTTGCAGTATAGGCCAGGCAGTCATCGGTCTTGTGCAATGGTGGTAGGGACGGCTGACAAAAATTCCCTAAGATGGCTTTGGCAAGAGACCAGAACGCACGCGTCCCCGAAGGAAGGCGCACTAGCCTCTCGCCAATTCTACCTATGAATGATGACTTCGCCTTGGCAATGTCCTTTTTAAAGGATCTGGCGGCAAATTTGTACTTCTTTCTGAGCGCACTGGTGTTTGGATCCTTTGATGACACCGCATTAGCCCAGGCTTGGTAATGTTGTCGCTTTAGGCGAGACGCCATTTTGCAGCAACGACCAAACCATGGTTGGGACTTGCCGCCAATGGGATCCACAGAGTTTGGAATGAAAAGTTCCATTCCCTGCAGTATCACATCAACAACAGAGTCAGCGGCGACATCAGGATCATCCAGCGAAAAGCAAACTCGCCACCACGGGTAGGACGCAAAGAAACTTCGCATCCCATCCCAGTCTGCTGACCTATAATGCCAGACTCGACGGCTAGCCGCTGGTTGCGGTTTTGAAGTTTCTGTGAGAGGCACAGTGCTGCGAATCAGACAGTGGTCTGATGAGCCTAGTGGTGCATCAACAGAAACTTGATAGCCGTCTGGGTGCGAGGTCAGCAGAAGGTCCAATAAAGAAGGTGCATGGCCCTCCACATCTGGAACCCGTGTTGGCTCTGTTACCAGTTGGGACAGACTGCAGGCTAAAGCGAAGTCATGAACGGCGCTACCCGCGTGGTCAGTTGTGCGTGAACCAAGCCATTCGACGTGATGTGCATTGAAGTCTCCCAATACCACAATCTCGGCCGAGGGGATCCGTTGGAGAAGGGAGTCCGTCGCCGCTTGGACGGTCTCGATAAGTTGGTAATTTCCTATATTACCGCTGTGGGACCTATACAGGCACGCGTAGATGCGAGGATGACGTCCGCAGTCGACGTGTAGCCATAAGATGGAGAGGTCCCTATCTTCAAGATTGCCAAGGCGACGGACGCACATATCCTCCCTGACATAGGCACAAACACCAGCTCGTGGCACAAATGCATGTTCCAGGTTGTATCCCGGGTAGCGCAAGTACGAGATGTCAGGAGGGGGGGATTTCTGCGTCTCGGTGAGGAAGAGCAAGGCCGGTTTCGCCGTCTCGAGGTGGTAATGGACGGCGCTCAAGTTAGAGTGGATTCCCCTGATGTTGCAGAAGTCCACACGAAGCGTAGGAGGGGGTGCCAATTGTCTTGCCTTTCTCCTGCATGCAGCATGCGTTGGCATGAGCGGACTTTTGCCCTCCCCAGAATACGTAGGGCAGCCTGAGCGAGTACGCTCAGGGGGGGATTCTCCGACACTGGGTGTGTCGGTACCCCCCTGGGGTAAATCTAAATAAAAGTTCGCTGCCATATCAATTGTGAGGGGGGGGAGGGGTCTCCAGAACCCTCACTCGCCGGACGAAACACAACAGCACAGAGTGCCATTATTTCGTACATAAATTCGTGAGGGGGTGGTATTACGCTGGGCGAGCCGACCCAATGCGTGCTGCAACGCAGCGTAGCTCTACCACTCAGTTGGTGTCACTCATTTAGCACCACCCAGGGGTCACGTGTAGGGTCTCAAGGGTAAACCTACGGACGCGAGTAACTTAACCCCCAAAATGAAACCAAGGTGATGAGTAGGAATCTATTTACTTTTTATATATTTACATTACATGTTGTGTGAGATAGGGATATGGGCTATGGCAAACCACGCTGATCATAAGCGGATTGGTGAGTATGTGGACATTTTTCACGGTTTTAGACCCTATAATGTTACGGGAGTAAAGTTTAAATTATGGTGTCCAATATAAGTATATTCGCCGTTTTTATTATTTTTTATTTTACAACGGGTAAGCGTTTGGCCTTCATCTTATCTGATGGTAAGTGACGACACGTCGTCACTTAAGATTGCTTTGTACAGAACTTATGGCTTATATTTAAAGAAATGGCAGATAAATTAAAATTGCCACGTTTGTGGCAATGTCATGGTGAATAAGTTTTCATGCCGTAGACCATTAGAAAAGAGAAAAAACAGAAATATTTGCTTCGGCCAGATCTCTGAGGTGACTTCGCAATTTCTTACCAACTGCCACTAAAGCTGCACTCGCATAGTACATTACGCCGATGTCAGCTATCTAGACCTTAGGGAGGATCAACTAAATACCTAAGCTTGAGCGACTTCAAAACTTTTGTATTAGGTTTATGTTTGGTTTGCGCAAATATGACCACGTCTCTGAATTTTGCGCTAAGCTCAAGTGGTTGCCAATTCGCCTTCGCCGAATGCTCATATAGTTTGCATACTTTACAATATATTATTTAATCCTCCCACCTCCTTTTATCTTAAAGATCGTTTCCAATTTTTGCCCGACTCCCACTCCCGCTTTTTGAGATCATCGGAGAACTTAAGAGTTTTCAAATTCCAATGCATTCTACGACATTCTACGACAAGTCCTTTACGGTTCACGCTACGCTGCTCGTCTGTGGAATGCTCTGCCTGTAACTGTAAGACGTGTAAAGTCCCTGAAAGCTTTCAAGAAGCTTTTTAAGGATCACTAGGTAGGTACTTGTCAATGTAATTCCACTATTTATTCATTATTTATTTTTTATTTATTATGTGTATGTCGTTAAGTACTTATTTTTGATATGTTTGTGTATGTTGTATGTATGAATACCTACCTATTCGTATCATAGTCACATTTTTAACGCCTCCAACCACAAAAATATATCAATCTCCAACTGTATCTCTCCTCTCGCCTCCAACATCGTCTCCATCCCTAGGATGCCTGGAAGATATCGTTGTTAGTGCACATTGTACTTCTTTTAAATTGTAATGTTTTATATTTTCAGTGTTTTTTTGTGTACAATAAAGAATATGCGGGCGCTTTTTGGGACGAAGTCGCGGTAAATCGCTATACCAATAAATATCTAAATGTAAGTGCTTATGTTGGTAGGTAGGTACTGATCGGTACACTAACTTACTGATCAGTACACTAACTTAATATTTCCATTTTCCTACACAGAAGTTTCATATTCGACATCTCATGGGATAATTAAGTAGCTTACACGAGAATTACGACGTTCCGAGCACAATAAATCAAAACACATTAAAACGGGCTTTGCAATAATCTGCGCTATAAATCAGGGAAGTTGGAGACGGCGAGACACGGCGCGGCGCTTCGCAACTTGGCCCGGCGTTGTAGCCTGTCTCGTCTTTACAATATTGCTTTTACATTAAAAGCTTCAATATGCACGACATGACTGCAGTTTTGTTTCATTTTATAATTTTTGTTTAGTCGTAATTTTATCTGTCACGAAGAATCTACTAACAATGGAATTTCTATTGTGTCTGCTTTTACGGTAGCTGAGCATATGATGTGACACGCTCATAATGATATCGTTACGCCTATCGAATCTAAAAAAAACTCGGCATTTCTGTTTACCTAATCAAAATAGGTAATAATTGTAGGATAAAATGTTAACTAGAAAAAAAAACAACCAGTCTCAGGAAAGCTCGAACGGGATTCGAACCCGTGACCTTTGGATTGCCGGTCCAAAGGTCCAAAGGTCACAGGTTCGAATGCCGTTCGAGCTTTCCTGAGTCTCGTTGATTTTTTTTTCTAGTAAACATTCTATCCTATATCTATACAGGGCGTCCCATGGATATGCCACAGGGAGGGAAAGTACCCTGAATATTGTAGATGGAACATTTTCTTAAAAGAAGACATAATTTGAATTGAAAAAATAATTTAAACTGCATTCATAGATATTTAAATAATTACATGGTTGAACCGGGAATCGAACCCGTTACATGAGAAAAATAATCACCCTGTAGCTTTATCATACCGATCGAAAGGCTTCATCATAAAGATTATTTTTTGCTAAATAACATAGTGTCACAAATAAAAGGAAGACCATGAATTTTAACATTTGATGTGAAATTTTGTTGAAAAGCTGACATTGCAGTAAGGAAATACAACTGACATTGAAGTACCTATTACTAATAAATGTACCCACTTGAGAAGTACGCATCATTTCCCTATTATAATTAAATTCCATTATAAAATGATAAAGAGATACGTAATAGTAGGTCACATAACACTTTTATCCCTGGACCGGGACAAATGGACAAATTAGATGGCCGCCGAGATCCCCGTAATATTTTTTATGGGGTTATGTAAAAAATTTGGTTTACAAGAACCAGTATGAAAGTGTTCACGAGCTTTAAGCAGAACTTAGACGTATTATTCTAAATATCCACCACAACAAGATCAAAAAATCGACATGGAGCGAAATAAACAAAAGAGTATTCAACAGGAAGTGACTTATTTTGAGCATTTGATAAATTGATTAATTTTGTATTAAAAATGTTAAAATACATGGTCTTCTTTTTATTTGTGACACTATGTTAATTAGCAAAAAATAATCCTTATGATGAAGCTTTTCGATCGGTGTGATAAAGCTACAGGTTGATTATTTTTCTCATGTAACGGGTTCGATTCCCGGTTCAACCATGTAATTATTTAAATATCTACTCCACTTCCCTGGCTCCCAGTTCTGTCTAATATCCCACCGCCTGAGTTACGTAGGTGCAGAGCAGCCGCCGATGAGTGGAATAAGTGTTTCTGCATGAATAACTCCGACCCCATGCCAATAAGGGATAGGTACGCTGGATAACCTACCCTCCACCCGCCTTACATCTAGGTCGCCGGTTTGGGCAGACGAGCGTATTAAGGGCCAGTTCAACCTTGAAGATGCGTGGAGATCAGTGTGGAGCATGTTCGACGGCATTAACTCGGAGCTAATACAAGACCACACGCAGAAGGTTCCTGGTTTTGACGCCGTAAGAAAGATTTGGACCCGACTGAACCGGTGTAGGACCAACCACGGCAAATCCAACCATCACCTACATAAATGGGGCTTGAGGGACACGCCACACTGTGAATGTGGTAATTTGAAACTTTTTTAAACAATAAAACGCATAAAATTTGCAAAATCTCATCGGTTCTTTATTTTAAACGTTAGATTGGTACATGACATTTACTTTTTGAAGATAATTTCATTTAAATGTTGACCGCGGCTGCGTCTTAGGTGGTCCATTCGGAAAGTCCAATTTTGGGCAACTTTTTCGAGCATTTCGGCCGGAATAGCCCGAATTTCTTCGGAAATGTTGTCTTCCAAAGCTGGAATAGTTACTGGCTTATTTCTGTAGACTTTAGACTTGACGTAGCCCCACAAAAAATAGTCTAAAGGCGTCAAATCGCATGATCTTGGTGGCCAACTTACCGGTCCATTTCTTGAGATGAATTGTTCTCCGAAGTTTTCCCTCAAAATGGCCATAGAATCGCGAGCTGTGTGGCATGTAGCGCCATCTTGTTGAAACCACATGTCAACCAAGTTCAGTTCTTCCATTTTTGGCAACAAAAAGTTTGTTAGCATCGAACGATAGCGATCGCCATTCACTGTAACGTTGCGTCCAACAGCATCTTTGAAAAAATACGGTCCAATGATTCCACCAGCGTACAAACCACACCAAACAGTGCATTTTTCGGGATGCATGGGCAGTTCTTGAACGGCTTCTGGTTGCTCTATACTCCAAATGCGGCAATTTTGCTTATTTACGTAGCCATTCAACCAGAAATGAGCCTCATCGCTGAACAAAATTTGTCGATAAAAAAGCGGATTTTCTGCCAACTTTTCTAGGGCCCATTCACTGAAAATTCGACGTTGTGGCAGATCGTTCGGCTTCAGTTCTTGCAGGAGCTGTATTTTATACGGTTTTACACCAAGATCTTTGCGTAAAATCTTCCATGTGGTCGAATAACACAAACCCAATTGCTGCGAACGGCGACGAATAGACATTTCACGGTCTTCAGCAACACTCTCAGAAACAGACGCAATATTCTCTTCTGTACGCACTGTACGCATTCGTGTGGTTGGTTTAATGTCCAATAAAGTAAACTGAGTGCGAAACTTGGTCACAATCGCATTAATTGTTTGCTCACTTGGTCGATTATGTAGACCATAAATCGGGCGTAAAGCGCGAAACACATTTCGAACCGAACACTGATTTTGGTAATAAAATTCAATGATTTGCAAGCGTTGCTCGTTAGTAAGTCTATTCATGATGAAATGTCAAAGCATACTGAGCAAATAATAATGCATGAAAATCATAACCTCAAAAAATCTGAGCAAATACTAATGCATGAAAATCCTAACCTCAAAAAAATCACCCGTTAAATGACTGCCCCCTTCATCTTTTCCCAGGTGTTATAACCGAGCTCTATGACGGATGCGGCAGAAACTTGGCTGAGGAGTCTAAAAGTAGACATATGATCCACGCAGGATGAAATTTGCCATACGCAATAATAATAATAATAATCTATGAATGCAGTTTAAATTGTTTTTTAAATTCAAATAATGTCTTCTTTCAGTAAAATGTTCCATCTACAATATTCAGAGTACTTTCCCTCCATGTGGCATATCCGTGGGACGCCCTGTAAGGTACTGGCACATAGGAAGGCCCACCTTATTTAAAATCTCAATAAAAAATTATGTTTAAAAGGTTTGATAAAAAGAACTATTTGTAATGATGTAATGGTTTATTATCCTTATAAAAATAATAAATAAATTAAAATTTTCTTACTAAAAATATATTAAATATCGTTTTTAAAAAACACTGTAGTGGGCCTAGTTAAAGGCACAGTCCCTTACTAAGGACCGTTTTTGACTAACTGTTACTCTAAATCTATCTAATATTTCTAAAAAAATATTCACAAATCACGCTAAGCAGTTTCAAATATAATTTATTAAACCTATATTTTTAGAGATATAATAAAAAATTGCACACTGGGCCATGACCCATGTACGAAAAACAAAAATAGTCATAAAAATAAAATTCTGCTCTGAATCAATAAAAAACAGTTACTTCTGATGACAAAATCAAAACTATAGCTAACTACTCTACACTATTAATTTAAGAATCTAAATATTCCTCATTTGCCACTCAAATTTAAAGTGGGCCTTACTAGAGCTATAGAATAATTAATTTTTTTCTTTAGCTTTAGGAACAACTTTTTAATTAAAAATCCCCTTCAGCCCAAAGGCCTCTTTTTTCTCTGGTTGTGGATGTGGATTCCTGATCTAATAAAAGAAAAACTAATATTAGTTAATACTAAAATAAGAATATCAAAATATGAAATGCGAGTTCAAATCACCTACACGTTATTGTGTCTATTTTAATAATAAATAAATAATAAACTTTCCTACAATCACACCAATTATCTAGCCCAAGAGAAGCTTCGAAGAAACTCGTTAAATGGTTACTAGACAACGGATAAACATACTTCAAATACTTAAATACATACTTATTATACATATAAAACACCCAGACCCGAGACAATTTAGAAAAACATTAATTTCTAAATTGACCCGACCGGGGATCGAACCCGGGACCTCAGAGATGGCGACACCATGAAAACCGGTGTACAAACCACTCGATCAAGGAGGTCGTCGATTTTAAAATACCTTCACTAGTTTGGCATGAAAAAAAACCTAAACTTAACAAATCATTTTTGTTTTATTTATACTTAAGTAGGTACTTAAGTATTTACAATCCAAGCGCATTTGCCATTTTAATATATTTAGTAAAGCCCATAGGCCCCTACAAGCCATACTACGGATTTTTCATAGTGGCGGAAAAATTTACATAAACCACAAATAACTAAATAATCGGAAAACTTACCGCTGTATTCTATTCTCCAATGATTATTTAACAATTATGATGATAGAATCACCCGAAAACTGACGCTATTTGTGGAAAAATTGGCAAAAACAATCACAACGAGATTGGCAAAAACAATCACGTCGATCGACGGCGATCGACGGCGTCCAGAGAGAAATGAACGAATTGTAACAAAATGGCGGCACAGAAGTGATTTGGCGCTATTGCACATTTAATATATGGCCAAGGTGAATGTGGGCGCAAAATTTCGGATGTTTTAGGCAGCGGCAAGTGCGCGTTTTTAAAGTGGGCCTTCGTAGGGGCCTGGCCTTCGTATGTGCAAGTACCTTATAGCATTGTGAATGCAAAATTTCAGTAATAAAGATATTAATTGTAGTTCAATAACCCATCAACCCGAATTGGGTCTGTGCTAAGCAAGTGTTACGCAACTTTCTATGACGGTCACTGAATGGGTGACCAATTTAAAAAGAGAACGCGAGCTCCTCCGTGCTTCTGAACTTCGGAAGGCCCGTGAATCCGTTGGGTCCCGGTTGTTGTAAGATAATAGTCGTTAAAATCCACCAACCCGTATAGGGCCATTGTGGTGGGTTAGGTTAGGTTAGGTTTCCCATGTTATCCATGTGGGAAGGCCTGTGACCAGCAGTGGCGCTAGCTGCTGATGCTGATGATGAAAGTTCCTTACATTATAGTAAACGCCTAAACGGTCAAAGTGTTTCGGCGCGCCACCTAACGCATGACGCCGCACATAGTTCGACACGAAGCAAACACCTCCCCAACCGTCAACAGATGGCGCCACAAACGCATACCAACTACTCTATACTACGAGGGTAAAATACCTATTCAGAATAATAACTTTAGTTATTAGTAATTAGAGAGAGAGAGAGAGAGACATTTATAGACAAACACAAAAAACAATAATAAAAAACATACTAACATAATTAATAACTTTAGTTATGTTTTAATTATCTATAGTTAAATAGTATGGGAAGCCATCGCTTCGCCATTCGCTCCCTTACACAAGTGCTGGTGGTCATAATACCTACCACTAGGCAACGAGGCGGACTTAACGATACAAACGTTTATTTGACAAGGTACTTACTTAATAAAGAAAAGATTGTTCATTTATTTGGACATAGCAGGTTAGTAAATATTAAGTGTTGTTGTGTTGTCAATCACTTTAAAAATATAACTTGCATCGTAATTTCCGTTCCATACCATCGTAACCAAAACAATTTTTTAGCCTAAATCTGACTTGCAAATGGCGAATTTTGCGAATGGCGCCACCAACAATGGCTGGGTTTACGGCTGTTAACTCAGTTTTGTTGTTATAAAACCCCCGTGCGGTAATTATTACATTAATCAAGCGATAAACGGCTACAATAAACTTGTGCGGGGTTTCCACTTGTGGCCAGTAGAGTTGATCCTCAAAATTACATTCGGATTTTGGCAATGATTTGGTCATTCGTTTTGGTAACCCATCAATTGTAGTAAAGAGTGTGGGACAGTATTTTTTTTTATAAGCTTTTCTTTACTTCGTCTTTGGTCATTTGTTGTGGTAACAGCTAAGGAACTGTCGTAGGTATTTTGTATGAAAAAGGTTTACTAACTTTATGGTTTTCATACAAAATAATACGATTACGATTACCTTAACTAGTACCATAATGGTTCGTGCTTGGGGTACTGAACCGTCAGAACACAACAATGTTATTGACATTGTTGAACTGGGTTTTGATTTGGATAAGTTAGCCATACCTACCACCAACCAAATCCAGTGCAATTTGTGTACCGCTGGGAATCGTACCCGGACTTCTAAGCTATGAAACCATGGTCTTACTACGAGACTATAGAGGTTGTAACTGTTTAAAAAAATGAATCTAAGTCCTACCTATCAAAAAGTTACTATTCCCCTAGGTATATATTTTATGGTACGGTACCTATTTAAATAAAAATCAATTGCCACGAATGTTTGTTCGCGCATCACTTCAGAACGGCTGCACCTATTTGGCTAAATCCTTTTTTGTTGTGTTTGTAATTATCAGGAAAAAGTTTGTATAAATGAAAATGTTTGGACATGATTCACCACGGGATACGAGGTCTCTACGCGGACGTGGTCGCGGGCGCGCCGCTATTGAAATAAGAAAGTATTATTATCAAATGTCTCCCCTAAAAGTTTGCAAGCTTTAACAACACAAAAGGTTTAACATTCCTGCCGCACAAACATTTCTCAGTTCGCCACTTTGCACGCATGCCAAATTGTGAAGGGACAAAATAAATACTTGTTGGTGTTAATCGCCGGCGCTACACGGAGCGTTCGCCCTTCCACCATCCATAAAGGCTGGCAACAAACCGCGCGCGCCTTTTGTGTCGACACAATGAACTGCCATAATTAAGATAAAACTGCGAGCGGTACAAGGAATTCCGGGGAAGGTCACGACACCTTGCTGACCTACTGAATTCGGGATGGGTGGTAGGGAAATTCGCATAACGTGAAACAAAAATCCCTTGGAAAGGGTACATTTCGGTGCAGCGAACTCGCGGGCGTACGAGCATGGGGAGCCCTACGTCCGCAGGTATGGGTTCGCAAGTTGGATTGGGGGTGAACTTAAATGTTCCGAGTCACCCCCAGCCCGATGGCACAATCGGGCAGTGTCATCGTACATCGATGCTGCCGTCGTACGGCCGTGGAATAGTTCCCCGAGGACCACCGGGGCCGTACCAAGAACGGAAGGAGGAACATCCGGGTGTTTTAGTGGGTAGTGCCGTTTGAGACCGTAGGCGAGTCCCACATATCCCGCGGGTCGCCCCAGTTCCGCGGGAATGCATAAACGCGTTTCACCCGGTCAAAAAAAAAAAAAAAAGGGTACGTTCGGTTTTCCATACAAACTTCCAAGTCGAAATTTTTAAAAACCAATAAGCCAATTTTGATGAAACTTTGCATGCTAAAGTGCGCCTGGTAGGAGAGAAGACAGGGATCTAAAAAGTTTTTTTGAAAACATTCTAAAAACCTTTTTTAGCTGAGTTATTCCGATTTAAAGTCCACTATAGAAAGTTAAAAATTGCAATAACTCAGTTCAATAAACATTTTTTAAAAATGTTTCTAACAATCTATTTAGATCCCTATGTTTTACTTCAGCATGGTAAGTTTAATCAAAATTGGCTTATTGGTTTTTAAAAATTCGACTTGGAAGTTTGTGTGGAAAACCGAAATGCGTAAACCCTCTAAAGTCGAATTTTTGGTGCGTGACATGAGGTGGTAAATTGACAATTTTAAAATAAGGTAGGTACAGTCAACCTCAGAAGTATCCTAACACTTCAGTACCATCACACTGTGGTACCATGTCGCACCTACTCGTTCGGACGCTATCATCAACCCGGCCTCATCGAAAAATCCGAAACAGATTTTGCTTGACCAGGGAGTTGAGCCCTGGACCTCTGGTTGTAAGACCAAGCGCTTGGCACTCGGCTTTGATTGATTTGAATCCACCAACCCGCATCAATCGGTTGTATTGTAGCATCACATCAATTGTAATTAAGGGATATCAATTGCGTGTTTCAAAATGTCTAGATTTGTAAGGGGGAGTCTGGGTAGCCCTTAAATTAAATCTATACAGGATGACCCAAACGATGACACAAACATTTTTATTTTGGATTCCTGACGTCAAGATGTATAAGTACCCGGAAATACCCCATTTATGTTCCGCGATTTTTTGTAGTTAAATATATAAGGTGACTGCTAGAAACCGCAAAAAACTTCTAGGGCTGGTCAGGTCAAGTGTTTTAAACATGACAAAAATGACAAAAATTAAATTCGTGTTTTTTTCATTTTTTATTAAATAATTCATTCTGTAAATTTTAATTAGATTGTCTTTGAGTATCTTTTTTATTTTAAAGCAATAACATAAGAAAAATAAAATGAAAAGCAATTAAAAATAACGATTATTTACAACGCGCGGGCAACGAAGTTCAACGAACTGCCGGGAGGCCGTCGGTTGACACGTCCGCGTCGTCAGCTGGGCGTTAAGTACCTACGTTAGTCTGCAATCATGAGACCCCATTTATTTTCCTTTAATTGAAATGTGCGTAGGTATAAGGTGCAGTTAAGTCCAACGACTATCGATTGCATCAAGTTATGGCCACATTTTAACTGTAATTATGATAAGTGTTAAGTATGAGCGTAATTTCAACTCAATCCTACCCTACGTCTTACAAAAAAAATCTATCACACATTATGAGAAGATAGGTACAGCTACCTTTCCTTACAAATGAAAGATCAAATGTAGGTAGTTATCTAAGGTACGACCAACGACCGAACGATGACCTTTCATGTCTACGACAACTAAACTAAAATAAGTATGTATTACCTATTTTGTGTTATTGTTAGTCAAGCGTTATTTCACTATTCAGTCTTGCCTACTTACACTAAATTAAGTTAAACTAATGTATCGCATTAAAGGCAACGTTGATACCTAAACTGCTGCGTAATTGATAGGTAGGCAGGTACTTACGTGGTGTTATAGAGCATTCCAGTTTATTACATTAGCGCACAGGAAAGGTGATAAGCTTCCCACTGTCAAACTAATGTAATAATGATTAAATAAAAGTAAAAACCTGTTCTAAAATTTCGTAAATAAATTAAAATTTATTAAAGGATAAACTAGAACAACTTTTGTGATCGGCACATAATTATTATTACACTAATTCGGCGTGCTTTAGGCATTTTTACGCACACGCGACGCGAATGCACCAGACAGAATGCATAAGTTGACTGCCGAATAAAATCAAAGAAGATGCAAGATGCACAAGCGAGCGACACGTAGACGATCTGCTGTCTCTTTCCAATTCTATGAATATGAAAGAGACAGAGTAAATTCTTATCGCTGCGGCAGGCGGTGTACCAACGTTACGGCTTTAACTTAGAGAATCGCACTGTGGCACTACTGTGCTAAGTCGAGTCACTGAACTCACTTGAGTCTCTTGCGCAGCGCAGCGCAGCAGGTGTGTGCAGTTTCCTCGGGAAAGTTTTGGTGTGTATGTGAGGTGCATTTGTGTGTGGGTGATTAAACTAATAACTAGTATGAGTTAATTAGTAAAGGATTAGTATTATTATGAATAGGCTACCGTGAATAAAGTAATCAGTTCAGTAACAAATTAATGTTTTGTGTAACAAATGGGTGTTAAGTCGTATTAGACTTGTAGGTAGAACAGGTGGTGTTCTTTTAAACACGTTAAATAAGTGTAATAAGAATGTGCCGATCACAAGAGTTATTTTAGTTCGTCCTTTAATAAATTTTATTTTATTTACGTTATTTTGGCGAAGGTTTAATTTTTATGTAATATTACGTTAGTTTGACAGTCCAAAGCCTGTGAGGTGTGATGGGAAGCTTATCACCTTTCCTGTTCGCTGATGTAATAAACTGGAATGCTTCTAACACCATGTAAGTAAGTACCTACCGACACCTATTAATTACGCAGCTTTTTAGGTATTAACGTTGCCTTTCACGCGAGACATTAGTTTGACTTAATTTAGTTTAAATAAATAAGTAAGACTGAATAGTAAAATAACCGCTTGAATAACAACAACATAACATAGGTAACTTATATCACAATGCTTTAGGCTGTTTAGTTGTCGAGGACATGAAAGGTCATCTGGTCATTTGGTTTGGAGTTAGCGGCAAGTGCTTAGCGTGCGGACGCGATATTAGATAACTACCCAACTACCCATTGATCTTTCATTTGTAAGGAAAGATAATTGTAACTTCTCATAATGTGTGGTGTAATAGATATTTACTAGGATTGAATTGAAATTACGTTCATACATCATAACACTTACCATAATTTCAGTTAAAAAGTGGCGTTGGACTTAACTGCACCTTATACTTACGCACATTTCAATTAAAGGAAAATAAATGGGGTCTCGTGATTGCAGACTAACGTAGGTACTTATCGCCCAGCTGACAACGCTTACGGGTCAACAGTCGGCCGGCCAGCCGTTCGTTGCCCGCGCGTTGTAAATCATCGTTATTTTTAATTGTTTTTAATTTTATTTTTCTTATGTTATTGGTTTAAAATAAATTAGATACTCAAAGACCATCTAATTAAAATATACAAAATGAATTAATTAATTAAATTTTTTAAAAAAACACGAATTTCTTTTGTCATTTTTGTCATGTTTGAAACACTTGACCTGACCAGCCCTAGAAGTTTTTTGCGGTTTCTAGCAGTCACCTTATATATGTATATATTTTTTTAATACGCATCTTTTTTTTAAATATACCTACAGCTTTTTTGGATATAACTTTTTAGTGTCACCGTATGGGCCATTCTGTATATATAATATAATCACGACTATTATCCCCAAAGGGTTAGTCAGAGACAAAACATATCGACTGCACATGTGCTCAGCGTGAAAGGTGGTGAGCCCATCGCCGCTCTATGCTGTTAGATTAGATGCATGTGCAATCTTTAGTCCGTCACGTCAGTCGCCTTTTACGATACCGAAGGGAAGGGGGGGGGGGGTGGTAGTATTCTTGTACCGCTAATAATAAAAAGTAAATCTGGTCCTGATTTATTTCGATAAGAACCACGTGTTGCTTGTAAGTACTTACAGTGATATTCGGTCGCTATCATCAGTATAATTTATTCTTATCTTATGACATATTTTTTATAAAGGTCGGCCAAGGTCTTTTAGTTTATTTAAATGTTGTTACCTAGAGAAAGAAACGTTCATATTACTTAATATAATAAACGAAAATTTATTTCATGGCTTTTCCAAATACGTCAGCAATAGTCAGTCATCATTATCATCATCATCAGCCGAAAGATGTCCACTGCAGGACTAAGGCCTATCATAAGGATCTTCACCCATGAAATTATAGAGAAAACTAGAGGCCAAACTCCTCCATACCTACTTATAGCACAAAAATTTAACTTTGACTGCAATCTATCTCAATCCGTAGCATAGAATACTTAAGAGTACGTAGGTCCCCCTCCCTTCTCTTTACCTCCCCCTCTCTTTCTGAATTAGAAATTGACATCCGTCATATTGACACATGCGGTGTGTGTTACCATTGTTTGAGAATGCCGGTTACAACCAGGGAAATTCAGAAAAATATATTTTATACAGCGTGTATCAAGCGGGGCCAGCCTTAATCCAGTGTTTCAAATTATCCCAAGTGTAGACCCTTTCTATAAATACCCTAGTAAGATAAGCTCAATTTAATTTGTTTTTGCATTTACAAACAAAGTTAATCTGTAGTTAATTTAAAATCAGAACAAACTAAACCCATCACTAGCAGGGTCATGAACTCTGTATGATAACTGCCTATAGTGCACCTCCTGACTATAAAACTGCGTGCCCTAGTATGGCCGCGCCACGCCCCCGCCTCCTACCAGGCGCACAGTTTTACAAACAAGAGGTTTTACTGTGACGGTGGCGGGCGGCGAAAATCAAAAACCTTTGACCATGGCGGCACCTTTGACACAAACCGCCTGGGTTGTTTGTCGGCAGTCGCTTGGCGGCATTTTTTGTTGGATTTGTTAAGACAGATAAGTAGGCAGCTATTTTACTTTCGTGATTTAATAATTTGTATTAAGTAGGTACCTACCTAAGTACCTAATTATTATCAAAGTAATAAAAATATTATCATTTTACAGTCACATTGTTTCGACTCTAAAGTAGATAGTAATAGACACAAAATACTTCCAATCATTTATTTAAATAAGAATTAACTCAGAAATACAATAGTTGCCTTTTAGCGCGCAACGACCTAATCTCTAAAGTGACAGCTAGCGCTAGAGATGCGGTAAAACACAATTGAAAAGTAGTGTTGTCCGTAGCTGACGATTTATCTTCGCTAACAGTTCGGCCATCCTGCAGTCCTTCGGCCGCCGAAGGAGAGAATCTTCAGATTGGCACACCAGGGAATGCTTCGCTGCTGATGTTCTTCTTTTCTTCGCCAAACGCCGTCTTCTGTCCGGTACAGACAGATAAATTGAACGCTGTGTAGGCCCCGAAGGCAAGCGTGCTTGTGCAAAGGACGTGTGCTGTAGGCTCCGTAAGCAAGCACTTTTATGAAGTGAACGCTACGTAGGCCCCGAAGGCAAGCGTGTTTGTGCAAACGACAATGACATGTGCGGTAGGCTCCGTACACAAGTACTTTTACGAATTTAACGCTGTGTAGGCCCCAGAGGCAAGCGTATTTATGCAGAAGACAATGGCATGTGCTGTAGGCTCCGTAAGCAAGCACTTGTATGAATTTAACGCTGTGTAGGCCCCGGAGGCAAGCGTATGTATGCAGAAGACAATGAGATGTGCTGTAGGCTCCGTAAGCAAACACTTGTTTGAATTTAACGCTGTGTAGGCCCCGGAGAAGTAACTGAAATAAACTAATCTAGCTGTATCATCGTCAGTTAATTGACGGATCTTCATTACTGCATAAGCCGCAGAGCTAAGTCTATTCGACAATATTTAGCTATATGTGGGCCCCACTGAAGCTTGGCATCCAACGTGATGCCTAGAAACAGTGGTGTCCACAGGATTTACATTCTTATCTTTAATTTGTACACTAGTTATTACCTGCGTAATATTAGGCAATACAAATCAAGCAAGTTATTTACACTAAACCTGTCTGTGAGACCGCATTATTCACATCGTCATAATTTGGGTGTCGTCGTTTCACTTTGAATAAAAGTAATCATCAGCAAACAATACTATCTCATGACTGTTTTTTACAAAATAAGGTAAGTCATTAGTATAAACCAAAAACAAGAATGGACCAAGTATTGAACCCTGTGGAACTCCCATTTTTACCACTGAATCCGGAGATCTTTTACCGTTAATGTCGACCTCTGGATCCTGTTACTTAAGTATGAGATTAGAAGACTCAAAGAAGTATCTCTAATTCCATAGTATTTAAGCTTCCTGACCAATGTTTCATGTCAAACACAATCAAAAGCCTTGGATAAATCACAAAATACCCCTAGGGCATCCTGTGAATCCTCCCAGGCATCAAATATTTGAAATAAAAGCTCAACACCGGCGTCCGTTGTTGAGCGACCCCTGGTAAAACCATACTGTTTAGAATGCACAGACATATGTCTGTGTTAGAATGTAAAAGTTTATTTCAAATAGTAGGTATGATGGACATCTGAATAAATAATAATTATTAGGTATCTTCATTAGATAATTAACTTGTTATTAATAGAATTAAGATTCTGTTCTATAATATTTGTAAAACTTTAGTAATTATCTGGTAACCCAAAAGGATTTATTGGTAAGGTGATAGGTACTTAGGTGAAAATGGAATGTCATAGTGATTGCATTAAAAATCCTATAGATACTTACTTACATTTCCTTTTTTGTAATCATACTCTGTAGGTTAGTGTATAACGATAGCGATAACTAGTATCAACGAACGACTGACAGATAACAATAAAACAGCGTGGCGTCAAAAACACGAACTTCCAACCAGTCGCGCTGCGCCCGCACCGTGTTCGAACGTGTTTCTAAATACAGTTTCAAAATGGCCGCCCGCACTCATTGTCTATTGACTTTCTCGAGGGCTTATAGTTCGAAAGCGGACAAGAATGTGGCCTTCCTCGGCCTTGGAAACATGGGAGGCTACATGGCCGCGAACTTGGTGAAAAAGGTTGGTATTTACTTACTACTCATAGGTACCTATGTAAAAACACGTTCATTTATTTATAGTTGTAGTTTAAGTAACATGTTTATTCAGATCGCGATTCGTGCACTGCGTTATCAACGAGTAAATCATCATTAGAATTAAGTATTATTATAAGTAATGGTAATTTATAAAAGTTATTAAATAATATAAGAAACTGTTACTATCTATCACCTAGGTATATGAGCATGACCAGCTGGTGTAGGGAGGTAGATAATTAGACTTAATATACCTACGCCTTTTTTAATTCAAATAACTACTGTGAGATAAACTGTTTAAATACATTTTATTAGGACCACAACAAAATTGTGAAAGTGAAAATAAAAAAGTTTTTAATCAAACATGACGTGCGTTTTATAATAATTATGTAGATAACTTCAGGTAGATAAACAGAAGTTACGTGTAAATTGCGTTACATTATTATTCAAGATTCATATTCATTAGTCATTACCTATTGTAATTCAAGTTCAGTGTTAACATTAATTTCTATTCACATTAATTTAGTAAGTATAAAAATACCAGTGAGCCGTTAAAGTCAAAGTCAAATTATTTATTCAATGTAAACCTTTACAGGCACTTATTGACGTCAATACTAATACTAAAAGAAAACAGTTAACTAACTTGTAGTTAAGACTTAACACCTAATCTAACGAGACTTGATAAGTCCTTCATAATCATAACCGTAAACTACTGGGCTCAAGTCTTCCCACGGTAATAGGTTCATATCATAATAAATTATAACTCATCACCTTGATCAAATGCGGGTTGATCGAATTACCCAAGACAAGATCTAAGCTAAATTTTACGGCGGTTTACCGCATTGACTATCATTAAAAACTAGCGGCCTGTCCACGACTTCGTCCACGTGAACACCCTGTATCCCGTGACAAATTTCCAAAGCTTTTTTCACTCAAACCATGTCCTGAAAATAACGAACACAACACAAAAATAATCAGCAAAATCGGTCCAGCCGTTCTAAAGTGATGCGCGTACAAAAATTTCGGCAATTGATTTTTATTGATATATAATTATAGATTTAAGTGCCTAAGTAATGATGCGTTAATGCTCCTAAAGATATTGAACTATACTTATTACTTAAATGAACGTTGCTCGACGAAATAGTGCACGAAGCCACAGTATAAAATAATATGAGCTAAAATTTTAAGTCATTTATACTGTGACGTAGCCTTGACCACGGATCTATAACATCAAATTGATAAGCCATGAAATCGATTGAGACTTACCCAATAAATATAAGTAACTAGAGAGTAAACGTAAAAAAAAAGGAAACATTCACATATAGTATAAGGTAGAAAGTAAGAAAATTGTCAAAGAGAGAAGGGTGAAAAACAAAAATGTGCCCTGAAAAATCTCATTGCCCCACTTGTTTTAAGGAAGAATAAAGAAATGAATAAAGGATAGGAAGCTAGCATTGGTGTAGGCGCAACTCTTAACCGCAAAAGCATACCTAAACGTAGAAGTATGAATGTGAAGTATGAAGAATGAAAGTGCGAGAGGCATACAAGAAAGTCTTCAATCCATGTTGGAGATATATTAAAAAAAACGTATGAACGGTCGAGGCGGAACTATCCGGTTGACAACTTTTCGGCGTTATTCACATGCACACGATCTACGCGAACCGTTCTGTTCACACGGCGTCAGATCAACCTACCCTAAACTGTCAATTTTCTCCAATGAATATTGATCCTTATAACCATAAAATAAAGTTCAAACATAATTGTAGAAAGGAGATGTCCTATTTCTGCCCTAGAGACGTTTCATGTTTCGATAATCAAATAAGGCGTGCCACCGGAATACCAAATTTCAAGAAATTGCAGTTTAATTTATAGTAAACATCTATATATACAGATACCGCGTAATTAGCGGGGTTTAAAATTATCATAAAAAATAAATTATATTATACTGGAGTCATTTCCTTTTTACCTTGCCATTTTGTTATGCTTTACAGCAATGGCATCTAAGATTTTTGAGCCAAACTTAATTAAAATAAATAAAAAAATGTGATCAATATATAATTTATTCTTTGAAAATATATAAAAAGAGTAAAGTTCGAAATTAAAGAAATAAGTTGTCACATAAATATCAGATTTTTATTGACAAATTATGCATATGGAGCATAAATCATCAATATCTCATAAGTCCGTATAACATAATATTGGCTGCATGGGATTAATGCCTTTGCTTTTTCGTTGATTAAAAATATGAATTCAAACAAAAAATATCGGTCGGCTGCAATCACAACAACACAAAGAATTTCGTTCGTGTTGCATGCGTTTGCGCTTTCGTGATCTTCTTGTGTTTTCTTGGTGTTTGAGTGTTCTAATCTGATCTGCGTCGAGTTGATCGTTAACCGATCCTCCGCTGTTGGTTTTAAGATTGCATTTGAACATTTCGTGACGTGAATAAAACGTTAGGAGATAGTGACTCTGTTTGGTTGTTGTAGTAAAGTGAAATGGCGTTTTCAAATCGTTGTGTTAACTGTTCTATTACTTTCAACAATCCACGTATTGTATCCCAAGGAGTGCTACAATTAGATACATCATTACGTGATCTCCTGACGTCTTGGATTTCACCAATGGAGGTACGTATCACACAGATCACACTATTACAATATTACCTCTTTCAAACGCACTTATTTAATTTGTTTTATGGTTTATAGGATTTTAAGAATGAAAATGTTTATAAGTTCCTACCTCAAATCTTGTGCTCAGACCAAATAAAAACTTTTTATTTGGTCTGAGATCTTGTGTGATTTAGAGCTCATTTTTAATGGTACAGTCAGTGTCTAAACAAATGAAGGTTTAACAAGCGATACAACTAACTTTTGGCAATGAGTTTCTCCCGTGTTTTTTTAGCAACAACACATGTTGTGAGACTCTATTTTATTTCTATCTACCTACAATACAATACTAAATGTACTCTAAAAATATTCTACTTCAAATTGGCTTATTACTAAACGCGAAGCCATTAATTAAGTTATAATAATAACTTTGCCAATACTAGCTTTGAGATTTTGTGTGACTATTTTTTTGTTTTCATTTGTATGTGAACAATAATGTATATTATTATAAGTAGTACTGTATTAGGACTCACTTATTTCTTAGATTTCTTATTTTTGTTACAGATTATACCAGAACACAGAGTTTGTAATGAATGTGTTATTATACTTCAGTCACAAGCTGAAGTTGATGAGCCATCTCGTGACTATGGGCATAAATCAGTATGTTTGGGATGCGGTGTGTCTGTTCTAAGAGCAAGAAGCATTGCCATGAATGCCAATAGACCACAATTAACAATAATTAGATCATGGGTGCCTCAGATTCAGGTACTTATAAATATTTTCTTTTGTTATTATTCCTAACGGGTTAGCACTTAGTCCGCATCTCGCTTGATGTTAAGGAATGATAAGGCTGAAGTGGCCGGTTGAAGTGCGCTTCCACCATTTCACCACTTCCACTTCACCCGGATCTTCTTTAATCTTTTACTTCTAAGGAACTGGCTATCTTACCTTTTACTGACAGAACACTAAACACTAACCAAACCGAGTAGAAACTTGTACACCCCCCATTGGGAATCGAACCTGGGACCAGTGGTCTTAACAACTGGACCACAGAGGCTGTTAAATATTATTCAGTTCTTAAGTTCTGTTTTATTATTAAACATTGATATTGTAATTATTACTTTTGAATTATTTAGTACAGTACTCATCATCATCATCAGCTCATAAACGTCCCACTGCTGGGCCTTCCCACAGTAATGTTGCATTAAAATAAAATAAAAATTGTTTTTCAGGCAGATCTCCCAATCTTTACAAGAGTTTGTAGAATTTGCTGGAGAAGAGCTGCAAGAGTTCAAGCAACGAGTATGGCAGGCCAAGCAGAACAGGAAATTGGACATAATATATTGCCTGATGTTTCCATTGAAACGGTATGTATTAGGCCATAAGTGTTAATTGTAATAACCATGTCGCGTAGCGCTGAAATAATACTACCACCCCGTCTCTTCCATTGGGTGTCGTAAAAGGCGACTAACGGACTAAAGACTGCACATACTTCCAACACCATAGAGCGACGATGGGCTCACCACCTGGCTCTCTCGCTCTAAGCACATGTGCAGTCGCTTTTTGGACTATGTAGAGGTCTGCTTTTGCTGTTGTCATTGCCAAGTCTCTGACTAACCCTTCGGGGATAATAGTCGTGATTTTATGTATGTATGTATGTAATCAAAGTAAGTGGCAAGCCTGAAATCTGAATTTAGCAAATAAAAAAAATTCTAAAATCATGTTTTGTTAGTAAGTACTATAAGATTATGATAATAATACAAGTTTTGATTATTGTCTCTACAGGAAGATGCTGAAATGCCATTGCATGTAAGCATTGGTGTTCAAGCCGTTGAAGACTCACTGAGACCTCCAACACCTCCACCACTACCAGTGCCTGCACCAGAACAAGAAGAATTGTTACGACCTCAAAGGCCTACCTTGGCATTGCCAAATTATACACAAGTGTCATCAACATCTAGAAGGTGTATATTCAGCGATTGTCTAAACATTGAAAGAATATTACGTTTAGTACCAATGACAATAAGGCAAAGAGTTTTGTTAGATTTTAATTTGTATATTCCTCGTTGTGCTCGCATATGCTCTAATCATTTATTTAATAATAATTGGCACAATTTAGAAAATGAACAATTAGTAAACAATTTCACGAGTGATCAAATTGAAGACATGCTATATTTATCAAAAAATAATCAAAGCTCACAGTTAGATTTTGAAAATATTGAGAGTATGAATGACCATATACGTCATTATTGGATAGGGATTACAGTACAGCAATTCTATGATATTATAAATGATACTGCTACCTTAATTAATAGAATACGTAAATATAAAACAGGGTTGGCAATGTATTTAGCCAAGTTAAGAACAGGTGATTCAGATGCAAGACTTTCAACAATTTTTGGTATTGGTAAAAGTACTTTCAACAGAAATATTACAGTTGTAAGAGAATGCCTTAACCAGGATTATGTTAATAGACATATAGGTTTAAGTCATGTATCAGTTCAGGAAGCTAGTACACATAATCTTGCAATTCCTAGTGAATTATTTGGGAGACATCTCACCATTACAGGAGAACAACCCGTGATTGTTATTTGTGATGGAACTTATAGTTACACACAAAAAAGTAGTAACTATAACTTTCAAAAAGACACCTACAGTTTACATAAATACCGGAATCTTGTGAAGCCTTTTTTGGTTGTGTGTTCTGATGGGTATATTTTAGACATTTTAGGTCCATACTCTGCTAAAGAATCGGACGCCGTTATAATGAAAAATGCTTTTCTTGATGGCGCTGGACCAATGCGAACATATTTTAGAACTGGAGATGTATTCATTCTTGACAGAGGATTCCGGGATGCTGTGCAAGATTTGCAAAGTTTTGGTTATTATGTCCACATGCCGGAATCCATTGAAGAAGGCAACTTTCAACTGAATACTTTACAAGCCAACAAAACCAGATTAGTTACGTTAGTACGGTGGGTGGTAGAAGTGGTAAATGGGCGCTTTAAAAAAGATTATAGATTATTAAGGCAAGATTTTTGTAACCTTGCAGCACCCCATATTTTTATAGATTTTTCCATAGCTGGTGCAATAACGAATCACTTTCATCCACTTCTGCAGGACAGAAATAACGCAAGACAATTTGCTGAAAGAGCTTTGAGTAGGTTAAATGAGCCAAACTATTTGGGAGACTTTGTAATTTTAAATAATATGAATCGACAAAGAGCCCATTTTCGAAGTATAAATGCCCATTTACCTCACCTTTCCACTTTCCCTCAATTGACAATGAGCCAATTAGAGTTAATAGCTCTTGGAACATACCAAATAAAACAGGCTCGTTCCTACTATGGAGAGCATGTTAGAGATGGTGGAGTATTTTATATTGAAATCAATTCACAGTTAGAAATGCCTGAGAATGAATACATTTCAGGACCCTTGATTCGTGGTCGTATAAGTTCTCGCCATTCGAGTAAGATGTATTATACGTATATGACTTATAGTTCTAATTCAGAATACACAGAAGACAGCATCACAGGATATTACTGTAACTGTAAGGCAGGTAGTAGAACAGTTGGGTGCTGTTCTCATGTAATGGTAGTATTATGGTTTTTGTCTGCGTTTTTAGATAATATTTTAATTGATGATGGTGATGATGATCAATAAATATAATTATTTTGTAAAATAGCGTTTTATTTAAGACCATTATGATATTTTAAGCCCTACCCTACCATATGCACCTAAATATATATTTATGTATATTTAAATATATATGTATATATTTTATACTAATGAAAGTAATAGATAGATATCTTCAATATCAATAAATTATGTATTCTGAGCAAAATATGTACAATAAGTAGTTAAGTTATCTTAAAAATTACACTTTAAATGGCGTGGTGCTTTATATTTTTTATCTTTAAAACCCCGCTATTTACAGCAATAATTTACTTCTGATTTTATAAAAGAATGAAAAACCAATACAGAAATTCAATTTTGATCAGGTAGCATGCATTTTTTTTTGTGGGGCAGACAATGTATGGGGCGCGGGCCATCTCCTTTGACAGTTTAGGGTAGGTTGATCGGACGCCGCGCGCCGTGTGTACGTACTTGCGATCGGAATGGAGTAACGCCGAAAAGTTGTTGCACAGGGTTTCTCGATTGTACGCTGGAATTATAATTGAATGTATGAGTGCCAAGTGGGAGTTTTACTATCTAGGTATTTATCGAGAATTCACCATTCGATGACGTCGACGAAAATGAGAATTTGTATGGCAAAATTGTAATTCTCCTAGTTTTTCACCAGAAGCCAATGATGTTTGCTTTATCTAAGCTTTAATGTCAATACAAAATCAGGGACGACGACAAGACGATTATCAGTATTTCTGTTTATGTGTTAAACAAGACCGTCATTAGTTCAACTATTTTCTATTTTTCCTCTTATTATCTTATTCAAGGTATCGTAAGCTTGATCAAATTGCTTTGACCTTATGTAAGTAAGTTGAAAAGTAAAACTGTTATAACTTTTTTATTAGCATAACATACAACTGGAAATAGATTATCTCAGCATGTGCTGACCTAGGAAGATGATCTAGGCAGCGCTAGTCTTCAGTCACCGCACCAGTACCAGGACCAGGACAGATTATTTAACTTAAAGAAAATGGTCCTCTTCTCTTCTCTCCATGTCGTTAGACAATGTTACATAACATTATGTACATATTTAGAGAAAGAAAACACACCAATTTGACTCGACCGGGAATCGAACCCTTAGGGACTCGGAGATGGTGACGCGTGAACCGGCGGCGGCGTGCTAACCACTCTACCACGAAGGTTGTCAAAACAGCGAGTTAGGTCCCTAACTGTTACAATTTCTACAACTTCAAGTCGATCGATTGTAAAAGTGATAAAAATGCAATGACACTGTTATTATTACTGGCTTTGTTTGGTAATCCTGTAGGTCCTGTAGGTCAAATGTCAAGATAGAACCAAATAAAAGGAAATGTTTATTTATTTTTGTGGCGTAAAAGAAAACCTTGTCATAGACGTATAATATGACGGCTACTTTATACCCTCGGGTGTTTGAAGCGTTCCAAGTTGTAAACATTTACTCATATACGACAAGGAAAGTTTCTCAATGGATTTATATTTGGATTATTACATTTCATTTGTAATTTTCTATAGTAGAAGTCTGCTTTATAATACATTACTAAGTAGAGAGTTTTTTTTATATAATGTACTAATAACTGACTAGATTTCTATTATTATTCCTAAACATAGAAAGGCGTCACTAGTATAACCGAAATGTTTATTAAAGGGTCATAAGCTAAACCACGTAAATGTATTCCAGTTTATTGTAATTTTCCATGTACACACGTTTGACATGAATAAACATAGTGGCTGGTAACGTTAAACTCAGTGATTTGTCCTATAGTTTTGGCTCAGCTTTATTGTTATGAGAGTCCAAGGTTGAAGGGCAAAGAAGTGGGTGTGGCGGTGCTACACGCAAGACCTTGATCTTGAACTTCGTCTAACTTGAACCCACCTTTTCTTACAAGTACAGAAAGTAATGTTACACAAACATTTGTATAGGTACTAGGTGTTTGTTAATAAGTTGTCTATGGTAATCATTGACCTAGAGAGACAAGAACGTTCATACAAACAATTTGTTCAAATTATGGAAGGAGATACCTAAAGTAAAAAATAATCTTATACTAAACCAAAAATTTCGAAAATCGCTTTAAGTTAACTGTGAATTTCTCCTATCTACGAATTATTAAGCAAAATTTATACCAGAATAATGGTTACTTCATAAGGAATAAAGATTTCATAATGAATTCATTATCCTATTTCTATAAAAACGATACATACAACTGCAAAATTACTACAAAATACGAAAATGGGCATTTTACGCAAAAATCGCATTCGAGATGTAATAGGCGTCCCAAATAGATTGTCAATAGCATTAATTGAAAGGATATCTTCTCTATTCTAGGTACTAATACTATATAACTACATAACAATTACTTGAATTTTCACTTATTTTGGCTGCTTCGCACGCGCCTAAGCCGTGTGAATGTCGAAGCCACGCTAAAGCAAGGTGCCGAGTCGACTCCGCAGATGAGTGGAACATTGCGTGTTCGAAACGGCCTAACTAGTGTAATGTTTAAACGGCTGATGGCAATGAATATCTATATAAAAGGTTTGGTAATCAAACGTGTTGCGTAGCGGTGAAAGAATACTACTTACCACCCCCTATCTAATAGGCCGTTTACACGTATTAAGTTGTCAAGTAGGTAACTAAATTTTAAGTTAATTTTAACTTAATTTTAAGTTGTCGATCGTTTACACGTGTATTTACTTATGCACTCTTTAGTGCATACGGCGGCGACACATCGCGGCAAAACCGGCTTTCGTCACACACGAGACTTCACGACTTCACTAAAAACTTCACTAAATTGTTGCGTCCACACGTCAACTAAATGACAATTTAGTAGAAGCCACGCCTACCGGGGAATGCAAGCGGTGCGGGAGGGACGGTTACTTACTCAAAAAATAGACTCGATTCTATTCTACTTGTTCACTTGCCCACTAAATCGTTTACTTACCACTTGCTACTAAAGAGCTTATAAGTGACTGTTTACACGCAAGAATTTAGTTAAAATTAACTTAAAATTAAGTTACCTACTTGACAACTTAATACGTGTAAACGGCTCTTTACATTGGGTGTCGTAAAAGGCGACTAACGGACTAAATACTGCACATACAATAGCATAGAGCGGCGATAGGCTCACCACCTGTCACGCTGAACACATGTGCAGTGCTATTTGCGAAAAGTGGACTATGGTAGAGGACTGCTTTAGCTGTCCTCATTGCCTATTCTCTGACTAAGGCCGGTTACAGTGCTCGTCCGACCGTCCTGACGATACGCATTAACCGACCGTCAGTTTGTATCATTCAATGCTCTCCAACAAGCTTTTTAACGACGACGATGATACAGATATTCGTACGGTCAGTCCACTGATCGGTATATAACTCTACTCTTTGCGTGCAGCACTGAACGCGTTCATTTGTTTCCATAGCGCGTCGGTCCACTGACTGAGGGCGACGGCACGCATGCGCATGCACATGACTGATGGTCCTCGTAGGTACGCCGTGCGTAGCAATATACGCGTGCGCACGGTCAGTCTAGCTAGCACTGTAACGTAATGTAACGTGTAAATGTCAAACGCGACTGACGTACGCACCGACACGGTCGGTCGAGCACTGTAACCGGCCTTACCCTTCGGGGGTTATAGCCGTGATTATATGTATATTTAAGTATAGGTATGGTAAAAGGTAGGTGATAAGTCTATCGATGACGTTGACGACATTTTCGCAGATAAGCCCCGAACTTACAAAAGTTAAATACTGCAGACTTTTGCAGTGACGCCACAGAGTCCTATTACCGTGATTCATATAGTACTTGTATAAGTACCATGTATTAGAATAGTAACTATAGCATTGTGGTATAGGCAAAGATGTTATACAAAACAAGCAGCAGATATGTTATAAACGCGCGCGAAGTGAAAACTCAAATAAGACGTCCCAATGGGCGATTTTCCGAGATCAAAAAAAAAAAGAAATTGGTTCGTAAATGACTTCATAGATGGCGCTTAGCCTAGATTAGTATGGCGCTTAGTAAAAGGCGGGTTCATGAAGAGCACGTGTATGGCTGCGTAATATTTATTCTATTCCAAAATAGAAATAGGTTCTGGATGTCCTGAATGCAAATAGGTAAGTAAATACTATTTTTTTATTCTTTTGGTAGACAAGTAAAAGTGTAGAATTTATTACAGCCCATAAGTAGCCCAGCTTTCATAAAACGACATCTATCGAGTGTTTTTGAACTAATTTTTACTTTTTAATTTGGGCTGTCAGAAAATCGCCCATTGGGACGTCTTGTATGTAACTCTATGCACAAGAAACATTTGAAGTGCAATCATTAAAATTATAGCTATCTCTTTCATTTGCGTGCTAATTCGTATTTTTTTTTTTACTTTTCAGTGAAACTTGTTAATGTGTGCAGCTAGGACCACATTTAAAAACCAAATTACTATGAACGTAACATATCTATAGTTTATAATATTATTAGGTATAGGTAGTTTTCCTTTTTTGTTGTGCAGTACGTAAGAGCCATAATAATTATAATTTTACATACGGCTAAAAGTTACCTACTAAGCCGAATTTAAAGTACTTACTTAATCACCACCGCCCATGGATACCCGCAAAACCATATGGAGTCGCAGATGCGTTGCCTTGAGGAAGTAATAGGACCTGTGAGGGGTTAGGAATGGGCCTAGTCTAGCCTAGGGCTTTAGCCCCGGTCACTATGTAAAACGAATACGAAAGCTTTCACGGAAGGCGTGTCCGCTGGTTACGTAACAGTGCGCGAGCGCATAAAGCGCGCAGACCGATCGTTGTTGACCTATACCTACCATAGACAAATTACTTAGATAATATACACACCCACTCGCGCCTCTGATAATGCGACGACGAATGATAGCGCGATAGCAATGGCAGGAGGCCACTTATGATTAATTCACTGTAATGTTACTTATGTAAGAAATTGTAGGTATTATATTAAAATAACATTTTATTTGTATTTTATTATATTATCGAGGGGTGTTCAATAAAAAGTAATAATGGCATATAAACTCTTTGAACAACAAAAAAATAAATACTGGCAGGTAAAGCCTAGACATTTGATAAATATTACTGATTTTCTTTTCTTATTTTAAAAATAGAAGTCATTTGTTTCCGTCGTGTCGGAGCGTGGTACGTAAAATGGGTTAAATTTAAATTCCGCCGTAATAAAATATCTTTGTCTGAAAAAAATTACTACTGAGCAAGTAAATCTAGACTTGAAAGGAACATTAGGGGTTAATGATCCTCCGTATTCTACAGTTTCGCGGTGGTGTACCGAGTTTAAGAGAGGAACAACTTTAACTAAAGACGTCCCGCGCGCTCGGGACTCCCTTCCGAACAAATGATAAAAAAAAGTTGAAAAAATTGTTTTGACAGATCGTCGTGTTACTGTTCGTTTTGTAGCTGAGGAACTAAAGATTTCGATAGGAAGTATCCATAGTATTATACATGAACATTTGGGCATGAAAAAAGTATCAGCGCGCTGGGTGCCTAGAATGCTTACAGACGAGAATAAAAAAACAAGACTGAGGATTTCTCAAATCAATTTGGTATTGTTACAACAAGATCCTGACCGACTTTTGGATCGCTTCGTAATTATGGATAAAACATGGCTCCACCAATATGATCCTGAAACGAAACAACAGTCCATGACTTGGAAGAGGCTGTCATCTCCAACGCCTAAGGAGTTTAAGGCAATTCAATCCGCCGGTAAGATTATGGGCTCTCTTTTCTGGGACAGCCAGGGGGTGATAATGATTGAATACCTCAATCATGAATCCACTATTACGGGGGCTACTACGTTATACTATACGTAGAACAAATAAAAAAAGTTCGTCAGGAAATACGCAAAAATCGCCATGGCAAACTTGCTAAAGTTGTATTATTTCACCAAGATAACGCCCCCGCACACAAGTCCCGAGTTGCGATGACTGCTATCCAAGATGCTGGGTTTGAAATGATGGAACATCCTCCATGCTCACCTGACCTTGCGCCTGCCTAGTGATTTCTACCTGTTCCCGAGGTTAAAAGGACTACAGAGAGGTCACAAATATGGCAATGATGAGGAAGTGATTGCCGCCGTACATGATTTTTTAAGCGATCTAGATGAAGATTTTTTTTAAGAAGGCAGTCTTAGGATTAGAATAACGATATACCAAGTGTATAAACCTCTAAGGTGATTATGTCGAAAAGTAAAATAACAATAAATACTATAAAACTGCGTCATACTCATTATCACTTTTTATTGAACACCCCCTTTTTTTACCCGGTGTAATCCCTGCTTATGGTATCCAGCCTCTAGAAGGGAGACTGGATATGTGGGACTCTCCCGTCCCCCTTTCCACGACGTAATCGCCGGGCGAGAGGGAGGGGCCTACCCACTAATGACCGGGGGACCAAACTCCGAAAGCATAAGGCTTGAGGTGGCGGTCACGGGACCTGATCCACTACAAACCAGCCTTATTAGGGGGCAGACACAAACACACGGACTGACATGCCCAGCTTTCCCGGGCATGCGGACACAACAAACAACACAAATTCGCCGGACACAGCACAACACAAATTATTAAACACCCCTAGTATCAAACAAAATGAAACATTATACCAATTAAACGGTAAAGAAAATACCTCATTTGTGATTTGCGGCCGTGTTTATCCAAATAGTCACACTATTCCTTCAATCTTCCGCAGTCACTCTTTAACAAGCACGTTACGACTACTTAGTAATAGTCGCGATATTGTCTTTAGTAAATCAATCTTTTTTTTAGTTTAGTAACCGAAAAAATTTGCGCCATCTATCGATAAGATAGTTTTTTTAGAAAGTATTAAAGTCATCGTGTAGTTTACGTAATTTTATGATAGATGGCATTAACCCGCGAGGACTCGCGCTGGGTCTAAAAGACCCAGAGCTGTGCCAATTCAGTCGCAATTCCTTAAATATTTGTTATTTCGCAGCGTCATTCTAGATATCTTCAAACTACATTATAAGCTACCACTAGGCCCCGCACCGGTTCGTTTCCGCCAGGCGTTTGCGCAGTAAGGACGCGTAAAGTAAGTTTGGGTCGATTCGACCCACATGCGATGGTTTACGTAAGTGTTAATTTCAAAGTAGTGTTTTTTAATATTGGTGTTTTTATAAACAGAATGTCGCAAAAACGCGTAGCCGACTCTGTTATCAAGGACATTTTGGCGGAAGAAGATATTTCAGAAAGTGACTACTCAGAGGAAGAAGATAACCTAGAAATGGATTCCGATAATTCAGATTTTTGGTGTGTTCGTTGAAGTGTGGAAGATGATTACTCTGAAACACCTACGGTTTACGTCGGTTGACTTGTTGCAGAGACCTGATTTAAGTGACGTTCCACTTTTATATATTCGCCCAGGTTTTTACATTGGCAAGGACAAGATCACACAGTGGCATATCCATGAACCACTGAGAGCTGTATGGACAAGACGACACAATATTGTTACAGAAGCGTGCGTGAAGCTAGATATGTGGAGGCACCCATAAGTTATTGGAGTCTGATGTTTTCCGCTTGGAGCTGTTTGGAGAAGATTGTTACTGAACTGCTGTTCCTAACCTACCTAAGCACATTCGTACCTGGATATCTGTAATACTCGGTAGTGAAGAAAGCACTAGTCAGCCAGTAGAAGGCCCCGCACTTGGCATTCGCGGGATGTATGTGCCCCACAAAGGACAGAAAGACAAAAACATCTTGTGAATATTGCAGAGGGTCTATATGTCGTGAACACACTAGCTTTTTGTGTAAAAGGTCTGACGAAGATCACAGGAAGTAGTCAGATTAGCCGTATTTGCGTTATAGTTGCCTTATAAAAAGAATGTGATTTTTTTAAATCTCTATTTTATTATATAGTCCTTTAAAAGTTGATTGTTATTTCGTTTATTTAGAATATAATATTTTGTTTATTGATACATTAAAGTTATTTTGCATGTTTGTTAAGAGAAAATAGAAAATTTCTATTCTTTTGTTCCTACGACCAAAAATTAAGAAACTTTTTGATCTCAGCTTGAAAGTAGTTTTAATTAATATGTTATTTAATAATAAATGTACAAAAAATGTAAAAATGTTTTTTTGTTAACACATATCCATTCTGTTATAAAAAATACTTAAAAGTAATTGGGTTCACATTAGTAAAGAGATTTAAAATGTGGGTCTTTTAGACCCACGTGCGACCGTCCTCGATAGAAAATGAGATGCGAGTCCTCGCGGGTTAATAAGTCAATTCTTGAAAAGTTTTGTTTTGTAACGGTTTACCATTAAAGGTGCGATATGTAACAATTTCATTTTTGATTTCTTGATCTCGCTTCTAAGGCTAGGCAGCTAATGAGCACTTGTCAGTTAAGCAACTTTCGCAATGCCAAGTCACTGGATGGTGACCAAATTTAAAACGTTCGAGCTCTTCCGTGCTTGGGAGAGATGAGCCTCCCGGTACTACTTGTGCTAATATGTATTCTATGCCGGTACTGTCACTCACAGGACGAAACCCAACAGCAACGTGTGAAACACAACAGCAACGTGTGAAGCACAACAGCAACCATTGTTACACGCCGATATTCCGCGAGAGGGTGGTATTACGCCGGGCGAGCCGGCCCTATTCGTGCTACATCGCAGCGTGTAAAGCCACGCTCAGACAGTGTCACTAATTTAGTACCACCCGGGGTCACATGACTCAAGGGTAAACCTACTGACGCGAGTGATTTTAACCGGCAACGCATCTGCAACTTATTTGATTTTCCGGGTGTTTATGGGCGGCGGTGATAGTTCTCCATCAGGTGACCAACTTACGCTTACATTTGCCTCCGTCTATAAAAAAATACGAACAGAAAACGCGAACACAATGAAATGACACATTTTATATTATACTTAGAGAGATATTTATTTTGCATACTTAAACTCGTACTGAGTGTGCACCCGATTAAAAATAATGATAGCAAGTTACAAATTCCGTTTGAGACAAACCACACTTACAACTCAGTCTAATTGTGGCCCCGACTCTGCAAAGGGTTCGAAATATCGCAAACTAATACATGCTAAATAAACACAAAAAAAATAATATTTGTTTTTACAGATAAAATGCCTTTATCTATCTAGATTCAGCAAAAAATCAAGCGAGCCATTTAATGATACATGAAATTTGCGGAAATTTAAAATTGAAATCTTTTTCGATTCATTCAAAGATTATGCAAAATTATGTAGATGGATGCTTTTTGCGTGAAACATTTTAAGGTCGGTGAAGGTTTACCAGAAAAACACATTAAATTACTTCGATTGAAAGCGGCGAAGTTAAGTTGGAATTTTCTTGCGGTATTATTTTTAATATTAATCTCTTTTGGCGGAACGATCTTCTTTTATTTAATCTGCCGCCTTCAAGATTGGATTTGTGGCATTCGAAAAGGGAACGACATTTTTTTGTTTAATTCCCGACTCTGCCGTTTTTCTTTCATTTGTTACTGTTTTAAATAGAACTTCTATTTTTAACTTGCAAATGTAATTAAGAAGTTTAGAGTAAAGCGTTGGCTTAATTAATTGTCTTTTGGGTATCGGGAGATAGATAGAGATTATGCAAATATTCACTCGGATCCGATAAATCCGGTTCATAAATTATACGTGTAAATTGAGATTTCATCTCTCTGCGTATACTGTGTTCTACTGTTACTGTACTGTACTTGTGCAAAGGAAATGGGAATACATGAGGATCTATTTCAGCTGGTGCCTCGGTCACAGATTAAGTAATAGTTACATTACAACCTCCCTCGTTGTTTCACCACTGGGTCATTGTCAAAACGAGACTCAAAAGTGAAATTTAAATTAATGAAATTCAGGAAAATCAATGTTTATATTACAGTTATATTTTAAAACGTCCGAACAAAATAACTACTGAATTTGACAATGTCCCCACTGCACTATTTTTCCGCGACTTACAACTCGTCATCAACGAATTATCCCCGACTACAACAATAAAATAAAAATTTATGAAATCCCGATACCTAAACGTTTTCAATAAAGCGCACCTGCTATGGCAATTAAAATCTACAATAAAATACTGGAACAAATAGAACAACTGCCTTAAAAATGTCGCTTCGCAAAGAACAGACAATACTTTGAAATGGAATTGTTAATTGTACACATTATACACTTGAACCTTGAATAAAAAATGAAAAATATGGAAAGAGATGGCAATTATTATTGTTGTCCTTGTCGACCCTGATAGTTATATGAGGAACTAGCATGACGTTGCAGGGTACCGGAAGATGCGGAAAAGGAGATGGGAGGCCGTTGCCCTGGAGTCGGACACATACGTGTGTTTCAATTTCAGCGTGTTTTATATGAAATAATAGAAGAAAAAAACATTCAGGCTGATCGGTTATAGGTATAAATGTATATACCTATTACCCAACTATGTATTGCGAAAAAAACAGTTATTCCAAACAAAACTGCAAAAAATAAATGACAATTACCTACCTACTTACCAACAATTGCTTTTTATTTCGCATTTTCAAAGTTGCTCTTACACAAATACTTAGTGTTCTTTGCACTACATCATGATGGCCTAGTTGCATTTTATTTATTACATATTGCTAAACACATGATATATTAAAAAAAGTAAAACATTCAATAATATGAAAAATTAAAATTTGTATAAAATTAAGCAAGTCATTTCACTCATATAAAAAAAACGTTCCTATCAAATTCAAAGTCATTACTTTCTTATCTCTGAAACCTTGAACAGATAACGTTGCTAAGTGAACTTATTTAATCACAGAGCTCAAATCCTTCTTGTCACGTACGAGTATTTTAATTTGTTTTATACGCTCGCCAAATAAGAGCAAGTTCGTCATATTGTTAAGATTAGTTGAGGTTTCATTACATCATGAAATTAATCTAGTAAGTAAGTAGTCTTTTATTGAGGAATGTTTTAGTGAGTTTTCTACTTTCTTATAAATAAAAAAAATATAACAGTGTTTAGGTGTTATTTTTCTAGGTAAGTAACACAACAGAACAATGCAGCCTCTGTGGAGTAGTAGGTACTTGTACTTTTCATTACACATCAAAATATAAGGAGCATGGCAACATATTGACGACCTCCTTGGTCGAGTGGTTTGTACACCGGTTTTCATGGTGTCGGTCGCCATCTCTCAAGTCCCGGGTTCGATCCCCGGTCGGGCCAATTTAGAAACTATGGTTTTTCTAAATTGTCTCTGGTCTGGGTGTTTTCTATGTATAATAAGTATGTATTTATATATTTTAAGTATGTTTATCCGTTGTCTAGTAACCATTTAACGAGTTTCATAACGAAGCTTCTCTTGGGCTAGATAATTGGTGTGAGTGTATAAAAGTTTATTTATTTTATTTTATTTTATATTGTACAATACGGTAGAAGAGCGGACTCTCAGTTAAAACTGTCACGTTCCACGTGCTATCACCAGTACAAAGAAGTAATAAGAGAAATTGTAAATAGGTTTTTCTCCCGTGTTCTTTTCGCAACAACACGACGTATTGACCCTCCATTTTTATTTCATTCTAACGTACAAACCTAATGTACATTTAAAATCTATACCACTTGCTTAAATAGGCTTAATGCGTAATTCGCCAAGCCATCTATCATCATCAGCCCGTATCCACCCACTCCTCCATGTTATGCCATTTTCTCTTGTTTTGTGCCGATCGCATCCAGGTTTTCCAGCGATTAGCTCTATATCCCTGACCCATCTGGCCGGTGTGGTCTGCCTGCGCATCGCTTGTGTGCTCCCCGCAGCCATTTCACCAGGGCTCTACTTCACTGGCCATCACCGCGTCTCGCCACGTGTCCTGCTTATCTTCGATTTAGATTAATTAAGATTTAATAATAAAATTATAAACGTTCGCAGGGCTTTACAGTCCGCGGATACGACCCTTCTAAGGAGACGCTCGCCACCGCCGCCAAGAACGGCATCAGCGGCGCTGACTCCATCGCAGCGGCCGTCGACGGCGCCGACGTCGTCGTGTCCATCCTGCCCAGCAACAAAGTGGTGCTTGACGCCTATCTGGGCAAGGACGGCGTTGTAGCACATGTAAGTACAGTCGAATGCAGACTAGGTGCACTCTAAGTTTTCCCTAAGTTTACTCTAAGTTCAATCTAAATTGCATATTTTCTTTGCTCTTAGTTCAATCTACGTTCAGTCTAAGTTCAGTCTTATTTTACTCTATATTCAATCTAAGTTAAGTTAACTTTAGTCTATATGCAGTCTAAGTTATGAATAACTTTAGTCCTACTGTTAGTATTCAGCACATTAGGATTTAAAAGAGATGAATTCGCTCACTACAAACAGCCTATATGATCTAATTGTTAACCACAGAGCGGTCTCAGGCCGGTAACGTTAATATTATATTATTATCACAAGAGTATTTGTCCCGATAGTGTTGAGAACAGAATTAACTGTATATAAATAAGTTATTTAAATCTATAGTAATAAAAATCAATTGCCGAAATGTTTGTACTCGCATCATTTCGGATCGGATGCACCTATTTGGCTAATTCTTTTTGTTGTGTTCGTAACTGTCAGGACAAGGTTTGTGTGAAATGATTTTTTTGGAAATTCGTCACGATATTCGGGATACAGAGTATTCTTTTCTAAGGTTTAAGTGAGCACTACACATTGAAATTAAACACTTTTTACGGATCAAAACCTGCGTTTAATTTACTACATTTACATATTTTTTAACGTCAGGAAACGTCAAGAAAAATAAAAAACTATGTAATATGGTAAATTAAACGCGGGATACAGTGTGTTCACGCGAATGAAGTCGCGGGCCGGTAGTAGGTACTAATATTATAAAGAGGAAACATTTGATTGTTTGTTTGTATTGAATAGGCTACGAAACTACTAGACCGATTTAAAAAAATCTTTCACCGTTGGGAAGCTACACTATCTCCGGGTGACATAGGATTATGTATTATAAGTATTTTCAAAAAAATTAGGGATCCTTACTAAAACTTAAATTAATTCCTTAAATCGCGTACGCTAAGAAAACTATTCATGATAGAATAAAATAATGTACTATGGCTTTGCAGAACACACCATTATCTACAAAAAGTGTCGCGATAGCATATGTCTAACTATTTTAGTTACGTCACAATAAGTGTTCTTGGGAGGGGAGTCATTTTGAAAATTCGTCTCGGGGTACGGGGTCCACGTGAACGAAGTCGCCGGTGGTCTGCTAGTAGTTTATAAAATAGGATAAATCTTCTTTACTTCCAGGCCCCCAAAGGAACTCTTCTCATCGATTCCAGCACAGTAGACCCCAATGTGCCCAAACAGATCTTCCCCGTCGCGACAGATAGTGGAGTCGGTTTCATCGATGCACCCGTTTCAGGAGGTAAAGCTTCCATTTATAAAGCCCTTTTCTTTCATATAGGTTCTAAATATTTTACAAATTATAAGAAAGTTTCAATAGTTCATAAAGATATTCCGGGTATTCCGATACATAAGCCTCTCTTCCCTTGGGTGTCATAAAAGGCGACTAACGGACTAAAGACTGCACATACTACCAACAGCATAGAGCGGCGATGGGCTCACCACCTGTCACGCTGAGAACATGTGCAGTCGCTATTTGGTGAAAAGTGGACTATGGTAGAGGACTGCTTTTGTTGACCTCATTGCCTAGTCTCTGACTAACCCTTCGGGGGTAATAGTCGTGATTATATGTATGTATGTATGTATAAAGATATTCATGAGACTCCTGTATCTGAAGGTCTAGTTTACGAAAAAGTGATAGTTATTACAATTTCGAAAGCCTGGGCATTTAACTTCCATGAGGAAGGGCAGAAACGGGTACGGGTTATGTGAGGTGCCAAATAGTTGTATAAAACAAGCATTAATGTTGCTTGCATCACACGATGTTAATACAAATAACCTGGAATCGGGTTAGTAAATAATTAAAATAATATTGATAGTGGAGATCAATAGCTTTTAAATTGCCCTCGGGTAGATGGGGCAAAAGTGTACCGATTTAGAAAAAAATATTTGTAAAGTAATATTTAAAATATTAAGAAAAGTGGGTCAGGCTACATCAAGGTTATGGTAGTTTTTGTGTGTTTTTAGTTTGCTAACGCTCTTGCTAAAAAAGAGCAGGAATTTAAAAACAAAAAATAACATTTTTTTTCTAATTCAGTACATTTTTGCCCCATCTACTCTAGGGCAATTTGATAGCTAATGATCTCTACTATCACCCCATAAAGGAATCGCTACGTATTTCCAATAACCCTGTATACAGGGTGTTTCTTGTAAGGTGGCAAGCCGATGCGTGGTGATAGGGGACTACCATACTTATCTATTGAACCCCCATGTATGTTCAGCGATTTTTGGTAGTTTTCGAGCTATAATTTTTTTTCTTTTGTAAGTATTTTATTACGACATCGGTTTAAATTGGTTTTTGTAACTTGTATTGATATTAGAAGGATGATTACTTAGTTAAAGAAAAAGGTGCATAGAAATGTCAACGCAAAAAAAGATGGTACTTAAAAAAAAATAAAGTCGTTCATCATAAAATACTTAGAAAAAAAAATTATAGCTCGAAAACTACCAAAAATCGCTGAACTTACATTGGGGTTCAATAGATAGGTATGGTACTTCCCTATCATCACATATCGACTTCACGCCTTAAAAGAAATACCCTGTGTACAACATATGATTGCGCCCGTGAAATAAAACATAAAATATTAATTATACATTAAGAGCGCTTTCACATATAGGCGTCCGTGCTTGTGGTGGCGGATACGCCGCGTAGCCGCGCGCGTGCGATCAGTCGGCGTTAGATCAGTGTTGCGAGCGCATCTGAAGCAAGTTGCAAATTACCTACGACATAGCATGTTTGATACCAAAATAATAAACGAAGAAGAATGATGAAATAACGTTGGAATCCATATTGGAAATGAGCTAGTCACTCCCACATTCAACGCGCGTCTGTAGCCCGACTGTGAAGCGCGGCTGTCGCTAGCGACGGCGGCGCGACTTAGCCGCGCAACAGCCGCTGTGGTGTGAAGGGATTCGACGTGCAGCGCTGCAGCCGCGCGACTTAGGTTGGTTTCACAGTCACGCGTTTGACCAGCGCCGGCCACACGCGCGCGCTTACAATGGGCGATTTTCTGACAGCCCAAATTAAAAAGTAAAAATTAGTTCAAAAACACTCGATAGATGTCGTTTTATGAAAGCCGACCCGTACCTACCTAAGGGCTGTAATAAATTCTACACTTTTACTTGTCTACCAAAAAAATAAAAAAATAGTACTCACCTATTTTTATTCAGGACAACCAGAACCTATTTCTATTTTGGAATAGAATAAATATTACGCAGCCCTATACGTGCTCTTTATGAACTCGTCTTTTACTAAGCGCCATACTAATCTATGCTAAGCGCCATCTATGAAGTCATTTACAAACCAATATCTTTTTTTTAATCTCGTAAAATCGCCCATTACACTAGATTGTAGTTGCGTTTCATAGTCATCACGCAGTTCAAACGCGCAACTACTATGTAGTGAAGCGCGCGCGTGTGGCCGGCGCTGGTCAAACGCGTGACTGTGAAACCAGCCTTAAACGCCTATATGTGAAAGCGCTATTAAGAATAAAAAAATATATAATGATAAAATGTCTATTTTTGGTTAAACCAATGCAATGGGGATATAGATTTTTGCGAATAGTCATAATTTATAGCCGTGTTTTATACATTGAGGTACAAAATAATAGCTCTATGGTTTTATACAACTTTTTCTATTACACAGACATTATCGAACCTGTTTGCCAACATAGATGCAGAACTCACATAAAATAGGAATCTGATTCTATAATCTAAAATACTTTTAAAGCCCGACAGCTTTCCAAGAGACATATCTTTGCGGTACGTATTGCGTTGCGTATTCTAAAATCCCATCTCGCTTCTGGTTTTATTCAACGAATAGGTACTGAAATTCAAAGTACGCTTTTAAAAGAGTGACCGGTCAAAAGCTGAAGTTTAAATTTAGTGCTCGTTTTAGCCTCCCGATAAACTTAAGCGGAGCCAATCCACCAAATGGACTACTAGATCTCGGTGCTTCGTTTTATTAACCTTAAAATTTTCACGACTCATGTGCGCAAAAATATAGCCTATTTCAGGTATAGAACATATCAAAACTCCGCAGCACCTAAGAGATTCATCACATAACGACATCACGTCGTTGTGTGATCGAAGGATGTCGGACGTAAAGATTAAATAGTTTATTGGTCTTTTCCTTAAGCACATACTTTGGAAGAGCTATCGCCTGGATTGCGTGAGGCCAGGACCAAAACTCATGAAATGAGGCAAGTTGTCTCAATCAAGCTGTATTTTCAGTTTTAGGGTTGTAAATGTGTAAAGTGCAATTCCTTCTTAGTTCAAAAGAGAATCTATTAATAGATTCTCTCTTCCCCTGGGGGTGCTAAATGAGTGACAATGACTGAGTATGGTAGAGCCACGCTGCGTTACAGCACGCATTGGGCCGGGTCGCCCGGCGTAATACAAATATCCGGCGTGAAATAATGGCACTTGGCGCTGTTGTGTTTCGTCCGGCCAGTGAGGGTTCCGGAGGCCCATACCCCCCCCCCTCTCACAATTCCTATTCCTTCCTTAAAGGACGACAATGCGCCTGCGATTCCTCTGGTTGTGCGGGTGTCCATGGGCGGCGGTGAGTACCTACCTACTCTCCATCAGGTGACCCGCCTGCTGGTTTGCCTCCTTCTTTTGTATATAAAAAAATATATATTCAAGACATATAATAATTATACTGCCCGACAATTATTGTCGGGCAGACGTGAGTGGAACCAAATGAGTAAGTAATTTCAATTTGGGAGATTTAATTTGAATTTCTTAAAGACAGCGTAACGTTAAAAAAAAACTACCTACTGCTTTAGATGGGACCCGAACCCACGTATACCGCATAGGTACCGGGCGTCTGAGTGATCTCTTCGCCACCGAGGTATTTTGTTAGTACTGTGGAAATTATTAAAGACTTTTATATTTTATCGCGACGGGAAAAGTACTTAATATTTTGTCCTTCAGTACCTTTTACCTTAATTTTTATAGGTATCTATATATATATCCAATAATAGTCATGTCATAACCTTATCATGCAATCCCCTGTCAACGCTAAATGCGTGTAGGTACAATTCTGATAAACAACTCCTTATCACTTATCAGTATCTTAAAACAAATATGTTTATTGTAATGTAAGAATCAACTAATTACGTATATAGCATGTTGTTAGTTATAAAGAGTTTTCGCTATGTTTTCTCGAGTTACATTAGAAGTTATGTGTTTAAACTTGTTTGTCTTAGAGATCTGAATTAACTAATTTGTCTATGTCTTAAACAACCTTATTTTTTCTTTATACAAAAACAATTAAGAGTGAGTTCCACCCATGAAACTGAACAACTTTCCCCAAGAAACCTATGTACAAATATGACCAAATAAATTTCGATCTCCCATGCTATTGTCGTCAGCTGATCGGACGGTTTTGTATGGGAGGTCGAAATTTTTTGTAATTTTTGCACATAGGTTTCTTGGGGAAAGTTGTTCAGTTTCATGGGTGGAACGCACTCTTAATTGTTTTTGTATAAAGAAAAAATGAGGTTGTATAAATGATTATCTTTTGCAACATTGTAGATAGTATGACGCATATGAGGTCTCGTACGAAGTATTGAATTCGATTGTATGTAGTCGATGTGTCACCAAGTAAAATGATTACTTTTAAAAGTATTGTCCTAAAATTAAAATTTTGGGCAGAGAGTATAGGCAGAGACCAAAACCTTCCATAATAATATGAAACGATCCGGACTATGCCTGACACACTTATTTTGCTTAAATATTACTTAATTAATTTAGTTATCAAAATAGTAAAGTAAAGGATAAAATGTTAACTAGAAAAAAATCAACCATTATCAGAAAAGCTCGAATGGGATTCGAACCCTTCGAAACTTTGTATTGCCAATACACTATCGCTATCGCTCTAACCGTTAAGCTACCAAGACCCCAGAATACTCGTTGAATTATTTCTAGTAGTTGATGATTTAACGCTGCAAGCCAGCGGTAAACATTTTATCATAAATCTATATGGCATTGTGAAAGCAAAATTTCAATAATAAAGATAAATAAAGTAAAATAACACTTTAAACTATCGCGTTGCATTGCTTTGAAACTGTTTTAACGGGACCTAACACGATTAATTTTGTAAGTAAGTATATATCTACTTACTGCTTGACGCTTCGGCCGCGATGCTGCGGCCGTGGTCACAAGCGAACAGCATCAATCATCAATCAGCATTAATCAGCAGCATCAACGCAGCATCGCGGCCGAAACGTCAAGCAGTAAGAATATATATATACTTACTTACAAAATTAATCGTGTTTGGTCCCGTTAAAACAGTTTTAAGGTAAAGTAAAGTATAGCCTGTATACTGAAGGGTAAATGCCTCTGTCATTGGAATCAAGTTATCGCTACAATTGATGGATATTGGCTTAGTCACCATGCTTGCCGAATGCGGGTTGGTCGTCACAAACTCGAGCTTTGCATCGAAAAATCCGAAAACACTCTTTTTCCGACCCGGGAATTGAAACCTTCTCGTCCTCCGGATTTCCGGACCTCCGGGACCTCCGGACCTCCGGATATCATGCCGAGCGCTTGGCCACTCGGCCACCGAGGCGATAAAATAATGACGTTAGTAAAAAATCCAATTAAGCCGCAGTATTTTAAGGTAAAAAGGAGATTTTCGAATATGAAATAAGATAATATAGATATTTTTGAATATTGTTCGGTAATTCGACTTTGACCGATTTTAATGGTAACCCTTAATGATTGATCATTAAACTCGGTAAATAGATATTATTAAATCATTATATTATTATTAAAAGGGTAGGGTGTTAAAAATAGAACCTGATTATGTTATATTTCAAATTCGTTACGAACAAAGTGACAAAAACAAAAGTGAGTCGTCTCACACATAAATAAAGTTAAACAAAAGGTATGAAGGTACAAAAGAAGGGATAATGACAGACATTATCCTATTTTCATAATTAAGGGAATCGCTTGAGCGTAACTTCGTTGTTTGCGTGAACTTTCGGATAATTGCTATACAAATGGACTCCAACTTTGTAATAAAACTGATAAATGGCTCTATTTGGCGCGCGCATCGAATTCACTTTAATTTATACCTAAGTGGATTTATCTTCCGCTTTAATACCTAAAGACTGCATGAAAGGGTCGAAATATTTTATGGATCTTGTTATTGATATGATATGACATCAGACTCTGGTGGTTTATTGGTCTAACATTATTTTATTTTATTTGGGGAGCTTACAGCATTATTTACAAAGAGACATTTACTTCAATCTTACTATGAAATTTCGAAACTAATTTTGCATAGTAAGATTAAAGTAATACTGCTCTAGAGGTGGCAGTAGGGCTCAATCCCAGAGGTTCGGGGTTAGATTCTCAGCAATGGCATATATTATTGTGCTCAGTTATTTGGTTGCTTAGCTACCACCTACCTTACCTTAGTGTGTCACGTTGACAACAATAGTTGTAACATTGTTGTCCCTTGACAGAGATAAGAGATAGTCAGTTCCTGTAGTTAAGGGTTTAAGGGCCGATTTTTCAATTGTCAGATAAAACTTATTTGTCTGTTATAGTAATACACAACCATTTTGAAAATGTGTTGTCATATTATGTCTTTTCTTTCATTACAGGTGACATTTTAGTTTGATCGTATTATACTTTATCAGACGGATAAGTTTTATCCGGGGATTGAAAAATCAGGCCTAAGTGAAATACGCAATCACCTTCGTCCTAGTCCTCGCTAAGCATCAGGTGAGATGAAGGCAAGTTGTTTAGTTGTTGTGGAGTTATATTTTTTTCTTACATTCTATTTCTTTCTCTCTCTCTATTGTGAAATGAAAGTTTAACAATTTGTTTAAAAATACGTCAGCCTCATTAAAGTCTTTTCACTAGCTGTCTGAAGGCAAATTCGATAGAAAATATTTGTTTATACTTAATTAAACAATTTTTTTACCAACTCCTTGTGCAGCAATCTAGTCTCTCACTCGATATTTTACGATTTCTTGAGAGAAATACCCCATTCGTTAGTAGATTTATCGTAAAACTCTCTCTCAAGAGACAGTAAAATTCTGAGTGACCCAAGATAATATGTGCAACAAGAATTATTGTAAATATATTTTTTAAACATGCTTCATCGAATTTCGTCTAGCCAAGTACAGATTTTGTTGAAAATTTATACGAATATAGGGCAGGAGCCCCGGTTTTGGCCACTTTAAGGAAATTTCTATGTTCAAAAATTTTCTACTAATACAAGAATGTGTAATGTGGCGGTTTGAAATAACCAAAATGAAGGGTGTACATTTACCTTTTAAAGTTTCTATGCGATGTTTGATTCGAGACAATATATATTTTTTATATGGTTTTAAATATAAAAGGTGTGATTTCACCATTTCTGGCCACTTTTCCTCCAGTTGTGGCCATACCATTGCACCAGTTGTGGCCATTAAATTAGTAAGGGGATATTTCGGTTTTTTTAAAGAAAATAAAACAAATAATATAAATTTTTAAGAAAATAAAGTAAATATTTATTGTTAGGTAGGTAACAGTTAACAAATGACCAATATTTTGCCATTCCAGGCACATAGAAAACCTCGCTTTGACGCGGGCACTTGTAATTGGAAGGTTTCGGCTAGCAGTAGCTACTTTCATACCACCTTGTATAGCTCCTAAGAGGGTTAACGCATTTTAGATTCCCATACAAACTTCAAAGTCGAAATTTTTAAAATATATACTTGCAGGGATCTAAATAGATTCCTGAAAACATTTTTTGAAAACGTTTATTTAACTGAGTTATTGCGATTTTACACTTTTTGAAAATGTTTTCAACTAACTATTTAGATCCCTGTATTTTACTCTAGCATGCAAAGTTTCATTAAAAATGGCTTAATGGTTTTAAAAAAGTAAAATTTTAAACACTGAAAAAAGACGACAACCTCAGGCGGGAATCGAACCACGCACCTTCCGCATTCCGGGCGGCTGCCTTAACCACTTGGCTACCGAGGTCTGTCAAATATTTGTAAAAATATTTCTTCCGGATCTCAGAGGTAAAAACTTCTAAGATTTGACGAAGCAATGTTGACTAAAAACATAAGCATCAAGCACTGACAAATTTCGACGGTTGAAAGCCAGACCTCGGTAGCCAAGTGGTTAAGGCACCCGCCCGGAATGCGGAAGGTGCGTGGTTCGATTCCCGCCTGAGGTTGTCGTCTTTTTTCAGTGTTTAAAATTTTACTTAAGTATATTTAAGCGTTAATAAAACGCTTAAATATAAACTTAATTTAAAAAATTTCGACTTGGAAGTTTGTATGGGAAACCGAAATGCGTAAACCCCCCTAAGGCCAACGCAACTTTGGAAGGCGAATAAGCAAAAGCTTACTTCGAATTATCAATTTCGCATTTTTTTATTATATTTTGGAGCCATTTCACCCAACCTAAGTACAAAAGAAATAAAAAGTTGTAATGCCAAACCAGCTAGTAATTGTAAAGCAGCAAACATAAACTAAAAACAAAGTGGCCAAAACTGATGTTGTATTGGAGTCAGTTGTGGCCACAAGCATGGCCACAACCCAAGCAAAGTACAAATTAGTGTATTAGTTGTGGCCACCCCCTTTTCCCAACACGGAATATAAACGAGTAACAAAATAACCTCAAAACCATGTTGCTAGACATTCTGTTAGTAAACTTCAATAAAATCCAAAACAAAAATTAATGAGATTTCTGAGAAATTTACTGATTACTTACTTACCTAGTGTCTCTGGTTTTCCTTAAGAAAGTACCAAAGTAGAAAATTTTGATAAAACTTATCAACCACACAAAAAATTGTCTTGAAGCATATGACGTCACAACTGTCACTTGTCAAAACGGACCATAGATAAAGGATTTTTTACCACAGACTATGAAGCAAGTCTGATTTCTATGCTTTATTTATTGACCTCTAAATTTGCAAATGGCCAAAACCGGGGTAGTGGCCACAACTGGGGCTCCTGCCCTATAAGAATCTGTAGTCTTTTGTTAAAGGTCACTAACCGCCAGGTAATAGAAAAAGCTATTTGTCTCCCATGGGTTTTGATATCATTCTCATACCGTACACTTTCCGGACATTCAACTATTACTGTGAAAAGAAAATTATACCAATCAATGCTTTCACTGGAACTACACAAGTTATTATTCATATCAATAATGAACCTGTAGAATCTGAAGTATTGTGAGCTGTACTTACTTGCTTACTGCGCTAACAAAATGTTTTCTTTAATTGCATTTTTTTTATTTTAGTGTTATCAATTATCATAGACATATCGTCCTTGGTGTTATTAACAACCATCTAAACAAAAAATTGTCTTGAAAGTACGGAGGAGCTGTAGACATACGTACGTGGTCACCCATCTGAAAACGCTAGCTGCTGCGCTGCTGCTTTCTATCTACTTCGCTTGTTTCTTTTACAAATTATTAAATAAAAACAAAAAAAAACTGTTATCAAACAACACAAAAGAACGTTTTATCAATTATTTTCAAAACCCAAAACCTCCATTACAGGTGTGATGGGAGCACAAAACGCTACGCTGGCGTTCATGGCGGGCGGTCGGAAGGCGGACTTCGACCGGTCGATCCCCCTGCTGGCGGCGATGGGCGCCAAACAGTTCTATTGCGGCGAAGTGGGCGCGGGGCAAGTGGCCAAGCTCACCAACAACATGCTCATGGGGATCACGGGCATGGCCACCGCTGAGTGTATGAACATGGGGATCAAGTGAGTGCTTGTATGAAAATGGTGTGAGGGTGACTGATGCTATATTTCATACGCTGTACAACGTCCTCGCGCCTGAACTCCACTCCCACTTAACATCAGGAGGAGAGGGGGTCATTTGCAGGGCTAAGTATTGTATTTAACGTTCTATAAATGCAAGGAAAAACTTAAAGACTGGCTGTTGCACCTAAATTATGACGACACTGTATCCTGCGCATTTAGACCTCTTTTCTTCTCACAATTTTTTTAAAATTTATTTATCTTTTTACAAAAAATACAGATAGTTAGCATAGATTAATAGCAACAAAAAACCACTAAGGTTTAACCTTGTGCTATCATGAGTCTACGTATAAACCAAACACATAGAAAGGTCACAAAAGTAGTTATTTACACGTAAACACACACATACAGACAATGACAATCAAAGTTTTTGGTTTATTTTTATGGTTATTGCTTTATTATTTATAATACTGATCTTTTTGATTTGTGTAATGAAACGCTACGAGATAAATTAACTTCATTGTGGATTGTGGAACTGTAGATGGTGGAAGACGCAGGCAGCTGTGACCCAGTTTAATACTAGTACAGCTGCCGACGTTAACCACTTGTTTGACTGTATACAAAAAGCATAAGAATATGGTTTGTAACACTGAATGGTAAAATATAAAAAAAAGCGCGATGACCATCGGGCCGACCACCAGTTCGGTGGGTGGACGACATAGTCAGACTTGTCGCTATGGCTTAGGCTGGCACATCACAAATATAAATTAACATGGGTATCTAGTAGGTGTGTATATTATAAAGCGTTTTTTATTATACCTATGGTCAGGTGGCCAAGCTCATCAACAACACCGCTAAGTGTATGAACATGGGGATCAAGTGAGTGATAGATAGATAGATAGGGAACACTTTAATTGCAACGCCACAAAGATTTACATAGAACTTAATAAAAACAATATCATCATCATCATCTGGTGATGATGATGATGATGATATTGTTTTTATTGCCTATAAACGTCCCACTGCTGGGCACAGGCCTCCCACGTGGGGATGTAGGGCCATAACCCACCACGCTGGCCCAATGTGGGTTGGTGGTTGGATAAAAACAATAATCCTACCAATATTATAAACGCGAAAGTTTGTAAGTATGGATGGATGTTTGTTACTCTTTCACGTAAAAACTACTGAATGGATTTGGATGAAATTCGGCATACAGATAGTTTATAACCTGGATTAACACATAGGATACTTTTTATCCCGATGGGAACGGGAAACACGCGGGTGAAACCGCGAACGGTTGCTAGTTAAAAATAAAAATAAAAAACTATTACAATAAAATGATTAAAAATACAGTTACAATTTGGCGGTCTTATCGCTCTAAGCGATCTCTTCCAGATAACGTCGGATGGAGAGGACTATAAACTTTAAAATCGAAGGTGCACACATATGATATGAAGTTACAATTGTTTAAAAGCAAAATAAATAAACTTTTGACATAACTTAACTTGACTTTTAAATAAACTTTTGACTTGGCCATCGCATGAAAACACAACGTATCTCACAAGTAATACATATATTACTTGTGAAATACATTGTGTTTAATACAATAATACACACATCAAAAGTGTCTAGGGATCAACATATATTTTTGCAATAACTTTTCTCCTGATTGATATTAATTAAAATTTTCTTTAAGGATTCATCAAATAAAGTGTTTTCGTTTGTCTACAGTAACGATAAACCAAGTCACCTTTGCATTAATAAAGAAATTTCCCATTTTCCTAATAAAGGGATTTTTGACATTTGAACCACTAACATTAAAGTTCGAAAAAAAGACTGAAATAACAGTTTTCTTTAAAATTTTATTGGGTAACTTAAACAATTAATAATCCGTGTTTCTACCGCGAACACTAACAACACAAGAACATCGGTTTGGCATACTCAAAATGAGTTCATCCAAATCACGCTGTGGAATGGCCGCCCATGTTCGTTGCAACAACAAAAAAAGGTCTTCTTGCGACTGGATACCCTCAATATTCGGCAGAGCTCTTCTCTGTAGCATATCCCATGCATGCTCAATCGGGTTCAAGTCTGGCGACTGAGCAGGCCAGGGCATGACATTGATGTTAGCTGCGGCGAGAGTCTGTCTTACAACTCTTGCGGTGTGCGGTCGTGCATTATCATGCATTAACTGAAATAAGGGGCCGATTTGCACTTGTAGAGGAACGATGACGTCTGATACAATCGGGTCAGCATAAATTTGAGCGTTGAGGTTGCCTCTGATCCAAATCAACTCAGTTCTTCCGCCGATCCAAATACCCGCCCATACCATGATGGTTCCACCACTATAAGGATGGACTTCCTGGCAGGATTTTAATCGCTGTTGGCGTCCAGGGGTTCTCCAGTGTCGTATACGTCTTGTATCCGGTCTCATACCAAAACGAGACTCATCAGAAAAGCACACGAAACGCCATTGTTCTTCTGCCCAATTTCTGTGTTCAAGAGCCCATTGATATCGAATCCTACGATTGTTCATTGCTATAGGTGGTACCCTTAGCGGTCTTCGGGAATGAAGGTTCACTTCATGCAAGCGGTTTCTGACTGTTTGGTCGCTAATTAAGTTCCCTGAAGAGTGATGAAGCCTCACGGCTAACATCATGGCGGTTATTGTTGGAGCTCTTCGAGTTGTGATTTGAATGTATCGGTCTTGTCTCCGTGTGGTGCAGCGATACCGTCCTCCATGGCGCTCAGCCACGGTACCAGTGCTTCGGTAACGTGTCCAAAGTCGACTGATAACACTCTAACTTGTATTCAGAGCTAAAGCCACAGTACGTTGCCGGGAACCAGCTTCTATCATTCCCACGGCTCTGAGCATTTCTTCCCTGCTTAAATGACGTCGCCGCTCCTTAATAACGTTGGTTTTAATCAGTAGTAGGGAAACAGTAGCACTAATAATGTCTTCAATGCGTTGTATGTTTTTATAGGGAAAATATTGACAGCTGATTTTCATCTTTTACTAGAAATTGATTGAAAGTTCCTGTTTCAAATTATGAAATGCACCAAAAAGGATCCATATAAATTTGTAAAATCATAAATTTATTACAAAGCCACATCTCAATCTCAAGAAATCCGCATAAAAATGCTTGATCCCTAGACACTTTTGATGTGTGTATTAAATTATATTAGATTGTTTAGTGCGATTGCCATGTCAACCGACTTGGTATTACATTGGATTTCACAATTTTTTACGGTAGAAGAACGGAGTTGCGAGACTTGGTTTTTTTACAAGTATGTTTTCGATGGCATCTCATTTTTTTTGTAGATACCTAGTCCTATTTTTTTCCTTTCCAGTACCTTCTACTTCTTGAATACGGATATTCCATTTTATTATAGTAATGTTACTTTGTAATCCTTTATATTTATATGGGATTACAAAGTAATGCTGTTGGTATCTAAAAAACACCGAAATTGCAAAATTTTAAAGTTTCCCTTGATTTATACACTAAACACTAATTGTATTCTAAATTTGAAGCTTCTATGTCTGCTAGAAGTGCCTTAGAGTTTTGATGATCGGTCAGTCGTGAGTGACAAAACTAAGAAACTTTGACTTGTTATAATTCTTAAACTACTGACTCACATTGAATGACATTTGAAATATACCGTGTTTATACAATGCCTGCTTGGTTACTGAAAATTCAGACTTCTAGTTTTATCCACCATGAAGTTATAGGGGGTCGGAAGTGGCCTGAAATATTTCGAGAAAAGGATGGTACGGCAGTGCCGCTTTTATGCTCGACTTAGCGGGGGCACTGCCGTGCCCCCAGATACATACCTACATAAAAAAATAGAAACTTCCACTCTAACTCCAATTACATATTTAGAGTTAAAGTGGGAACGAATGGGGCCGTCTCGTCCAGCGTAACAATCCCCCTCTGACGGAATATCGTATCATGAAACAATAGCACTCAAATGCAAACTTACATCTAAGTTAATAAACATTTCATTGCCCTCTTTATTGTGAGGGCGTTATTTAAGTCTCAACTTTCCACGGTGAAACGAGATATCATATTTGAAATATTTCTAAAGGCGACTGACGCGAGAGAAATGTTCGGTTATTACGTTCCGCGCCGAGGGCCATTCGGTACCATGCATTTTTTAAACTTTTAAAATGCCACGTCTTCCGGGGCGTCCCAATAGAAATTTCCATCACGTACAGCCCAGAAATCTCTAAACTGGTGTCAAAGGAGGTTTTTGATGGTGTTGCACCTCGCTCATCTTTCTTTTAGCGACCGTTTAAAACAAAAGAGAACGCGTTTTGTGTTCATGAAACTAAAAATATCGGACTATGTAATAATTATCCACTTTATATGTTAACGCTATTGCCCACTCACAATGAAGAAACAAACAACTGAATCAATATTTTTTATTTACCCCCAAAACATCAGATTATTTATACCTAGTAGAGTAGTAATACCTAATCCTCTCGAACCCCAAGCGGTCTCATGAGACCGCACCTGCAAAGACACACTTGACTTTGTACCGTGGTTTCATAGAATTACAGGCTACTTTAGTATGAACAAGGTCGATTATTTCGGTTCTGTGGTACATTTTATGCATCGTGATCGCAAAATATCGCATAGTCTATGCTCGATTCTGTCAAATTCGACGTTGAACGTTGCGCCAATTTCTGTGTCTGAAGATTTCCACGAGTGAGTGAAATACCCTCAGAACAATAACTAATTATTGTTCTGAGGAAATACCTCAATGACTGTGACAGTTAACTGTTATTGTGGTCCATTTCGCCTAGACTCTGACTAACCCTTTAGCGAAGATAGTCGCGAGTGTATGAGTGTGTAATAAAACATAACGTAAACATCTGTTGGCACAAACTCGTTTGTAAACACCAAAGCAGGAGTACGGACTCAGCCTCGCATTCCCAACAACTTGAAGCCATCCAACCGCCAACGACTGCTTTAGATTTGTTCAAAGTACCGAGTGGACAGAGTTAGATTATTATGGTTTCAGTTTACGTAGGCGTTATGTACTAGCGCCGCGTCATACGGTACGCGCTCTTTTGTCATTTCGCTGAATGGTATCTTGCTATGAGCCAACACATTCTACGTCTGCTAAGTCGTCTTCTATTAAAAGTGTGCGCAATAATCACATCTTTATTATCCTGTGACTTTGAAAAACCCACTGTTAGGTACTTTGCAAACCTCGAAAGAAATAAAAACAATACTTTTAGGTTGTCTGTGGTTACGTGAAATTGAGACGAAAAATATAATTATCTGGCGCCATTATGTTGTTAACAGAAGCCTTTGTGGCACAGTTGTTTATTGTTTGTATAACAATAAAAATATATTTTTTTAGTTCAACTTTCAAATATTTTCTTTAGCTCACATTATGTAACTAGATATGTCGACTCTTTAACGTAAGTTTCTTACGCCAGAATGCTATTACGATCAATAAAATATTAACTTAATTCAGCACTTTTTATTTGTGTTAAAAATGATTATATTATGTAAAAACCAAATTTTGCAATGCATACAGTACAATACATACAAACCAGACTCAAAATATAATGTACTTATAAATATATATTATTATTATTACTATACATAAATATGTTTACTTATTTAAATTGGAAAGTTTAACAATGTAGTATATAGTCTACCACAAAGCTACAGTTGAATGCTATTTAAGCTTTATTATGACTTACTGAATCAAAAGATCTACAATTTTTTATCTATATGTTGCCTTTTTTAATATCGTGGGGTTCATAAAGTTGTCAGTTAAGCCTCTAAACTCAATCAACGTTGAGAAATGGCCAGTCATGAATAATAATGAGTTAATTCATAAACACAAAAGGGGAAAAATGAACGTAAAACTGTACGAAAGAATTTTCTATTAATTATTACGTAAAATTTCTTTAACAATTTCTAAAGTTTTGCGTAGAGATTTTATATTTTTTAGCAATGAAATGTTAATTTACCAAAGTAGATAAATCACGAAACATTTTAAAATGCATTTGTAGTGATTATTTGTAAAAATTTTACTTTTGGTTAATTAAACATACAGTACACACACATAAACACGACTATCATCCCCGAAGGGTTATTCAGAGACTAGGCAATGAGGACCGCATAAGTAGTCCTCTGCCATAGTCCACTTTTCATCAAATAGCGACTGCACATATTGTGCTCAGCGAGAGAGGTACCCATCGCCGCTCTATGCAGTTGGAAGTATGTGCAGTCTTTAGTCCGTTAGTCGCCTTTTACGACAGCCAAGGGAAGAGAGGGGGTGGTAGTATTCTTTCACCGCTACGCGACACTGTTAAAGAACAAGAAGTGCTAACAAATAGATCTGTCTTCCAGAATGGGTCTCGACCCCAAAGTGCTGTTGGACGTGTTGAACAACTCGTCGGCGCGCTCGTGGTCCACCGAGGTGTACTGCCCGGTGCCCGACCTGGTGGCCACCGCGCCCTCCAGCCGGAACTACGACGGCGGCTTCAAGAATGAGCTCATGGTCAAGGTAATCATCCTATTGTGTGCCATACAGCCAATCCTCAAATTAGCTTTAATGAGATCGGTTTAAAGATATTTGTTTCCCAGATCCCAGACGAACCTAAATATAATACAATACGTTATAACAGTGCATATTAATGCTACAAACTGTTGGGTGAATTAAACATTGAAAAGAAAATAATCTACATAAAGTATACTCGTAAAACTGAGTCATCCTACATATTTAATACATAAACTTTTAGTCATTTAGTTATAGAGTCCTTGATATTTTTAGGTAGATAATCGATTGTACAGCAGAACTCCTTCCAGAGATTTAGCAAATATATGATCCCGGTGGGACACTTGACCAATTCTAGATAAACTAAAAACTAAGGGCTTCTCTGAAAATTGGCGTATCAGTTTTTATTTTTAAAGCTGCTGTGGAAATAGGAGTTCGCTCAGTATAAACTGAGACAGCTCCTATTTCCTATATTCGTCGTAGCAATGTTGTCAAAATGTGGTACGTCGAATATAAATGTCTTGACTTTGACTAGCAAAGACAATGGGATATCCAAAATCTGAATAAGAAAATACCAACATATTCAAGACAGATAATATAATCAATTTATTTGAATGAGAGGATTGTTCATACAGTAGGAAATGCGCCATCACGTAGCATCGTCGTAAAAATATGTAACTAATGTTAATGTCGCAGTTGACTTTCATAAGAGCATGTAAATGGGGCTTTTGAATAAAGGTCCTCCGACTTTGAATGCGGGGAAATTGTGGACTTCCCTACTACTTATGTGTTACGAGTGTGTTAGTCTACTCGTGTTTGCCGTTGCAATCTTACTGATTGAATTGAAAAAGAAGACTTAAAGAAATTTTCAGAATTTTATTATTTGTACCGACTATTTTCTTTTTACTTATAAGTCATGAGGTATTTGATCAATTTGCTTTTGTAGCTTGAGAATAAAGTGGTTTATTATTGTCACTGTTAATATTATAATCTGCTAGCATTTATTTTACATACCTATTATATTATTTTATAATGACGTTTCGAACTCTTTCGAGGGTTGTAGGAACCTTGGAAACTGTGTCATTCTGAAAGGTTACAAGCAAGAGTCTCGTTATACGATATCATTCCCTAACTTTCACTTTGTTTAAATGTGCAAACCACACCACATTAAAACATATAAATAAGTAAGTAATTAAATAAGAACTAGTACAAATAAAAAAATGGGCAAACAGTATTTAGGTACACAATCTCTGTATACATTCTGTATACATTGTAAGGACTATAGAATACCAAAATAGTAAAAAGAAAAGTAAAAAAAAAATCAAAAACAAATTAACCTTTATCTCAGGATTTGGAGCTAGCCAGCGGCATGGCGCTCGGCATCCGGTCACCCATCCCGCTGGGCGCGGTGGCGACGCAGCTGTACCGCATCGTGCAGTCGCGCGGCTACGGCCAAAAGGACTTCTCATTCGTATACCAACTGCTCAAGGAGGAGATGGGGAAGAACTGAAAAAGAAAATAATAAATGCTATTGTAAATAATTGTTACGTTTAAATAATTGTGTTGTTTTATTTTGTTACCCCTGTTAGATACAGGTACGTCGTAAACCAACTAGAGTGCGTAGTACGATTATTTTACATGAGTTTTTTAATAGCATCCCATCTTTTCCCTTGTCTGTCGTAAAGCCGCGGTCACACACAGCGAATACTCGCTGCGAATGCCTACTCGCTGCGAGTATTCGTTGTGTGTGACAGGTTATAGCCTGTCATATACAGCGAATACTCGCGGCGAGTAGGCATTTCGTAGCGATTAGTCGCTGTGTGTGACCGAGGCTTTAACTGACTAAAGACTGCACATACATCCAACAGCATAGAGCGGCGATGGGCTCACCACCTATCACGCTGAGCATATGTGCAGTTTTAAGTGTTATTTGGGGAAACGTGGACTGTGGCAGTGGGCTGCTTATTTTGCGGTCTTCATCGCCTAGTCTCTGTCTAACTCTTCGGGGATAATAGTCGTGATAATATGTATGTAAGTAAGTATTTAACTAAAATCAGGCAACTAACAAAAATACAGGAACAGGATTGGTATCAAACAACGTATTATATTTAGCAGACAACCCATCCTCCGCCGGAAACCCTTCAAAGAAGTTCGAACTCAAAAGGCCGGTTACGATGTAAACCATTTACCAGAATTTGAAGTTGCCCAACAGCAAATTTTCCAAAAAAAACGTTAATATAATAATAACTTGCTTTACGTAATAATTACTTACAAAAAATGGCTTTTTCACATTACACGACCTTGGTATTACAAAACGTTTAGGTATATGCTAATCGTAACAGTGTCGAAATTTTTTTCTCTATTGTTTAATCTTTGGAGGCAGTTATTCAAAAATACATACCTACCTAATGCCTTTGTGTGTTTTGCATAATGGCGGCTCCACATTAGTGCCGTGAATTCACGCGCCAATTCACGCGCGAATTCCGGCATAAATTCACGGCACAAGTCGTGCCCTCCACATTCACGGGATGCTCACAGTCGTTCGTGAAACCCGCCGCGAAATGGACGTCGAAGCTGTTGCTGCAATAACTTTGTTTGCTGTGGCAACATACTATTTAGACGTCTAAAACATTATTAGAAAGCGTTGGAATAAAAGAAGATGGTGGATGACTGAAATACATCGTAACCGATCAAAGTATAGTCTGGAGTAAACTGATTAATTTCCTCTTTGGTAAACTGCCACGGGGCCGTGAATGTGGATTTGCATGCGTGAACGTCGCGCGAACTCTTTGTCGCGGGACAAAATACGCGCGCGATCACGCCTGTCCCCGCGAAAACCGTCCACATTCACGTTCACGCCTGTTTACGGAGCTTCACGGCACTAATGCGGAGCCGCCATAACAACACTGTCTGTACCTCCGAGCGAAGTCGCATCAACTCACCCCGTTGCACAGATGGAGGGCGAAAGAATAAAACGTCATTCTTTTCAAATTTCGAATGTATTACTTTTTTTTCGAAGGGGTAAAATCCTTTTTAGAGGCACTGCCTCGCTTCTAAAAAATACAGATAAAAATGCTGTACTTATTTGATAAAATATGTGTGTGTTCGTAGGTAATACTTATTTGATTATTTGCTGATTTTATTAAGTATAAAAAAATGCGTTTAAAACGCTCAAATAAACTCAAAGATAAGGAAACATTACAAAAAAATGTTTACCTCGGGTTCGATTTCCACCTGTGGTAGATATTTTTTTTCAACGTTTCGTTATCTTTTACGCGTGTGTGTTTTAATAATAATCACGTCAAAAATGTTTCCGATACTTTTTTATTAAAAAGGTTTTTATTTAAGTTACCCCGATAACATACAGACAACAACATTTTTTTTTATTATTTTACTTTATAATTCAGTTTTAATAAATTGTATAATAAATAAGTCCTTTTTTTCAACCATCTTTTTGCAATGTAATCAGTAAATTTATTTTTACGCTTTCAACTTTACGCGTCGGTTCTAACAGGATATTTCCTTAAACTTATTTGAAAAAAAAAGGAAAAATATACCTTTTCCCAGCTTCCCCTTGCTTTGTTGCCTCGCAAAATATTCGCTAACTCAAAAGACGTGAAGTCCTAATTAATGTACGTCCAAATTCCCGGACGAAAGTCGGAAAGGCCAACAAAAAAGCCGTACTATGTGCGCTTGACTTTCATTTATTACCCGGTCACATTAACGAAAGAACTCTTTTGTGCGGAGAAAAATATGATTATGACACAGACCGTCCCTCCTATTGTCCTTTATTCGATTTTTCCCTCCAAAAAACCCAATATGGTCGGCATTTTTTCCCGCGCTGCCGCTGCCCAGATGGGAAATTAAAAAAGAATTTGCTGCCGGACGTCATTGTACCACAGGCGGCTTGCAAGGGAATGAATTATTAGACATTTTTTACATTTCCTATTTGATTATGGGCTTAGGCTCATGTTTTTGATGCTCATGTTGAGGTTTAGAGTCTTAATTAATTTATTTATTTGTACTTAGGTACATATTTTTTACGATCGCGACGACGCAAGAAACTCTTTTCTACATTTACTCTCTTTTTTCTTTGATACCGTCTTTGTTTTGTTATTATTGTAGTTCAGACTATTACACAAAATGTAATTTTTTTCTATTGGCTTACGGCCGGTTTCAATAACCTATCTATCTGTTGTTGTGCCTACCAGAGTTAGAAATTTGACTTAGGCTCATTACAAATTGTGTCAAATATCTAACTCTAGTAATCATAAATTAAAAGTAAAAAGCCTTTTAAAAAAACAAGCTTTTATTTAAATGCGCTAAAAAGAAGTTTGCTCATTTACCCATTGACATATTATAAAGCAGAGCAAACCACTGCCATTACAATTGCACGTGCTCACCGTGATGAGGTGGTGAGCCCATCGCCGCTTTATGCTGTTGGATTTATGTGCCGTCTTTAGTCCGTTAGTCTCGGGATTATAATACATAGGTACATCATACATACATACATATAATCACGACTATTATCCCGGAAGGGTTAGTCAGAGAATAGGCAAGGCGGACCGCAAAAGCAGTCCTCTACCGTAGTCCACTTTTTACCAAATAGCTACTGCACATGTGCTCAGCGTGACAGGTGGTGAGCCCATCGCCGCTTTATGCTATTGGAAGTACATATGTAAAGTCTTTAGTCCGTTAATCGCCTTCTACGACACCCAAGGGAAGAGAGGGGGTGGTAGTATTCTATTACCGCTACAAGACACGGTTATCTAAAAGGAAGTGTATAGAGTGCCACCAGCGGCACTGTATCTCCATCGGTTAGGGTACCGTAAGTTTTGCGGTATAATAGTGACGCCGCCTAAGCTGCCGTAAAGTTTTTGTTAGACAACAGAAATACTAGCTGCCACTCCTGTAGGTCACGTGACAGGTTAGAAATTTAGAATTTCGAATTTCGAGGTTATTTTTTTTATTAGACAACAGAAATCTAACTTCATACAAAAATATCTTTTGAATATTATGTTCCCGAACCGATTGAGATACAATGCCGCTTGTGGCACTCTATACGCTTCGTACTAGGATGCCGTCAAATTACGGCATCGTAAGCGATCGTACTATGTTGCCGCTTGTGGCACTCTATTCACTGCCTACACTTTGTACTAGGATGCCGTAATTACGGCATCATAACCGATCGTACTAGAATGCCGCTTGTGGCACTCTATCCACAGCCTATATAATATTTATTATAAATCATCATGCTTACCTAGGCATAACGCACAGCTACCGTTGACCTAACCGAATGCCTGTTACTTATGAGTAATGTCTCATTACCTATAACGTATGTCCCGCGCCCATGCTAATGGCTGGGAATTATGGTAATGGCACAGGTATGCAGCAATGCATTCATAGCGACCACATGAAACCTCCAATTACGTGACATTACGATACACGTTATATGCGTGAGGGTATTGTCATGTTGGATCTCATTGATTGAAAATTAGTATTAAAATAATATAGTATATAAATAATATAGTAGAAAAATAATATATATTATTGAAATTTTTGCATTCACAATGCTTTAAAGATATAGGATAAAATTTACTAGAAAAAACAGCCAGTCTCAGGAAAGCTCGACTGGGATTATTTGGTTGTTTTTTTCTAGTGATCATTTTATCCTCTAATAAAAATCCATATGCAACCTGCACGCTCTGACATACTGTGACTCTGACATACTCTATGACAGTCAGGTGCACTACTTACTAAAGATTTCGTGAATTTTAAGTACCCGTATTAAAATTTATTGACTGAAGATCTGGCTGTTTTATCTTTAGACTGTCGGTAAATAATAATGCTATTAGCATTGTTGTTATTGCGGCAGACTCAGGTAAAATGGTGGTAGCTAGCCCGGCGGACTTAAAGCCCTACCATCAACCAAACCAAGTACACAACTAGTACAATCGAGGAACTTACTGGTCAACCACTTATCGGCGATATTCGCTTGCACACGATATCTACGCGCAAAGGCGAACCGGCACTTTCCTCATAAAAAATGCTAGACTTGTATACAATAGATTCGTAATATTTGATTATCTTTGCATACAATAGAATTTGGTCATAAAGTAAAGCTAATATTATTTGCTACCTAAAACAAGTTTTGTCTTATTTTTATCGAGTCGCGAATAAGAGTTATTTATTAATTAATATTTTTAATATGGAAGCACTGAGTCTTCAAAAGGCAGTCAAGTTACTTTAAAAATGTCTAATGTGGCTGCATAAACCGTAATTCTTTAGCTTTTAAAAAAGTGAAATGTCAACAATGCCGTCGCGTCAGTAAGTCAACCGACTGTCATTTGTTGACAGATATTGCCAGATAATAAATTACAGATTAAATCATTAAAAAAGTATACAACTTAAGAGGCCTATTAAATCTCGACTGTGATTTTTGCGTAAAATTGATCGTTATGGATCTCAGAAACAAAAATACATTAACAATTATGACTTACAAGCGGCCGCTCGTGGTTTCACCCGCGTGGTTCCCGTTCCCGTAGGAATATCGGGATAAAAAGTATCCTATGTGTTAAACCAGGTTATAAACTATCTGTATGCCGAATTTCATCCAAATCCATTCAGTAGTTTTTACGTGAAAGAGTAACAAACATCCATCCATACGTTCCCGTGGGAATATCGCGATAAAAAGTATCCTATGTGTTAATCCAGGTTATAAACTAAAAGAGGAACACTCTTGCGAAATGTTTGTTAATAAAATGAAATTAAATGAATGTAAAAATAGCTTTAGAAAAAATCCATGTCAATCATTAAATTTAAAAAATGTACAATCTTTGAACATTGTCCACCAGAACCTTAGAGCATTCAACCAACGCTCTAAGACCAGAACATCCAAGGAATGATGGGCATAGATTTAGAGATTGAATTGTTCATGAACTGTGATAAAATTGATATTCTTTGCATAACAGAACACTGGCTTAAAGACCATCAGTTCATGTTCAATTTTAAGAATCATTTGGTAGGACGTTCGTTCAGTCGAGGAAATGCAATACATGGTGGCTCCTTAATTATTACTAATAAAAAGTTTAAATTAAAGGAACGCAAAGTAATAGTGAGCCTCTCGGTTGAGCGAACAATAGAAATAGCTTGTGTGGAGTTGGAGCAGTTTGTTGTATTAGGTGTATACAGACCTCCTTCAGCGTCATATGATTTTTTCGAAAAAGTTATGGATGAGGCATTCCATAAAGTCCGCAATGTAGGTAAAACAATAATTGTTTGCGGTGATTTTAATATTAATTTGTTAGAAAATTGTCACAACACTATGTCAACTAAAATTAAAAACCTATTTCTATCATACAACTTAAATCATTTATTTTTGGAGCCGACAAGAATAACTGCCACTTCGGCCACCTGTATTGATAACATATATACAAATGTAAAGCGACTGGCTAAGCAAATTATTAATAAACTGGACTCTGATCATTGTGGCCAAATGGTCAGCATTCCACACCAGCGTAAGCAAGTGATGAAAAAGAATATCACTATTGTGCCAAAAACTGCAGGTCGGCTGGAACGCTTTAAAAGCAATCTAGATACAAAATTAAATCATTTAGAATACAATAACAACCCTAATGTCTTTTATAATGATTTTTTGAACATATATTGTTCAGAATTTAATAAAACTTTTGTTCCAAAAAAGATCTCGGTTAGTGGTACTGTAACTTTTACTGAATGGGCTACAATTGGTATTCACAAAAGTAGGAAACGCCTTTATGAACTTTATGGTGAACGCAACTATAATACCAGCGATGACTTCAAATTATATGTTAAAAATTATTCAAAGTTATTCAAAAGAGTATGCCGATTAGCCAAGGCAAACTATCTGAGTTCTAAGATTAAGAATAGTAATGACAAAATAAAAATGACATGGAATATTATAAATAGTGAAACAGAAAAGGTCAAAAGTCGTAATAATGAGTACAATTTAAATTGTGATAATAAAACCTTGACTTCTGATGCTGATGTTGCTGCAGCATTTGAGAGGTTTTTTACTGACATTTCAGTTTCAACTAAAAAACGCCTTGATTTCCTCCCCCACTGTAGCTGAATCTGTTTTGAAGGAGAATGTTAAAGATTGCGAAAGTAATTTTAGTTTTCAAAAAATTTGTGTTACAGATATAATAAAAACATTTAACTCTCTCAATAAAAAGAAAACTGCTGATCTGTGGGGTAATTCCGTGGACGTCGCTAAATCTGTAATTATGACAATAGCTCCAGTTTTAGCTTGCATATTTAATGAATGCATTGACTGTGGTGTTTTTCTGACCTCATGAAATGTAGTAAAATAATTCCATTATTTAAATCAGGTAGCACTTATTCTGACCCCTCTAATTTTAGACCTATTTCTGTGCTACCCACATTTAGTAAAAATTTTGAAAAGTTGATGCTAGACCAAATGCAAATTCATTTTTATAGAAATAAACTTTTACATTGTAAACAGTATGGTTTTACTAGGGGTCGCTCTACAACTGACGCCCGTGTTGAGCTTTTAATCCAAATATTTAATACCTGGGAGGAATCACAGGATGCCCTAGGGGTATTTTGTGATTTATCCAAGGCTTTTGATTGTGTTTTACATGAAACTTTAGTCAGGAAGCTTAACCACTATGGAATTAGGGATGCTTCTTTGAACCTTCTAATCTCATACTTGAGTAACAGGATTCAAAAGGTCGACATTAACGGTAAAAGATCTCCGGGATCAGTGGTTAAAATGGGAGTTCCGCAGGGTTCAATACTTGGTCCATTCTTATTTTTGGTTTATATTAATGACTTACCTTATTTTGTAAAAGACAGTCATGAGATAGTATTGTTTGCTGATGATACTTCACTTTTATTCAAAGTGAAACGACGACACCCAAATTACGACGATGTGAATAATGCGGTCTCAAAGATTGTTCACTGGTTTAGTGTTAATAACTTGCTATTAAACGAGGGAAAAACCAAATGTGTAAGATTTGTATTGCCTAATGTTAAGCAAGTAATAACTAGTGTACAAATTAAAGATAAGAATGTGAATCCTGTGGACACCACTGTGTTTCTAGGCATCACGTTGGATGCCAAGCTTCAGTGGGGCCCACATATAGCTAAATTGTCGAATAGACTTAGCTCTGCGGCTTATGCAGTAATGAAGATCCGTCAGTTAACTGACGTTAATACAGAAAAAAAAAATTACTTAAGTATATTTAAGCGATAATAAAACGCTAAAATATAAAACATTAATCTATAAACGCAGCTTCATCTTAACCGAATGTTTAAATATTTGTAAAAATATTTCTTTCGGATCTCAGAGGTGGAAACTTCTAAGATATGATGAAGCAATGTTGACTAAAAACATAAGCATCAAGCACTGACAAATTTCGACGGTTGAAAGCCAGACCTCGGTAGCCAAGTGGTTTAGGCAGCCGCCCGGAATGCGGAAGGTGCGTGGTTCGATTCCCGCCTGAGGTTGTCGTCTTTTTTCAGTGTTTAAAAACAAAATTACTTAAGTATATTTAAGCGTTAATAAAACGCTACAATATAAAACTTTAACAGCTAGATTAGTTTATTTCAGTTACTTTCATAGTGTAATGTCGTACGGCATTTTACTGTGGGGAAATGCTGCCGACATGCAAACTATCTTTGTGCTGCAGAAGAGGGCTATTCGAGCAATATATAACCTACTGGCTGGTGACTCTCTCAGAGAGAGATTTAAGGATATAAGTATAATGAAAGTTGCATCACAATACATTTATGAAAATCTGATGTATGTTCATAAAAATATTGAAATGTTTTCAAAAAACAGTGATATTCACAAATTAAACACTAGAAGTAAGAACAAATTAGCAGTACCTTATACTAGGCTCCATAAAATAAATAATTCTTTTAAGGGTCTGTCTGTACGATTATACAACAAAGTATTAAATGATATTCAGAAATTAGATCTTGATAAATTTAAAATGAAAATCAAAGAAAAGTTTTATAAAAAAGCCTATTAAAAAGTGTCAGATTATACAGAAGATAAAACAGCTTGGGTCTGAAATGCTCCAAGTACTCCAACAGCTATTTCTAATTGTCTATAATTAATTAATATATAGCACCATATTTAATTAAATTATTTACATTCAAATTCATATTTTGTATTTTGTGACCTGGTAACGACATATAATATATATATTTTTTGTAAATGTCGTTGCTTCTGTGCGCTGTGGTTTCTTGCGCCCGTTCTTTGCCACAGTTAAAAAATGGGTTTATGCTTCGTTCGTCCCGAAGTTATGTCCCACATTCCAAAAAATTCTTAGTTCGTCCCATATCACTATTGAAGTGGTGCTTCGTCCCAAATTACAAGTAGATAGTTAAAAGTAAAGTCAACACAAAAAGTGTTATTACTATTTTAATTATTTTTAAACAATCATTCAACCGTGTCGCGTAGCGGTGAAAATATGCTACCACCCCCCCTCTCTTCCCTTGGATATCGTAAAGGGCGACTAACGGACTCAAGACTATACATCCAACAGCATAGAGCGGCGATGGGCTCACCACCTGGCACGCTGAGCACATGTGCAGTCGTTATTTGGTGAAAAATGGACTATGGTAGAGGTCAGCTCTTGCGGTTGTTATTGCCTAGTCTCTGACTGACCCTTTGGGGATAGCACCTAGTCGTGATTATATGTATGTATGTATGTAAGTATGTAAACAATAATTAAAACAACTCTAAACATGTTGGCTTAAATCATCTTTATTATCCAGTATCACAATCAAAATGACAGAAATTGTAAAATAATAATCATCTTATCATAACTACAGTTTAAATACCTATACAGAACAGTCAGAACTATTAATAAACAATATGTAAAAAAATATGTACCTACCAATTAAATAAGAGTATCAAAAAAGCTTTGTTCCAAATTACAAGTAGATAATTAAAATAAAGTTAACAAAAAAGGTGTAAGTATTTATTTAAATTTTTTCAAACAATAATTCTTGTATAAAACAACTCTAAACATGTTGTTATAAATCATCTTGATTATCTAGTATCACAATCAAAATCACAGAAATTGTAATCATAACTACAGTTTAAATAACTATACAGAACAAACAGATCTATTAGTAAACAATATGTAAGAAATAATGTACCGTACCGACCAATTAAATTAGAGTATCAAAACGAAATATAAAAAAAAAACAATTATATTTTTTACGGAGTTCCTATGGCCACCTTCCAGCTCCATCATCAGATCCTGGGCTGGTTACCATCTATCACCAAAGTACTCTACAAGACGAATCAAACGAGCTCATACTCGATGGGGTTATGTCGTTTATTTACTGAGTTCCTATGGCCATCTTCCAGCTCCATCATCAGACTCTGGTTACCATCTAGCACTAAAGTACTCTACAAGACGAATCAAACGAGCCTATACTCGATGGGGTTATGTCGTTTATTTACGGAGTTCCTATGACCATCTTCCAGCTCCATCATCAGACCCTAGTTACCATCTAGCACCAAAGTACTCATCAAGGCGAATCAAACGGGCCGAGACTCGATGGGGTTGCGTCGTTTCTATACTGAGTTCCTAGGACCACCTTATAGCTTTATCATCAGATCATACCCTGGCAACCATCTAAAAAGAAAGTACTCGTCAAGATGTATGAAATGAGCCCAAACTCGATGGGGTTGCGTCGTTTCATTACAGAGTTCATATTACTACCTTCCAGCTTCATCATCAGACCCTGGTTACCATTGAAAGACAAACTACTCGTCAAGATGATTCAAACGAGCCCAAACTCGATGAGGTTGTGTTGATTCATTGCGAAGTTCCTAAGGCCACCTTCTAGCTCCATCATCAGATCAGCACCATGCAATCATAATATTGCATTGTCACGCGATTTACACGGGTATGCAAAATTTCAGCTCAAACGGTAACCGGGAAGTGGATCAAAATTGAGTTGCGAAATTCCATCCGAACAAAAGACATCCATACATTACAAGGTAAATAAAAGCTTGTGAAAAAAAAACAATACCGTTATCACTTCTTATCATACTAGATCCCTTACATTTGATAACCATTCGCACTCTCCTCGCGGCTTCCTCAGAGTAGTCTGCCAACAGGTCGTGGTCTGTCTTTTCTCGGCGGTCTACCGCGTGCAGATCAGCTCCTGGGACGCGTACAAATATGCTGATGACGTCACAAGATCACTCGCCTCTGATAACCTTTTGGACTCGCCTCGTGGCTTCCTCAGAGTAGTTAGCCAACAGGTCGATCTATGCTAATGGATGTATGTGCAGTCTTTAGTCCGTTAGTCGCCTTTTACGGACGGGGTGGTAGTATTCTTTCACCGCTACGTGACACGGTTGATTGATGTTAAATAATAAGTAATGCTAAACCCTTTATTGCTGATTGTACATACAATAAGATTAGAGTAAGTTTTGGCATATAAAAAAAATATGGGCCCTAGAAGGAATATAAAATGGAACAAAGCGAGAATAAAATAATTAAAATTATATTTTGGGACGAAGGAAGCATATTGTTTGGGACGAACCAGGATTTTTTTATGTGGGACGAAACTCAGTGGGATGAACGAAGAATAAACCAAAAAAGGTTAAAAAATGATGTCCTGAATGGGTGGTAAGATAAAAATTATTTGGACGTTTCAAAGTACTTATTAATTGAGATTATTGAATAAATATATTTTGACTATTGACTATTAACTATCTGTATGCCGAATTTCATCCAAATCCATTTAGTAGTTTTGTACGTGAAAGAGTAACAAATATCCATACATTCTTACAAACATTCGCGTTTATAATATTAGTAGGATTGAATAGTGTAGAATAGCTATTGGAATAGTGCGTAGCGGCCTCGCTTTTTGTAAATTTTGCTTAACTTTTTAATTAAACCCAAAATTGCAGACAAAGATTTTCATAAAGTGCGCGAAGGCACTTTTTTGAGCTCATCAATTGAACTACTGTTCTAAACAAGTGAAATAACAAAAATAATCTCTTATATCCCTCCTCGGCCTCGGAATTATTAGATATCATTGATTTTATATAGGAAAAAAAACTTATTCTAAACCTTATTCTTATTCGAAAATCGCTATAAGTTAACTGTGAATATCTCCTATCTACGATAATATTATTGAGCAAAATTTATACCAAAGTAATTGTTACTTCATGAGAAATAAAGATTTTATAATGAATTAATTATCCTATTTCGATAAAACCGATAAATACAACTGCAAAATTACTACAACATGTGATGCGCCGTCCGAATTCAACTTATGATCACAAAATGGAGATTTGTAATATTATGCACAAATTTATTATCCTATTTCGATAAAAACTATAAATACAAGTGCAAAATTACTACAAAATGCGAAAATGGGCATTTTACGCAAAAATCACATTCGAGATGTAATAGGCCTCTTAGCGCCGGGTCTCCTTTATTCCTACAAAGTAGGTTTGGCATTTAGATGACCAATTTTTAGAAAATTGTTTGAAATTTCAAAAATAATGGAAAGCGCCCTAAATAGGAAACTGAAATCGGCTGAAATTTCGTTTCGGAGAAAGGGAGAAGGCCCGCTGTACGTGCGCGCGGTACGGTCACCAGCATTAAGAAGTGATGTGCAAAAATATCTGATCATTGGTGGAAGGCATATATACGAGTATATAGACATATAATATGCCTTCCATCAATGAGCAAATATTTTTGCAGGCCGTCGATAGTCAAATCTTAATGACTGTACGTAATGTGATTGACCGGGAATTTTCTTGATTGTACCTTTCGCTGGGAATTGAATCCAGAATCTCTGGGTCTAAGACCAGGAGTGGCTTAGCCACTAGACCACAGAGGTTACTTTGAACTGAATAGCCACGCGCATGTTTATGAAGACTATTGCCTCTTCCACTCATCTCTGTCCCGAGAATTCCTTGACTTTTTGATAAGACAAGACGTTCACCAAACCTATGTATTTACCTTCTTCTACGACGTTTACTTTCTCTTTAATCGGTCGTCCTTTTCTTTTCCTATTCTTTTTTTTTTTAATTTTTGTTTGACGCTGTAAAAAAAACAGAAAAGAAAAAAAAAAATTATAAAAAAAAAAAAAAATTTTTGTTTACGCTCACACCAATTATCTAGACCAAGATGAGTATTCTTGTGAAACTCGTTTATATGGTAAGATAACGGATAAATATACATAAACATAGAAAAAACACCCAGACCCGAAATCAGTTTAGAAAAACAGTTTTTCTCTAAATTGACCCGACCGGGGATCGAACCCGGGACCTCAGAGATGGCGACACCATGAAAACCGGTGTACAAACCACTCGACCAAGGAGGTCGTCTTAAAAAGAAATGCCGTTGCTGCGTTTCTTTCCGGTTCTTCTCAGTACTTTATAGACTTACGAACCGATGGCGTAATGACATTCAGTGCTCTTATTATTGTAGTCTAGTTTAGACTCAGTTGATTAAATGATATTGACTTCCTATCTTTCCTTGTATCTTCCTTTCAATAATGTTTTTGTTTGCTCGCTAACATGACGATCCGAAATTGTTATTCATCAAACCAATATCGTTGTTTGATTAAGCTTCCGAACAATGTCAGCTTTTATGTGAACTACAAGCGAATGTTATAACCGCAGAGTTTGAATGGCCTTTCCGCAGCCCGGTCGCATGCCAAATAGACACATTAGCATGGAAATATCTTAATTAAAAAGCGAAACATTGGCCCGATTACAACGGCCTGAATAATCGCGAGCACGCCATGAAGCAGTGGACATTTCTGATGGCGTATTTATTTATTAAGGTTTCAAAACGAATTTTTGATTTATCTGTAGACAAATTCTGCCGGAGTTATTGAAATATTGTGAGAACTTAATATCCGTACCAATCCGTATCATACTAGGTATAAAAAATACTATATAAAATCACAATTTTATAGTAGGGGAGACTGGGGCTGGGGCTGGTTGCATCGCAAAAGACTTCGGAATATGTCACATGTCGCTAACAAGGTATTTAAAGAAACGGAAACAAGCAAAAGAGAAGGGCACATCTATGGAATCTGTCGCAGTCGGCTACCAAAAAAATAGACAAGTTTTTAACGATGAACAAGAGACCATTTTGGTAAGTTACTTAATTAAATGTAGCCAAATTTACTATGGATTGACGCCTAAAGATGTCAGGCACCTAGCATTTACTTGTGCATTTAAGTACAACATAGTAATGCCACAGTCGTGGCTTAACAAAAAAGAAGCAGGAGCTGATTGGCTGACAGCGTTTTTAAAACGTAACCCGTCTCTCTCTATAAGATCGCCGGAAGCTACTAGCCTAAGCAGAGCTACGTCATTTAATAAAACGAATGTCGGAATTTTTTTTTCTAAATTGGCTGAAGTATTGGACAGATATAAAATTTCTTTGACACGCATATGGAATGTAGACGAGACAGGCATCACAACGGTGCAGAAACCGAGAAAAATTTTGGCTCCAAAAGGAACCAAGCAAGTTGGTTCCATTACATCAGCGGAGAGAGGGACCCTCGTTACGCTCTGCGTAGCAGTAAATGCAGTGGGAAACTCAGTACCATGTATGTTTATATTTCCACGGATTAGATATAGGGACTATTTTGTTCGCGCTGGACCTCCAGACTGCATTGGCGCTGGCAACTCGAGTGGCTGGATGACTGGGGTTGAATTTAGAATATTCATTAAACATTTCATAGATAATGTGAAACCATCTTCATCTGAACCTGTGCTCTTGTTGCTGGACAATCATTCTTCGCACTTGGATATTGAAGTCGTCGAAACAGCTAAAGAAAACAATGTGATATTGCTGTCCTTGCCGCCACATTGCTCACACAAGCTCCAGCCCTTGGATGTGGGGGTGTATGGGCCTTTAAAAAATTACTGTGCCAGCCAACAAGATGCTTGGCTTAGAAACAATCCAGGGAAGACTATGACTATTCACGATATTCCAGCAATAGTGAATAAAGCTCTACCCTTGGCGTTGAATCCAGCTAACATCATCAATGGATTTAAAAAGACTGGTATTGCACCATTTAATAGAGATAATTTTCAGGATGATGACTTCTTGTCTGCTTTTGTTACTGACAGACCAATAGATGAAACTGCTAATTTAAATCTAGAAAATATGCCTATGACAACACAGAATACTCAACTTCATTTCGCTGTGCCTCGATCTCCATCTCCTCCACGTTCTTTCATAGAGAAAACTACGCCTCCTATTCCTGAGTTTATCGAAGAGGCATCTGAAGTACTAAATGTTGCAGCAGAATGCGAAAATTCTATTTATGCTAACCCAGTTCCTGGTCCGAGCAGAGATCTGACTCACAATGAATGTAATTTTTCACCCGAGACTATTCGGCCTTATCCAAAAGCTGCTGCAAGAACAAACAAAACAACACGGAAAACTCGTAAATCAGCTATTTTAACAGATACGCCTGAAAAAAATTTATTATATATATAGTGACTTTTATTTTGTATTATTGTTGCATTAAGCTAATTTCAAGTAGTGGTGTCTCCGTTTTACTGAAGGGCGGCTAAAATATGCTAGGGCGAAGTGGACTGTATGAGAATCGCTTGTGTGGACGGTGCACCGATAACCATTTATGGTGCTACTACCCTCTCACACAAGGAAACAAAAAAAAACGCGCAAACAAGTAGGTAATATTTAAAAAAAATGTAAAATAATAAAATGTAGGATTTTTAGGTGATGTTGTGAAATGGAGTCTCACATCATGACTGTGTTTTTACGAAAAGGACTGGGGCGATATTCCTTTTTATTAATTACTTTGAGGTCTAAAACATCTAACCTAGGAACTTAGGATTTGAGATCTGCTCTCACTAGGCAACTGAAGCGGTTTAAGATCACAATATCAAAAACATTTAATTGCAAGTACCTATGCAAAACTTTTTTATTTCCATGGCTTCGTCTTAGTAAGTTAACTTTGCGTTCCGCTTTAGTCAAAGACTGTACATATTAAGATTTAAAAAAATGTGTAAGTAGAACACCGTGTCGCGTAGCGGTGAAAGCATACTACCACCCCCTCTCTTCCCTTGGGTGTCGTAAAAGGCGACTAACGGACTAAGACTGCACATACACCCAACAGCATACAGTGGCGTGGCCTCACCACCTGTTACGCTGAGCATATACAGTCGTGGTCAACTAATTAGGGACAATCTCTAGTTAAGCCAAATTGTGAATTTATTTTTTATTTTCCAACGAGTCTTAACAATATTCCATATCTTTTACACGTAAGTATAATTAGTCATTGATGTGCCCGTTTATACAAACAATAACAACTTCTTAAACATTAAACCTCTTTACAGTATAGCTGATAGATTATCAGTGTGCTATTTGTTCAAAGAATGCTGGCTGGCCATTTAATTAGGGACACTGAGATATTGCGTTCTATTTTCAAAATTTGAATCTCAATACTTTTTTATTTCTTCTTTTATTGTTTTGTGGTAGTTTTGGCGGCAATCCAGATTTTTAATTTTAAGTTTTGAGAATTATTTTGAAGAAATATGGGCAAAAATAAAAGTTGCGATCCAACACTACGAACAATTATCATGAAGTTTGTCGAGCGTGGTTGGTCATACCGAGGGATAGCAGAACATTTAAATTGTTCAAAAACTATGGTATGCAATGCAGTGCAACATTTCAGGCGCAATAACACAGCTTTAAATGTGCCCAGGACAAAAAGATCGAGAAAAACAACTCCGCAAGAAGATAGAATGATAACCAGGTTAGCTAAGAAAGATCCGTTTCTAGGCTCTATTTTAATTAAACACGAAGTGTTTGGGGCAGACGAAAGAGCCGGTGTATCAGCGAGGACCGTTCGACGACGTCTGGTAGAAGCAGGGTTGTTCGGAAGAGTGGCTCGCAAAGTACCGTTGTTGAAGAAAGAACATAGAAATGCTCGTTTGGCGTTTGCACGTAAATATGAACATTGGACCTACGCCCAATGGCAACAGTATTATTCTCTGACGAGACCAAGATTAATTTAATTTCTTCAGATGGAGGGCAATACGTACGGCGTCCTGTAAAAGCGGAAATGAATCCAAGATTCACAAAAAAGCAGGTGAAACATGGCGGTGGAAACATTAAAATTTGGGGTTCATTTTCTGGACGTGGAGTGGGACCTGTGAGAAAAGTTCAGGGTAACTTAGACCAACATCAATACAAAACAATATTGGAGGAAACTATGCTTCCCTATGCTGAGGAGCATCTCCCTATTATATGGACGTTTCAGCATGATAACGACCCGAAACATACCGCCCGTTCAGTCAAGTCGTTTCTTACCAGTCAGTCAGTATCGGTGCTAGATTGGCCAGCAAATAGCCCGGACCTCAACCCTATTGAGCACCTTTGGCACGAAATCAAGAAAAAAGTTTCAACTTATCGTACCACAACTTTAGATCAACTTAATCAAGCTTTTTGTGAGGCATGGGCAAACATTCCTATCGAAACATGTCAGAAACTGATAATGTCTATGCCACATCGGTGTCAAGCGGTAATTACTAACAAAGGTTTTGCTACTGGGTACTGATTTTACACGTAATAAAATGAAGCTTTTAAAAATATTATAATACTGGAGATTATTCGTTTTGTTTAACTCTATTCATCATTATACTTTACTGTCCTTAATTAAATGTCCAGCTACATAATTATACCTTAAAATTTAATACATGTTCAATCTTTGATATTAAATACTTTTTTCTATTTAATTATTCTCTTATTTACAGCCATTTATAGTATAGTAATCGGACCAAATTATGCAAATAATAGGTGCTGAAAAATCAATAGGGTTTTATATTTATATGTACATAACCGGTTATTGCTCTTCACTATCTTGAATGTCCCTAATTAGTTGACCACGACTGTATATGTGAAGTCACTATTTGGTGAAAAGTGGACTATGGCAAAGGACTACTGTTGCTGTCCTCATTGCCTAGTCTCTGATTAACCCTCCGAGGATAATAGTCGTGATTATATGTATGTAATGTATCTATTGTACACACGGCGTCAGATCAACCTACCCTAAACTGTCAAACTTCTCCAATGAATATTGATCCTTAGACCTAAACTATAAAGTTCAAAATTGATTGTAGAAATTTGGGTAGGTTGAACTGACGCCGTGTGTACTTACTAAGTAGAAACATCCAATACCAAGGTATTATCGGCATAACGAACTTTAGCGTTCGTCGTCCGTGCGTACAAAAATCACCGCCGTGTTTCTTAGTGTTGCCACCGAAAATAATTAGCGGTATTCTCGGGATCAAATGAGCATTCCCCCCACGTAACCGACAAAGGGGAATTAAGGGCTTTTGTGTAGATTTTTTTTGTTTCTCCCCACTTCCCTTCGCTATAGATAGCTACACCGAAATGTATCGGGCAAAAATTCAAATCTCATTCCTGTCACGATCGACCATTACTTGCCGACAGTGACTTCCAATTTCTAACTTTTACAAACAGATAGACCTACGAACTAACAGGCGACGTGCGAAAAGGAACTTAAGCGCACAACACATACAGCCAAGAGTCGTATAAAGCGGGTCGGCGATTACACCTTTCTCGTTTTCCTTGTAAACATCGTAACGTGAAAATTTTAAATTTCGTGTCTAAGTGAAATTTTATTCGGATTCCCTATTTTTATTGGACGTGATCCAAATCGGTCTATTGCAAATATTACAATTTATCGCGTGTTTGCGCGAAATATCAAATAAATACATTGAACACGCTTAAAAGGATTTTCAGGATGTTTAGTTATACTGATAGATATGTTCCATGAAAAAAATAAAAAGTATCGCTATGGAATATTAACGAAGATAGCAAGAAAAATACCTTTTCATCCCACCATCTCGGAAAGAGTATTTTTAATCTTCAATATCTGAATGGAAAAGCCGTTTTTATTATCTAGAGGATAAAGTAAATTGAATTTAGAACATCGTGTGCACTAAGTTTGTAAATTAAAAAAAAACATTAAACCTATTTACTGCTACCTCTATGGTGCCGAATATATCATACAATTTTTTTTTAATTTGTTAAAAACTCAGACTCGGAACCTTCTTTGTGTTTTTTTTTTTCAATCCAAACCAAACAAAAATATTACACTCAATTTAAATAACTGTAGCAACGTTACTTTAAAATTTTCTTAATTATACCTTAGTATTATTTTGTTATAATTTAAAGATTATTCTGTAATACTTACCTGTCATAATGTAGTAGTTAATACCTAAACTGAAATAAAAGTATCTTGTGAATGTAAATGTTTTTTTTTTTGCATTTAGTCATTTCCTCGCTGAGGTGGGATGAAAAGTTACGTGTTGCACTCGATTGCAAAGATTTTTCACCTCGTGCTCTTTTGATTCCCTCGCTAACGCTCAGGATTCTAATGTTTGATCACTCGCTGCACTCGTGATTCAATTTTAGAATCCTTCGCTTGCTCGGTCATCAAAATTGAGCACGCGGTTAAAAAGCAACTTTGCAATCTTGTATAACAAATAACTATTACTGTTTACCGAAAATTACTGAAAGACAATACGTTTTTGTTCATGCTTAATGTAAGCTTTTAATGTACATTAACTGTGTCGCGTAGCGGTGAAAGAATACTACCACGTCGTAAAAGGCGACTAACAGACTAAAGACTGCACATACATCTAATAGCATAGAGCTTCGATGGCTCACCACTGGTTACGCTGAGCACATGTTCAGTATGGTGATAAGTGGGCTATGGTGAGGACTGCTTTTGCGGTCCTCATTACCTTGTCTCTGACTAACCCTTCGGGGATAATAGTCGTGATAATATTTTATGTATGTAAGAGTACTAGCAGTCCACGGCTTCGCAAGCGTTGATTTTTCGCGGGAAAAAGTCGCTTATAACCGTCTCCGGGCCCCATCTATCTCTATACCAAAATTCATCGATATCGGTTGAGCGGTTTAAGGGTTATAGCATAACTAACAAACAAACTCACTTCAGGATTTTTTTGTAATAATAATTAATTCATTACTCATCCATCAGATCAGGTCGAAAAGCGGTCTAACGTAAGTCGTTTTTTAATTAAAAACTACAGACAGGTCAAATCAATAGGTCAATTTCAATGAAACTTTCTCTAATTAAGAAAAATACGTTGATCTAGAGACAGATAATGTTAAATAGTTTTTTAAGTGAAGTGTACCTACTATGGAAAGCTTTTTTCCAAATGTTATCTATTATCTCTCGAAATTTCTAAATTTTCCACAGGCAAGTTTCATAACTAGAGCACATGAGTAAATATCCTATTTACTCATTTGACTAGAGATTTACAAACTTTCGCGTTTATGATATTAGTAGGATAACTCAATAGCCACGAATGTTTGTTCGCGCATCACTTCAGAACGGCTGCACTTATTTGGATTTTTTTTGTTGTGTTTTTAACGGCAAGGTTCGTATAAATTTTTTTTTTTGGGAATCCGTCAAGCTGAAGTCCGCGCGGGCGAAGTCGCGGGCACGTCGCTAGTTCAAGTTAAAAAATTAATTAAAGTATTTTAAGCTGCCGCATTCATAATAATATGTTAGCCAAAAATTCACTTTTGTTAGATATGCATCCGACCGATCTCTATTCAAAACAATTGGCCAATTGAACATTAATTATCACTAGTCTACAATCTTCCCGCTGCTGTGCACATGACTTTCCTACATGAACATTAGCACTTAGCACCACATGGGCCCACCTGCGGGTTGGTTTTACTTTGAAGTTGGTATAAGAGCCTTTTAATCGAAACGCAATGTAGGTAATAGTGTACTTAATTGATTTCACATTAATTGATATTAGAATAGCTTCGATAGCGCTCCAGCGAAGCTACGCCGCCATTGTTCCACATGCGAGATACCGGCCCGCACCGGTTTGAACTGGTTTAAGCCGACCAAGTTCGGAGCGCACTGGAAATTTGATCAACTTTTAATAAGGTTTTGGGGAATCTTCATCCAAGTTCCTCTTAGTTTCTGCTAAGCCGATTCCCAAGTAGAATTTATAGAAGTTGGCTGTTTCGTTTCGAACAAGCGTACTTGGTAATTTGATGTGTCTATTATGCTTACTAATGTTTATTTACAGTAGGTATATGTAAATACAGCTCATGGGCCGCAAGTCAGTGCGCAAAAAATTGCTTTGCGGTGTCGTGTCTAGTTATAATACTCAATTGTGTTCAGTTTAATTTTTACATTTAATGTACGGGCTATCTAGCTAATCGACGTCAGATTAAACCAAACAAATGTATATTTACATTCTTATAACTGTGTCGCGTAGCAGTGAAAGACTACTATCACCCCCTCTCTACCCTAGGGTGTCGTAAAAGGCGACTAACGGTCTAAAGAATGCACATACTTCCAACAGCATAGCGTTGATGGTCTCACTACCTGTCACGCTGGGCAGATATGCAGTCGCTATTTGGCGAAAAGTGGACTATGGTAGAGGACTGCTTGCGCTGTCCTATTGCCTAGTCTCTGATTAACCCTTCGGGGATAATAGTCGTGATTATACACTTCTCATCAGAAAAATCGAAACACTACCGTTTTTATGGTTTCTGTCCTAATTTAACACAAAAGAGTGTAGAATTAATTTGAATTTAGTTAATTAAACGACATTTATCATGAAGATATAAGCATTTTACAAGCATTATTTTGATCTTATAAACAGTGAATTTAATAAAACTTTCTCTATTAAAAAGTTTAAAACTAATAGGGTAGTGGCAATAAAAGATGAACGACCCCCAATAGATGAACGTTCGATCGAAATATTGAGATAAAAAAAAAACCGGCGGCTTACTTTTGAGCAATATTTTATCCTGTACTAATGTAATACTTTTTCTATCCGGCGCCATTAAAATATTGACACAAACGTCACGGACGTGCTCACAGTCGGCTGCTGCGCAAGCTGTTCCCGCGAAAAATCAGTTTTCTATGGAAACCTACTTAAGATAAGTAGCCTACACGTTTAAGCATAATGTCACATCAAACACATAATTACAGCTATATTTTAATGGATTTGGTTATAATAAAATCTTGATATGTTCAGTTTGTATTACGTTGTATCAGATTTACATCATTTACTATATTTTTCAAGAAATATACTGTTCAAGTAAAGTATTTAATGTTGTACGTTGGATCCAATAAATGAACGGCGTTCAACTAATGGAGAAAGTGCCAATATTTACAGACATCAATAACCTATAAAATTATTCTTAAAGTCAAGCCAAAACCATACCAATTAGTTTTAAAAAATATTATGAATTTGGTTACCAAAAGTTGAACATAATATGTACGCTTTTGTTAATTTTTACGAGTATTATTTTAGTATGAAACCGTTTATTGTTCAACTTAAGGATTCATGCCCAAAACTTGAACCAAATGATGATGTTCAAGTTTTATACGTTCAACATTTGGGTATCGGTTTTTAAGCTGAACGCGCAAGTAAATTTGATCATTCATTTCTTGGTGACTGCAAGTTGATATGCCGAATAAGCAAAAAATATCCCAAAACCTAGAAGATACACAGTACTTGTCACTGCAAGTTGACTTGCTCAACAATGAAAAAGGTGTCCAGATCCCTGATGACACATTTGAAAAAGGTCAGTGTATCTGTGATATAACTCTTGAAAATAATGAACCGGGTTGTTCCTAGGTAATACAAGAAAAGATTAATGAATTGCTGAAACTTCCTGATCACAAAAAAGGCACAAAGCGAAAGCGAGTACAATCACCAATGCCTCTAGCAATAACTTCTAAAAAATTTGAAGAATATTTGGCATTCAAGAAAAATGAAAAGAAAAAGAAAGCAGAAGATTTAAGTAATTAATAAAAAAATCCAGCGGAAACAAAAAAAAGCAGAAGAGGAAAACAAAATTAAAGAAAAAAAACTAAGGTTTATCTAAGGTAAATACTACAATTAGTAAAGCAAAAGAACAATTGCCAGTTCCAAAGAGAGTAAAAAATAGTGAAAAAGAAAAACTGCTACTACTACCACTAGTTTTGTTGTAAGTAAGTACCTCCGGTACTGAAAGGACCATAGTAAGTAAAGAAAGTCTGATTAAAGATAAGAAAGATAAGGCTAATAATATAAATTTTAAAGATTATGTTGTGCTGAAGTTTGCAATTAATAAGAAAAATCGCTACTACGTCAGGCAAGTTCAAGTTAAATGTTTAAGAAAGAAGCAAACAAATTTGACATATTTCCATGATTTTCAATGAATTCCCTCTACTGCAGATTTAACAGAAGTGTTGACAGCCATAATAAACGTTTGCCGTTCCCCTGAATCGGAAGAAGAGGATTGATTACATTTAAAAACACTAGGTTTAATCTCAATTTGTGTGAATACCTTAACTACAGAATTTTTTAGTTTACATCTAATAAGTACTTCATAAAAATGTAAAGTTCACTCACTCGTCTTGGACTCAGATTCAGATTTATAACTAACTCATCTGTTGTTAATTTTGTTAGTCTAGAATTTGATTCGATAATTAAATTTTATAACTTTGTTGATTTGGTGGATACATTATAATATGGTGAGTAATATACGTAGGTTCTGCTCGAAACTGATTATTATTATAACTAGTTTAATTAGTTTTATAATGAAAGTTGAACCAAACAATAGGATAATAAAGTTAGAACACCTCTAGAGAATTATTATATTAGCCATATCTATGATTTTTAGATTACCATACTTATTAAATAGAAAAACTTATTCATAAGAACTTGTTTAATTACCAATTGAAGAATTAAAATAACGTACACCCTATAGTTATTCCTATTCAAGTGTTAGTTCAACTATTGGGTTCAAAACGTTCATAATTAGGACACAGCGTTCAACTACGGGGGTAACACCATTAATTTTATAAAAAAAAATATTTTATCAAAAACTGGTAGATTTAAGGATTCATTTTCTTGAACTATTAAAATCTTGAGGATAATTCGGAAACATAAAAAATTTCAGCTAGCGCCAATAGCTCAAAAAGGCCGAGAAAAAGGTATTGCAAGTTGCCAAAAACCCTTAATCGTTCATTTATTGGTGCCTCTACCCTATATCAATGAAATTTGGGGATTGGGCTACAGCTGGTTTGCATAAAAGTAGGGTTAAGTTATAAGTCATACACTTATATGAGCAGAAAAAATATAATAATAGTCCAAGTTTTCTAGAGTATATCATAAAGTATTTGAAAACTTTTAGGAAGGCTTGTGCATGTGCCAAGTCATTATTTATTAGTGAAAAAATTAAAAAGTCGGATAACAAAATAAAGGCAACATGGAACTGTATTAACCGCGAAACTGGTAAAATAAAGCCACGTGATACTAAGTTTTTTAAGAATAGGCAATAGCATTTTAAATGTAGACAATAAAGTTGCTAATGCTTTTGAACAGTTTTTTACAAATTCATTTCTTGTAGTCATATTCAATAGCTGTGTTGACGAAGGAGTTTTCCCAGATCTCATGAACCATAGCAAAGTTCTGCCACTTTTCAAATCGGGTTGTAAAGATGACCCGAGCAATTTCAGACCTATTTCGATTTTATCTACTCTTAGCAAAGTTTTTGAAAAACTTCGAGGGAAGGTCTACTACTGATGCAGGTGTAGCTCTGCTAAAACACATATTTGACACTTGGGAGGGATCGCAAATGCTTTTGAAGTGTTCTGTGATCTCTCCAAGTTTTTCATTGCGTTGAATACAACACCCTTTTAATAAAGCTAAAACACTATGGAGTGCACTCTGATGCCTTGAAATTGATTCAATCATATCTCAGCTGTAGAATCCAAAAAGTTAGCGTGAATGGATCCATGTTATCCGGATCTTCTGTGCTAATGGGGGTTACACAAGGGTCAATACTAGCTCCATCTTTAAACTTAATTTATATTAATGATTTACTATTTTAGGCGGAAAACTTTTGCAATATTGTTTTGTTTGCTGACGATACATCTGTGATATTTAAGAGTGATCGAAATAAAAATACTTTTAATGACATTAACAGTGCCCTAACAGATGTGTTGAATTGGTTTACTACTAATAATAATCTTCAATTAAACGCGAAGAAAACCATATGTATAAATTTTACTCTACCTAACGTAAAGAATATTATAGTAAATAAAATTAAACTGAACTGTTGAACCTTGTTGATTCAACAGTTTTCTTAGGTATTACCTTAGATTCAAAAATACAGTGGTACCCTCCTAATAGCACCCTTGCGGAGAGACTTAGTTCAGCTGCTTACGCTGTTAGAAACATTAAGCATTTTACAGACGTGAAAACTGCTCGATTAGTCTATTTTAGTTACTTTCACAGTGTTATGTCTAATGGTATTCTACTTTGGGGTATGGAAGCAGATATAGAAACCATTTTCATTTTACAGAAAAGAGCAGTAAGGTCCATATATATAATCTAGGATCACGTGACTCCCTCAAGGAGCTGTTTAAAGAAATAAATATTCTTACATTTGCATCACAATTTATTTATAACTGTATTGTTTACGTGCGTCAAAACATTTCTTATATAAAAAATGCGATATACACAAACTAAATACTAGAAATAAGTATAAACTTGTAATTCAAAAATTTCGACTTTCGACAAAGTGTCTTAATTTACAATAAAATCCCGAACGATGTTATAATTTTGCCCTTTGACAAATTTAAGACACATGTTAAGGACAGACTTTTAGAAAAGGGCTATTACACTGTAACCGGTTACATCAATGACAAAAATGCATGGAATTAACATTCCTCTAGTTTCGCACAAATTGTTCTAATGCGTTCATAGTACTCGAGTAAAACTTTTAGATACACTTTTGTTTTTATCTTTTCTTATAATTTAAAATTGTTTTATGACTATTGATTGTATAATTTGGTAACGACATATTGTTTTGTAAATGTCATTACTTCTATATTATTATAAAGCTGTGGAGTTTCTTGTGCCCGTTCTTGTCCACAGCTAAAAGACGTCCTGAATGGGTGGGGTGGGTGAGTTTAATTTCCTATGCCTATCCATCCATCCATAAAGTAAAAATAAATTTAGACGATTCAAAATGCTTATTTTAAGCTTATTTAAGCTTACTGAATAAAGAAATTTTGATTTGATTTGATTTGGTTTGACATATCCTAAATATACACATTCTGATTTTGATAATCCTTACAAAACATAAACTTGCAAGGTGTTTCTATTAATAATATTTTAAATTAAGCATGTAAGTTATACTATGGCGACTGAATAACGGATAAAACATTTAGTACACCCTGTATACTGTCCCACTGCTGGGAAAAGGCCTCCATCATTTAAATCAAGCCATCGCTACTGATGGGTATTAGTTAATTACCACGCTTGCCAAATGCGGGTTGGTGATCACAAACCCGGGCTATGCATCGAAATATCCGAAAACACACTTTGCCTGACCTGGGAATTGAACCTGGGACCTCCGGACCTCCTTAACCACTCTACCACTGAAGTGTAAACATACCTACATAATAACCTACTAATAAAAATTCAGTACTCGATCACAAATTGCTCGTGCTCTTCACAAACATTGCTCTTAGCGGGATTCGAACAATAGATAGGCAATAGATAGGCTACTACTTTTACGATACTGCGGCTTTAATGGAGAAATAATTGAGGGGGTCTACTTTCAAAACCACCTAAAACAAATATTGGACAAAATTTAACTATTACCAGAAAAACAAAATATAATGTATTCCTTCCATGATCCACTAATGATTCCGTTACAAATCCTACTAAAAACACATTTAAAAGCAATTAGAAAAAGTGATATTTGTATCAAGTGGGTAAAACACCATTCTGTCACTATCAAATTCAACTTAAATAGAGTTGGCCAATAGCAGAGCTTTATTACGACAAGTAAATTTAGAACAGTATGTCGCTATAGGGCGTTATTGTTGTCGTCGCGAACGATGTTTTATGCGGTTTTGTATTAAAATTTAAACATGAATTTATCTTCGTTTGTGAAAAAAGGCCTTTAGGAGGCCGTAAGTAATTGAAAGTAATTACTTTTTAAGATTGTTTTTAAGAATAAACAAAAGTAGTTTCTTAATATTTACCTAACCTACGAGTGCTTTATGACATTGAAACATTATAAAAATGACTACCACTGAGATAGTTAATTTTGTCAACGTTTCAATATCTTAGATCAATAGTGATGTATTGAATGAAGAAATATTTTTACTATTGTATTTTTATATCAATATGCTTAAACATTATTGCTCCATGTATCATTTTGTCGTTTTATTATTAAACATATTCGTTTTAATAATGCTTGTTATTTTGTTTCGTACACGTACAATCCACGATGACTTAATAAAAGTCCATAATATCAATACTAAAAATAAACCTTTCGTTAGGAGTATCTATCTAATGAGTGAAAGTCGAATTTATTACCCTACTTTATGAGATCCATGTGGAAGAAGTAATATAGGTACTTTATAACGCAAAAAGGAAATGTATTACATTGTAGGAGGTGCCAAAAAGGAAGTATTATAATGATTTCTCGCCTACCCCGTAATCATTGAGGTAAAATAACTAGAGACATCACCACAAAGGAATTTTCTGCGTACTTGGTAGGTACATGGGTTGCAAACGCCTCATCATCATTCATCATCAGCCAGAAGACGTCCACTGCTGGACAAAGGCCTCCCCCAAGGATCTCCACCACGACCGGTCCTGTGTTGCTTGCATCCAGCGGCTACCCGCGACGTTCACCAGATCGTCGGACCACCTTGTTGGAGGCCTGCCTACACTGCGTCTTCCGGTGCGCGGTCGTCACTCGAGAACCGTTCTGCCCCAACGGCCATCGGTTCTACGGGCGATGTGCCCTGCCCATTGCCACTTGAGCTTGGTGACTCTTTGGGCTGTCGGTTACTTTAGTTCGTCTACGAATCTCCTCATTTCTGATTCGATCACGTAGAGAAACCCCGAGCATTGCCCTCTCCATTGCTCTTTGCGTGACTTTGAGCCTGCTAATAAGGCCCATAGTAAGCGACCACGTTTCGGTACCGTATGTCATCACTGGCAACACACACTTGTCGAAGACTTTCGTCTTGAGACACTGCGGTATTTTGGACGAGAAGATATTACGTAGCTTACCGAACGCTGCCCAGCCGAGTTGGATTCGACGATTGACCTCTTTCTTAAAGTTGGACCTACCTAGTTGGACTGTTTGTCCCAGGTATACATATTCGTCAACAACTTCAAGAGCAGAGTCTCCAACCTTCAGAGGAGTGGGTACGACACGTGAGTTAGACATGATTTTCGTCTTCTCCATGTTCATTTTAAGGCCCACTTGTTGAGAGACTCTGTTAAGATCACCGAGCATTGTGCCGAGTTCCTCCAGGGTCTCAGCCATGACTACTATATCGTCGGCAAATCGAAGGTGACTGATGTGCACGCCGTTAATATTGATGCCGAGTCCTCTCCAGTCCAGAAGCCTAAACACGTCCTCCAGTGCAGCAGTGAAGATTTTCGGAGAAATGACATCTCCTTGTCTCACTCCACGCTGCAGCTGGACTGGCTTCGAGCTCCGGTCCAGAAGACGAACTGTCATAGTGGCGTTTTCATACAAACACTTCAACACTTCGATGTACCGGTAGTCAATTTGGCACCGCTGGAGAGACTGTAGCACGGCACATGTTTCGATCGAATCAAAGGCTTTCTCATAGTCCACAAACGCTAAGCAAAGAGTCCGGTTATACTCTTCGGTCTTCTGTATAACCTGCCGCAGCGTATGTATGTGGTCTATGGTGCTAAAGCCTTTTCGGAATCCGGCTTGTTCGATTGGCTGGAAGTCATCAAACCTGCGTGCGAGACGATTAGTTCTAACTTTCGAGAACAGCTTATAAACGTGACTTAGAAAGTGATATGGGTCTGTAGTTCCTCAGTATGGCCTTGTTGCCCTTCTTAAAGAACAACACAACCACACTTTCATGCCACGCTTCTGGCGTTCTACCTCCGAGTACGACGGAATTAAATAGTCTCTGAAGAGCTGCGAGAACCGGTCTTCCGCCTGCTTTCAGAAGCTCAGCCGTAATTCCGTCAGCACCCGCTGTTCTTAAGCTGCTTGAGAGCCATACCAATCTCGTACAGTCTGATGTCCGGGATATCTTCGGTGTAGTGTCGGGTTAGCTGAGCTCTAGGGTCTGTAGCTAAGCTTTGTACAGGTGGCCCCGTGGATGTGTATAGCTGTCCATAGAACTTCTCGACCTCTCCCATAACTTCGGACCTGGACGTGACAGTTCTGCCGTCATCGGTTTTCAGCGTCGTCAGTTGGCTCTGCCCAATACCCAAATCTCTTGCAAACACTTTCGAACCTTTGTTTCGCTCGATAGCCTCTTTAATACGGTCGGTATTAAATCGGCGAGTGTCGCGAGTCAAAGACTTCGAGATCTGGCTATTGAGCCGCCGAAGCTGAGACGAATCGTCCGAAGAACGCAGAACCATTACGCGCCGCTCTTTCATCAGTTTGAGAGTATGGTCCGAGAGCTTTTTAGGTCCTCTTATACGGTGGGTTTTGAAGAACTTAGACCCAACCGCATGGACAGTTTTTACAAACCTGTTGTTGTAATCGTCCACGTCTACGCAATCCTTCAGGCATTCGAAGCCATTTTTCAGTTCGAGCTGGAAGCTTTCGGGGTTTTGGATTTGGATGGGTGCAGGGCGGAGCGTAGATTTCATCAATCGACGTCTTTCAAGCTTGATATTAATGTTCAATGTGCGTCTTACCAACCGGTGATCACTGCCAGTTTTGAACGCGTTGATCACAGAGACATCATTGAATATTTGCTTTCTTGTCGACATGATAAAGTCAATCTCATTTTTTGTTGCACCATCGGGACTTAGCCAGGTCCACTTGCGGTGTTCAGATTTCCTAAAAAAAGGAGTTCATCATGAAGAGTCCCTCCTTTTCCAGAAACTCCGCCAGCAGTTGACCCCGGTGGTTCCGAATTCCAACTCCAAATCGTCCCACTTTCAGCTCATCGCCGCTTCGTTTGCCCAGTTTTGCGTTAAAGTCTCCCATGACAACGGTGTAATGAGTTTTGGAGAGTTGTATTGCTCTAGTAATGTCCTCATACGTAGCCTCCACCTCATCGTTGGGGTGTGCCGTAGTCGGAGCGTATACCTGTGTAACCTTCAACGAATACCGTTTGGTTATTCTGAGTATAAGGTACGCTACCCTCGACGACACACTTCCGGTCTTAACAACGTTGTTCACGAGAGAGCTGTGGACGATAAACCCGACACCACCCTGGGACAGTTGTTCGCCCCCCCGGAAATAAAGCAAGTTACCAGACTTCAAGATTATCGAGTCCTCCCCCTCTCTTCGGACCTCAGATAATCCCACAATGCCCCCCCGTATCTTGCTCAATTCTTCCTCCACGCCTACTTAAGTAATACCAAAGTTCTCAGAGTAAGTTAGGGAGTACTCGTAAAAGGCCATTATATTTTTTATATTTTTAGGTTTTAAAGTTATAATGAATAATAATAATAATAATAATAATAAACTTTCCTACTCTCACACCAATTATCTAGCCCCAGAGAAGCTTTATTATAAAACTCTTTAAATGGTTACTAGACAACGGATTAACATACTTAAAATACCTAAATACATACATATTATACATAGAAAACACCCATAGTTATAATCCCTCATTAGCTTCTATTTTATAATTATGTACGGAAATAGGATAAAAGTGGGCTACCAGATGGTAGTAAGTGGTTATGATTTGGAACGCCACTCAGTGTACTAAAAAATACTTTGCGATGCCATACATACATACATGTAATAAAGGCCATTCTCCCCGAAGGGTTAGTCAGAGACTAGGCTATGAGAACAGTAAAAGCAGTCCTCTACCATAGTCCACTTTTCACCAAATAGCGTCCGCACATGTACTCAGCGTGACAGGTGGTGAGCCCATCGCCGCTCTATGCTGTTGGATGTATGTGCAGTCTTTAGTCCGTTAGTCGCCTTTTACGACACCCAACGAAAGAGACGGAGTGGTAGTATTCTTTCACCGCTACGCGACACCGTTGCGATGTCATCTCTAGTTATAATAACGCTAGCAGTAATAATTGTATTGATACTTCCCCATCAATCTGGCAGTATTCCTGGCACGTGCGAATTCCTTTGTCTCCACAGTTTCGAGTTTTTATGATGGGCAGAACAGAGCTCCGCGGGCGAGTCGGGAATGACAATGGGAAGCGGTTTTTTTTAAATTTTTAGGACGTAACGCTTTATTGTCTGACGATTCACGAGGGGAGGAATTTGAGATGCGAATACCTCCAGTAATTCTGTGTTGTTGGATGTCTGTTGTCAGCGTTATTGCAAGAACCTCCTTACACCGGTTTGATTAAACGGGCACCCTTTTGAAGATTTTGCCTGTGTCGTACCTACTGAATAAATCAGAATGCTGTCACTCTGTATTTAAAAAGTACTCGAAGCGTCGTATTAGATCACATTAGATATAGGTATTAGATTAGTTGCTGTTAATCATGATAGAGATACATGTTGAAGGTTGCTCTTTGTTCCAGATACTTTGTAACTTTATGTATTACTTTAACGCGTTGCAATATTAAATAAATAAATAAAGAGGTGTGTGGTGGCAGTTTATCAATATAATAATTCTAATCATAATCATTTATTTGCAAGAAACACGGTATAAAATGGTGGTTACATAAAAACGAACAAAAGTGCTCATGTCTCACTATCAAAATAGCATGCCAATAGTAACAATGTCAATCTATTATTAATCGAGATAGTCAAAAAATTTAATTATCTACACTTTACAATTCTACACTAAATCCATGGCATCAAACAAAAAAATGGGGCTTACCCATAAAAAAAAAACTGTGGTACTTTAAGTTACATTACGTGTTTTAAATGTTGTATTTCTGTCTAATTTGAGACCCTACATGGTGACCCCTGGGTGGTGCTAAATGAGTGACACTGACTGAGTGGTAGAGCCACGCTGCGTTGCAGCACGCTTTGGGCCGGCTCGCCCGGGGTACCCTCTCACGAATATCCGGCGTGAAATAATGGCACTTGGTTCTGTTGTGTTTCGTCCGGCCAGTGAGAGTTCCGGAGGCCCTTCCCCCCCCCCCCCACAATTCCTATTCCTTCCTTAACCCTATTCCTTTCTTAAAGGTCCGTAACGCATCTGCGACTCCTCTGGTTTTGCGGGTGTCCATGGGCGGCGGTGATTGCTCTCCATCAGGTGACCCGCCTGCACGTTTGCCTCCTTCTTACATAAAAAAATAAATAATAATACTTGAGAAAGCGTCATCTGTTTTAGACATTTTTTGTAGTTGAGCGGCGATGGGCTCACCACCTCTCACGCTGAGCACATGTGTAGTCACTATTTGGTAAAAAGAGGACTATGGCAGGGGACTGCTTTTGCGGTCCTCATTGGTTAGTCTCTGACTAACCCTTCGGGGGTAACAGTCGTGATTACATGTATGTATGTTTTTGTAGTACCTAAAACCGAATTCTTTTAACACAGCTAATGCCTCATAATGTTGTCAAGCACCTTACACTGCTTCATTCAACAATAATTATGTACGTTAGATACGTTAAACGCAATAACCACTGCGTAGTCGTTACCTTTGTAGCTTTTAATAATGCGGACGCCGCATGAACGGACGGACAGGCTGTAACAAAATACTGATTGCTACCGTCAGTTTCCTGGTACGCAATGTACTCTTGGAAATGGACGTTATCGGCCTATCGTTTTACTTCACATTTGAGCCTATACAAATTCTTGTTTTCAATAACGTTATAGAATGGAGAAAACAACTCGCACTCACTGGTACTTTCTTAAAACAATACTACATGCATCTTCAGATACCTACTGATTGTATAAGATCCATAAATTCAACACGGAACAATAAGCATTGGTGACGAAAAATTTACAGGGTGTCGCACTCAGGATGTACTTACTATTAAAATACGAAAAATACTACAGGAGATACTGTAATATTTTCCGTTACTTTGACGAATAGTTCTATTCGCGTCAACTCCTCTTTTTTCGGAGTGATTGAATCGGGTTTTCCATTGTTGAATTTGTTAAATCCGGTAAAAATGATTTTTCCAATATCAGTGGGATTTTCAATAGGTGTCCGCATAGAAAGAACTATGAGTATACCTGTCGCAGAGAAATAAAATGTTTCGAACGAACACAGTCCTATCACAAAACATATATTGTTCGTTTTTGCTACTTTTATAGTACCAACAGAGCAATAGCACCTTTTTGCTGTAATAACAGCAAAAAAGTGCCTGTAGGTACTAGTTGTAACTACCAGATTCGGTAAAGTCACGGAGGAGCTAGTGATATTTTTAATTTGGTCATCCATCCACTGTGTTGCGTAGCGGTAAAAGAATACTACCACCCCTTATCTTACCTAGGGTGTCGTAAAAGGCGGCTAACGGACGAAATACTGCATACACATCCAACAGCATAGAGCGGCGATGGGCTTACCACCTGTCACGCTGAGCACATGTGCAGTCGCTATTTGGTAAAAAGTGGACTTTGGCAGAGGACGGCTTTTGCTGTTCTTATTGCCTAGTCTCTGACTAACCCTTCGGAGATAATAGTCGTGATTATATGGACGTATGTATGTACCATTCCACAGTATTGCAGTAAACAGCAGAACGCTTTAGCCGCGACGCCATCAAGTTGCTTGAAGACGCTTAGGATAGAATCTTATTTATGTATTACATGCATACATATACTGTTACGTTGTAAATTCAGGTCCCTGTCTGCCTTTGCTAATCTATAATAAAGGGTCGCAATAATTGAACAATAGTTACCTGAAAGCATTGTTGTTAAATTATCGGGTTACCAAAAACATTAATAAATGTAGTTTCTTTGAATTGAAATCCATTATTTATTCATAATATAGACATGTAGCTTTGGCTGACATAGGTATTACTCGACACACTTTATTGCGTTTTCAAATAATACACCTTTTGAAATTCGTTTTGGCAAGACTTATAGGAAATTAAGTTAATTTCTGTTTGTTTACATTTAGAATTATTTTGACATAACGCCAAAGACGACATGACCGCTACCGTAGCGACAACTAGCGGTAGCGCGGCGAAGTTGCAGTCAGCTTTTCGTTTCACATAAAAACTAAAATTAAATAGTAGCCGAAACAGTTCGGATTATAGACTACTAAATAAATGAATATTTATCATATTTACTTTCGGTTATGATGTTATGTGGTTGGGTGATGAAGTAAAGGAGTAGTTTACATAACGAAGTCCGTTTATTGAGTGAAATAATACAAACATATTGAAACGCTTAACCAATTCTGCAACTAAGCTGTTTTACGCTAATACGTGTTATTTCGTATGATTGCGACATGACCTAATTACTGTTCGGTTTGTTAGGTATAGGTAGGTATAACACTACAACTCCCCTGAAAAAGTCCTGTTCATCCTCCCCTTCTGAAGGAAGAAGCAAAAAAAAATTAAAAGAATTAAATCATGTCACATTACAATGTTTCTTATTCTAATTAATAACAGTTTATAAAATAATACATCTTAAAAAAATATAACAGAAAAATTTAATTGAAGAACATTTTAGTATTATTTTTATGTATAAGATATTCTTTATTATCTTTTAAAATTTTAACATTAGGTGCGACTTCCTCAAGTACTACAAAGGGACCTTTATAAATGTTAGTAAGTTTGTCTCCTGTTTGATTTTTTACTAAAACAAGGTCTCCTTTCTTATAAGTTACAGGGTTGCTTTTTCTATCATATAATAACTTTCTTTTTAACTTACTATCTAATAAATTATTTTTTGCTTCGTATTGAGCTCTCTGTAAACGATATTTCATCTCTTTAGGATAGTCGCTATAGTTATACAATGGTTCAACTGATAACCCAAAGTCAGAAGGCAATTTACAACATTTTCCGAACACTAATTCGAATGGAGTGTATTTTGATTCCGTATGCACTGTTGTATTATAAGAAAATGTCCAAAACGGTAGCCAATCACTCCAATCAATGGTATTCCTATCACACTGAATCCTAAGGTATGCCCCTAGTGACTTATGACTATTTTCTAACGAGCCAATTGTTTCGTGGTGGTAAGCGGTTGAATTCAATTTATTTATTTTTAATATTTTACAAACGTTAGACATGATATTAGACATAAATTCGGTACCTTTATCTGTAATAACCTCTTTGGGAATCCCATATCTCAATATAAAATTATTTACGAAAACTCGCGCTACTGACTCGGAGTCTTTACTATGCAAGGGATAGGCTTCTACAAATTTTGATAAATCGCATTGCAGTGTTAAAATGTATTTGTAATTATAGTTGTCAACTGTCAGGGGACCCATGATATCTAAAAATATCCTTTCGAATGCAGAGCTGGCCGTATTTGTTATCACCATTGGCTCTCGTACTGAATGGTTCGAGAACTTATTAAATTGACACTGTGGGCATCGTTTGACGTAGTCAATAACGTCATTAGTCATTCCTGACCAAAAATAGTATTTTTCCAAATTATTAATCATTCTGTTGACCCCTGCGTGACCGCTTGTGGGTAACAAATGAAAATCATTCAAGATAATTTTTTTATCTTCATAGCTACTTATTTTTATTACATCTTTTGTAATTAAAATTTTTGGTACCTTTTGATGTAACTTTTTTATATGACTTGCAAGTATTTTTATACATGTAGCATTGTCTCTATTCTATTTTCTTTTTCGCATAATAACCCTAAATCTCTCGCTAACTCCGACGGGGTAGATAACGATCGAGTATTCAGGTAAATAGTATAAAGCGAAGGTACGTACATACAGAATTTTCTATTCGAATATCGACAATCTAACTTAGTAATTTTTTTTTCACTACTTAAAACTAATTCTACGACATTGTTGGGTTTTTTAAGAATCTCTACAGTATCAGGTTTATCAGGCCTACTACTGGTAGAGGAATCGTCTGCCAAATTACTATTACTATTACCTAAACCGATAGGTTGCGATTGTAACTTTTTAGTTTGCGCTCGCGTTATCACAGAGACTACTTGTTCTCCTATTAACTTAAGGTCATCACACGTCATGGACATCGGGAGTCGACTTAATGCGTCTGCAGCTGCATTATTTCGACCCGGGATGTAAATAATCTCAAAGTCGTATTCCTCAAGATAAAGCCTAAACTTAGTTAAGCGGCTTGATGGGTCTTTTAAACTGAAAAGGTAAACTAAAGGTTTATGATCTGTAAAGATTTTAAACCTTCTACCATACAGATAGGGTCTAAAATGCCTTACAGCCCATACTATTGCTAAGAGTTCTAAATCTATAATCGGATATCTACTTTCCGCGGGTGATAAGTTACGACTTGCGTAAGCGACAACGCGACCATTTTTATTTGACAAAACTGCGCCTAATCCTGTCTTACAAGCGTCAGTTCGAAGCTCAAATGTATTGCTGTCCGAAAAATCTGGATACTGCAACACAGGTGGTGACATTAAAGAAGATTTTAAACGTTGAAAAGATTGCTCGCATTCAGATGTCCATTCAAATTGAGAGTTTTTTTTACACAATTTATTTAGTGGATACGTGATATTCGCAAAATTAGGTATAAATCGTCTGTAGTAGTTAGCAAAGGCGATGTATCGTTTTACATCATCGGCGTTTAACGGCACCGGATACTTGCGCAATGTTTCGATTTTGCTGTCGTCTGGAAGAATGCCTTGCGATGTTATTTTGTGACCTAAATAAACAATTTCCGTTCTTAAGAATTCACATTTCATTGGATTTAATTTTAAATTTACTTTTCGTAAACGTTCAAAAACACTAATGAGATTTTTATTGTGGCTTTCCATAGATTTTCCGATGACGACACAGTCGTCTAAATAAATAAATGCTTGATTATAGTTAATGCCTGACATAGCTATCGTCATTAATCTTGAAAACACGCTGGGAGATGTTTTTAATCCCATAGGAGAACGCTTCATCTGATACATTTTATCAGTTGTGAAAGCCGTATATTTGCGTGATTCTGGCTCTAACTCTAGCTGGTACATCTTATCTACACTGAATGCGGTATATTTCCTTGAATTTTTGTCTAAAGATAATTGATAATAGCTTTGTGAGAGATCTAATTTTGAAAAATAAATACTACCTGAAAGGGAATCTAATATATCTGTAATATTTGGTAACGGAAACTTATCATCTTTGATCCTATTATTAAGCTGTCTATAATCGATAACTAACCTCCACTTTTTTTCATTACATCTATCTGCTTTTTTTGGAACTAACAAAACTGGGCTAGACCACTCTGAGGTGGTCTCCTCTATGATATCATTAGCTAACATGTCATCTATTTGTCGTTGTACCTCTTGCTTAAGGGAATGAGGTATCCTATAAGGTTTAACATAACTAGGTGAAACGTTCTCTTTTAAAGATATAGTATGAGTCATAATATTGGTTGTCGATAATTTATCACCTGGAAGATGAAAAATATCGGCATATTTTGCACAAATATGCTCGATACTGCGTCTTTCCTCTTGGTTCATATTACTTAAATTCAATAATTCAAATAAAGTTTTTACTCGACTTACGCTATTTTTTTCTTCTAAGAGACTACAGACATCAAAATAATTTATGTCATAAATAGCAAAATTTTGGAAATCGTATTCTATTTCACTATTTGTAGTATTTAATATTCGCAAGGGAATGCGACCATTAATTGGTTTCGCAATTAACCCTGCAACAAAAACGCCTTTCTCAATTTCTTTCGATAAAACAACACAATCGCAACTCGATGTCGTAGGTATGAACCTTATCACTTCGCATCGAGGCGGAATCGAATGTCTATACCTAGCATTATAATGTATTTCAATTGAAACGTTTATATTATTGTTAGACAATTGCAATTTACTATCCTTATAACTAATAATCGCATGTTATCGCTTAAAAAAATTATCACCTAAAATACCATTAGCCGTGCACGACATATTCTTAAAAACATAAAATTTTTCACTAAATATTACATTATTATAAACTAAATTTAAGAAAATGTAACCTTCTGATTCTAACTTTCCTGTAACACCCTTTATTGTTATTCTATCATAACATAACTGCTGCAATAACTCTGGATAACTACTAAGCCATTCGTACCTCAAAACACAGAGACTTGCTCCACTATCTACTAAAAGATTAATAAAATGATTATTCACTAAAAATGTTACGGTACTACTGTTATTAAAATTAAAAATAAAATTTTCGGTATTAACGAAAAAACTCGCTTGAAGCGTTATAATTATGATTTTGGTTAATAATACCCTGGTGCGACTCATTATTTACGGTCGGTGTCTCCTGGGTAGTATGGCGTATTGGAGCGGCTGGTCTTCGTGACCTTGAGCTATACGCTCCTCGAGTACTGCCTCGGTTATAACTTGCACCACGGGGCGAGCTATATGAATTATATCGACCGCGATGCGCATGCGCATCAAATGAGTGTCTCGTATTACGACTGTAGTCACTTGAATAATTACTACGTGGTCTCGTTTTATTGTAATTATTACCGCGAGAGTAATTACTATAGGCATAGCTGTTGCGTCCACGATTTAAACTACTATGACGCCGAATATTCATCACCTCGAACGCGGAGGACAAGGATTGCTCATCCATAGCTGTCCTAATAGCGTTCGGCAAGGACTCGAACTGTCTAGCTGATATTATTGTGCTTAACCTACGATCCGCTAAACCATCTGAAAACCGTTTAAGAGCGATTTTCTCGTTAATTGGCTTTAAAATATCATACGTGTTATTATTACCATTAGATTGAGCGATTGTCAAAGCTACAAACAAATTTTCTAATTCAGAACCAAAAGATTCGATCGATCGATTGCCTTGCTTGCATTGGTTCAATTTCCACTGCAATGCAACATCCGACTTTTGCTGTAAAAGGTGTTTTTTCATATCTGACAAAAGATTATCAATTGTATCGTAAGATGATTTCAAACGTAACTGTGCATTTTGAGAAAGCCTTGTTTTAAGTACAAATTCAATTAAAAGTTTTTTAGATGACTCTGAAATCATTTTGCTATATAACTCAATGCTATTAATTAAAGAATTAGTGACAGACTCTTGACCAGTCATTACCGGCAACAATGCAATGGCAGTTTTTAAATCAAAGTCATTAGTAGCCATTTTGACTAGCGAGTCAGTAGCCATTTTGACTTGCTTAATTTTTTGTGCAGTTAAATCAATTATTTTATTATAAAATAAATGGATTTCACTTATAATTTTGTTTACATCAGTGATATCCTTTGAACTTATCTCATTTCGATCAATTTGCAAGTGCAACTGAGTCAAAATACTCTCTAATTGGGAATATAATTGTTTGGCTTCAGTAGCCTTTCTTAAGCCAAGGTCTTGTTGCCTTCTTTCTGGGCCTAATTTTATTAAATAATCTTTAATGTAATTTAATGATTTATGGAGCTCATGTAACTGTAATATTACACTAGACATAATAAACTAAACATCATATTAAAAATTTAATTATTATCTACATTTTACAACATTTTACTTTATATTTATAATAAAACCTTACGTACTTTCAAGGCCGTAATCCATACAACGATAGCTGCACGGGGGGGGAAATGACGCTATGATGCTCTAAGGACACGGAACGGGCGCGGGCGGTGCTGTAGGCAGGCGGTGGCACGGCGCGGTGCGGCGCGGCGCGGCGGCACGCTGGCGCTGCTTACGGGCTCAGGCTGCAGTTACGGGAACGGGTGGGCCGGGCTATACCCTGGACTCCTCTTGATTATCCTTCTCTCTTCTTAAACAGCGCTGGTAGTGAGGTTGGTGCGTGAGATAGTAGCAATGTTGTTGCTATTCAGCTCCCGTTGAATAGTACGCATGAAGTGTTTATTACATTTCTTGAAAATGTAATAAAAAATAGCCAACACCAAGATGATGACAGACACGGCGATCAATATTTCAATAATAGCCAGTTTCTCACTGTGGTACTGTGTGGTCGTGGCAGAAGCTTCACCATTAGCATTCTGAGCTATTACAACTTGTTCCTTCGAAGCTGATTTTCCCATGTCTTGGTTTTGCTATTTCTTTATTTTTAATTCGCTCTCTTCTTTCTTCAAAACTTGGTTTCTCCTTGCTGGAGCTGAATGTTGGTGCTTTTCTATGGTTCCAGTGGCAGGGTCGCCATATGATGTTATGTGGTTGGGTGATGAAGTAAAGGAGTAGTTTACATAACGAAGTCCGTTTATTGAGTGAAATAATACAAACATATTGAAACGCTTAACCAATTCTGCAACTAAGCTGTTTTACGCTAATACGTGTTATTTCGTATGATTGCGACATGACCTAATTACTGTTCGGTTTGTTAGGTATAGGTAGGTATAACACTACACGGTAATTAAATTAAATTCAAACATGACAGGACCTAAAACATTTTTATTATAGATAGAATATGAGAGAATTGCGTAAAATGGAATTCAGGTGTTGCCAGAATGAACACTGTAAATTGTGCGCAAACCTAGTAAATAATATATTATAAACATTGTTTTTTGTTGTCAGAATGCATGTAGTTTGATTGGTGACAAATTCTTTCAGTTCCCGGACAAGTTGGGAAAACGTTCTATTTGACGTTTTGGTTGTTTTTCTTAACTTTATTTTCGTCACTTGAGGCTCATAATATTACCACTATTAGAGGAAATTTTCTAGGACGGCCTTCTATGTTAGACACTTCTGGCGAAGCGAGGCCGGCGAAATGGAGTCATTCTGAGGTTGTTGACGCGACAAGAATCATTTTACCGAGGTAGGATTTTATTGTAAAATGATATCAGAGAAGTAAAAGGTTTTTTTTGAATGAATGTTAGGACAGTACTACATGTGTGATGATGTAATTATTGCAGGAATCCGTGCGCACATCAACAGTTCCTGTCGCCGGCAGCCACGCGCCACGATAAGCCTTATCACAGCGCTTAAGTATTACTTTATCATTGTTCCTAAGTGTTTCCCTTGAGCTCTGTTGACCCATAGCATAGACTCATCTATTACTAAGAATCCAGAAATTCGATTCTGTTGGTTTCCGAATCACTCCTTGTCGCCAGGCGACGCAAAGCTCTTAGCCATGTGGCAGGCGTGTCAGACCTCTTTAGAAAGTGGATACTCCATCACCCAACCATAGTCTAGCCTTGTTTAGTGGAATATAGTAGCCTTGTTGTGCCCTGTGTCCTAGTTAAATGTGAAAAAATACTAAAATTAAAAAATGGTGTTAAATAGTATAGAACTAGCGTTAGTTTATAGTTGTACAACAACACAGGGATGCTAGGAACAAACCAGTTAAGTAGCGAGTCCCTGAACCTGATAGGTAGCAGCTCAGGTTTAAGATGAAAGACTGTGTGACCAAATTCCTTCAACGATAGTGACCTAAGTATAGGTTATGTAGCAATAAGACCCCGTGTTGTTAATTCCAGGTGCTTCGAGAGACGGGTGTCTCGCCGCCAGAGCTTAGAACTTTGCAGTGCCTGACGTCTGGACGCTAGACCCGTTTCCTCGTGGGTCCCAGCCGCAGCCTCCTGCGTCGGCTATGGCTGCGGCTGGGACCCACGAGGAAACTATGGCGAGCTATGGCGAGCGGACATCGCCTAGAGTAGCAGGCGTGGACGGTTTTTTTTATTACCACATTTTTCTTTTTTAATACCACAATTTTTAAGTAGGGTATCATACCCTCCATCCAACTTACAAGCGTTGGTAAACTTATCAACCTTTTGAGGATCTGCGAGTTCGACCTGTATTGAGAAGTTGTTGGTTAACGTCGTCTCCCAGGTCCGGATCGACTGTACGATCCTGGCGCCCATTATTTTTAAATGTGTTTTGGTATAACCCCACGGTTCCACGGTTTTAGGTTTTTATACGGTTAATCTGGTTAAACGTTAACTTTAATTTTTTTAATAGACCGGGTATTGTAATTTTCTTTTCATAATCCGGACGGTACTGGTTTTATCCTAACTACCCACGACCATAGCTCTTACCGCTGAAATATTAGCTGGCTGGTTAGGTAGTAGAAGGAACAATATTATAAAAGTTATTTAAAATTAAAATTATCATCGACCCGTTGGGTCATTTTTGACTCTTAGGATTTTCTTGTGTTTAAGGGTGTGTAATAGCTTTGTAATAAGGTTAAGATTAATTTAAACAGTAAATTATAGTTGACAAAATTATTAGAAAATTTATTGGAATTTAATTTGAAATTGACCCGTCGGGGCAATTTCGACTGATAGTATTTTTTTTGGTATTTTCGGCCTAATAAATTAAAATGAGTAATGTAAATGATTACTACCTAACTTAATATAAGGAAAAATTGTTACTAACCCCCTATTTAAATAAGAGAAGTGACTTAAAATTTAAAATTTAATTTTATTGTTATGGAACGAATTTAGGGAGTTGTTCTTTTACAATATACTGCCTAGCTGTTGAACATTTTATGGTTTTATTTTACAACAACCCACTGAAGCTTGCGTTTGGAATTTTCTTCCTTTTCCCCAAACTACTGTACTGGGGGTAGCAATGCGCATTTGTCTGGCACAGACTATAATAGCTCGTTAGACTATAATAGCTCGTTAGATTAGTTGTTAAGTCTTAACTATAAGTTAGTTAACTGTTTTTTTATTATTATTAGTATTGACGTCAATAAGTGCCTGTAAAGGTTTACATTGAATAAATAATTTGACTTTGACTTTGACTTTGAAAGGGACAAAATCTCAAATGTAACAATACGAGTACTCATACACTAGGCAATGAGGACAGCAAAAGTGGGAACTGCCAACTGTGGTAGTGGACGTGGATTGCCACGTCTTACCGAATGACAACTGCATATGAGCTCAGCGTGATGGGTGGTGAGCCCATCACCACTCTATGCTGTTGGATGTGCAGTCTTAAGTCTGTTAGTCGCCTTTTACGACACGTAAAGGAAGAGATGTTATTAATATTGTTGTTATGGCGCCAGACTTTAGATAAGACAGTGGTAGTTAGCCAGGCGGACTTAACAACCCCTACCACCAACCAAGCCAAGTACACACGGCGTCAGATCAATCTACCCTAAAATGTCTTATTTCTCCAATGAATATTGATCCTCAGAATTAAACAATAAAGTTCACAATTGATTGTAGAAATTTGACAGTTTTTGGTAGGTTGATCTGACGCCGTGTGTACACAAAGATGTTCTTCTAGGTCCAAGATCGGTGGTTTAGACAATAGACCAAAGAGGCGGTTTGTGTTGTAGTTATGGCCTATTGCTTTTAGGGCGCAAGATTTTAATAGAATCCAACCGTGTCGCGTATCGGTGAAAGAATACTAGCACCCCCTGTCTTCCCTTGGGTGTCGTAAAAGGCGACTAACGGACTAAAGACTATACATACATCCAACAGCATAGAGCGGCGATGGGCTCACCACCTGTCACGCTGCGCAAATGTGCAGTCGATATTTAGTAAAAAGTGGACTATGGTAGAGGACTGCTTTTGCTGTCCTCATTGCCTTGTCTCTGACCCCCTTCGGGGATAATAGTCGTAATTTTAAGTATGTATGTAGGTTTTGATTAGCCTTTGTTTTTGTCTTTAAAGTTTGAGGATCCGTTTGACGCATCACATGTGTATGACGTATCTTGAGTTTCTGAATGCAACGGCAATGCGTTAAACACAGCGAAGGTCGTGTAAAGAAACACTTTGCTTAAAACACTTTGTTTCCATGTGATTCATAAAAAAACTAAAATACTTTAAAAAAAAAACAAAATATTTTACATATTACTATGTATATCTACTATTTATGTTTTGGCTATTATCTGTGTTGTGTACCATATATATAAATAAATAAAAAAGAATAAGAGTACAGTATGTAGAGTTTTCATTCCTCTTACTCTTACAATTAGCAGTTCCAGGAATGAATCATGTGTGTGTGTTTTCAAAAGGACTTTTTTTTTTAGTTACAAAGAACAGGCATTTTCTGGGCAAGATCCGCTTAATCATTGATCTCGTCTTGTACTGTCGGCCAAGATGGATGACAAGATCAGACCCATCCATATAAAAATGAGTTGGTCCAAAAAAACACCTACGCATTGGCAACATTGTATGTTTTTGACTTGTGGTTAGAGAAGTTTTCCAAAACTCACTTTTGCGTTGGTTTGAGTGGACATTTGGTGTTTTTGACAAGTGGTTATAGATTTAGGTCCATTTTCCCATGCGCTTATAAAACCTGTAACTAGTAGTAAGTTTATAGGCTGATGATTACGAGTATATCTAGTAGATCTTAGTTTGCTTTGACAATAAATGCGGTCAATTTAGTGCGTCTTTTGTTTATCTTTTAATATGTCAACGCATAAAACAAAAGACAAACTGTCACAATCGTAACCTCGTTTTCTTATTCTGGTCGCAGCATTGGAGGACTCAATAAGCTATTTTCCGTGACGAAAACGACAAACAACCCTACCATTTGTATGTTATTCATAACTCGTAAGCAACGACTAATGTTTTTTTGCATAACCTAATACGATTTAGTAATTCGTATGTTCAAATGACCCCCTAAAGAGCGCTTTTGTTTTTGCCGCACATAGGTATATAGGTACTTACTACTCGTAGTCGCGCGAATGTAAGGAATACTTAGTAACTGAGGCTTGAGTGACTATGGGCGGATTCGACTAAACTGGATTTAGGTCTTATATCTAGATTAAACGCCGAATTTGAGACTAATCTCGGAGTAAGTCTTATTCCAATTTGGTGAAATTGGACCATAGCAAACAATCCACCGTTACTTCTTAAACAAGTCCATTTTATAACCGTAGATAATTTCCGAAGAGAGCAAAGAGCTCTCGCTCAATAAAGCAACTCTGTGCTGTGCACATGCCTACTTTTTTATTTATAAACAAAAATATCAGAACAATAACTAAAGCATTATTGTTTAGTTATCGTTCTGAGACATAAATATAGAGCCGATTTTGCTTTTATTTTTTTGTAAAAGTATTGAGCTGTAAGGGGCGAGTCAATAATAGAATACTACCATCCCATCTCTTCCCTTGGGTGTCGCAAAAGAGAACTAACACCATAGAGCAGCGATGGGCTCGCGCCTACCACGCTGTGCAGATGCGCAGTTGCAATTCGGTGAAACGTGGACTTTGGCAGTGGACTATTTTTGCGGTCTACATTGGATAAATAGTCGTATGTATGTATGTATTTTTTTCATAAAAAAAAAACTGTTTTTATAGTCGGCATTTTCGCTGTCGAGTACTATGCATGAACTCGTAGTAGGGCCTACAGATATTTCAGTCACGGATTTACGGTACCTCAGGCGCGACAAACGGGCGGTGAGTTCGCAAGCAAATTTTGTGGGGAAAAATTATAGTTACGTGAGCCGACTGACGCTGACTTACATTTTAAACGGGCGGTTTTTAAACGGGCTCGGCTGTTCGCGGAATCCCCTGATGGATGAACGTTTGCTTTAGGTAATGGGTAAAGGGACACATTACATCGTATTGTTTTGTAAAATTCACGCGTTTGCTGCACGCAAATTTTTCACATTTTATTTTAGTCGGACGTTTTATAACTCTTGGTAGCACGGAGCTACCTAAAACCAACTACTTACTTGATTAATTCTAAATTAGTTATTGTACATAGAAAACACACATTTTTATACAAAATCAATCAGTTACTATCATCCTACAGATAACACGTTGTAATTTAGACGAAAACAATATTATGTTTAAATATACTCTAGTATCTAGATGTGCATATTTACGTAATCTTTAAAAAAACACTAAATTGTAAATACTATTTTCTTATAAGGCCGCGTTCACACATAGTTGAATCCCTAAATCACGTACAAATAATTCCGAGGGAGAACTTAGCAATCCGCATCCCTTGTCACGTGTGACGTCAGACAACCAATTTGTTCGTTACCGAGCACGCGAAGGGAAAAATTGAAAATAAATTGACCCCGCAATGGGTCGCCGTGACGCGCGCAATCGCTTAGAATCAATGGAATTACGCGCGCCGCCATCGCGCTTCTATTTACGCTGTATAAAGTCTTCATATGGGTGGCTACAGTATTGGAAATCATAATTGTGTTGTAGTGTTCAATATAATATACAAATATCGTGTCATAACATAAAATAGGATTGGGTCAAAGCCGTGGTGGATTTTGAGTCGCTCCCAACCAACGCAAGAAGGCAATGCGCTTGTAAAGATTTTAGACTTTATCTTTATAGAGAGCCTAGCCTAGGGAGCCTAAGTGGCATAATATAAACGCTTTGGGATAGAATGATGAATGTATGAGATAAGGTATTAGTATACAAGCTGCTCCATTCTTGAGAATTCTCCTCCACAGTTAAAAGATGTTCTAAACATTGTTTGCCCTACCGCCTTATTAATCCTTTTGAACAACAATTTAAGGCCATGCCCAAAAAGGTTTGGACGATTCAAAAATAAGTTTATAGGTATAAACAAAATATCTTTCAAATTAACTTTCACTTTGACCCTTACTATCATGCACGACGAAGTACGTCACAATGGCAATATAAAATCTACCAGAGATTTCGTGTACCATTTCATGAAGCAAAGACCCGAGGGCGAAACGTTTCAGCACACGGTGAATGCGAACCATAAAGGAGTGGGTTAGAATGGATGCTATAATTAAAATTGCTTGCGCTATGGAGCGTTACATTACATGAATATGTTTTTATGAATTGAGCTTTTGTTTAAATTGTACCATTCACGAGAAAGTTACACTACAACACACAAGCTCTGACTAATGTGAACTCACCTTAATGAGACATACAAGTAGTTTAATGTAATAAAAAAATCTATGAAACTTCACGCTTTAGATTGCGCATTGACCTACCTTTTCGCATTCAACCCTATAGTGGGTTGAAAGCGAGAAATGGTGGTTCAGTTTTCATGGCTATGTTAGAATTTTTTAACACAAGAGTACATACAATTAATAAATGTACTACATAATACCGTCTGTGCTGTGTGGTTGGAGCTCATTAATACCAACCGAGATGGGTTCCCTTGAGTGTCGTCAAGGGCGACTAACGGACCAAAGACTGCGCATACATCCAACAGGGCCCTTATTCTGTAACGATTCCTTGTTTCAAAACCACGTTAATTCCTTAAAAAGTTACGATATCTTCCCAAAAAGTTATGCGTTTGACGTTTGTGCGCGGTACGGTTTTAGGTGTGGAATCTAATCTATAGATTGGAATCTATAGATTCCACACCTAAAACCTTACCGCGCACAAACGTCAAACTGTATCGCAATCTATAGATTCTATAGATATATATATAGAATCTATAGATTGCTATACAGAATCAGGGCACAGTATAGAGCGGTGATGGGCTCGCCACGTGTCACACTGAGTACATGTGCCGCTGATGTTTGGTGAATAGACTATCATGGCAGTGGACTACTTTTGCGGTCCTCATTGCCTAGTCTCTGACTAACCCTTCTGGGATAATAGTCGGAATTATATGTATGTAGGTATCTCTACTATACCCTCACACAAACATTTGTTTTTATCGGGATTTCAATCCACTACATTATTTTTGTTCGTAGTTAATAATTATTTCAAAGATAACGAAACGTTGAATAAAATGTCTACCTCAGGCGGGAATCGAACTTGCGTCCTCCGCGATGCGGGCGGCTGCGTTGACCACTCCGCCACCTAGGTATTGGTTTGACTTTATGTTTTTATAGCATCGCCTTATGTAGACATTTTTTCATCGTTTAGTTTATCTTTGAGTTTATTTGAGAGTTTTTTAATTCATAAGTATAATCAAATGTTACGAATTAATAATTATTTCTTTCTAGAATAACCTATAAAATAAGAATTTTAGATAAATAAAATAAGATTCGCGTAACATCAATCATTCCGTACGCAAGCACATGAGAGCTTGCGTACGGCGCGCGGCGCATTCTTCGATGCATGGCGAATGCGTAATCCAATTGCTTCTGAGCGATTCATTTGTTTTGCCTCTAGAGCTTGCGTACGGCGCGCGGCGCATTCTTCGATGCATGGCGAATGCGTAATCCAATTGCTTCTGAGCGATTCATTTGTTTTGCCTCTAGAGCTTGCGTACGGCGCGCGGCGCATTCTTCGATGCATGGCGAATGCGTAATCCAATTGCTTCTGAGCGATTCATTTGTTTTGCCTCTAGAGCTTGCGTACGGCGCGCGGCGCATTCTTCGATGCATGGCGAATGCGTAATCCAATTGCTTCTGAGCGATTCATTTGTTTTGCCTCTAGAGCGTGCAATATATTTATTTTTATATTATGAATATACACCCTTAATTTTTATTCGTTTAAATGAAATTAAGGGTGAGTTCCACCCATGAAACTGAACAACTTTCCTCAAGAAATCTATGTACAAAAAGGCCAAAAAAATCATCAGCTGATCAGCTGACGACAATATGAAATAAAATGAAATATTTATTTGCTATAGAGACACGGTTAACAATATTGGTATTCAAAGACATTTTTTAATAGTGCAGGCGTGCTCTGCTAGTTGCTCAGCATGCAAAAACTTAAAAATTAAATTAAAACAGGACACCTATGACATGATCATTATGTTAATTGGGGATTATACTTATTTAAATTAAAATAGAAAAATAGAATTCAATTAGCGCATAGATAATAAAATAATAAAAATTTAAAACTCTTTCATTCAGATTATGGTAATTATGATTGTTGCATGTCAAAAAACTCCTTCAAATTATAAAATCTATTGTCATTAAGCCATTTTTTTAACATTCTTTTATATAATGTTGTAGGATCCCTGAATGCCAGATGCCAGATGCCAGAATAGTATGGGAGGTCGAAATATTTTTGTCATTTTTGCACATAGGTTTCTTGGTAAAAGCTGTTCAGTTTCATGGGTGGAGCTCACCCTTAATTTCTTTTAAACGAATAAAAATTAGGGGTGTATAATATACTCACGCCTGTTTTCCATGGGAGTAGGTATCTCCTACGGTTTTTGCACACTTCTTTCAAATCCATCAACCTTTTCATGCACGCCCGGCGGTTTTTATATCAGAATAGTGATATTTTAAGCAACTTTCCCAACGTCTCTTGTCGATGGGTGGGAGACAAAATTAAATAACATAGCCTCGAGCTCTTTCGTGCTTCGGAAAGTACGTAAAGTCATTGATAGCGTTTGTTGTTGCAAGATGGTAGCCGTTAAGACTCACTGAAGCGTATTGGTCCAGCGGTGAATTATGTCCTAATATGTGATGCTGTCCATGTGGGGAGACGCCCAGTAGTGGAACGATTATAGACTAGGATGATGGAGTGGTAATAAGGCAAACGAGCGCCTGATGGATTCCGTAGTCTATGGGCGTTGGAAATCGTTGCAAAACGCAGCTCATTCGTCGTTAAGGCTGTGCTGTAAAGTTTTATGTAAGTAGGTCATTAAAATAACAGTTTGAATAACATGTTCAAAGATTATTTTAATGCATAAAGAGTTTTAATTTACTCAAGCGTTTTTTTATTTTCATACTTAATTGAAGTAACCCAATTTATATGTTACGTTTGTTTTAAACACTTGAGTTTCTCAGTGTTCACGAACCCTCTGAAGTTTTGCCCGACTTCATGAAGGGTAAAATTTGATACCTATCGTAATTATTTACCCTGTTAATACAAGCCAAAAGAAAAAAATAGTGACGTTAGTAATTTTTTTCAGTTTCATTATGTAAATTAAACATTTGCCTCATACGTCCTGTTTTCACGGACAGCTTATTTAGCACATCTCTATATTTATGGCTAATAACTGCTAATGCAGTTAGCTTTTTCGTATTTTATATTTGTCGAAATATAAATAACGGATGATTAATTCGAACTCTTCATGTTAATGAAGCTTCTTTTTTAAAATTCGTATTTATATAGGGCGCGAAAATAAGTCTGCAGTGTGTGAACATGCTCTCGAGGGACCCGAACATTACATCAGATTTGACATACTGCAAATACTCACCAAAGAACAAAGATTCATTCATAGGTTGATACGCGAGGCTATTGAAATAAAAAAAAACATCGACATTTCATTAGAGAGGATGGTTGGAATATACCACCTGCCTGGGACCCCATCATACAGGTCATCAAGTCCCAGCCCCAACAGCAACACATTGCAAGACCTAAATATATTGTTAGCTCGTAAATATTGTGTAAACCTGGAACGCACCCGGTTAAATACAAAAATGATTGACGGTAGGCAAATAACTTCTAACTATGAGACGACTAATACCTCAGTCTCCCTATGACTACGGACGGTGTAAAGGGTTCGAAACGTCAGGACTAAAATCAAAACCCTAAAATGTAATAAACGCGAGTTAGATAAAAAAAAGTGTTTCATTCCAATGTGTAGTGCTTGCGTAAACCTTAGAAAACAATAGGTTAGACTCGGTGGCCGACTGGCAAGGGCTTTCAGGCTCCGAATTTCGAGACGAGCTCCCGAAATTCGGAGGCGTATCCGGTAAAATTCCCAAATGAGGCATAAAGTATATCGGATTTTTACTGACTTTTACTCGACAGGGTTTTATTTAAATTAATTTTAAGCAAAAGAACATTCCAGCAGTTTGTACTTACTCACTCTCGGCGGACAAACGACTTTAGGGGTATATTATTTTGTGCAAAAATCGGAGCAGAATATTCTGTATACAAATTTTGCTTCACAGACTAACAAAAAACTTATTCGATGCTAATGAAATTGGAAATTTTCTCTTGGGACTAACCTTGCGTCATAGACACTCACTGCAGACAAAATTCAAAGTGAATTTGCAAGTATAATATATATACCTACTTTCTTAAAAGCGTTCACGTATTATTCATTAAAAAAAAAGTTTATTTAACTGAGTTATTGCGATTGCAACGTTAGGTTCGGCGCAACGTAAATAATAAGACTGTCTGCGATCTTAATCCTCTTTATTATGAGTACATAGCGTTTAAGTAGTGGTAGGAGATGTGTGCGTGTAGGCTATACTGTACACACACTACACGATGTTTATTTTCTATTACAATATCTTTAAGTTGGGCACTCTGGAAGCCAAAAGGAAACCTAACTTAGAATTACTAAAATGGAATTACCGGGATTCGGAGGATATACTCGTATGTTATATTATATATTGGCATGTTTAAAATAAATGTAATTAATAATAATATTGTAACTTTTAATGTATTGCTCACTATTGTTATTAATAGAGTTGGTAAACGCATAGATTTATTATCAGGCATTGTTTTCCAATAGAATAATTTTTTCATAAAAATATTGTAGGTACCGCTAATGTTTAAATTGTTAGTTCACTTGTTAAGATTCCCACATGCCAGACTTAGCCTTGTGTGGAAATTTTAGTTTATGAAACCTATGTGTAAATGTCTTGGAAATAAAGAATTTATTATTATTATTATTATTTAGATCTCTGTATTTCACAAGATGCATGAAAAGTTTCATTAAAGTTTGCTCATTGGTTTGTAAAAATTTGAACTTTGAAGTTTGTATGTGTACAATCTATACTATTAGATTGTATTCGTCTTTGTAATATGTATATATATGTATCGGCTCGCAGCTGACACAATCCCGTCTTCCTCCTGCGGCGGTCGGTGAACGTGTGGGGGGGACACACGTTCACCGACCGCGCGACCTGCGGCTTGTGTCACCCGAGACGACAGATTATATATGTAATAGCATAGACAAACGTGTGTGTATGTTTGTACAAATAGAAGGTAAGTTCGTATACACTACATCCCTTCCTTTTTATGATTTTAAAAGAAACACGTCATCTAATGACTTAAAATATAATTATTACTTTAGTCGCTTGGGACCATAACACAGCCTTATACATAATAGAAATCTTATATGCCTAAGAATTAATCTATTTCGTAATATTCATTATTATTATTATTATTTTTTTACTGTCGTCCACTACTTTCTACTGTTCTTCTACTTTTTTAAATGAAATTATATTTCTTGGAACCTGGTATTCTGTTTCATCATTACGAAGTTCAATATCACCATTCTTATTTTTTCCTACAGTATGCTTACTTATTGCTCATATTTTATTCTTTAAACACACCCTAGCTACAACACTCATTTTAAAATTTATAGCATGTCTTTTCGCATCTGCGTACTCCTCCCTTTTTCTTTCATTACTTTATCATTATATTTTGTTTTTACTTCCTCTGTTTTTTTTAATATCCAATGATATCTGCACTTTTTATTGTATGATAAATAAGATAATAATAAAAGAATTATCCATTTAATCTAGAATTACTTTTTAGTTACTTATTCTCTAAAATAATCATTACAACTACAATGTTATCAACCTTGCCATATACTTCCATTACTTGCAAGTAAATAATGTACAGTCACAAGCAAAACTATGCAAACAATTGTAACTCTTAATACAATAGAATAAGAGTCAAAGTGCATACACATTGATGCTTGTGAGTGTACCTGCTACAGAGCAGAGGGTACTCTTCTAATGCAGGTATTGCATACTTATATCTTTTAATTTTAAATTTACTATTTATGAGTTTTTTTACAGCATTAAAGGTTATGTTTACCTTGAACACCTTAATTCTAAATGAATTCTCGTAATTTAATGTCTTGCTCGCAATTTAACTCAAACTTCCCAATTTAGTGCAATTCTCGAAATGTAATACTAATTGTCTGTTCTTATTGTCATGTAAAGATTGTACTGTGTCAGGTGTGCTTCATCAAACAAATAAATTAATAAATATCTCATTTCAATGCCACTCTCGAAATTTAATGCCAATCTCGCAATTTAACGCAAACGCAATTTAATGCCAATGTCGCACCTTAATGCCGACCACGCAATTTAATGCAAACGCAATTTAATTCAAACGCAATTCAATGCCGACCTCGCATTTTAATGCAAATGCAATTTAATGCAAACGCAATTTAATGCCGACCTCGCAATTTAATGCAATCGCAATTTAATGCCTATCTCTCAAACGTCTCGCTATAAAAACAGATCACTGAAATTGAATCATGTAACTACTCTCCGTATTACTAATATTTTATACTGGGCAACGGTAGGGTACCTAATCATTCCTTGCCCCAGACAGTTTCACAATAATAATTGTAACCAAGTATTTGCAAGAAGCTACTTAAACGATCAAAGTTATTATTACTAAGCGATCGGATATTATTACCAAGCCTTAAATTATAGATAAATATGAATTAGTCAATGAACAAATGGCTTTACGGGAGTCTATTGCGGCATAGATACTCGTTCACTGGCAATATCGGTAATCATACATATTACAGTGTCGACAAACGGTTGTCAAAATAAAATGACTAACTAGGTTAAGGAAAGGTATTTAATGAACTTTATTAATAGTGCTTCTGTATCGTATATATTAACTACAATGAAGCAATATTGGCGCGATTGGCGCGAATAGAATGAGTGATCAACACAGGCGATCAACCAAATACTGATCACACCACCACTCGCCCCTGACCACGTAAATAAAGAAGCCTCCGCATAATAAGTTCACCGACCAGCACTAGTCAGGTCAATATTAAAGGTATACCTATATCTTACACGCCACAAAATATTCCCCAGTGAGTTACGAACCTGTATTATGAAAGGTGAAGAGACACCAACCGTTATTTCATTTGTTTCAGTGTTGTAATGTTAAACTGAATATTAATATCAAAATTAATTATTTATATTTTACTTTATTACCAGTGCCCGCTCGCGACCCCGTCCCCGTGAACCCCCTGTACCCCGGGACGAACCCCCAATAACTTCCCGCACAAATCCTGTCCCGACAATCGCAAACACAACAAAACAGAATCAGCCAAATAAGCGCAGCCGCTACTTAGCGAAAAGCGGACTATGGCAGACGACTACCCCCCCGCGGTCCTCACCGCCCAGTCTCCGACCAACCCGTCGGGGACAACAGCCGTGACTATATGTATGTATGTCACTATGTACATACATTAATATCTCTTTCCTTTTTTGTTAAGGACTCGAACCCGCACCCTTCTTACCTTCCTGGTCAGGTGTACTAATAGCTATGCACTCGTGGTTGTCCGGGAGGCGCAAATTCATCAATTTATTTACTTTTACTTTGAAAGCCAATTAAATAAAATGACATTACTTTATTTGCATAATATGAACAGGGTAGAAGCAGAGATATTTTTACTTTTATATGCTCATCCCCCTCAGCTAGCTATGGTACATGTATGGTAAGTATGCCAAATATACCATGCAAAAGTACACTAACATATAAAAAAAAAATTAACCACATTAAAATATACCTATCTAATTCTAATAGGACTTAAGGTCCTCAAAGACCTAATAGTAAAGGACCAAAAAGCTCACTCAGAACTCATAAAAGATTACTCTTTCCCCCTACCAACTATTGGCAGCATAAATACTTAATAGGCAAAATTTTCTTTCAGATTTACCTTTAAAGATTTAATAAGTATTGACTTTAGTTCATTAGTTTAATCTAATCTAGTTTCATTACCGACCAACGTTGCCTCCTATATAGAAGGCTCAAGCCAACATAATTCAGTAGAATTGTAAACTTAGTAAAAGGTGCTTCACCAAGCATTATTCGTATGAGGCTGGGTGTGTCCATGTCCTTTAATGAAATGAAATTTTCGAATCCTAAACATCAGTTCATGTTTCCTTTCCATCCTCTAAGTAGGTAGTATAGCTATTTATTATTTCCTAATGATTTTCATATTTTCTTTCAAATTAATTCAATTTGTTTTTTTTATTATGAAAATTAGTACATACTTACTTACTTCGTTCTTTATGAAGTCAATAAGTACTCTATAAATTAATAGAACTTTGGTTAGGAGCCTATCGCCTCTTCATCTATATCAATCAATTCCAAGCATCATACTTTGGACTTACTTAATGAAATTAAATATTTTAGAATCTTTCTTACTTGAACTTCCCTAAAAATGTCAATTCAGTACCCGGATATTATAGATACTACAAACCATAATAGTTATAATAACTTACACTCTAGGCCTTGGCAAATCAATTCAAGTTGTTTTCCTAGGAGTAATTATTCAATAAAAAAAACTAAGTATTACTTTAGGTAGTGAACTACGGTTTAGCTTTTATCATTTAATCAAATGAAGATTATATTCTTTAACCATTGTCTTCTAATGTAGGTAACCATATTACTAGATTTGACCTGTTGCCTTAGCAAAACAATCCAAATTAAGTTTTCTTAATAAGGTAATCATTCAACCTATCCCTTTTAGGTAGTGAACTATGATTTAGCTTTTATCAATATAACCTTCAACCATTGTCACTTGGACACTCAAATTTTAATATTAGGCAACCTACTGATTCCCAGTAGGTGCACTCCAAGCAGGCATACGCAGTTTGGTTAGGATTGCAAGGTCCATGGACCCCCAACGTGCATTCCTTTAGGCAGGGTCCACCTACGTTCTCAACTGACCCTGTTTGCTCAATAATATTAGTTTAATTTTACTATTAAAATGAATGGTTAACTCGCGGGTTTGAAGATAGCAGTTTAGAACCTGATCTAGGTTGGGTGTCGTAAAGGCGACTAACGGACTAAAGATTGCACATACATCCAAAAGCAGAGAGCGGCGATGGTCTCACTACCTGTCACGCTGAGCACAGTCATGTGCAGTCGCTATTTGGTAAAAGTAGACTATGGCAAAGGCTGCTTCGGAGGTCCTCATTGCATAGTCTCTTACTCCGAATCCTTCGGGGATAATAGTCGCGATTATGTGTATGTATGTAGTTAGTAAGTACCTATTACATTGGAACCGGATTTCCAAATTCCCTTCCCCATCATTCAATAGAAGGACATTCATTTAATAGAAGGTAATTTTTCGCCACAAAACAACATACAAATAAATCTAAGAGTACCCACATAATTAAGCAAATAAAAAATGTAAAAAGCCAGCAACGCAAATGAATACAGCGATTGGTGGCATCTGCGACACTGCGACATATCTTTAAATAACACGGATGCTTAAATGAACGAGCAATTAGACATGTGTTGACTTGTAATGGCGGTTGTTCTGGCCTCTGATTGGCCCGCTCGCATTTTTAAATTTTTTTTAGCTGGCTATCCGTATTTTTTCTCTTTTATAGCAGAGCTCTTTCATTTTACGATGCTACAAAAATATTTTGATGTACGTAGGTATGGCGTATGGAGGCAATTCCCAGTGACGTTAATTTAAATTGGCTTGATGAAGGCATATAAATGTGCTATTTTACTTTAATAAAGCAATTCATTAATTACTAAGACTGTTAATAAGTGGTATACCTCACTTTATCAAACAAAATTTTTTAAAATTAATTTATTTGAATAGGATAGCCGACAACCGACAAGACATTAATTAAAAACAAGTAGGCAAGTGGACACACGTAATTTATTTTTGACGATTCAAAAGTGATGAATAAAAATCCAAGTCATAAATAAAAAAAGATTTTGGACGAATCAAAAGTTCTTTTTAATAAGTATCATTAAAAAAAACAACTTTTGATTTTTCTTTTTCATTATCATTTGGAGTTTTAAACACTTTTCTTATGTTATGTGGTATGAACTGTTTGATTTCAATGTTAACAAGTGTATTTAATTCCTATAATCATGGAAGTTAATTAGAAATCACCATATTTCAAAATGTAATACACCGAAAAAAAAACAAAATAAAAAAAAACACCTTTATTGAATCCACCATCACATGATTGTTAATTATATCCTAACGTTTCCAACTCTTTATAAGTTACCAAAAGCGTAATTACGTATGTTACGACTTCCTTATTTTACCAGACAACGTTTTGTTTTCCCACTTATATTAATAAACAAAAAGTTTAACTCCAGAAAAGTTCCTAACAAATTCCAATTGCATTTAATCCGAACCAGTGAACTCCCATACATTAGGCCCATACAGCCTGAGGTTGCGAAGTTTTAATTAATTTATGCATTTAGTTGTTCCTAACAATTTGGCCGATGCTACTTTTCACTATTAGCTTAGTTAGCTTATTATTTAATTAGGCCGTGTAACAGGGTAGTGGTGGGTTAATAATCGTTGAGGAGAGATATCCCCTTGTCTGCTACGGCCATTTTGAAAATTTATAGGCGCATGTGTTCAACTGCTGATGAAACAGAGAGTTTGATCTGTTTTGTTCTGCTAATGCGACACACGAGACATAGGGATAGATTATTTCTCCCGAAATGTAAGCTCGAGATGTTTAAACGAAATGCCTATGTTCAGGCGATAATAATATTTAATAAGCTGCCTGATGAGATAAAACAGTTGCCGTATTATATGTTTAAAAATAAGTTAACAGCTTGGCTATTAGAGCATTGTTTCTATACAATTAAAGAATATTTAAATTCTAAATAGACTTATTAAACTGGACATAATGTAACACACTATTAATATGTAGTAATTGTATGTTATTTAATGACTTGTTTTTGTATTGATTTGTATTAATTTTCATAGATAATTTTAGACTTTTAGTTAGGATATTTTTTTTGACATTTTATTTTTATCGTGATATTTTTGACTTATTAATTAACCTTATTGACATTTTTAACCTCTTTATTAAAGTTTGAATTTTTGCAATTAAGGTATCTATTAAGTTACGTACAGAGATATATTATCTGTGGTTATGATTGACTTCGACTTTGAAAAATTGACATTTGCATGCTGTTTTATAATGGCTAAACATGTGCACATTGTAAATTTTGTACCAACCGTAAATTACCGTGTTTTTGGCAAATAAATGATTATCTTATCTATCTTATCTTATCTTGTTTGGCAAATGAGTAGATTGCAGCAAAATATAGTATTTTACTAACATAGTCGTAAGGAACACCTACTAACCCATGGATCTGTGTTACTTATCTCTTCATTTACCCAAAATAGGTATAAGGACAACCTTGTCCCTATTTGGGGTCGGTGCAGTATGTCTTCTTCTTCCATTCGTCCCTATCAGCCGTCAGTTCTTCGATCACTCCTTTCTTCACCATATCATCTTTCACGCAGTCCATCCATCTTTTTCTCGGCCTACCTCTCCCCTTGTGTCTATCCACAGTCATGCTAAACACTCGCTTCGTTAGATAGCATTTATCCCTCCTCATTAAATGTCCATACCAAGACAATCTCTTTCCTCTTAACTTCTCTGTCACTGGTGCTACTTTCAAGCTCCCTCTGATATGTTACTTATCTATTTTAATAAAAAACCGGCCAAGTGCGAGTCGGACTCGCCCATGAAGGGTTCCGTAACAGCAAGTAACATTAACATCATATAAAAGTTCTTGTAGTTCGTTGTAACTTTGATCGATGTTTTAATAACAGTGTATTTGTTTTAAATTAATTAATTCATGACGTATTAGAAAAAAACTACTTACTAGATCTCTTTCAAACCAATCTTCGGTGGAAGTTTGCATGGTAATGTACATCATGAGTTATTTTTAGTTTTATCATTCACAATTTTACCAATTTGGAAGTGTCTCTCGCGCAAACATCGTTCGCGTCAGGACGTTAGTCTGAAATAATAAAAACTTTTACATAATCATTTATTAACTAATTTATTCTTTATTGTAAAAATATAGTTAAACTCGGACTCAATGTCCTGATGTATTCTCTACCAGTTTCGAGATACTTTTAATTTGGTCACCCATCCGGTTTGTTACATGTGTGCTTCATTAAGCATCATTATACTTCGCGCAAGCCACTGCACCATCGAGCTCCTTTTTATTGTGAGGTACTATATTTGGATGGGTGACCAAATAAAAAACATCTCGAGCTCCTCCGTGCTTCGGAAGGCACGTTTAGCCTTTGGTCCCGGTTGTTGTCGTAATGACAGTCGTTAAAACCCACCAACCCGCATTGGGCCAGCGTGGTGGGTTATGGCCCAATATCCCCACGTGCTATTGGCCACGTGGGAGGCCTATGCCCAGCAGTGGGACGTTAATATTAGGCTGATGATGATATTGTTTATATAAATCAAACTTTGCCGTGTGTGTAGAGGCTTACTAAAAGAACTAACAATCCCTCTCTTCCTTGTGTGTAGTAAAAGACAACTAATGGAGTAAAGACTTCTCATACATCCAACAACATAGCACGCTGCTATGCGATTCTCTAAGCGACACATAGACGCTGTGAGCTTGCCTGTGATCATTGAGGCTGTTTTACTTACAGAATACCGAATTTATACCTACAAGAAATGTCAAAGAAGTGATTTCCTATCACGCCGCTTACAGCCGTGCGGAGCTAGTGTCGAACAACGTTGAAAATTATTGGAAGAATACCAATGGTACACTCACCGCTGTAGCAGACGCTGCTACCAAGGCTTTATAGATGTTTGCGCTTAGAGAATCGCACTTCTGAGCACATATACAGTTGTAATTCGGTTAAAAGTGGACTATATAGGTCCTCATTGCCTAGTCTCTGACAACACTTTGGGGATAATAGTCGTGACTGATTTTATGTATGTACCTACAGTAGAGAGCAATGAATCAGGGTAACTTAAACAAACCTATTAAAGAAACCCCTATAAATCTCGGAAACTAAGAATGCTAGCTTAATTAAATAAATTGTGTTTAATAGACAATCAAATACTTCTAAATGAAGGTGTTAAAACTTCTTAGTTATTGTATTGAAAAGTTGGTGGAACTTGGTATACAGCATGCCAAATCGCAGTAAGTGGAAGCACGAGGAGGTAAGACAAAGTATTAAAATTCAAGAAAATCGTAATGTTGTTTAAAAATGTCATGTTTCCTATTTTTCTGATCGAAAATGAACAAAATATCTGTCTATTATATAATAAGATAAAAATTATTTAGTTTCTTGGAGAATAATGAAAAATAGGTATTTTTAGTACGGAAAAGCGTTCAATCGCCGCGTTTGGCGTTTTTACAAGCTTTTATTTGACTTCCCCTGTGTGTTTGTGTGGGATAAAGGCGAGATTACCAGTTTTTTTCATTATCTATGTCGGGAAGGCAGAGTCAGAACGCTCTATTTGACCATCATAAGAGGCGCGTATTGGGTTCATCGTGTCGTGTTCGTGCTATGGGCGTCTTAGGTACAATCACTCACACAAGTACAAAGTTTAACAATTGTTTATTATACTACGTTCATTTTATAAAAGTCACTTAATTAATAAAAGAGTCATAACACAATATGAGCTTAGAACAATTATCCTTTAAACTAAACTATCATGGAAATTAAACTAAACAATCAGTCACACACAAGCCCGATATAAAACTTAACTTAGACTAAAACGGTAACGAATCCGTGGTTCGCGGGACACAGGTCACGGGACGCACCCAGTCTCGACCGCCTCTCAGAATATAATGCTCTCAACCAAAATAAGTTTAATTCACTAGGTACCCGGAGCCACGGCTACGTTCGGCAGTAATACACTCTGCCCCGTTTCTAAGAAACAAACACATCCTTTGTTCCCAAACTCTGATAAGAGTTAATGTTGTTAATATAAACATTGGACTAGGAATGCGAGGCGCCCGCACAGGCGCCGATAACTACACGCTGGCTAAACCGGCGACGCTAAGATGCTTTGCGCCGACAAAATGTAGTGACCGTAGTACATTTTATTACTATAATTTAATTAGTATTTAATTGTCTATTAAACACAATTTATTTAATTAACGTTTCCGAGATTTATAGGTTTCATTAAGTGAACCGGAATCATAGCTCTCGAGTGTATGTAAACTAATGCTTTCAGCATAACCAGTACTAAAACGTCATATTTATATTAAACCAACGCAATAAGAATACTTGAAACCACCACGAATCACCGTTACCTTACAATAAATTGCATAGCGACCCTCCACAAATTTGGGCTAAGCTTTATTATAGTCATAATCCCGAGAAGATGGTCGTTATTACCCGCTCACGGTGCAAAAATGGCACAACTAGAAAAAGTTTTAACTACGCAACTTTCCCTTTGAGCCGGGTTTAACGACTACACCGGGGTATTCCCGATACTTATTTGTTTCGCACTCTGTTTCGGGACACTTCTGCCCTCACTTTTCACGTGACGTTAAGCAATTTTCGCGAGCAAGTTTAGGGTTGTGTTGGCAGATAAAGTTCTTTTTCTGTGTACTTATCTATAATGTCGTTGTTGAACTGATGAGCTGTAAACTTAGTTTTAAGTGCTGGTTTATTGCGGTGTTTTTGTGGTGGTTTAAGGTAGGTTTGCTATAAGTTAATTTGTAACCTCATAGTTTGTGGTAGCTAATCAGCTTATAAAAGTGGCATTGCTGCCACAGGCCTTCCCACCATGGATCGCTCAGGAGCAGTTTACCAGATTCTCAATTCACCAGATTCGCTACTTACCAAATTTGCAATTTACCAGATTCGCAACTAACCAGAAGTACAATTGAAAATAAAATACATTAAAAAAATATTTTCAAGTAACAACAGAAATGAATTAAGGCCAAAAAATTAAGAATAATAATAGTAAAATGAAGATCAAAAATGGAGAGATTGGGCCATTAATAATCACCAACGACTTACGACGACAACCGGGACCAACGACTTTCGTGTTTTCCAGAGCACGGAGGAACTTTTTTTTATTCTACTACGAGTAAGCGATACGATAAGGCCGAAGGTGGAAGCGCTTTACCCGGAATCCTTAACCAATAATGAACGGGCTATCTTATCTCTAAATTGTCGGAAAACAACAATGCTATAAACATTGTTGTTATGGCGACAGACTTAGATAAGATGGTGGTAGGTAGCCAGGCGGACTGAACAGCCAACCAAACCATGCACACAAAGATGTGCCCCCTTCTGGGAATCGAACCCGAGACCTCTGGGTCTGAGTTCGAGATGTTTCTAATTTGGTCGCCCATTAAGTGACCTGGCGCGGCATTGCAAAAGTTGCTTGGCTTAGTAAAATAGCAAACCAAACGCGATGCATGATTATAACTCTGCTAGTGTTGTGCTTGTGGTTGGGTGTTGTTTTAAAAGGGAAAAGTTAATTGGTACACCCAGGTTATTCACACAAAACTCTCATGTTATAAACCTTTTAACGTTTGATGGACTATTACCAAAGAGAAAATTTAAAAGTCTTTTTGAAGGGCAACATTGAAACTATAAAAGCGCGTTTACCCTGCATCTCACGAGTTCACGCCACCAACCTTCCGAGAGGTAAAATAAACACTTTGCCGGTAACACCTATGATATTCCGCCGAAAGTTCGCTGATCATAAAACGGTAAGTCCCCCCCTTCGAATGAAATCGAAAGTCAACTCTATCACCTCTAAATAGAGTTCCACATGCTGTGCTTCATCGTTTTCGTATGCAAAAAAGAAAAGCACCTAGTATGTAATACCACAGTATAACTAAAGTAGTAGGTTGTCTGTACAGACTGATGCCACATTGAGTTTAGGCCCAAAGGTATCAACCCGCTTAGGTACGGCTATTTGCACTATAAAATGAATGACCTTAATTTACTAGTGTTATGTGTAGGTATGTGTATATACTTATAATAATACGGTACTTGACATAAGTGTCAATAAATATGGATAGGTAATCAATTTATGGTGGCAACCAAACATATGATTTAGACAGTTAAAATATCTCGGTTACAACCAATCGCTCTATATTTTGTTAAGTCCGAACCACTGAATCTACCAACACTTTATATTTTGAGAGAGCCTTCAACTTTGAAGAGCTGTCTAGACATTCAGAAAGCATTTTTTTCTCCTTACTAATATGATATTTAGGCTAAGTAAGGTTTAGCAAGCATAAGTGACAGTGTAATTTTACAATAATGTAGACACAATTTCGTACGCCTTACCTTTCAACTGTGGCCGCGTACTGATCAGTGCTCAATGAATATAATTTATATTGTGTCCGGTGGTGCCAAGTTCTAAGTGATAATAAAATTCGAGTCTAGTGAAACCAACCCGTGTGGGGATACCATGCGAGCTACCATTTCGGTTACACCACTGTGGTAGGGTCGGGTTGAATTTTCACGGGCCGTGGGCGCGGCACGCGTGAAATTGTGGTGTAATGAAACAGTTCCCGCGGGACGGCGGCCTCCAAAATATGAAACGTGCTGTCATCGTGTTGATTGAATTTGTCGCAGGCGGCGGCGCGTCGGACCTCGTTTGTCACTAGAAATAACGGACATTTTTAGACCGGTGATGGCGTGTGGGACCTAAGTGGGGCAAGGTTGATAACCTTTCCTGGTTGGTTTTCGATTATGGCGTGAATTACTAATTCATTAATTTTCGTATTATGCGCTACAAGTAAGTACTTGGATTTCATCTCACCTGTAGGCTTACTCTTGAAACACAATTGCATTAGTCAATTTCCAATCACAAATCTAAAAAAATGTCAAATGGCACTTTTGTAAGCGACAATAGCGCCACATTGGAATTAAATTGCGTGGAAATTGATTGAAGAAATTATTATCGAGATGGCGTTCCGAAATTATCTTTACTTATCCCAATATCGATACATATTAATCAACATATTAACACACACAATATATTAATCGCATTGGAATTGTATTGAGAATGAGTTTGCGTTCAAGAGTAACCCCCCTGATCGTGAGACAATAAGGTCGAAGTGGAAGCGCGCTTCACCCGGATTCTTACACCACTGAGGAACTCGCAATCTTATCTCTAAACTTTTGGAACACAACAATGTTATTTAAAACTGTTGTTATGGCCCCGGACTTTAGATATTTATTTATTTATTTATTTATTCATATGTTGCTATCATGTACAAAAATATAAAAGATGTTACAAAGTGATGTCTTAGGTAAAGTACATGACCCAGTTAGGGTATTGCAAACACAAACACAATTTAATTACTTAAAAAAAATACATAAAAAGATTATAATCATAACAATAAAATTAAATAAACATTTTATAAAAAAAAAACAAATAAACATAAACTTAAAATTAATAACTTTTATTAAAGTATTCTTTTAAACTATAAAAGGTATTTCTTTTTAAAAACTTATTTAGTTCACACTCATACTTTCTACCCTGGAGGGCCTTTATGGAGTTAGGCAAGTGGTTGTGGATGGTAACAGCCATATAGTAAGCGCCGCTTTTATACAGTGTGAGATGCGGTGTGGGTAGGACAAGATCATTTTCGCGCCGCGATGCATAACGTTTCGACATGTCACCGATGCGTTGAAAATATTTACTGTGTACTCTCACAAATCGGCACAATTCATAAATATACACGCTTGTAACGGTCAGTATATTCAATTTTGCAAATAGCATTCTACACGAGACTCTTGGTGCTGTTAATGTTATTATTCTGAGACATCGTTTTTGAGCGACTGATACTGCATGTACATCGGTCGAGTTGCCCCAGAGGATGATGCCGTATCGTATCCAGGCGGCGGCATGGCTGTGGTAAGCGGTGAGAGCGCAATCCTCGTTCGTGCTTTTACGTAGTTCACGCAATGCGTATGTAAAACTACTAAGTTTATTAACCACGCACTCTACGTGTTGCTTCCATGACAGATTCGAGTCCATGGTAAGTCCAAGCAGTTTAAAAGATTTAACTTCCTCGATCTGTCGCTCCTGTCGGGATATTCTAAGAGGTAGTTCCGCTCTCTGATAAGATGGTGGTAGCTATCCAAGCCTTAGCACCAACCGATATCTAAGTTTTGTGACAAGTATCTGAATAATAGGTACTTAAATACGCTTTTGAATCAGAAGGTAAGTATTTATCGTTATCTTAGGTGATGCTTGTACAAGAAAAATTACCATTTAAAGATAACATGATCCAAACTAAAATTATAATTACGAAAGTGACTTTGCTTGTTTGTTACGCTTTCATTCATAAACAACTAAACCGATTTAAATAAAAATCGGTATATACCGCTACGCTGCGCTTCGCGATTGTCTTAAATTTTTAACCTATCACGTGACCTACGGCTAAACATTAATTTTTTTATTAAACAACCATTGGTGGCCGGATAGACACTTTGAACATGAATTGAGAAAATGCTTAGCTTCGCTTGCCGCAGTGCCATTTTAAAATGAACATTAAACTTCAGTAAATTCTAAGACACTCTTATACATTATGCGAAATAATGATTTCACGCTTCATATAATGTTGACTGCGCGAACACAAAAATAATTAGCTACATTTGGGCTGTTCCCCGGAGGCTAGCCACCGCTCTCCGTTTGCAACGATCTTGTACCACATCTTTAGCTTTTTGACATTTATCCTTTATGATATTTAGGTACTCTACGACATTGTTTATACATGCTCGTTGGTTCAAGGTACCGGAATAAGTGTAAGTTCCTTGGGGTACCCCCGCTTGAGCTGCCACTTGACACACTGACCTTTCACGGGAATGAAAATTCGATTGTGAAATTGCATGGTAATGTTTTTTTTATATACAAAGACCGGCAAATGATCCGATGTTAAGTGGAAATGAAGTCCAATCGCAAGGACAACTGGTGCAGCGTAAGAGATGTAGCATCAGTCACCCTCACGAAGTGCGACAAAGAAACGAGTCACCAAATTTCTTTGTGCGTGATGGAATATTAGAGACTGTAAATTGGTGACTCCGGAGAGCAGCACGAGTACTCCTACGGAGAAAGGGAGAAGGAGGGATGAGGTCAAAGAGTTCTTCAGAGCACTCGCCATGGTATAAACGGTAAAAGACGCTGAGTGACGCAATATCTCTACGCAATTGCAAAGGCTCGAGAGTGTTAGTGACGTCTGCATTGCCAATAATGCGCACAGCGCGGCGCTGCAATCTGTCTAAGGCATCTAAGGCAAGAAGGTACTTTGCGGAGCCGTCCCAAAGGTGAGAGCAATACTCCACGCAAGACCGCATTTGTGTCTTGTATAATAGACACCACTGATCAGGCGTGAAGAATCGCGAAATTTTTTAAAATAATACTGCTCTAAGAGATGACAGTACGCCCTCAGATCGGAAAACGTTCCCCGATGTCTTCCTTTTCCAAATTACAATTTTAATTTCACTCCCTCGCCACACAGTTTTACTAAAAGAATTAAAAGGCAAAGAACAAATGAAAAGTCTACCATTTATTTAAGGCACGGCAACAGAAGACAAATCATCTTTATACATAAACACAATAAAAATAATATACACAGTTAAATTTGCATTGCGATTGCAGCCGAGCACGGCGCTTACTGGATATAAATAACGTGCACACATAACAAACAAAAAATAGCAGCAAACTTTAACTTAGTTAAAAGCAGTTTTGTCAGTTCCGTCCTTATGATGTGTAATAAAGTCCCTTGAAAGCCAAAAAATGGGTTTCCAAATGAACTTTAACACGAAAGCAGTAAAAACGTTTTCGGCTCAACAAATTTTCACGAAAATGTAAAACGTGCCAATTTTATTGAGTATCTCTTTATTGCCCCGGGCAAGACATCTGTTACGTGTACTTCATCGGAGTGACCTAAATCCCAACTTGACTAACTTGTATTTCAAATAATGCATTAGGGGAACTTCAACTTTATGTTAATTGCTACAAAGCTCTTTGTTAAATGTTGCCAATATTATAACTAATATCTGAACCGTTCGAAAATAGTATTGCGTGGTGTCTGTGGTCTGTTTCTTTGTATCCATTCACAAAATGTGATAGAGGTTGAACACACTTTATTTAAAGAAACCACATCGCATAGGTGACACGGGTAAAAGGAAATGCCCCTTTGAGTCAAAAAATATTTATGAAATGAAAACGATAATTTCTCGAACTCAACTGCCATTTTTATAATAGTATTTTATAGTTAGGACTGTTAGAAAGCAACTTTGTTAAATAGAGGAAAAGGAACACCGACGTTGTTTCTACATTACAGACAGGGTCGGATGTTACATGTGTATTACCTATGAAGGATTACCACGTTCGGGTGGTGTTAGAATACGTATCGATGCAAAATATCGAGTGGTTTGAAATAATGTCTTCAGCAGCGGCAGTTTCGACAGACGTGTGCATATTACAAAGGATGCGGAGCGCTTTCCAAAGTAGACCGAGAGCTGTATGCATAAATTAGTTAATGGGTTATACTTTAGCGTATATATTTAAAGGGTTTTTAGTTATCCTTTTATGCGCTCACTATACCGTATCAGTAGTTTAATGGCTATAGCCTGACCGCAACCGCTGTACCGCGCCTTAGGTATGCGCGGGTGGTGGGGGGAGTGGGAAGTAAAGAGCATGAACTCACATGAGATTCGTAGTGTCAGATAGATCTTACGATATCGAAGCACAGTTCATTGAAGCTTTATATTTACGAGTATAATTACATCCAATCCGTTTTTGTCCGGTATGATTTTTAGATAAGTACAATTAAAGAACCTTTATAAATGAAATAAATCTTTAATTCTTGGAAATATAAAATCTTTGTACCCATTTGTTACATGAAAAGAAAAAGAAAAAGTGACTGTCATAGAAACCAAAAAATTAAAAACTATTTATTAGGTAAATAAATTACACTGACTATTCTGACATAGATTCTGTTTCAACTTCACTTTCCTTTGACTATTGGAGCTTGAATCAGAGTAATCCTGCAGATTTATTATTATTGGCTCAATAATATCATCGAACCTATTGTCGCGATCCCAGTAATCGTTTTCATTTTTTTGAACATGGTCATCACATCTCTGCCATTTTTCTGCCGTGAACTCCGAAAACAATAAATTCAGTACGTTTATCTTTTCGTCTAGAGAAGAATTGATGGTTAAACAAACTTACCTGAAGTGAAGTTTGACCGTAATTGTACGAGACGTTGCATCCGAAGAGATTTATATTCACAAGGTAGTCCACTCTTCAATGTACCAGGCATCCAACACATATTAAGAGCTATCTAAAAGAAATTTTATAAAAAAAAACATAAAACGTTACCCATAGTATAGACACAGGCGCCATCTAGTGAATACCAACCGAGTGCACGAGTTTGTCACCCGCGCTGTCATCGTCATTCACTTTTAGAGCTTTTTTGCAAAATTAATTTATATGGGGCCAGCATGTAAGGGAAGGGAGGGATCTTTATATAAATCTCTTCGGATGCAACGTCTCGTACTATTACGGTCAAACTTTACTTCAGGTAAGTTTGTATCAATTGTACTTCGACGTTGCATCCTCGAGATTTATATTCACAAGGTAGATGTTTAGAACACAAATTTTGCGAAATAATTTAAGTACCTATATGATTTAATTCAACTATTATAATTGAGTATTTACGAGTATAACCGATTAAATATAATTAGGTACCATATTAGTACAAACCAGTATGATATATTATAATGAATGATAAGCTAGAAATTAATCAATGTAAATAGCCGCTGCAAAGGCATTATCGTCATTCTCAATGGTAAGGGGTCGATTGTAAAACCGTGCAAACACCAAAGAATTACCAGTCCATCCTGCAGTTATTGAAAGGCCTTTTCTGTTTGCTGCCGAGGTGGACGTGGACGCGTGTCTTACACGTGTGTGCTGAGAATAAAGAAGTGTCAATACCGCTGTTAAATAGGGTGTTTTTAAACTAACGACTTAATGTAGAACTAGTTACATTATGAATAGGCTTCAGGTGAGCAATAACCTTTCCGTTCTAGGTTTATCTCTGTAAACTTTAGTCATATCTAAGTAGGACAGTAATGTTTTTGCAGGGCAGATCTCAATCTTATTTAGAAAAAATGGTATAAATAAACAAGGCGGTCGTCGCCCTGGAGCAGATGTTTTAATTAAATCATCCACAATGGTTTCGACATAGTTATTATTTATTTTTAAATTAGAAATTCGAAGATAACGTCTGTACTCGTTGTGCGGTTGACAATGCAAGCAGAGTTACTAATTTTTTAGGAATAAACTCCAGAGCAAGTTCCTCATTTGGATATAAATTACTAAGGTGATCGATTACAATCTTTGGATCTCACGTCTCCGAATATTTCGGATGACTAGGTTTAGTCCTGTAAATACCTTTAAAAAATCGAACAACTAAATCAGCTTCACTATAACGTTTGCCCTAAATAGCTAGAGCAGAACGATGCATATTTAATGAACTACAACCAATTTTTGCTGTTAACAGTTGACCGTAAGGAATTTTGATAGAATTGGAAGTGGGGAGTTATAGAAATCAACTTTATAAATATCACAATAACTCCACCATTTCGTAAAAGCGACATTGTATTGTTTTAGTGAGGATGTAGACAATGAGGAAATCATCACCTCGATGGTTTCATTACATAACGATTGTCTTTGAAATGCTTTTCTGATAATTTGTATGCTACCAGGATAAGTTTCTTGCAAAGGGGGTGCTGGGTCCTGAAAGGTGATAATAACATATCGTCACTTGGGCCGAAGTATATTGGTGGTAAGCTACTGAGGTAAGTAGGGGATACCAGGGTCGACTCGGCCAATACGATACGATTAGTACACCAGTGGCTTTGTCGTTAATTATTTTTCTGAAGCATTTTAATATGAGCCAGAAAGGGGGAAAAGCAAAAAAATTAAATATATTCCAATTTAAGGTGTATGCATCTATGTCAAAGGCATAGGGGTCTCGTTGCCATGAGACGTATTTATTGAATTTATAATTTTGGTAAGTAGCAAAGAGATCTTTAAGAGGTGTCCCAAAGGATTGAACAATTTTTTCGAACACAGGTGCCGACATTTGCCATTCTGTACCGATATTCATACGCCGTGACTCCTTATCCGCCTCGAAGTTATCTTTAGATTTTATGTAGGATGCAAAGACAAAAATTTAGCGTTTCTCGCACCATTGCCATAGACGACAAGTGATATTATTTAAAGGAACTTATTGTACTCCACCCATTCTATTGATATTTATTTGTTCAAGACTGCGTTTTCGTTTCCTATTGGCAATTGCAAACACATATGTTCTGAATTTAATTCAAAACCGAGAAATTTTCTAGCTTTTTGTGGTTCCAAGCTACTCTCTTTGAAGTTTTTATCAAAGCCTAGATTTTGTAATAAACAAACAGTTTCGAGAACAAAACTTTTACATTCTTCATAAGAATGGCCAAGGCACAAGATCTAAATATATTAGAATTAAAAAACCTCTGTTTCTAAGATAAATCCGGTAGATATACCGGTTTCATGAGTTTCGTAAAGACATAATAAGGTGCTAAGTCCAAACGGTAGGCACTAAAATTCATACGTATTACTTTTGTGTCCCAAAAATTTGAACCTTAAATACTTTTTGTAGTTTTCATCAATATGAACTAAAGAAAAAAATACGCGTCTTTGATATCAACATTGGCCATATAACTGTCTTGGAACAATAATTTGCTTGCTGTCCGTATGTCCTCCATTTTAAAGTGGTATGAGGCGACAGCTTTATTCTATGATTTTAGGTTCAAGATAAATCTGGACGATCCATCACTTTTAGGTGTTAAGAATATGGGAGAAATAAATTGGTCTTTGACATCCTCTCATATGCATATTACTCCTGACTGGCACAAGTCAGATAAAGCTGTGATTAACTTACTTATTTCAGCCGAAGAAAAGTTAGGAGTGATAGGTTCAGTAGCTTGCTTTACAGTATTATTAAATGGTATTTTGTAACCCGTAACGTACTGTCAGACTACCGGGTCATTTGCGATTGAACACCATGTGTCAACAAAAAAAAAATTTATACGACCAGCGTGTAAGGTTACCTTGGTTGTTATTTACGCAACATCGGTCTGTATGACGGTCTCACTGCTGTCGTGGTGTGATAGCGGGCGGACGTCGGTGCTTGCGCTGATCGCCTTGGAGGTGGATACGGGAATTTTGCTTGCTCCCATCCGGCCTGGCAACCCATGACCTTGTTGCTTGGATGGGTCTTGCCACTTTCCCTGCTGGGCGACGTAGTTCTTAGTGAAGTTGACGGTCCAATGTTGTTAGTATTCCGTATTTGCAAACCAGATTTTTCAGCGGCCTTAGCAGCTTCTATCTTTTCTCCAAAGTTTTCTCCAAAAGAGTGTACGTCTCTTTTAACATCTTGTGTCATTGACAAGAATTTTTTATCAAGAGTAGGCAGGTAGTGTAAGCATTTTTCTATTCATGGTATTTTCATAATGTAAATGCAGCATAATTTGGCCAACTTCAAACAGGTATCAAAGTTGTTGCTAACAGTTCTTTTTTATTATCTTTGTTCATACCATCTATGAGGATTTCCCTAGCGTTTAGAGACCTCTTCTGGTATTTTGGGTCCCAATGGTACCTCCTTCACTTTAGAAACTCCAAGAACGTCAAGAAAATCCGACGATATTGGATTTACAACTGGCAACTCCTCTGCTGCGCTTGGATTATTACGACTAGGTATCCCTAGCGTCCTGGATGGTCTGGGTAAGATCCGGACTGTGTACTTGTGCTACGGTCATGACAGATCGTAAGTCATTTTCAATATTAGATTTATATACGTCCGTTATTTACGGTTCTTTATTGAAATCGGAGTCACTAAGCCTTGTGGTAGGCGAGAGGCCTCGCGCAAACGAAGTCATTTGAAAGGAATGATCAAAGAATAGAATTGCCGTAATCGCGTCACAGCATAGGGTAGGTACCCGTAATATGGATCGTAATCGAGTCACGATACTAGATTTCATATTAGCACTGACCGTAATCACGTCACGATACTACATAAGCGTAGGTACCCGTAATATCGATCGTAATCGCGTCACGATACTAGATTTCATATTAGCACTGACCGTAATCACGTCACGGTACTACATAAGTGTGCAGTATGTAAGGCGGAACTGTAAGATTTTGTAGAAATCACTTGCACACAAAAAAACACTCCAATAAAACGATTAGTAAAAAATAAAATAGAATGTAGGTACTGCCTCGCGCAAACGAAGCGTCATTTGGAAGGAATGACCGAGGAATAAAATTGCCGTAATCGCGTCACAGCATAGGGTAGGTACCGATTACGATCGATATTACGTGTACCTACCCGTAATATCGATCGTAATCGGGTCACGATACTAGATTTCATATTAGCACTGACCGTAATCACGTCACGGTACTACATAAGTGTGCAGTATGTAAGGCGGAACTGTAAGATTTTGTAGAAATCACTTGCACACAAAAAACGATTACGTAACTACTGCCTCGCGCAAACAAAGAGTCATTTGGAAGGAATGACCGAAGAATAGAACTACCGTAATCGCGTCACAGCATAGGGTAGGTACCCGTAATATCGGTCGTAATCTCGTTACGATATTAGATTTCATACTAGCACTGACCGTAATCACTTCACGGTACTACTTATGTGTTTTTTACTTTTTATTATTATTTAAAAAAGCTAAACGTCTTATGTATTCTTGAAAATCGATAAATAGTGTAAAAGTCAAAAAATGTGGGTAACCTCAAAGGCACTAGTGAAAGTATTAATCGAAATTAAGAAGGAAACGTACTATGAAATATATTTCAATAACGTTTCTTTGAATTGAGTCCGGTCGTGGGACATTAAATTCCATAAAGAAGCTTTGATAATTCTAAAACTTTTCGTTTTTGCTGAGTGTATAGATTATGTGGATTGTGAGCTACTTTTAAAAAGTTAGAAGTTTTATGACTGTGCTTTAGGTATGGTTTAGGTATTTCATAATATTTCGTGTAACGTAATGTATATAATATTAAAGTTTGAAATGTTGAGTGTTTCTTAATAAGAGTTATCTTATCTTTATGTTGTAAAAAGTTTAGAAATATATTATATGTGGAACTATGAAAATCACAAAATCACTCTTTTTGTCTTTGAATAAAATTTTAAAATTTATGAAATAATATTTAAGACTTTCAGTGGTTAGTGGTATACATGTTGAACAAAGTTTAGAAAGTTAAGTGGTGTGCTTCTTTGATAATTTCATTTTTCTTTCGTAACACACGCAATAATAAATTAAAATTGACAGAATCGCTCATACATGGCCTTTGTAATGCTATTTTATACCACACAAAAAATTAGAAACATACATACAGTGCATTTTGTTTAAATCACGAATAAAACATTTCGCTAAATACGTTTGTTTATGCGGGACGCGGGCGGCTGCGGGCGCGGCGCGGCGGTGGCGGCAGGCAGGCGCGGGGGTGGGGGCGGCGCGCGTGACGGACGGGCGAAGATAATACAAGAAGACGTTATACAGAAAAGTAAACTAAGTTTGAAGTACCCAATGATACTAAGTACCTTAACCTAATTACTTTACATCTTAGCACAAACAAAACATTATTAAATGACAAGTTTTGAGTAGTTAAGTACAGATCGCGCAATTCTTCTTTCAGATAAGATTATTCCACAATCATCCGAATTGGATGAATGGGATAAAAACGTACGTAACGTAAACAATGAGTATGTAACATATTCTAATTAAAAATAAAAACTGCAAGTGATTTAGTATGCTTAACTGTTAATTTTTCATTTTGGTTAATCAATCTATTATCCTGTCATGTTCACAAATCACAATAATTTTTATTATATCATTATTATATTAGCCCTCGCTGTCCCACTGCTGGGCAAAGGCCTCCCTCCAATAATAGTAAAGTAATTTTTAAGATGTACAATAGGCTATAGAATTGCGTATCTAGCTAGGGCCATATCATACGATTAAAGTTTTTTCCACAACCCTTACATGTTTTTTGACAATTAATCAATTAAAAACTTCAGGTAAGTATGCAAAAGTATTCCTAAATTATAGTAAGGTAGGTAAGTAGGTACTCTTATTATCACTAAATCATTCATCACTACCTACCTATTTATTATAAAACAAAGTCCCCCCGCGTCTGTATGTCTACGTAAGTACGTAGGTACCTATTTACTTAATTAAGTATTATAATTTCAATTCTACTAGTCACCTACAATTATTAAGTACCTACCTACATTATTACAATTTACAAGTACCTAACTAGGTTGGTAGTTACTTACTTAATGGAGTAACTGTTAAGTATAGGTAGGTAGTAGGTACGTTATCCGTCTGTACCTACTTCTTACCTATCATCCGTACGACCTACCTTTCACTTTCCTACTTAATTGTCCTTGCACAGGTTTACATTACATAACATACTATGTAACATACACATACGTCTTCTTTGGCACACGTCTTAATTCCATTTCAGATTAACCCTAGTGTTTACACGTTCCGCTCAAGGTCACCAGCGCTCGAGCTCTCACGTACACGGAGTGTCACCGGTGGCGCACATCATCAGTGACGGATTAAGACTACTTGATGCCCTAAGCAATTCACGCCTGTGGGCCCTATATCCGTATGTCAACTATAATCGGTCTTTAAACCTGTACCGCCTAAAAACATTAGTTTTTTGTAAAATAATATGTTGAGATGTGACGTACCTTAGAAGTGGAGTAGGTGCGAAAACAATAAAAACCAAAGCATTATTTATTTATTAATGCTGATTAGGTATAAGTAGGAGCTCGATGGCGCAGCGGCTAATGCGTTCGGCTTGCGATCTTGCCCGCTAAGCATTTTTCGCAATGCCGGGTCGCTGGGTGGGTGACCAAATTAAAAACATCTCGAGCTCCTCCGTACTTCGGAAGGCACATCAAGCCGTTGGTCCCGGTTGTTGTCGTAAGATGGCAGTCGTTAAAACCCACCAACCCGCATTGGGCCAGCGTGGTGGGTTATGGTATGGCCCAATATCCCCACGTGCTATTGTCCACGTGGGAGGCCTGTGCCCAGCAGTGGGACGTTTATAGGCGATGATGAGGTATAAGTATGATATCATATAATTTTACATACATATACATACATATAATCACGACTATTATCCCCGGGGGGTTAGTCAGGGCAATGAGGACAGCAAAATAAAGCAGTCCTCTACCATACTCCACTTTTCACAAAATAGCGACCGTAGAGATTTGCTCAGCGTGACAAGGTAGTGAGCCATTCGCCGCTCTATGCTTATGGAAGTATGTGCAGTCTTTAGTCCGTTAGTCGCCATTTACGACACCCAAGGGAAGAGACGGGGTGGTAGTATTCGTTCACCGCTACGCGATACGGTTATATAATATAATTTTAAGTGTAGTAAATTTGTCATGAGCCCATATTGATTTTTAATGATGGAGAACGGGGCTTAGTACAGTACGAGTACATCTACGAATATTCAACGTTATCTGTCTATAAACACCAACTCTCAGAACAATAATTAGTTATTGTTCTGAGCACCAAATCTTCCGACTGTCTTTCGTTTTCCTAACTATTTGTTGCATAGGTACACCTTACCTTTTTACTTTATTTTTCTTATTAAGACCTCCGTGGTCGAGTGGTTAGCTCGCCAGTTCCAGCGTCGCACTATCGATCTTTTAATATGCGCCACCATTATATTTTGATTGAACCAAAAATAAAACTGTATAGATTTTTGACGAAGGCGAACATACAATCCATCCCCAAAAAGAGGATCGCACGGATCTGGCCAACTATCGACCCATCTCTGTAACTTCTGTACTGTGCAAGGTTAATTAATTCCCAGCTCATTCACTACCTAGAGGATCACTCGCTGCTCCATGATCGCCAGTATGGGTTGAGACCAAAGCGATCAACGGGTGATCTTCTAGCGTACGTTTCTCACGCGTGGGGTGAAGCGATAGACAAGCATGGCGAATCCCTGGCAGTTAGCCTTGATATCGCCGAAGCTTTCGATAGAGTGTGGCATCGTTCCCTTCTTTCCAAGTTGCCGGCCTTCGGTGTGCCGCCCCGTTTGTGCGCCTGGGTTGCAGACTTTCTAGAAGGGCGGAGGATTCGTGTCCTTTGTGAGGGTAGTTCCTCCCCGTTCTACAAAGTCAATGCCGGAGTGCCGCAGGGTTCTGTGCTCTCACCTACTCTATTTCTTTTGCATGTTAATGACATGTTGTCCTTGGGCAATATTCATTGTTATGCGGATGACAGTACGGTGCATGAGCGGTACTTGGGACATCCTGCGGCAAAGCAAGCCGATATCATGGTGAAAAGGCAAGAACTGGTTGCCAAACTAAACCTGAATCTCGATCGTGTCTTAGAGTGGGGATCTAAAAACCTGGTCGAGTTTAATGCTAGCAAAACCCAGGTTTGTGCATTCTGGTCCAAGGTAACTCCCTTCCTTACTCCTCCCTCTCTTCAGAACTTTCCGTTACCCATTTCGGTGAACCTCAGCATTCTTGGCATGAACATCGGCCAGGAACTGAATCCAAAATGCTACATCGAGAGTGCTATTTTAACTGCCTCCCGGAAGCTGGGTATTCTCAATAAGGTGAGGCGGTTTTTCACTCCTGAGCAGCGCTGTTTGCTGTACAAAACTCAGGTGCGATCGAGTATGGAGTATTGTTCCTATCTATGGGACGGCTCCGCTAAATACCTCCTCGATGCACTTGATAGACTGCAAAGGCGAGCGGTACGGTACGCATTATTGGAGATGCTGAGGTTACAGCCTCCCTTGATTACCTCTAGCTGCGTAGAGACATTGCTTCTTTCAGTGTCTTCTACCGGAACTACTACAGAGAGTGTTCTGAAGAACTTTTTGATCTTATCCCGCCCTCTCCTTTTCTCTCCCGGACTACACGTGCTGGTCTTAGGAACCACCATCATACTGTACTATGTGACTATCAGTACTCGTACCAAAAAATTTGGCCAGTCATTTCTCTGTAAGACCATTCGGCTTTGGAATTCCTTGCCGGCGCATGTGTTTCCCAGCTCCTACAGTCCCGGGTCTTTTAAGCAGGGCGTGAAACGGCATTTATGCCGGCCGTCATGAATAGGTGCGCTCGTTATCGTGATTATTCCACGGTAGGGAGCGCTCTCATTATTTTGGACTGCATCGGCTGCTTACCATCAAACAGGATGCAGTCACTATGACGAGTCATAACAGAAAAAAAACCTAACGAAAAAAAATTTACAGCTGCTAGGCAACAATCCACGGCGCTTTGACCTACTAAATTGAGAGATGGACTGCGCATGGTATATATATTGCAAACGGATTCGCCTCTAGAATCTTCTGCTGTATGCCATTGTAACGCCCAGACATATTTGAAGCATTGTCATAAGACTGGCCTCTGCATTTTGAAAAATCTAATCCACAATGTTCTTCAAGGTATTGAAGAGTTTGCTTTGCCAGGTCTAGGTCGGACTCCATGTCAACTTATAACGCGCGAATTTTCAAATTAATCCTAGAATTTTTTTTTGGTTTGATTTTCGTGAGAGTGAGATGTGATGCCCTAAGGACGGATTTTTTTGTGCTTCTTCTGGTGCCCTCCTAGACGTGATGCCCTAAGCAATTGCTTAATATGATTAAGGGTTAATCCGTCACTGCACATCATACGTCAAAAATAGGTCTCAAAAGGTAGTCATCAATGGTTATCATTCCAAAAGCGTTACGGTAACTTCAGGGGTGCCACAGGGTTCCATCCTTGGGCCGCTTATGTTCATTTTATATATAAATAATATAAAACAATGCTTTTAAAATTCAAAACTTCTATTGTACGCCGACGATTTAAAAGCATATAAAACTATAAAATCCATTGAGGATTGCATCGGTTTTAATTTTGTGCTGCAGACACATACAATAAAGAGTTCGAATCAATCGACATATTTTTACATGACAGTGGTTTTAAATCTCATATCTTTAAGAAACTATTAAATGTAAATTGATAATTTATTTTGTTTTTTATTTTTGTACTTGTATTCTATGTAGGTATACTTTAGTTACTACTACAATGTTATGTGTAAAAGTTACATTATCTTATAATAATATATGGTGTATAATTTGTATTATTTCGTACTTCAGCACCCTCTAGCCTTTAGTAACAATTTCTATTACTCTGAGAATAGCGTTGTGGGTTGCATTACTGTTAATATTTATTTAAATTTATTTTAGTTACAAGTTGTAATGTAACTGTTAGCTGTTCCTAAATAAATAAATAAAGATACGAAATAAAAAAATATATTATCATTTTTATATAAATTTAATAATCTAAGCAACATTGTATTCAACATTGTTTTTTTACCCAAATAAAAAATATATAAAAAAATATATTGTGGAATTGTAGACATTTAATTGCCAAAAATATTTTGCCAAAAGTCACTAACTGTTGACACGATGCTCTCTCTTCGAAGTTCCTTCGCTCACTGACCGCGGCCGCGGCGTAAGCCTGCCTACCGTCAGGCGCGTGTAGGTGAGAGAGCGGGCGCGGGATGTCGCCAAATCCTGGCTACTGGATTATTTATTATGTGCTACTGGTCACACACACCGCAAATCTGCTCCTATTCGTCATTACGTCAAACAGTTCTAACTGGCCACAAGGAGGATATTTATGGTTTGATATGATTAAAATAAATACATTATTAATAAATAATCGGCATTTTTGATTTATTATATTGTGTTTGTCCCAAAATTTGTTGTACCACACGTTTGGCGGGTAGTGAAATTTGTTTAGGTATCCTCCTTCTTTGTGACCAGTTAGAACTGTTTGACAGGATGACGAATAGGAACAGATTCGCAGTGTGAGTAGTGTGACCAATAGCTACAAAAATTACAATGTGTCCTAATAGAAATAACTCAACTTGTGACGGGTTGACACAAATAATACGGCTTTTGGCGGTGTGACCAGTTAGAACAAAATTTTGGTGTGACGAGTTGATGCCCAAATCCACCCGCCCACGTCCTGCATGCCTAATCGCGTATTTAGTGAAATATTTTATTCGTGATTTAAACAAAATGCACTGTATGTATGTTTCTATTTTTTTGTGTGGTATAAATTAGCATTACAAAGGCATGTATGAGCGATTCTGTCAATTTTAATTTATTATTGCGTGTTTACGTTTTCATCCCATTCATCCAATTCGGATGATTGTAGAATAATCTTATCTGAACGAAGAATTGCGCGATCTGTACTTAACCACCTACTCGAAACTTGTCATTTAATAGTGTTTTGTTTGTATTGATGTCAGCTAAGATGTAAAATATTTAGGTTAAGGTACTTAGTTTACTTTTCTGCAAAACGTCTTCTTGTATTAACTTCGCCCGTCACGCGCGCCGCCCCCACCCCCGTGCCTGCCCGCCGCCACCGCCCCGCGCCGCGCCTGCAGCAGGCCGCGTCCCGCATAAACAAACGTATTTAGCGAAATGTTTTATTCGTGATTTAAACAAAATGCACTGTATGTATGTTTCTAATTTTTTGTGTGGTATAAAATAGCATTACAAAGGTCATGTATGAGCGATTCTGTCAATTTTAATTGATTATTGCGTGAGTTACGAAAGAAAAGTGAAATTATCAAAGAAGCACACCACTTAACTTTCTAAACTTTGTTCAACATGTGTACCACTAACCACTGAAAGTCTTAAATATTATTTCAGAAATTTTAAAATTTTATTGAAAGACAAAAAGAGTGATTTTGTGATTTCCATAGTTCCACATATATTATGTTTCTAAACTTTTTACAACCCAAAGATAAGATAGTTCTTATTATGAAACACTCAACATTTCAAACTTTAATATTATATACATTACGTTACACGAAATATTATGAAATACCTAAACCATACCTAAAGCACAGTCATAAAACTTCTAACTTTTTAAAAATAGCTTACAATCCACCTAATCTAAACACTCAGCAAAAATGAAAAGTTTTAGAATTATCGTAAGTAATTTTTCTCCGGCTACGCGACTAAATAAGAGGTTCTGAGTCGTATATTAGCTCACGAATCACATAGTTTTAAAAAAATCGTTTGTCTTTGTAATTTAATCATAACATTGACAAAATGTAATATTTAAAACACTGACTGACCTGATTTACTTGGCGATCGTCGTTTATGCAGTTTTTCCACATGCGTATATAATGATTATCCATGCTTCCTTTTGCACATAGTTTTTTGCTACACAAAACACTTTTAGGGTATCGATGTGCGGATGCCCGAACACGAAAAGCGAATGACGATGACAGCGCGGGTGACAAACTCGTGCACTCGGTTGGTATTCACTAGATGGCGCCTGTGTCTATACTATGGGTAACGTTTTATGTTTTTTTTAATAAAATTTCTTTTAGATAGCTCTTAATATGTGTTGGATGCCTGGTACATTGAAGAGTGGACTACCTTGTGAATATAAATCTCGAGGATGCAACGTCGAAGTACAATTATTATGGTTTTGCGCTATATTGTTTTTGACATCAGCCCAGACCAACTCGATGGGGTTCAGATCTGGATGGTACGGCGGTAAACGCAATACTGTGTGCCCATGGGCTTTTAAAAGTTCATCAATTCTATAAACGGGCTCTTTTTGTGTGTTATTGATTAGAGTTTGCAGTTGAAGTTTTTTTAAAGTTACGGGAAATTCAACATTATGGCGCCGTAACCAGTTCTGCATTTCACTTTTGAGGCTTGTAATGGTCGGTTTCTTCTCAACTTGAACGCTGTGGTAAGATGCGTTGTCCATTACAACTACAGAGTTCGGCAGCAACTTATCTTTTAACTTTTCATTCACCCACTTATAAAAAGTAGGTTCATGTCTCCATGGTAGTCGCCGGTCTGAGCATCTGATTTAAATATAGTCAATGCACCTTGAACCAAGCCATTTCGACACCCAGCGTGAAGAATTACCACACGTCGTCCTTTCCCGATGTCAGTGTGAATTACAGGTTCTAACACTGATTGCCAACAATTACTTACATTGTGACTGGCATTAATATATGTCTCATCTAGGAAATATATGTTGCGGTTTTCACTTCTGTATTTCCTGATTTTTGTCAAGTATTTTATCCGCCACTCTGTAATATTAGGTTGCTCTATGAGAAGATGTCTTTTCGATCTACATTTTTTGAAACGGTAACCCATTGTGTGTATAAGTTTTCTCAGATATTCTCGTCCACAATTCAATATGGCATCCTGTCTCAACCTTGATAGTAATTTACGAATACTTGGCACTGTTTTTTCGATCTCATAAAACTGATGAATTTTTCTTCTGATTACTCCCAAATCAAAATCATCAATAACATGTTTTTTCTTTATAACTTTCTTCTTTTTTGGTGAACTAAATTTCAGTCGGCCCAAATTAGTTGATGAATTTCCCGCAGTTGTTACATTTCTTACAGTTTTTTTGCAGTATCCTGTAGCCTCCGCAACGATTTTGGCGATATTTGCATCACTTTCATATTCAAAACTTTCTTTGTTTGCTTTTCTTTTCTTAAAATATTCGACCACTTTGAAAATAACAGTCTTGATTTCTCGAGATAATGCACGAACCATTTTCAAATATTTTATCCTCAGAACAATAACTAAAGCATATGCTTGAACAATATTGTTCTGTGATTTTATCTCATGTGCGTCTGACACAGACAGTCAACTGTCAACTGACAGCAACTGTTTCGCCCCCCCGCCTCGCCGCTCGCATACCCAAGGCGCGGTACAGCGGTAGCGGTCAGACTATAACCATTATATAGATAGCCGGGTTTGATAGAAGTAGCACAAACTACTGATACTAGTAGTCTAAACTACTTCTATCAAACCCTTGGGTTCAATTTTCACTAAGGCAGGGGTAACATTATTAAAGTCCCTTTGGCTACCACCATCTTATCTCAGTCCATCGCCTTAACAATAATGTTTCTAGTATTGTCATGTTCAGACAGTAACAGATTAAATTGTATTTTTATTATTTCACATAAAGGCGTTACAAATAAAACTCTGTCTTATTTTTGATTATCCAACATACTATAGCTTTTGTTATACTTATCTATTTTTTTGTTACGAATTTGAACTTGTCAGAGATCAATCTTTCAAAAATATAATAATATTTGAACTTAAGCTCCCAGTCTACTCTAAAATACAGGTCCTATTTTAGGACAAAGCACAAAGTTACGAAGGTACCGTTGAAGACGTCCCGTCCCTCTCCTCACTTGAAGTACTCGTACCAAAATGTTTCAGTCTGCAGTTCTATTTCTGAATACCTGTTAATATATTTAACGTTGGTGAATTCAGTTGTTTCTAAATAAAATTCATTTATTTATATGGTCTGCCAACATGTAAAATGTTTATTACTCTTTTTTACAGTAGGTAATGATTCCCTATTTTCGCAATGTTATTCTACTAAAAAAATGTAAAAACAATCAGATATACCTATACTAAATAAGTTGATTACGAACATACTGTTAACAGCCGTAAATAATATTTATCTACTTCTTTTTCAAATATTGAACAATATGATAAGTATTTAACAATTAATAAGACTCACAAACTATGAATTCAAAGGACTAACGGACAGTTGGGCCTCCGGTCACAGAATAAATAATAGTACCGTAGAACGGAGCTATTTGGTAAAAAAGTAGAATAATCATTGACAGATTCTCGCTAAATGTAGTTCATAACATCACACGCGCGGTGTTCCTCTCTCTGATTGGTCGAGATAAATAGATAACGGAGGTACCGACTGTTAGAGAAAAAAAGGTTGTGTTCACGTTTATTATTTTTAATTTGTTTGCGTTCGTTCAAAAATATTATTTTTTTCCAAAAAGCCCCACGGTTACCAAATCGCCCCTTTCTACCGGTACCTCCGGTGCTGCAACGCAGCGTGGCTCCACCACTCAGGCAGTGACGCTCAATTAGCACCACCCAGAGGTCACGTGTAGAGACTCAAGGGTAAATATACGGACTCGAGTGTCTTCAACCCCCAAAACTATAACCAAATAACTATAAAGTTAAAAAAGTACAGTTTTTTTAAACAGAATATCGTCAGGATAGTAATGATAATATTCCAAATTCAAATAATTCAGTAGTAGAACAAAAGGTAAAAACCGGCTGTATAATGTTGATACGTATATAGCGCGTGTACATTATGTTAGTTGAGCAATATATTGATACTTCAGTTTTACATTTATTGTTTCATTATTTTGACATTACGATAGTTTCCGAGGTTAGGAAACACGACTTCGTACACCGGCCAAGTGCGAGTCGGACTCGCGCACGAAAAGTACCAAGTACCAAGCTAAACAACATTAGCCATTAACATTACAACTTTATCTATACAACGTTATTAATATCGAGCAAAAAACGCCATAACATCACGTTTCTTGTATGGGAGCCCCCCTGAAATATTTATTTTATCATGTTATTATAGCGGCAACAGAATATCATCATCTGTGAAAATTTCAACTGTCTAGCTATCATGGTTCATGGGATCCAATTCTGGTGACAGACAGACAGACGGATGGACGGACGGACAGTGGAGTCTTAGTCCCGTTTTTACCCTTCGTGTAAGGAACCTTAAAAAGGCGAGTCTACAAGTAGGTATATTGTAAGCAATGAAGTATTTTTTTTATTATTATGTTATGTAATATATCGTTCTCAGTACTGTGGTCTGTCGCATCTTGCAGCTAGTAATGTTTTTATTTCATTAAGTGTTTGTAACTGGCATATCGTGATGACACAAAGACAACAGTCACCGATAATACAAATATTTTTTTTTTTAAATTTAGAGCTTTCTTCGATATCTGGAACGAGAAATCTTATCTTGGTTTCACCAAATACGGAAAATATGGTATTGTGATATTGGAAAATACGATCGGCATTACGGATGGATGAAAGATTCCTAACAATTTCTATATCGCCTTTGCTACAATACAACTTTGCAACTGAAGGGTTCTATCTAGTTTGGATACATTTACACCGCACGTAATTTTACAAAAACCGTGAGACGAAATAAAATTACCTATATTTTTAGACGGGAAATGCATTTATGCATCCCTTCTGAATACCAAAGCGAGCCGCGGGGTATGTGACGCAGCAAGGAGTTCGCCACTACCCACTAAAACCCGTCGATGTTCCGTCTTCCGCGCACAGCGGGCGCAGCCCCGGGCATTCCACTAAGGACTCTACCGCAGCCGCACCTTTTTTTTTAAATGTGACACGTCATAGTGACTACGTCCTGCCTGATGGTAAGCAGCCGATGTAGTCCAAAATAATGAGAGCGCTCTCCACCGTGGAACAAACACGGTAACAAGCGCACCCATTGATGTCGGCCTGCGCATAAATGCTGTTTTACGCCCCGTTTAAAAGACTTGGGATTAAAGGAACTGGGAAACACATGCGCCGGCAGAGAATTCCAAAGCCGAATGGTCTTACAGAGGAACGACTTGCCAAATTTTTTGGTACGAGTGCTGATATTCAGCACAGTATGATGGTGGTTCATAAGACCAGCACGTGTAGTCCGGGACAGGAAAGGAGAGGGCGGGATTAGATCAAAAAGTTCTTCAGAACACTCTCCGTAGTAATTTCGGTAAAAGACACTGAGAGAAGCAATGTCTCTACGCAGCTGGAAGTCTTCAAGAGAGGCTGTAACCTCTGCATCTCCAATAATGCGTACCGCTCGCCTTTGCACCTTTTTATCATCCTAAAAAAACTTATGAAATTAGATCTTGAGCAGTTAAAAATTACTTATAAAAATGCCTCTACGTACCTGTAAGTACTGCATGTGAAAGTATTGATATAATACTTAGAAAATTAAAAGTTACCTTATTACTAGGACAAAAAACATGAAATCTTCTCTCCGTTACCCAAAAAATCCCTAACAGAGACATTTCGTTGGCAGTAATGCTGTCATCGTGTCAATTTATTTTCAACTTGTACCTTTGTGTGCATTAAATGATGAATAATAATATTGAGTAGTTGTTGTGGGCACCACACGATAACGCCTTGGGTGCTTGAGGATGGGAGGGAGGAGGGTCACCTGTGGTCACGGTCGAACGCAGAAGCGTTGGCGAGACGATCTCGAAGCCTTTGTGGGAAAACGATATAGTTGCGTTTGAGGGAGACGGGATTAGAACTTTATTTGGCAGTTCTGTTAAATTTTTACGGTTTATATAGGTATCAAACAACATGTGTAATCAGTTCGGTGTAACAGTGGGCCGCCCAAGATATTTGAAGCATCTTTGAATCCTGCAGGAGCGCGGAAGCTGCCGGCGACTGCTTTAGTTCCAGATACGGAATAATATTTTCTACTGATAAAATGCTACCTTTGGATGCAATGTTTACGTTGATAACTGCATTCTTACTTAGTTGTAATATGTTCGATCTCCTTGGTCGAGTGGTTTGTACACCGGTTTTCATGGTGTCGCCATCTCTGAGGTCCCGGGTTCGATCCCCGAATCGAATAAAAAATTAAAAAAACAAAATATCGAAAGACGTAAATTTATATTAGGAGTAACTTAATAAAGTAAAGAATAATCTGTATACTGTCCCACAGATGGGAAAAAGCCTCCCATTGAAATTAAGTCATCACTACAATTGATAGATATTGGCTTCATCTTCATCACCACTTGCCAAATGCCGGTTGGTGATCACAAACCTGGACTTTAAACCGATAAATCTCGAACATACTTTGCTTGACCTGGGAATTGAACACTGCACCGCCAATTACTAAGCCAAGCGCTTAGCTGATTGACCACGGAGGTGTTGTTATAGAAAGAAAGTAAAACATCTATTTTTTTTGTTTTATTTATTACGCCCTATCTAGCCCAAGATATCCTTATGAAATTCGTTAATATGGTAAGATAACGGATAAATATACATACACATAGAAAAAACACCCAGACCCGAAATCAATTCAGAAAAACAGAGTTTCTAAATTGACCCGATCGGGAATTGAACCCGGGACCTTAGAGATGGCGAGACGCCAGACCCGGCGCGCTAACCACTCAACCAGGGAGGTCGATATACCCTTATAAAGTTAAAATATAAGGTCAATACTCTTATAATTGTTTTAAAATAGCAATCAATATGTCAGTGAACCTTATAATGGTACATTATGAGAGGATTTAGCTAATACTACCATTATTCTTGTAATTTAGTTGGGTAAACGGTAATGAATCAAAATAATATAGCCACAATAAGGGTTCAAAATGTGGTATTCTTATAGGAGCTAGTAATATGGCTTTCTAGCCATATAATATTCAAAAGCTATGTAAAGGTCTAATAGGGCCAATTATTCTTATAAAAGCAATGCACATAGTAACTATATTGCTTTTTAATTTATAGTAACTTTTTGTAAGATGTCTATATGACAGAAGAGTAAAAGCATTTTATATAGTCTTTATAAGAATGAAAGCAAACCATATTCGATTACATTTTATTTTATAAGAGCGTTATTTTCTAGATGACTACATTCAAGTGTTCTATATAACTTTACAAAAACATAGTTCATCATGGTTGAAATTATCTAGCTGTTAGAAAAAACAGTCACGGGTTCCGTCGCCCTACTAAATCTATTGAAATTTTGGTGTAAGAAAATAAAAGACTGGGCAGTAAAAATCAATATATCCTTCATTTAACTTTTAGCAATTTAGTCTAATCGTCTGATTAGGCGCGTATTGATAGCTGACTGGCTGCTGAATTACCTACTTAAAAGACTGAAGGAAGTCTATTACTATTATTACTGTGTTTTCTTAATTTCTTGTTTCAATAGTACAATAGTTAAGACACATTACACTTCTATTACTTCGGCTTTATCAGCCGTAAAATATTATTATCCTGAAAAATAAATAAGAATTAAAATATGAAGAAAACAGTAAAGTAAAATTAAATAAATAAAAATCTTCGGGCAATAAAATAAATGTGGGTACGGGATTTTACTGGTGAGAAAAGAACCCTAAATATATATAAAATGGCAATAGCATTAGCTTAAGATTCCTTATAAACGATGTGCGATTCCTTTTACCCTTATAATAGCCTTATTAAAAACATGAATGAATAATTAACCATTTTTGTATCACAAAATAGCCTAAATTCAAGGGCGCATTGATAATATTACACACAACAATTGATAATGTTACATTTGAGATTTTGTCCCTTTTGGGGAAAAGGAAGAAAATCCCAAATGCAAGCTTCAGTGGGTTGTTATCAAATAAAACCATAAAATGTTCAACAGCTAGGCAGTATATTGTAAAAGAACACACAAATATTTTGTCCAACAACAATAAAATAAAATTATAAATTTTATTTCATTCTTATTATTTAAAAGAGGGGGGTTAGTCACAATTTTATCTTATATTATGTTAGATACAATTCATCTACGTTACTCCTTTTAATTTATTTAGCCGAAAATCACAAATAAAAACTATCAGTCGAAATTGACCCTAGGGTCAATCTCAAATGAAAGTTCAACAAACTTTCTATTAATTTTGCCAACTATAATTTACTGTTTAAAGTAATCTAAACCTTATTCCAAAGCTATATCACCCCCTAAAACACACTAAAATCCTAAGAGTCAAAAGTGACCAAGCGGGTCGGTGATAATTTTAATTTAAAATAAATTTTATAATACTGTTCCTACTACTGCCTAACCAGCCAGCTAATATCTCAGTCGTACGAGCTATGGTCGTGAGTGGGGGTCGGGATAAAGCCAATACCGTTCGGAGTATGAAGTTGAAATTAAAATTAAATTACTCCGTCTATAAAAATATTACATTAAATGTTTTAAACCGTTTAACCGTATCAAAACTCTCACACGTTTAAAGCCGATACTCTAGAGAACCGTGGGGTTATACCGATATTAACTAAATATTTATGGACGCCAGGATCGTATAGTCGATCCGAATCTGGAGACGATGTCACCATACAACTTCACACAGGTCGAACTCGCAGATCCTCAAAGGTTTCACAACTTCACCAACGCTTGGTGTAGTTGGATATAAAAGAAAATACTATGTTAAGGTTTCGAAACCCTAATGTAAAAATATGTTCCTGAATAACGAATGATTAAACCCAGAGTGGGGGTACAAAAACCGTCAACGCCTGTGCGGCGACAGCTCGCTGGCAGCAGGTGGCCGCTGGTGCCCCGAAGAGGCAGGTCTCGCGTCCAGGCTTTAGGGCCCAGCTCTAAATCCTGGCGGCGAGACGGGCCTCTCGAAGCATCTGAAATTATCAACACGGGGCCTATTTATAATACTACACGCCTAGTTCAGAACTGTTACATAAATTAGGGTCCCGCAGTCTGCTATCTGTGTATCTGGGGCTGCAACCTATCATAACCAGGGACTCGCAGCGCCATGGGTTATCAAAAGCTTCCCAACGCTGTTGCACAACTAAAAACTCACACTCCAACACTAACATTTAACACCATGTTTTAATTTTAGCTTTGTTTCACCTTTAACTAGTACACAAGGCACTACACGGCTACGATATTCCAATAAACAACTAAACAATGCCAGACTACTGTTGGATGGGGCAATATCCACTTAATAAAGGGGTTTGACACGTCTGCCACATGGCCAAGAGCCTTGCGTCGCCTGGCGACAAGGCAGGATTCAGACACCATGAAATATCGATTTGCTTTCCTAGTATGACGGCTTATTATATTTAAACAATGCTATTGAGATACTCACGCGTTGGGATATCCTAGATTTACGCGTGGCTGCCAGCGGTGTCACGACCGGTTGGTTGTGGCACGGATTCCTGTAAATAAACCACACACTTGTTGACTATATTCTCAAGCTAATGACGCTTCAAATCCACTACATTATTACGACCTCAGATTAAAACAAAAGGTGACTACGACGGCTCATGCCTACCTGAGTGCATTGATCTCAACTCCTCGCACCACGTCACACCAGAGATTGAACTCGTTTGGGCGTCGCAACTCGGCAGCTTTCCTTTCGCCGGAAACACTTATAAATCGAAGGCCAGCTTATAATTTATACTCCCATTGTCGGGTAATTCATAAGAAATTGTTCTTTTAAAATTTTCCTTCAAACTAACAAATATCAAATATGACGTCTGTCACAACTCGCCCTCTGCTAACAGAACTTGCCAACAATAACAACACACGACCTAAAAAAAAATTAACGTTTAGCAATGGGAAATGCATTTTTCTTTAATTTAAAATTGTGTTTTGTGATATTTAACTCACTAATTACCCTGTCTTAATATTAAGGAGTATTAGTTTCCTCTCTGGTAACCCCTACGGGCAGAGACAATATCCATATAAAAAATATTACTCCCGTTCGAATGTTCTAGATAAAAATCCTTATAGAAAAAATTAGTTCTATTTCCGGATTTGCTTGAATTAAATTTAATTACTTAAAGTAATTATTATACATATTAATTTATTATGTAATTTATTATTAGAACTGTTTCGACTATTTTTTAAAATTGAATCTTTTATGTGAAATTAAAAGCTGACAGCTACTTCGCCCCGCTACCGCTAGGCGTCGCTACGGTGGCTGTCATTTTGTCTATGGTGTTATGTCAAATACAAAACGTAAACACGGAATAAAATCTCTTTAGATGTAAGTTTAAGTCTTACTAAAACTGATTTAGAAATATGTTTTAATTGAAAATGCAAGAAAAGTGTGTCTTGTAATGTGTCAGCCAAGGCTCCATGTCTTTAATGTGAAGAAAAATGGATTTAATTCAAACAAGCTACACGGACTAATGTTTTTGGACATTTGATCATTCTAACGCAATGGTTTCAGGTAAGTACTATTCAACCATTGCGAACTTCTTTTGTAGATAAGTAAAGGCAGACAGGGCCCTGAATTTACAACGTAACAGTACCTCCCCAACCACCAGAGATTTGACCGACCAGGGCAAATCTCGACGCTGGCCCTCCAGCGTCACACTACACTTCAAACAACCAAGCAAGCACAAACAACCAAAAGAAAACCTACCCGTGTAGCTGCACTACACAATAACTCAAAACTTTCCTGTAAATAGCTATACAATATGCTATGACAGTAAAAAAAAACAACAAAACGCAGACTTGTGTACGACAATTCTTCATATATATATATATATATATATATATATATATATATATTTAAATATACAAATATCCCATATATATATAGTTTGTATATCCCAATAAATATACAAACTTCTATATGAACATAAACTAATGTACATAATAAATATAATAATATCAATTATAATATACTCTTACATAAATCTAAAAACTTGGTGGCTATGCAGTTAACATATTATCACAGTGTCACCAACCGCACTGTTGCCTCGCGTTAAGGCTTTTGGTACCAGTCACTGATCCGCTGGGGTGTATGGCTTACTTTTTTAACAATACTGGTTACTGAAAAGTCACCACAATAGACTCACAAAGTGAGTCTGATCCATTAAGCAATATGGAAAAGACAAACCTTTAGGAGTTCAATATGAATATTACTAAAATACTAGATTATAAATGATTGATTACTTTATATATATTAAATACACTAATTATGGTTATAATGATATTATTACATAAACATAAAAACTGGTGGCTATACAGTTAACCTATTATTACAGTGTCACCAGCCGCACTGACGCCTCGCGTTAAGGCTTTTGGTACCAGTCACTAATCCGCTGGGGTGAATGGCTTATTTAACTATACAGGTTACTGAAATAGACCTACAGTTATCCCACTGGGTAAGTCTGATCCATTAAGCAATATGGAAAAGACGAAGCCCAGAGAGGCACAAAATAATAAATATATACACCAAACGTTTATATTATGTTCTACAGGTTAGGTCTGATCCATTTACAAACATGGAAAAGACGAAACCCAAAGAGCTATAAAATAATAAATACATGTAAGAATCGTCTACACGTCCAAGTCTACCCTTCCTAACAAACGATACCTCCTCAATACACAAACATCTAAATGCTCCTACCTATAAGCACATTTTTAAAGTAATGCCCAGTAAACTTCTTACACGGCTGGGCAGCCGTAAACCAAAAAAAAAACCCACAACCCAAACCAACAAATATTCACCACCACCTAAAAGTTTGGCTAACCTAAATAAATCCTACAAAAAAAAAACCGAATTCCATCAAAGCAGCCTACACGCCCGCCAATAAATAGCCACCTTCTTCAGGACTATCATCACGCTGCCTAACCAGCGGTCCGGAGATTGAGGTTTGGCTAACCGCCCACAAAGAAAATCCAACAAAAACTTATTCCGTCAAAGCAGCCTACACGCCCGCCAATAAATGGCCACCTTCCTCAGGACTATCACCACGTTGCCTTACCAACGGTCCGGAGATTAAACCCTTCCATTAAGGTATCTAACCTATAATATTAAAATATATAAAAAAAAAGGAATTAAAACATTCCAACTTAACAAATAGAATGTCGTCATGCCAAAAGTCGAAACTTTCCAATGCGCAAAAACACAACCACAAACATCAAGCTCCTCTTAAAAGAGCTTCCAGCGCCGCGGCATATACAGCCACAAACGCCCAAAGTGCAGTGACTTAAAGGCATATACAGCCCTCCTTCGTCACTTTTAAACCATCTAGCAACCAAAATAAACCACATAACGAATTCCAGCACCGTGGCATATACAGCCACCAATGCCAACAACAGCAGCGACTACAGGGCATATACAGCCCTCCTTTGTCACTTTTCAACCGCTCACAACAAGCAAAACATTGTACCATGATACAATGATCGATAAATTACTAAAACTAATACATCTTAGTCTTCCCATGAAGACTTAAAGTCCTTGATGTGCCATTCACCAAGGTTTTTACCGGAACTACAGCCTTCTAATTCATACACTAGGGGGGAAAGTTTTTTCCTAACAAAACATTTTTCATATTTAGGAGCTAATTTAGCCATAAAAAATTTGGAGGCGTCACTCTGTGGATATGTCTTTTTCCACACAGTGTCACCCACCTCAAATTCTAAGGGCCTCCTCCCATTGTTATAATGACGAGCACTACGGTCATGTGATTTAATAAGCGCGCTTTTCACTTTATTAAAAATTTCCTCTAAGACGCCTAACTGGTCCGCATATACACCGCGAGAAGCGCACGCCAGGGTGAGCGGTCCATCGGTATTATTGCCGAAAACCTCTCCGCAACTAACTGCCTCCCTACCATGTACTAGGAAGAATGGGGTAAAACGTGTTACTTCATTAGTGGAAGTGTTTATTGCATACTGAATTTTCGAAATATTAACATCCCACGATCTATGGTCATCTTCCACAAGAATTGATACGGCGGTCATAATCGTACGGTTATAACGTTCAACTGTGTTCACGCTGGGGCAATAGCGAGGTGTAAAGTGAACCTGAGGTACCTTGTACCTCTCCAACAAAGATTTAATTTCATTGCCCGTGAACTGCGTTCCGTTGTCCGCTATCACCGTACGGGGTATGCCGTGAACCAAGAAAACGCCATCTTCAAGTTTCTGCGCTATAGCCTTACCCACAGCTCTTCGTAAAGGAAAGAGCAAACAATATTTCGTAAAACAGCATACGACCACAAAGAGATATGTGAAGCCCGCTCTAGACCGTGGCAAGGGACCAACGAGGTCAAAACTTATTGTTTCAAACGGTTTAGAGCAGTCTTTCGCGCTACCTAAGAGACCAGGGGTTGGCAATTGTGAGTGTTTATATGCGGCGCACGTATCACATTTCCCCACGTAGTTAGTTACATCCTTACACATGTTAGGCCAGTAGTAACGTAGTGCAAGTCGTTTATAAGTTTTAAATACTCCAAAATGTGGAGATAATTCACCACTATGGTGATTCTTTAAAAGTTCCAGACGATTTCCCTCCGGTACTACTTGTTTCCAATCATAATCACTCGCCACACCGAATTTATTTTTTGAAAAACGAAAAAGTTTATTGTCTCTAATAATAAAGTTAGGACACGACCTAGGAGTACTAACACACTTGTCCCACAACTTTTGGAACCAAGTGTCTGCGTCAGGCACCTTTATTTCGAGCACCGGAACGGCACGCGATAGTGCATCTGGAACTACGTTGTCCTTGCCCTTGCGGTGCTCAATAACAAAGTTGTAAGGCGATAACCGACAACCCCAACGAGCTAATCGACCCGTAGGATTGGTTAAATTAAAGAACCACTTCAGGCTCGAGTGGTCGGTTATCACCTTAAACGCAGGACCTCCCTCCACATAAGGACGAAAGTGTTCTACAGCAAAAACCACCGCTAGGGCCTCTCGCTCCGTCGCCGAATAATTGCGTTCTGCCGAATTCAGTGAACGACTACAATATGCTATTGGATGCTCCTCTCCCTTTATAAACTGAGTCAGAGTGCCCGCTATCCCAAAACTGGATGCGTCACAATGAATCTCAAATGGCTGGGAAAAATCGGGACAAGCCAATACTGGTGCAGAGACCAACGCTGTTTTTAAAGTAGTAAACGCGGTTTCTGCCTCAGCAGTCCACTTAAAAGGCGGGGCTTTTTTGCTAGTACTCGTAAGTGCATTTAAAGGTGCCGCTATAGAACTGAAATTTTTAATGAAACGTCTATAATACGACGCTGTTCCAAGGAACATTTTCACCTCCTTCCGGGTGGTAGGTGTGGGAAAGTTGACTATTGACTGAACTTTCGACGGATCAGTGTGTAAACCATGTTCATCTACCCTGTAACCTAGATATTTTAACTCCCGACGAAAGAAACAGGATTTTTGTAAGTTAATTGTTAACTTAGCCTGTCGTAACTTTTCTAAAACCCGTTTAAGAAGCGAAATGTGTTCCTCGAATGTCGATGAGCATATTATAATGTCATCCAAGTAAACAAACACTTTATTATTAAACTCAGGACCAAACAGTATGTCCATTAACCGTTGCTGGGTGGCTGGTGCCCCCGTCAACCCAAAGCACATAACCTTAAAATGGAAAAGACCTCGTCCGGGAACCGTGAATGCGGTTTTTTCCTTAGATGAAGCGGAGTCAAGCTCAATTTGCCAAAATGCAGATTTTAAATCAATTGACGAAAGGTATCGAGCGTCACGTAACTGATCTAAGATGTGAGAGACGTAGGGAAGCGGATAAGCATCTTGTTTGCTGACTGCATTCAATTTTCGGCTGTCAAGGCAAAATCGCCATTCTCCGTTTGGTTTAGGAGCTAATAGGACTGGGTTATTCCACGCGCTATTGCTAGGCTCTACTACTCCTATCTCTAACATCTCATCCAGCTGGCGGTTAAGTTCCTTAAGGCGTTCAGGTGATAGTGGATAATAACGCTGTTTGATAGGAGAAACATCACCCGTGTCTATCTTATGACGCAACAGTTGGGTACGACCTAACCCTTTAACCTCAAAAGACACCTTCTTAAATTTATTTATTAATGACTTCGCTTTCAACCTCTGAACGGGTGTTAATTCATCAAACGGCTGCAAATGCCTAACCTCCGATACGCAAGTACGGTGTTTAGAGTTTTGAAAATACTTAAAAGGCAATCTATTAAAAATTTCAGGAGCTAAATTAAAAGCCTTCCAAAAATCAACGCCAAAAATTAACGGTGTGGTGATATCAGGAATAATATAAAATTTAATAACTTGAGTCACTCCCATAAGAGTAACTGGTAAATATAAATAACCCTTCACGGTTGCACGCGAGTCATTGGCTGTTACGATGTTGCCCAAGCACCCATCATAGTGTAAGGTTGCACCAGCTTTTATGAACTGTTGGCCAACATCGGAACCCAATACTGAAATGCATGAACCCGAGTCAAGTAAACCGTAATAATCCGCATTATATATAGAAACGGTTAAATGCGGCCGACCATCCTCCCTAGTCTTATAACGTACTGAATCTACTCTTAAAGAGTTTAAAAAAACTTGTAACCATTTTAAATAGTTGTCCCAATCGGACTTAATAAAATTATGGCTGTAGTTCCGGGAAATTAATTTTTTGAATTGCAGTTCTGACAGGATTGACCTTTAGTCCCGACTGCTCTTTTATTGCAGTTGGGGCACGAAGGTGTCCTCACACCCTTCTTACCGCAACGAAAACAAACTACTTCTGTGGATTTGCAAGTAGATAATGAGTGGCTCCTTACCCTACAACGAACACAATACATAGCAGGATCAGCTTGCACGGCCTCGATTCTCAAAGAACCCCTCGGAGCTTGGTAAGCCAAGTCTGGTGCAACAAAAGAAGCGGTAGGTTTCGGCGGTTCGCGGAACTGTGCCTTGCTAACAAAACCTAGCTCGAGTTGCCTACACTTCTCCTTTAATTCCTCCAGGGTATTGACCGCCAACATTGACAACGCCGTCGCGTATTCCGGCCGCATGTTGAACTTAATCCGTGCCAAACGCTCAGGTTCCGCTACTCTATAAGAGAGCCTGTTGAAGAGGTTCTCCATGACCGCTATGTAAATACAGGACAATTCAGTTTGCCCCTGAGTCCTATTAGTAATTTCTGAAATGAGACGCATATCGTAGTCTGGCGGAGCGAACGCTGTGAGTAAATGTCTTTTTAGTTCCGACCAACTACCAACCGACGCTTTTATACCACGGTACCACAACAAAGCACCATCAGAAAACAAGTCCAGAGCTGATTTATGTAACGAAGATTCGCTTATACCCCTAGCTTCGCAAAGTTCCTCGAGACGCTCTATGAAAGCTTTCACGCAACCGGTACCATTAAATTTACAGTCGAGAGATCTGACTGTTGCATCCTTCTTACTATAATATACGACTTCGGGCGTAGGTTCAACTTCAAGGACGTTCGGTGTCTCTGGTGCCGATGTAAACGACGCATGGAAACTCGCGTTAATATTATCAACTTTTGACAAATAACCGTTAAGCTCTTTGTCAATAGTCTGATATACGGAATCAAGTTCAGGAGGGGGAGTTACCCTGCCCAAGCGATGAAAAAGGTGGGAACTTAAAGCCTTTATACGGTTAAATTTTTTAAAATTTGAAGGATCTTTTCCTATTACTTCGGCGACCTCTGCCAATTTGGCTTTAATAATTTGTAATTCTACTTTAGGATCCCGAGTAGTCTCTACGATATCGTCTGAGCAAACTAGTTTACTAAGTTCCCTAATCTGAACTCGTAATCCCTCTACCGTTGTCGCCGGTGCTGCGTCTCGAATCTCCACCTCATACGTAAGCTCGTCTTTATGAAGCAAATTAAACGAAATTGGGCGTTCCATTTTGGATTTAAAAAAAACTACTAAAATATAAGCTGGCTTCCTCAATAGGCAGTTTCAACCTAAGTATACAGTTACAATCCACAGAAAATAGTAGTAAACCACCACAAACACAGTATTATAATAATAATACTAAAAACACTTGCATTAAAAAAAACACTTATTTTCAAATAAAAATTGTGTCAACTATAACCTATTGTGTCATAAAATAATACTTTAGTTCAGCTGAGTACAATAATTAAATAATTAACACTTGTATACATATAAAAAAATGTTATGAACGTTTAATAAAAAATGCACTATTAATACATTATTTTAAAATAATAACGAATAAAAATTCGTTATTAAAATAAAATGGGAGGAATCCGTGCCAATGCACGCGTGACGGTTTTTCTTAAAATTAATAATCCCCACGGTTCTAGAACGCTATCGGTATTCTGGCTTTTTAGTTACAGCATAAGACATAACCACTATCCCTAACCAAAACACACGTTGAGTGCGCCACTGTTACATTTGAGATTTTGTCCCTTTTGGGGAAAAGGAAGAAAATCCCAAATGCAAGCTTCAGTGGGTTGTTATCAAATAAAACCATAAAATGTTCAACAGCTAGGCAGTATATTGTAAAAGAACACACAAATATTTTGTCCAACAACAATAAAATAAAATTATAAATTTTATTTCATTCTTATTATTTAAAAGAGGGGGGTTAGTCACAATTTTATCTTATATTATGTTAGATACAATTCATCTACGTTACTCCTTTTAATTTATTTAGCCGAAAATCACAAATAAAAACTATCAGTCGAAATTGACCCTAGGGTCAATCTCAAATGAAAGTTCAACAAACTTTCTATTAATTTTGCCAACTATAATTTACTGTTTAAAGTAATCTAAACCTTATTCCAAAGCTATATCACCCCCTAAAACACACTAAAATCCTAAGAGTCAAAAGTGACCAAGCGGGTCGGTGATAATTTTAATTTAAAATAAATTTTATAATACTGTTCCTACTACTGCCTAACCAGCCAGCTAATATCTCAGTCGTACGAGCTATGGTCGTGAGTGGGGGTCGGGATAAAGCCAATACCGTTCGGAGTATGAAGTTGAAATTAAAATTAAATTACTCCGTCTATAAAAATATTACATTAAATGTTTTAAACCGTTTAACCGTATCAAAACTCTCACACGTTTAAAGCCGATACTCTAGAGAACCGTGGGGTTATACCGATATTAACTAAATATTTATGGACGCCAGGATCGTATAGTCGATCCGAATCTGGAGACGATGTCACCATACAACTTCACACAGGTCGAACTCGCAGATCCTCAAAGGTTTCACAACTTCACCAACGCTTGGTGTAGTTGGATATAAAAGAAAATACTATGTTAAGGTTTCGAAACCCTAATGTAAAAATATGTTCCTGAATAACGAATGATTAAACCCAGAGTGGGGGTACAAAAACCGTCAACGCCTGTGCGGCGACAGCTCGCTGGCAGCAGGTGGCCGCTGGTGCCCCGAAGAGGCAGGTCTCGCGTCCAGGCTTTAGGGCCCAGCTCTAAATCCTGGCGGCGAGACGGGCCTCTCGAAGCATCTGAAATTATCAACACGGGGCCTATTTATAATACTACACGCCTAGTTCAGAACTGTTACATAAATTAGGGTCCCGCAGTCTGCTATCTGTGTATCTGGGGCTGCAACCTATCATAACCAGGGACTCGCAGCGCCATGGGTTATCAAAAGCTTCCCAACGCTGTTGCACAACTAAAAACTCACACTCCAACACTAACATTTAACACCATGTTTTAATTTTAGCTTTGTTTCACCTTTAACTAGTACACAAGGCACTACACGGCTACGATATTCCAATAAACAACTAAACAATGCCAGACTACTGTTGGATGGGGCAATATCCACTTAATAAAGGGGTTTGACACGTCTGCCACATGGCCAAGAGCCTTGCGTCGCCTGGCGACAAGGCAGGATTCAGACACCATGAAATATCGATTTGCTTTCCTAGTATGACGGCTTATTATATTTAAACAATGCTATTGAGATACTCACGCGTTGGGATATCCTAGATTTACGCGTGGCTGCCAGCGGTGTCACGACCGGTTGGTTGTGGCACGGATTCCTGTAAATAAACCACACACTTGTTGACTATATTCTCAAGCTAATGACGCTTCAAATCCACTACATTATTACGACCTCAGATTAAAACAAAAGGTGACTACGACGGCTCATGCCTACCTGAGTGCATTGATCTCAACTCCTCGCACCACGTCACACCAGAGATTGAACTCGTTTGGGCGTCGCAACTCGGCAGCTTTCCTTTCGCCGGAAACACTTATAAATCGAAGGCCAGCTTATAATTTATACTCCCATTGTCGGGTAATTCATAAGAAATTGTTCTTTTAAAATTTTCCTTCAAACTAACAAATATCAAATATGACGTCTGTCACAACTCGCCCTCTGCTAACAGAACTTGCCAACAATAACAACACACGACCTAAAAAAAAATTAACGTTTAGCAATGGGAAATGCATTTTTCTTTAATTTAAAATTGTGTTTTGTGATATTTAACTCACTAATTACCCTGTCTTAATATTAAGGAGTATTAGTTTCCTCTCTGGTAACCCCTACGGGCAGAGACAATATCCATATAAAAAATATTACTCCCGTTCGAATGTTCTAGATAAAAGTCCTTATAGAAAAAATTAGTTCTATTTCCGGATTTGCTTGAATTAAATTTAATTACTTAAAGTAATTATTATACATATTAATTTATTATGTAATTTATTATTAGAACTGTTTCGACTATTTTTTAAAATTGAATCTTTTATGTGAAATTAAAAGCTGACAGCTACTTCGCCCCGCTACCGCTAGGCGTCGCTACGGTGGCTGTCATTTTGTCTATGGTGTTATGTCAAATACAAAACGTAAACACGGAATAAAATCTCTTTAGATGTAAGTTTAAGTCTTACTAAAACTGATTTAGAAATATGTTTTAATTGAAAATGCAAGAAAAGTGTGTCTTGTAATGTGTCAGCCAAGGCTCCATGTCTTTAATGTGAAGAAAAATGGATTTAATTCAAACAAGCTACACGGACTAATGTTTTTGGACATTTGATCATTCTAACGCAATGGTTTCAGGTAAGTACTATTCAACCATTGCGAACTTCTTTTGTAGATAAGTAAAGGCAGACAGGGCCCTGAATTTACAACGTAACAGTAGGTACCACATTTTGCCATGCATTTGAATTCCCACACCGTTTTCACTATATAGGTACAAGGCACATAGTCAGTAACAACATAAAATAAATTATAAACTTACTGTTCTTGTCATTTTAATGGTTTACGCTGTCACTTTAATTTTTCGCCAAACTTTTACGAAAATTTAAATCCATAATACTTATTACAGAATCATACATGGGCAAACAGCTTTATAAAATACTTTGCTTTGCTGGTATAAATTTTACTCCCTTGTTGCAGACCATAATAAAACACGTTTAAGAAGAAAAAGCCGATAATAAATCCACTATAAGGCGGGTATAAAGTCATTGTCCTTATAATTTGTGCCCTAACGCAGGTTTATAAGAGATAATACGGCTATTACAAAGCTATTAATTTTGGCAATGTAAGCCATTATAAGATAAATTTTTGTTAGTTGGGGCCATTGATAATCGTTGGGGCATAGCGGTCTCCCTCTTTCCTTGGGTGTCGTAAAAGGCGACTAACGGACTAAAGATTGCACATACTTTCAACAGCATAAAGCTGCGATTGGCTCGCCACCTGTCACGCTGAGCACATGTGCAGTCCCTATTTGGTGAAAAGTGGACTATGGTAGAGAACTGCTTTTGCTGTCCTCATTGCCTTGTCTCTGACTAACCCTTCGGGGATAATAGTCGTGATTATATGTATGTTAATGTATGAATGTAACAATTGAAAATAATCATGATCACTTTTTTCATTCAAAACAAACGAAGCAATGCAAACAAGCAGAAAGTCAAGAAGAGCCGAGAAGTACATACTTTCAAGTGTTGTTATCAGAATATAAAAGTAATAACTGCAAGAATACAATAACTAGACACCCAGTTAGTGTAACAGAGTCTGAGACATGTCTGGGCAATTATCTCAACCCATCTCACGTATAAAGTGGATTTGTAAGAATTCCTCGATATGACTTAGCCAGTTTGTGTAACAAGAACACATCATATCAGTTTTCTTAAGTTTACCTTGGTTTTTTTTATATACAGGGTGTTCGATATTAGGTATGTAATTCCGCCATTATGCAATCCTATATCTGCAAAGAACAACTACACTCGAGGTCACAAAAATCGTACCTTTTAAAAATATTCTTAAAAAATTCTAAAACCTTATTTAGAATCAACTAAGAGGATAGTATTGGGTATCGTTAGAAAGCTAAAGAAAAGGAGTATCCAAAAACAAATAAATTAATCTTTTATTGGAATTATACAGAAAAAAATAATATTCAAAAAGCAATAAAAATCCTTTTAATTACGTCTTAATTGACACAGATAATTTTACAACAAAAATATGCAAAAATTTGCTTAAAACTAAACTTAAAATCTAGTGTTACCCCCCCCCCCCCTGCCCTGATGACGGCTTCCTTAAGGTCCTTCATCTACCTAACCAATTTCACGACTTCTTCTTGAGGGTTATTGGCAATGACCTATAAAATATCATTGGTTATTGGCCCATTCTTCAATAACAGCCTCTTCGAGCTCCTGAAGAGACGTAGGAGCGGGATCTCTAGACCGCACCTTCCGTTTAAGATGGTACCAGAGATGCTCTATCGAGTTCAAGTCCGGACTTCTCGCTGGCCACTGCATGACAGAGATTTGGGATCTTTAAAATAAGTCCCGTACAATTGCTGCTGTGTGAGCGCGAGCATTGTCATGCATTAAAGTGAACCCCTCGCCAATTAAATCGGCATAAGGGACCACATGCACTTTCACAATCTCTGCCACATACCGGTGAGCAATCAGTGATCCTTGCCCACAAGCACCTCCAGTCCGGGAGACGCAGACAAGGTCGGTTTTGCTGTCAGCCAAAATGCTGCCCCAGAACATGCACGATCCGCCCCCATGTTCCACAGTCTCCTGGATGCAGGCTTGGGCAAAGCGTTCACCCTGTCTTCTGTACACTCTTCTGCGTCTATCGTTCCAGAAGAGGCACATCCTCGTCTCGTCAGAGAAGATCTACTGATCTACAACTCGCAACTCCTATCGTGTCGCGTAGCGGTTATAGAATACTACCACCCAATCTCTTACCTTAGATGTCGTAAAAGGGGACTAACGGACTAAAGACTGCACATACTTCCAACAGCATAGAGCGGCGATGGGCTCACCATCTGTCACGCTGAGCACATGTGCAGTCGCTATTGGTGAAAAGTGGACTATGGTAGTAGAGGACTGCTTTGCTGCCCTCTTTGCCTGTCTCTGACTAACCCTTCGGGGATAATAGTCGTGATTATATGTATGTACAACTCGCATTTATAAATATAAATTCTTATATAAACGTCTGAAATCTTTGACATTGTCTGACAATGCAATGCAACATTGGAAACACTTGACGGGCTAACAATTTGTACTCATATATAATTTATATTCCATTTCAAAGTTAGCTGAACAGCTAATGATATTAAAGCAAACCCTGCGTCCTGGGAGTTGTCTCTGCAGCGAGTGACATACGGGTGGAAAGGATGAAGCACAATTTGTGTGTTTTTTATAATTAAATGGTATTATGGAAGCCACACAATGCGAGGAGACGTCGCGGCAAGTCAAGGACGGGTGGGACGAGTTTGACAACTACTGCAACGACTGGACATCATGAGCTCATAATTGCGAAGAGGCATGCTATATTTTGAAAGTCGTCGCTTAATATCTATTTACATTGATTGTTTTAACTAGGCTACTGAAAATACTTTTTTTACTTTCTTTAATCATTAATAAGCCCTTGTCAGTCTACTGCTGCTGGAGACAAGGGTCTCCCAATTCCAATGCATACAATTGAGCTCGATCTTTTTTTATTACTTCAGTCTGGACAAATGACTCAACTGGTGTTCAGATGAAAGCGAAGTTTAGGTGGGAAGACAGCTAGTAAAGTAGGATTGTACTGTAAAAGCTGTCCTCGTCTTGCAGACCTGAAAGTTGCCTCTTCACAGCTCTTTAAAGGTCCCCATCTTATAGGAAGTATTAGTACGTGTATTAGGAGAGCATTCCATTTTTTTTATCGTTTGACTACCCTCATCCAAATGCTGCTCTATCTATTCTGCATTCCGTTCCACGTAGCCGGAAAGCGTCTTACGGACTACATGCTACGTAAGTGACATACAGATGGAAAAGATGAAACATATTCTGTACGTTATCTATTAATTTAGTATCTGTTCTGAAGTGTTAATATTTAGGATGCTCAATGTAGTCTACCTACAAATAATAAAATTAGGAGAAATCAACTGGAAAATCTAATCACACATACTCATTAATGCTTATCATCAGGAATGCGGGAGCAAGAACTACTTTAAAAATAATAAATAGGTAATTAGTACAACATTAAAAGCATTTACCTTTCAAGGGAGACGATGAAATGTCGCGCATGCAGATATCAAACACATTTTCAAGAGATTCAGATTACTCCTCCTTGAACTATTCGTCTGATGTATGAAACGGGCATTAGGTATCTTTGTGCTTTGTTAAAATAAAATTATGTGCTATACCCTATTTATTTATCATCATTATCATCATCATCAGCCAGAAGACGTCCACTGCTGGACAAAGGTCTCCCCCAAGGATCTCCACCACGACCGGTCCTGTGCTGCTTGCATCCAGCGGCTACCCGCGACCTTCACCAGATCTTCGGACCACCTTGTTGGAGGCCTGGCCACACTGCGTCTTCCGGTGCGCGGTCGCCACTCGAGAACCGTTCTGCCCCAACGGCCATCAGTTCTACGGGCGATGTGTCCTGCCCATTGCCACTTGAGCTTGGCGACTCTTTGGGCTATGTCGGTTACTTTAGTTCGTCTACGAATCTCCTCATTTCTGATTCGATCACGTAGAGAAACCCCGAGCATAGCCCTCTCCATTGCTCTTTGCGTGACTTTGAGCCTGCTAATAAGGCCCATAGTGAGCGACCGCGTTTCGGTACCGTAGGATTCGCAACTCACTTGCTTTATCTTTTCGCAAACTATCTTCGCGATCGCCAACAATACGTAAAATATGGTTGCTATGCATCTAAACCCTATCATACGCGTTCTGGAGTCAGCCAGGGGTCTATATTAGGGCCTCTTTTATTCTTGATCATGATAAACGACCTCGTCAAAGTAGTTAAACGTGCTAAATGTATACTGTACGCAGATGACCTCAAGTTAGCGTTTGAAGTTAAGACTGAGTCAGACTGCGAACTACTACAACATGACATTAATTCTGTGTTGGATTGGAGCAAACTAAACAAGATGCTGTTTAACACCAAAAAGTATTGTGTCATGACCTTCGGAAGGAAATGAAATAAATCACGATACAAATATTTATTAGGTGATGAAAAACTTACACGCGTGGAATCAACCAAGGACCTGGGTGTAAAGATTGATACCAAACTAACATTTCACGACCATATAATATCCTTGGTAAAAGAAAGTTTTAGTCGTCTTGGATTTGTCTTACGGAACTGTCGCGATTTCAAGAATCCACACATCTAAGCCAGCTGTACGTCCCGGAGCGGTACGCGCTGCAGCGCACGTGCCGGCCGCGGCGGCTGTTCGCGTTGCCGCGCTCCCGTACTGCGGCGCGTGCTTACTCCCCTCTCTGTCGCATACTAACCCAATTCAATGCACTCCTGGCCGATCAACCTGAATGTGATGTGTATGCGGATGGATGGAAGGATATTTTTAAAAGTTGTGTAACGTTTTGCGAGAAGGATGAATGCGCGTCTTCTTTGCTATGATGTTTTTTACTTTTATCTGTTATTCTGTGTTTTAGTTTTTCTTTATTTTATGTTCTCATTTTGTGTTTACTGTTTGTATGTGTATATTGTACTTTACTATTTACTTTACTTTACTATTTACTGTAATTGGTGTTCGCACCGTTGTATTTAGAACCAAATAAATAAATAAATAAATGTCATCACTGGCAACACACACTGGTCGAAGACTTTCGTCTTGAGACACTGCGGTATTTTGGACGAGAAGATATTACGTAGCTTACCGAACGCTGCCCAGCCGAGTTGGATTCGACGATTGACCTCTTTCTTAAAGTTGGACCTACCTAGTTGGACTGTTTGTCCCAGGTATACATATTCGTCAACAACTTCAAGAGCAGAGTCTCCAACCTTCAGAGGAGTGGGTACGACACGTGAGTTAGACATGATTTTCGTCTTCTCCATGTTCATTTTAAGGCCCACTTGTTGAGAGACTCTGTTGAGATCACCGAGCATTGTGCCGAGTTCCTCCAGGGTCTCAGCCATGACTACTATATCGTCGGCAAATCGAAGGTGACTGATGTACACGCCGTTAATATTGATGCCGAGTCCTCTCCAGTCCAGAAGCTTAAACACGTCCTCCAGTGCAGCAGTGAAGAGTTTCGGAGAAATGACATCTCCTTGTCTCACTCCACGCTGCAGCTGGACTGGCTTCGAGCTCCGGTCCTGAAGACGAACTGTCATAGTGGCGTTTTCGTATAAACACTTCAACACTTCGATGTACCGGTCGTCAATTTGGCACCGCTGGAGAGACTGTAGCACGGCCCATGTATCGATTGAATCAAAGTCTTTCTCATAGTCCACAAACGCTAAGCAAAGAGGCCGGTTATACTCTTTGGTCTTCTGTATAACCTGCCGCAGCGTATGTATGTGGTCTATGGTGCTAAAGACTTTTCGGAATCCAGCTTGTTCGATTGGCTGGAAGTCATCAAACCTGCGTGCGAGACGATTAGTTATAACTTTCGAGAACAGCTTATAAACGTGACTTAGAAGTGATATGGGTCTGTAGTTCCTTAGTAGGGCCTTGTTGCCCTTCTTAAAGAACAACACAACCACACTTTCATGCCACGCTTCTGGCGTTCTACCTCCGAGTACGACGGAATTAAATAGTCTCTGAAGAGCTGCGAGTACCGGTCTTCCGCCTGCTTTCATAAGCTCAGCCGTAATTCCGTCAGCACCCGATGCCTTGCTGTTCTTAAGCTGCTTGAGAGCCATACCAATCTCGTACAGGCTGATGTCCGGGATATCTTCGGTGTAGTGTCGGGTTAGCTTAGCTCTAGGGTCTGTAGCTAAGCTTTGTACAGGTGGCCCCGGAAATGTGTATAGCTGTCCATAGAACTTCTCGACCTCTCCCATAACTTCGGACCTGGACGTGACAGTTCTGCCGTCATCGGTTTTCAGCGTCGTCAGTTGGCTCTGCCCAATACCCAAATCTCTTGCAAACACTTTCGAACCTTTGTTTCGCTCGATAGCCTCTTTAATACAGTCGGTATTAAATCGGCGAGTGTCGCGAGTCAAAGACTTCGAGATCTGCCTATTGAGCCGCCGAAGCTGAGACGAATTGTCCGAAGAACGCAGAACCATCACGCGCCGATCTTCCATCAGTTTGAGAGTATGGTCCGAGAGCTTTTTAGGTCCTCTTATACGGTGGGTTTTGAAGAGCTTAGACCCAACCGCATGGACAGTTTTTACAAACCTGTTGTTGTAATCATCCACGTCTACGCAATCCTTCAGGCATTCGAAGCGATTTTTCAGTTCGAGCTGGAAGCTTTCGGGGTTTTGGATTTGGATGGGTGCAGGGCGGAGCGTAGATTTCATCAATCGACGTCTTTCAAGCTTGATATTAATGTTCAATGTGCCTCTTACCAACCGGTGATCACTGCCAGTTTTGAACGCATTGATCACAGAGACATCATTGAATATTTGCTTTCTCGTCGACATGATAAAGTCCATCTCATTTTTGTTGCACCATCGGGACTTAGCCAGGTCCATTTGCGGTGTTCAGATTTCCTAAAAAAGGAGTTCATCATGAAGAGTCCCTCCTTTTCCAGAAAGTCCGCCAGCAGTTGACCCCGGTGGTTCCGAATTCCAACTCCAAATCGTCCCACTTTCAGCTCATCGCCGCTTCGTTTGCCCAGTTTTGCGTTAAAGTCTCCCATGACAACGGTGTAATGAGTTTTGGAGACTTGTATGGCTCTAGAAATGTCCTCATACGTAGCCTCCACCTCATCGTCGGGGTGTGCCGTATTCGGAGCGTATACCTGTGTAACCTTCAACGAATACCGTTTGGTTATTCTGAGTATAAGGTACGCTACCCTCGACGACACACTTCCGGTCTTAACAACGTTGTTCACGAGAGAGCTGTGGACGATAATCCCGACACCACCCTGGGACAGTTGTTCGCCCCCCCGGAAATAAAGCAAGTTACCAGACTTTAAGATTATCGAGTCCTCCCCCTCTCTTCGAACCTCAGATAATCCAACAATGCCCCACCGTATCTTGCTCAATTCCTCCTCCAGTTCGCAAACCTTCTTATCGGTTCGCAGTGTACGCGTGTTGTAGGTTGCCAGGGCCAAAGTTCGTTGCTGGCGGTAGCCATGTCTCTGCCGGAGATTCTTAGCACCCCCTGCCCCGTCGCTGCCTTGGCCGCTACCGTAGCTAGGGCGAGCGTGGCCGCCGGGGACTAGGGGCCGGAGTTTAGTGCTGTCGTTCATGTTGGGGGGAATGTTGCCACGCTTGGCAGGCGGGTTGGTGATCGCAGTATGACGGTGTTAATCTCAGAGGATGCTGCTGCCCATCCTCTGGGTTGATCCCTCAGTCGCCTTCTACGACTCCCACGGGAAGATAGGGGGTGGTAGTATTCTTTCACCGCTACCGACACGGTTAATTATTTATAACATTGTCTCGACATTTATTTATAACATTGGCCAATTGCAATGGTTGGATAATAAACTAGTTCCAGCTATTTTTTTTTTTTTTTTTTTATTGGCAACGGGTAAGCGTTTGGCCTTCATCTCACCTGATGGTAAGTGACGATAAGGCCGAAGGTGGAAGCGCGCTTCACCCGGAATCCTCAACCACTGAGGAACTGGCTATCTTATCTCAAACTGCCGTAACACAACAATGCTATAAACATCGTTGTTATGGCGACAGACTTAGATAAGATGGTGGTAGCTAGCCAGGCGGACTTAACAGCCCTACCACCAACCAAACCGAGCACACAAAGATGTACCCCCCGCTGGGAATCGAACCCGGGACCGCTGGGTCTGAAACAGGTAGCTTAGCCACTAGACCACAGAGGCGGTTGAAGTTTATATTTCATCATCATCATCAACCTATAAACATCTTACTGCTGGTTTTTCATGAAAAACAGTTTGGTTTAACTAAAGGTAGATCTACAACTGACGCTGGAGTTGCGCTTCTTAAACACATTTTTGACGCCTGGAAGGGTAAGTAAGGTGCAATAGGTATTTTCTGTGATCTCTCGAAGGCATTTGATTGCGTTAGTCATTAAACTTTAGTTAATAAGTTAGAGCATTATGGTGTCTCAAAAATAGCACTGCCTTATTCAATCATACTTGTCGAATATAACTCAAAAAGTTGCTATTAAATGCCATCTTTTCATTAATCTCATTTTTTTTCTCATCAATTTTTTTCTCACAAAAATAATCTCAAACATACGAAACAAAGTAATTTATTAGTTAGCCAGTGTCATTAGCTACCGTTTGCCATTTTTTTTCATATTTCTCCGACGTTATACCTTTGATATCGCATGAATTAAAAATGGTCATAAATTATAGGGGGAGGGGGTAGGAGTAGGACTAGGACCCCACATTTTATAGTAGTAGTAGTTCTGCTTCTTTTTTTTAGTTATTTCTTTTTATATAAAATTGTTATCTACTTGGAGCTTTACGCTATATAAGTACCTACTATAAGTCTAGACTAAGTTTTTAAGTAATTTAACTATTTGTAAACCTGTGGATAACTGATCTGGCCAAATTAATATGGACCTAACACAACTATATTGTTACCATTTGGCTGTTTGTTATCCCTAATTCTAAAAATAAAAATAAAAAATTAAATAAATATTTTTTTTTGTCGATTAATTTAGATGTAGTACTTAGCCTTAACGGGTTAGAAGTACCACCCCTATCACATTGTATACAATCGCATTACTGGTCAAAAGCCTCCAATAATGAAATCTTCGCTACAATTGACAGGCCTCGTCTTAACCCTTAACCACCTGCCATACGTCTCTCAGATCCTGTCACTTATGAAATTGCAAATATATTTGCTCCCGAGTCGCGTACGAACCTGTTCGTTCCTGTACCTTTTCCCTGCGCACCTCAGTGCCGCTGGAACCACTCATCGACGCCGGACATACGCGCATTTGTCTCAGGTGAGTAAAAAAATGCTGCTTTGGGTCTGAGAGACGTAATGTCAGGTGGTAACGTGACTTTATGAAATTTGTATTTTTTTTTGTTTTAGTTAAAAATGGCTTTTAAATGACAATGATATTGAGCAGTGGTTGCAACAATATCTGTCAGACAACGAAACTTTACCTAACGACGAATGTAGCGATGTGGAGACCGATGTAGGGCTGGAATGATCCAGTTCCAGGTCCAGATCCAAAACATGAGTTTTAGAAGAAAGAGCACGAGCCAAAAGTTGTTGAAACAACTAAAAAATCAGAGATAATACTTTTTTACAACAAAACCAAAATTGGCGTTGATTTACTCTACCAAAGATACTCGAATTACTCCACTGGTCGTCGCACTCGCAGATGGTCTTTGGCAGTATTTTATCGACTTCTTGATACCTATTTCTGCCAATAAGTGCTATGTGTTATACTTATCGGTTAACCCTCAGAAACACAACGTTGCAAGTAGGTTCAAGTTCATGAAAAATTTTCCCAACACATAACAAGACTTCACATGGAGCATCGTGTAACTAACATCAAGTTACAACGTGACGTTAGGAACGCAATTCAGCGCGTCCTCAAAGGAAACAAAGATGCCACTTCACCAGCTGTTCCGGGAGTAGTCGTGCTGAAGAAAGGCTACCAGTCAGAAAAAAATGCTCGAATTGCGATTATACAAAGAAACGCAAAACGCAATATATGTGTTTGGAATGCAAAGCACCAATTTGCCTCGAGTATTCGAGCAATCTGTGAAATGAGCTGTCGCAAAAAGGTCTAAGTTGAGAGCCTGCAATTTTGATAAAAAAATTATTTTATTTACTTATATTTTGTTTGTTTCCTTTTATTAGTTCATAAATAATTTAAAAAGAGGAAGCAGAAGTTCCTATTCGCTGTGATTTTTTTTAATATATCATTTATCAAATTATGTTGATTCGTAAGTCAAAAAAAGTGGTTGCAGAGTTAATAATAAAAAAATGTTAATTTGCAAGTGCAATTTCTTTTTTAATAAAGAGTTTAATACGTACTACTAATTTTTTATTAAAAACAAAACCCTTGTTGGTAAATTTTGAAATATGGAGTCATTTTACTTTGGGGTCTCATAGACGTATGTCAGGTGGTTGTGTGACAGTAATGTATGGTAGGTAGTTAAAGGTTAATCAATACGCTTGCCAAATGCGGGTATAGGTCAGTCAAGAGCAAAAATATGTAAACAAATTGTAACTATTAATACAATGGAATAAGATTCAAAGTGTTTACATTATTGGTACTCGTGACTGTACAAACAAGCAACAAAAAGAAGTTACTTAAATATTGCTTAACAATAATACAATTTTGTCATCAAAAGGCGATCCATTCAAGTGCTAAATATTTAAATTTAAAAACTAATCAATAGAAAACATGACGATCAAACAAGTTTTAATTGTTTTTCTGTACTCACCAATAAAACGAATGTTGTTTGCACTTAATAAATAACGCTGTTTCGTTACCTTTTGATGTCAACAGCGAGGCAGTCATATAAAAACTGGTAATTAATTGCGAAATTTAATCAATTTACATGGCTACCCTTTTGCGCATAGCCGACTGCCGTGATCAAAAGAATCTGATATTTTGGTGAATATGAGCATTGCGTTAATAATATTACTTCGATGGGGTAGGGATTCAGTATGTTTTTACAACTCCGGGGTTTATAATGATAGGGTGTCAAAATAAGCCATTAAAAACATAGGTACTTGTAAAAAAACCAAGTCTCGCCACTTAGTACCTACCGTAAAAAGTTTTGAGATTCATTTATTACCCAGTCGGTTGACTTTGCCATCGCATGAAAACACAATGTTTTTTATTTATTTCAATTCATCATTTATCCATTTTATTACTTACTTGATCTGTGCCCTAATCTCCTTCAGCCTACCTGGTATACGGTAGACATTTTTTAAAATAAAATAAAGAGGCATGGGCAAACGAGCAGACGGGTCACCTGATAGAGAGCAATCACCGCTGCCCATGGACACCCGCAAAACCAGTGGAGTCGTTTTCTTTAAAGCTGAAAACATGTTTATTATAATATGCTTCAGAGCAAAACTGTTCAAGACAAAGAACACATTCCACGCTGAGCGCAAAAATAAAGGAGCGCTGGAGAAATTATTAAAATGTTCGCGTTTTAGTGGGACTATTTCAAATATGATAACGCCTTGCCGTGTAAACACACGAGGGGTTATTATACGAGTAGCTCCTAGTGGAATAGTGACACATATTTTATTGTGGCAAAATAGTTTGATTTCGAGGATCAACCAAAAATAGTTATCATCGTCAAATAGTTGAGCCGTATTAGTAGAGGATCCGAGTATACAACGACCTTCACCGAGCGGTTAATGGATGAAAAGTATTTTATATCAAATTTAATGTGTTAAAAAATATATTGCGAGTGGGTTGGCTGAAAAATTTCAGTCCAATATATGATGAAATAAATATTTAAAAATGTTTTTTTTAAATATTGCACTTGTTTCGATAATAGATAAATTACATAGGTACCAATCGAAAGTATGAAGCTTATAGAATATGCAAACGTTAGGTTGACTATTTTTTTCCTGCCATAACATTGGGTAGGCAGATGTAAACAGACAAGTCAATATTAGTAATTTTCAACCGTCTGGTTAAATAAATAAAATTTATGTTTATATAAAGATAAGCTTATTACAAACACACACACACCAAACCAGTGCAATGTAAAAAAAAATATTTTTTTTAATATTAAATTAATCATTAATGGTACTAGACTGAAATTTTTCAGCCAACCCACTCGCGATATAATAATTAACATATTAAATTTGATATAAAATACTTTATATCCATTAACCTTCTCGGTGAAGGTCGTTCTATACTCGGATCTTAGACTATATGGTATAGGAGTACTAAATCAATCAATCAATCAATTCATTTATATCGACCAACTTAGGATCATACACTGCATTAAAATAACATTCATATTTAAATATTAATAACAATAAAATAATAATAAAATTAAGAATTTAAATAAATATTACAATATAAACTACAATTAAAATAATAATAATAGAATTACAATAACAAAAAAATCACAATCAAAATAGTAATAAAATAAAAATAAAAATACTATTAATGCCAAATCAAAAATATTGAAAACTAAGTATTATTATTTAATTCAATTTCAAATAATTTAATAAAAAAATACTTACTACCACCCCTCCCTTCCCTTGGGTGTCGTAAAAGGCGACTAACGGACTAAAGACTGCACACTACATACAACAGCACAGAGCGGCGATTGGCTCACCACCTATCATGCTAAGCACATGTGCAGTTGTAGTTTGGTGAAACTTCGACAAAACGTGGATAATGGCAGTGACTCCTTCTGCGGTTCTCATTGCCTAGTCTCTGACTAACCCTTCGGGGATAATAATAATCGTAATTCTATCTATGTATGTATGTCAAATAGTTGTTGTTGTTGCCAATTGCAGCTGGTAGCGACCAGGGCCTCAATAACACTAAGTACCAACGATATTACCAAAACGAAACCTTTACCGTTCAGCCGACTTCGTATAGCGCTATCGCGTGTGACAAACGCGATAGCACTATAAAAGTACGTCTAACGCAGTCGTCGTTGTTTCAGTTGTGGTTTGGTTGAGATTATTTAGCGTGATAGCCCCCCAGAAGGCATCTAACACTACGCTTGTCGAGTCGCGTTATCTACTACCTACAGAACGTGGCTTTTTTAAAAATAAAACTTCCTACACCCATACCAATTATCTAGCCCAAGAGAAGCTTCGAAGAAACTCGTCAAATGGTTAGACAACGGATAAACATACTTAAAATACTTAAATACATACTTATTATACATAGAAAACACCCAGACCCGAGACAATTTACAAAAACAATAATTTCTAAATTGACCCGACCGGGCATCGAACCCGGGACCTCAGAGATGCGGTCTATCCGTGCGGTGACGGAGAAAGAATACCAATCGCCGCCCCTCTCTCCGTCCGGTGGGTGTCGTAAAAAGCGACTAACGGACTCTTTCGAGCGATGATCTTCTCCACTGGTGGTAGGGCTTGACCCGTCTGGTTGGTGACCACCGTACGCATGGTGTAAAACCCGTCAAGTGACTGCTTGTCGGTCGCGTTTCGGGATCAGCCAGCGTATAACCAGAGCTCGAGAGGATGATGCTGCGATGTATTTGGTCTGTGGAGGCTTCCGTCAAACCAGTGCCAGGAGGACTTCGTTAACCTGCCGACCAGGGAGACCCGTAGAAACGGTTGTCCCGCTGGCCGCCCGTGGCGCAGTACAGGGGCCCAAGCGAGCCTAACCAGCTCGTGAGGCTGCCTCACCATGCCACGCATAATCTCGGGGTGGTTCGTCGTGCCGGTTGGTGAACGGAAGGTGGGGTCCCGGCGGCCATTCCCGGGGGGGGGGGGGTTCGGGGGCCCTTCCATTCGGCGGGTTAATAATACTCGTCTGTGGGCAAATTCCTGGGGAAACAGGCCACCACACTTTGACCATTCGCATCGCGGCCTCATTTTCTCGATTCACGCCTCTCTCTTTCCACTCCTAAAATGACAGCGCCTAACAACAAAACTGGTACTACAGCGGTGCACACCCCCACCACAACCTTACCGTTTGAGGTGGAGTTCGCTAACATCCGCGGACTCCATGCAAACCTCAATGCCGTCCACCACCATCTCGAGACGGCACGGCCAGCAATGTTGTTCCTGACGGAGACGCAAATAATCCGCCCAGTTGACACCACCTACCTGAACTATCCCGGCTTTGTGCTTGAAGAATCCTTCAAAGCCAAAGCCGGAGTTTGCTTATTCGTTCGGGCGGATGTTTGCTGTCGCCGTCTGCGCTGTCTGGAGGACCCTTTCTTCTCCCTCCTAGTGGTACACGTCGACTTAGGCTCTCATTGCCGTGTCTACGTCTGCGTCTACCGATCCCATAACGGCGACATGGAGACAACTCGACTAATTGAACATCTTAGTCGGGTAGCAGATGATGCGCAGGAGCGGTTTCCATCGGCGGAACTGGTGTTTTTGGGGGACTTCAACGCCCACCATGAGTTGTGGTTAGGTTCCTCCAAAACAGACCATGCTGGTAGAACTGCCCACGCATTCGCTCTCAAGCATGACCTGACGCAACTGGTGAACCAGCCCACCAGGATCCCAGACATAGTTGGCCATGCGCACTCCTTACTCGACCTTCTGCTGACGAGTCGCCCAGCTGGATACCGGGTGGAGATTCGAGCTTCTTTAGGTTCCTCGGATCACTGCTTGATATCCAGCACAATTGCACTAATCGGCAACGTCGCATGATGGTTTTCATATTTGCCTTGTCAGCTGTCAGTGTCTTATAAAATGATAACAGGTTCGTTACATGCGTTACATGTAATGTATGTTCAAGTTAATTTCAACCTACTCGTATTAGAATGACTGTAGGAAAATTACCTTAAGGTGGGTCATGATTCAATTTGGTCGACTGTACATGGCCATCTTCACACAGCCAGAGCTTTATTGGATTGTGGCAGTATGCTGACATTAATAACGTCACGCATGGCACGACTTTTGAAACTGCCATCAAAACCCACTTCTTTAAAAATTACAGGAGTTGGAAATCAGCACAAACATGAGTCAAAGGCGGCAATAACAATTCACCGCCTCGGAGTGCCCTTGGCATCGCGCCCGTCAACAGCGGTTTCGAAACGCCAGATTTGGCACTACGCGTCGGCAGACTGGGACGGTATGCGGGAGTATTTTGCATCCGTCCCTTGGAGGCAGCGCTGCTTTAGTGAGAAGGACCTAACTGCTAACGCCACTGCCGTTGCTGATGAGATAGTATTAGGAATGGAATACTATATTCCACACTCCTATGTCATCAGCAAAGGCAGACGCAACCGCTGGTTCAATCGCGAGTGTGCCAGCGCTGTTGAAAGCAAACAGACGGCATACCGCGCTTGGATCAGAGGTAAAGCTCATGGGGATCCCGAAACTCGCTCGCTAAAAGCAGCCTATAATAATGCCACCAAGTCGTGTAAGAGGGCCTACATTAGAGCGGATGCCCAGCGCGTTGCACGAGTAGGCCAAGAACTCCTGACGCATCCTACGGGCAGCCGTAGCTACTGGCGTCTGGCCAAAGCCGTGCAATCCAACTTCTGCCAACCCTCGCTGCCACCACTGAGATGTCTTGACGGAACTTTAGCTCACAAGCCGCAGGAAAAGGTCGATCTCTTGGCCAAACTCTTTGCGGCTAACTCCCGGATCGATGACTGTGATGCACAGCCACCCTCAGTTCCACACTGTGGCCACACAATGTCTGATATTAAAATCAGGCAGTGTGATGTCCGTGCGGAGCTGCAGTCAATCGATGTCCGGAAAGCTAACGGTCCTGATGGCATCCCAGCAATAGTTCTGAAAATGTGTGCAGCGGAGTTGTCCCCTGTGTTAACGCATCTGTACCGTCTCTCGCTCTCTTCGGGTTGTGTGCCGGAATCTTGGAGAGAAGCTAATGTGCAACCGATCCCTAAAAAAGGAGATCGGTCAGATCCGACTAATTACCGCTCTATAGCCGTAACTTCAGTGTTGTGTAAGATCCTAGAACGAATATTGAACAAACAGCTTATTCCATACCTAGAAGATCACTCCCTAATTCACGATCGTCAATATGGGTTTCGGCCAAAACGGTCAACGGGTGATCTTCTAGCGTACGTCACACATCTCTGGGGTGAGGCTATTGACAAGCATGGCGAGTCACTGGCAGTTAGCCTTGACATAGCCAAGGCTTTTGATCGGGTCTGGCACAAAGCTCTTCTCTCCAAGCTCCCGGCATACGGTTTGCCCGCTCAGTTCTGTACCTGGATTGCTAGCTTCCTGCATGAGCGTAGAATCCGTGTCCTTTCGGATGGATGCGCTTCGCGGTTCATGTCAGTGAACGCTGGTGTTCCTCAGGGCTCCGTTCTATCCCCAACGCTGTTCCTTCTGCATATCAATGACATACTTCCTCTTGGAAACATTCATTGCTATGCAGATGATAGCACAGTGCATGGGGGATATAACGGTCACCCAACGGCTGGGCGGGTAGACACCGAAATGAAGCGAGCAAATCTTGTCATTAAGCTCGATCAGGTGTTGGATCTCATTTCTAAATGGGGCTCCGATAATCTAGTGGAGTTCAATGCCAAGAAAACACAGGTGTGCGCGTTCACAGCGAAAAAGTCGCCATTCCTTCCCCTTCCTTCTCTTCAGGGTACATCTCTAGGCCTGCAGAGCAGTATTAACATGCTCGGTATGGATATCCGTTGCGATCTGAACCGTAAGGACTACATCGAAACCGTGATTAAAAATGCCTCACGTAAACTCGGTGTCCTGAACAAGGTGCGGCGATTCTTCACGCCTGATCAGTTGTGTCTATTATACAAGACACAGGTGCGGTCTTGCGTAGAGTATTGCTCTCACCTTTGGGACGGCTCCGCAAAGTACCTTCTCGATGCCTTGGACAGATTGCAGCGCCGCGCTGTGCGCATTATCGGCAATGTGGAGGTCACTAAAACTCTCGAGCCTTTGCAATTGCGTAGAGATATTGCGTCACTCAGCGTCTTTTACCGTTTATACCATGGCGAGTGCTCTGAAGAACTCTTTGACCTCATCCCTCCTTCTCCCTTCCTCCATAGGAGTACGCGTGCTGCTCTCCGGAGTCACCAATTTACAGTCTCTAACATTCCATCACGCACAAAGAAATTTGGTGACTCGTTTCTTTGCCGCACTTCCAAAAGATGGAATAGTCTACCAGCACACGTATTCCCTCCTACCTATGACATAGGGTCCTTCAAACGAGGCGTGAAGAAGCACTTTGTGGGCTGGCAGAGTGAGGATGACTGATGCTACGTCTCTTACGCTGCACCAGTTGTCCTCCCGCCTGGACCTCATTTCCACTTAACATCAGGTGGAGTGGGGTCATTTGCCGGGCCTGGTATAAAAAAAAAAATGGCGACACCATGAAAACCGGTGTACAAACCACTCGACCAAGAAGGTCGTCAAATTCGTTATGAGAACAATACGATCAGCTAACTGCCGATTCTGCTTACTATATTTTATTGAGCTTCGTAACTGTGGTTCTCTGGCAAATTATTAGCATATGTCAGGCAGGCCTCTTTTCTAACACGAACGACGCAAGTGCTGTGGAACTAGCTCACAGAGCGGCGGGATTCCCGGGGATTGCAGGTCCCTGAAACCCCTGTAGAAACGAACCGACTCCTTCTTCAAAAGCCGGCAATGCTGCAGCGATTCCTCTGGTTTGATTGATAGGCAGCAGTGATTGCTTTCATCAGGTGACCAGCCTGCTCGTTTGGCTGCTTTTATTGCAAAATCTTTTCTTTTATTTTTTATTTATTTAATCAAAGACAATACAATTTTACAATTACTTTGTGTCCAAAAACCCGGTTAGGGTTTGACTAGACACTGCACATTCATCATAACATAATAAAAACCTTAACACATAGATTATATTCCTTATATTCTGACACATTAGCGGTAAATGCTGTGTTACGGTTTGAAGGATTACTGGTTGCTTTGACCACAGAGCAGAAGCTTCTGTTCTGTAAATATATATGGCACCTTCGGTGGAACAAGGGCTTCTGCCCTTTTGCACATTTGCAATTTTACAGGAGAGCCATTTTAAGATTTTTTTGGCATTCAGTATGGTATTACTTCTTTGATATTACTTTAAAGTAATTGTTCTTTGTATGAAATAAACTATACACTATATTTATTTTAAACACGTTGTTATCAAAAAAATATAATGTTTAGTTTTTTTTAAATAATTTTTTTTTAAAGGGAGGGGTACAATTGTGCCTTTGTTGTTCCAAAATGTAAATTATTTTTTTAGTTACGACCATATTTGAGCTCACATTTAGGATGGTGGTGGAAGAAAAAACAAGATTTATGCAAAAAATCTAATTGTTTTTTTGTTTTTTCTTATTAATCATAATGATTAATAAGAAAAAACAAGATTTATGCAAAAAATCTAATTGTTTTTTTCCTATTTATCATAATGATTAATAAGAAAAAACAAGATTTATGCAAAAAATCTAATTGTTTTTCTTCCAAAACCATCCTAAATGTGAGATCAAATATGGTCGTAACTAAAAAATAATTTACATTTTGGAACAACAAAGGCACAATTGTACCCCTCCCTTTAAACATTATTTTTTTTTGATATATTGTTTAGGAACTTTTTGTAAAAATATGTATATTATGCACTAACAAAATTCTTTGGTATAACACTTAAAAATAATCCAAAAATAAAGATAACCTACTCGTAAACTTAGCGAAAATAATTCTCTTTTTAAATCATTCAGTCTATTATTATTTTAATTACTGTTTGAATTTTTGCTTCTTTCCAACTTTCTGATTTATAGCTGCTCTTGTATTGGTATGTCTCTGAATCTTTAATTCTTGTCGGTAATCTTGAAAGTTTTTTCATCAAATTCTTTGCTTAGGTTCAAATTAATATCATCAGATAACGACTTATAATAAAGAACGAAGTTCATCGCTTTTACAGTGAATTTATACAGTTGTGACTTTTTCTATCCAAAATGTTTGTGATTTTTTTTTTTCTTATTTATGATTTATAAATAAAATCATAAACATATTGGACAGACAAGGTCACAACTATTTGAACGGCTTTGTCCCTCCAATTATGTAATCATAAATTAGGCACAAATGTGCTAGATGTGTCTTTGTCACTCCAGAAATCTAATCCGTTAAAGGGCATACGATTTACCTTTACGATTTTATCACTCCATGTGACAACGGATTCGCTTGGTGCGGACGACGCAACTGACAAATTAGATTTTGTCGCACCAAGATAGTGAAAAAAGGCGCCAATAAGACAAAGCCACTTCTTTTCTCTGGCAGTTGTGAGTGTCGTTGTTCCTCCAGTTGAAAGGGTACTTTTAAAGTATTTTGGCATACTTAAGTAATTTTTGCAATTTTTGACAATTGTGCCCTTGTTCCACCTAAGGTGCGATATGTAAAGAAGCTTCTGTTCTGTAATATATATACAGAAGCTTCTGTTCTGTGGGCATTACAATTAATCCCCATGGCCTGCATGCAAGTTTTATATTGTGTTACAGTGTCATTAAGATTTCCGGCACAGCTTGTTTTCTCTGAAAAAGGACATTTAAAACAGAAAACAATCGTTTTAAATTCCCCTGTGTTTCCATTTTAAACCAAAATTGTGACATTGTGTTCAACAATGTGCATGCACAGTCGAGCTGAGTTTTATGAAAGCGCAAATAAGACGAGAAACGTAAGAGATGTGAGCCTCCGCTGTATTGTCGGCATTTGTGGGCATGAGCTACGATTATACGTTGAGTGCTCTGTTGTAGGTTTTTAAATTGCTATGTTGTATTTTAGTGATGCAAGTTTAAGCTAGACGCTAACATTTATAAAATTACATATGTTTTATACTAAATTTAGTTCAGGTGAAAAATCATAGATGGCGCTGATGATTCCTGAGTCATGCTATTAAGTTTTCCATCAGTACTAACTTTTAAGTCTAAATGTCACACTTATTTCAACTTTCAATTAGTACTACTAGTACTCTTAATAAACCAAACACATGTTTAAAGGTACTCCAATGTTATGGTTTTGATTGAATCCTTATTTTTCACCCACAGACATTTTATTCTAAACATCTATTTTTATAATTAAAAATCAAAATTTTATCAGAAATATTTGTAAGCGCATTGCTTCAGAACAGCTCCACCTATTTGGCTAATTCTTTTTTTGTTGTGTATTTAATTATCAGGGCAAGGTATGTGTGAAAGAAAATTTATGGAAACTCGTCACGTACGGGGAGTTCCCGCGAACGAAGTCGCGGGCGAGCCGCTAGTTGAAAATAAATTATAAATTGTTTATTTTGTACATTTTATACGACTTACGTTTATTTTAGTGTCTCCTTGACCACGGACTCTGTAAACGGCTTAAAATCGGGACAGAGTAAGTATTAACATAAGTACCTACAATTAAATTGGAAAATAAAATATTTCAAAATAAAAGAGCAAGTACCAGTTACAGTACTCTGTTCTGTCTGTTGTCGCAACAAAAATCCTATGTAAAAATACAACACTTTCTTAAAACAAGCAATATTTCTATTTTCTCTCCTCAAACCTCAGTTGACAATACGTCTCTAGCCGAGCGGGGTAAGAGCGGGAATAGTGCAATCAAGATAGTAAGTCATATTAATATCTTACTCATAAAGCAAGTTGTCAATCTACGGTTATTTGGGATTGCCGGCGAGCGTTTTGAGTAATGTAAAGTATTTGAGCGGGAATAGTGCAATCAAGATGATATGATGCGCCACTGCAGGCCAAAGGCCCTTTAAAAAAGATAATAAAAATCAAGTTTTCACTACAATTGATGGGAATCGAGTAATCGCGATTTTGATACCGATGACAATAGTTTTCCATACAGTGAGTGCTCGAGTGAATTCGAATACGAGTTGGGAGCTCGTATTTTTCAGCAGATTTATATCGTAATTTTAGAGCTATCTTTTTTACAATTAATTGTGATTATTTGAACTTATTTATTTACTTATTTAGAAACCAAACAGCGGTTTAAACAGTATTTTCTTAACAATAGTGTCGAGGGTAGGGCTCCTGGCAGAACCACGACGTCAGTGCTCCGCCAATAAGTATGAACAAAACACGAATGCAACTTATACCCCCTCGACCGGAGATTTATTTATTTGACTCACAAAACATCTATGTACACAATAGTCAATACACAATATATAACAAGGTTACACGCACATAAGGTAATACACACACACACACACAGTAGGTAATACACATATGGTCATGCACACACAATACACGTAAGGTCCATGCAAATTAAAGTCAGGCACAAAAGTTATACGCACAAGGTTATATACACGCACACACACACAGGTACATAAATGGTCAAATCCAAGTTAGTAATTACACGTCAGTCAGATACACAAAGCACAATTTATACAGTGTTTATAAAGTTTCCCAAAATACTCAACTTCCCACACTGGCTCTAAACTTTACTAGGTATATCTAATACTTCTTCAGTTTTCTGATTTTCCATATGTTTCTGGTTCATTAGCTACTATAAGCTACTCGGATTGCTGCTTGAAGTGAACACACACAAAGCACAATTTATACAGTGTTTATAAAGTTTCCCTAAATACTCAACTTTCACACTGGCTCTAAACTGCTCTAGGTATATCTCAATTACTTCTTCAGTTTTCTGATTTTCCAAAGGTTCCAGCTAGTTGCTGCTCGGTAGACTGCTTGAAGTGAACATGAAGACCGAAATCCCGTTCGGCCCTTTTATACAAAAAAGCTTCTAGAAGAATTGAATTATTCTAGCCAATTAGAGAGCAGAGAAGTAGAGGTAGTCGCCCCTTTTTAATTACAAAAATATTCTGAATGCACATTCAGATCCTCTATGAACTGACACTTTAAAATCGACTAAAATTCCATTTATATCCAAACGCTCTGATTCTAAGTTATACAACAAAATATAAGTCTAGACCTATCTTAAAATATATTTACGTATGCGATTCGTTATAACACATCTAAGCAATTGCATATCTTAGAGCGCTAGTCTAGTTTTTGCGAGAATTATTCCTAAACAATGCTACGTGCAGATTACAATAATTCCGCGCGGCTAATTTTAACTTCACCACCACGTCGGGCGTTATGTCTACCATAATTCTAGATAAACGCCATTCACGTGGGCTTAGCCGTTTCGGAGGAACAATACAATACGTTGTCCGACCATAAAACATTTACAAGTTTACCACGATCGCCATGTTAGTTTTATCTCCTATTGTTATTCCGTTCGTACTATGCTTACATTGTATGACTAATTATCATTTAAAGAGGCTACTTGTTAAGCTGCCCATCAATAACAATCGATAACAATCACATTCGTGACAATTATTAAAACTTTCAAATTACGTAAATAGCAGCTTCATCTACTCATCAAGAGAGGGAGCTGTAGCAAACATGCAAATTTCTAGATGGCGATGGTAACTTTTTTAACCGCTACGTAAATACGACGGCTAAAATTTTCTAAGTTTTTCTTTTATTCGTATACAATCACACGCAAACGGCTATGCTTACATGGTATGAATATCTATCCTCTACAGAAGCTACTTGTTAATTTAAACATCAATACCAATCAATTTCGTAACAATAAGTAAAACTTCATAATTACGTAAATAGCAGCTTCAGTTTTTTATCAAGAGAGGGCGCTGTAGCAAACGTGCAAATTTCTAGAAGGCGATGGTAACATTTTTTATTCGTTACATAAGTACTGCGGCTAAAATTTTCTAAGATTTTATTTTATTCACATTGTATGCGTATACAATCAAACGCAAGCGGATGCGATGCGGTATCGCCCTATTGTTTATCAAATCAATCATTATACAAATTCCAATCCCTAATTGATTCCGAACCTAATAGTTACATTAACTTGTTCGTTCTCTACGTACCTAACCATTAATTTGATCACCGATTAATCTGTCCGTTACAAATAGGTTAAACTTATCTACATACACCCTGTCGACTACTTACTGTTGTGGTTACACTGTGTCGCGAACATTCTTCACGATGCATTATTTAAACCCAAACAATGGTGGCGACGTTCCGCTTCTATTTATTTTTCAAATAACTTATTCTTGTATTAAGGTTGCGGGTTTCGTGAACAAAGTCTGTTATGCGAGCAAAGACAACCCGATAGTAATGGACGCCTATTATTAGACGACCTCGTTTGTCGAGTGGTTTGTACACCGGTTTTCATGGTTCCGCTATCTCTGAGGTCCCGGGTTCGATCCCCGGGTGGGTCAATTTAGAAATTACTGTTTTTCAAAATTGTTTCGGGTCTGGGTGTTTTCTATGTATAAAGCTAATCACACTCTACGCAGATACAGTAAAATATCTGTATCTGAGCAGATATCTTTCAATATCGCTCTCTATATAAATCATATGAACCAACACACACAGCACAGATAATTTATATTTTATCGTACAGTATCTGTGAGCACCGACTTATACCGACTGATGGTGAGATTATTCTCTGCGTATACAAATATATCTGCAGATAACATCTGCCGTATCGGCATCAGTGTGAAGGATTCCGAGTGAATGTATCGTCTCGTATATTATCATATCTGTTTAGTGTGTGATGCTTTCAGATAAATAAGTTTTTATACGCAGATAAAATATTACCGTATCTGCGTAGTGTGTGATTCGCTTAATAACTTACCTTTACTTAACTTTAATACTTAAAATACAGTATGTTTATCCGTTGTCTAGTAACCATTTAACGAGTTTCATATTGAAGCTTATCTTGGGCTAGATAATTGGTGTGAGTGTAGGAAAGTTTATTTATTTTTATTAGGTACTTAGAAGCAAGTATTTGGTAATATCGTCGATCGTTTTGATTGTCTAACGATACTCGAAATCTAGTCATCGCTACGACTTATGAGTATTGGATGGATTCCCACGCTTGCCAAATGCAAGTCAATGATCACCAATACGGGTTATGTATCGATCAATCTGAAACAATCTTCGCTACCGCGATGCAGGCTTCCCATACTATTTTCTGTCGCAGTATGGAGATGTTGTTGAGTTGGTTTTTGAGCTGTTGACACGGTTGGAAAGGTGTCGAACTATGTGCGGCGTCATGCAGGTAGGTGGCGCCGCCACACCCGACTTGGGGGTTGAACCTAGGCCCTTCGGATATCGCTAAATGTATAGAAAAACTGTTTTTTTAATCGCAAATTCAGTTACTCCAATAAAAATAGTAATACTTTTGGCACTTAGGTACTAGGATGGTCTTGTTGGAGTGGCTTGTCAGAGTCGCGGGATAATCTACCTGTTACCGAACATCCTGTATAAACATAACATATACATATAATCACGACTATTATCCCCGAAGGGTTAGTCAGAGACTAGGCAATGAGGACAGCATAAGCAGTCCTCTACCATAGTCCACTTTTCACCAAATAGCGACTGCTTAAGTGCTCATTGTGACAGGTGGTGAGCCCATCACCGCTCTATGCTGTTGGAAGTATGTGCAGTCTTTAGTCCGTTAGTCGCCTTTTACGACACCCAAGTTAAGGGAGGGGGTGGTAGTATTCTTTCACAGCTACGCGACACGGTTTACCCTGTATAAAAACTGAGATACTTACTATTATTTTGTTATTAAACCGAAGTGGAATAAGTATACATTTTTAATTTCACACAAGACGTTGCTACGCCGCTCTGTAATTATCAGCACAGAGAGCTGAAGTAGCGTATTACGGGACCAGTAAAGCGCTCTGTTCCTTTTTCTACTTTGCTAGAAACAGTTATAGCCCTACCCTAGCAAAAGCAACATTGTATGAGTTTAGCACGGGCCATTACCGTAGTTTTTAAAGAAGCTACAGCGGTAACGACCGCTGTCTCGGAAATATTCTTTTAATGAAAAAGTCTTTAATTTTTACTACCACGCTTGTAGAATTGAGGCTCTTTTGGACACTGTTAAGATGCACTTCAAAGATTGCTTTAATTTATTTATTTATAATTTTTTTATTCATTCAAGCAACAAGGGCTCATAGGGTTAGTAACCAAAGGACATACATAATATAATTTAAATTAAATTATCACAAACACAATTTGAATTACTATAAGATTAAAATTTAAAGGGCATAACAATATACACTGGCCTGCAAAAATAAGTATCACACTTTTAAAATTGCAATAACTTTTAAAGTACACAAGATAAACAAGACACATTAGACTTAATAATGTTACTATTGCATAATTTATTATAGTTACAAAGAAAGCTGATAAAATTGCTATAAAACGTTTTTTATTTTAAATTTCTAACTTCTACAGTTTAGAAAAAAATTGTATCTTAAAAGTGTGATACTTATTTTTGCAGGCCAGTGTAGTTTATGTTAAAAGATATAAACAATGTGTTGTGACCTCAGAGCTGATTGATGGCTAAAAGGAAACTAAGGAGTTAAGTAAAGTAAAGACGTATGTGTAGCAGCTTACAAAAATAATACTAAAAACACCTCTCTTCCCTTGGGTGTCGTAAAAGGCGACTAACGGACTAAAGACTGCACGTACATCCAACGGCAGACCAACAGTAGAGCGGCGCTAGGCTCACCACCTATCACGCTGAGCACATGTGCAGTAATTTGGTGAAAACGTGGACTAATGGCAGTGGACTGCTTCTGCAGTCCTTGTTGCCTAGTCTGTGACTAACCTTTTGGAGATAAATGTCGTCATATTGACGATGTAATTTCAACAATATACTTAATTTTAAAGTGTGTTTTTATTTACACACTCACCAATAATAATGATCTAGCCCAAGAGAAGCTTCATTATGAAACTCGTTAAATGGTTACTAGACAACGGATAAACATACTTAAAATACTTAAATACACAAAAACACCCAGACCCGAAACAAATTAGAAAAACAATAATTTCTAAATTGACCTGACCGGGGATCGAACCCGGGACCTCAGAGATGGCGACACCATGAAAACCGGTGTACAAACCACTCGACTAAGGAGGTCGTCAAAAGTGTGCACCTAAGTCCGTAAGTGTACTGTTTACTGTCCACAGGGTCACAGTACGACGCGGTAAGCCTAGGGATTTGTAGTGACAACGGACGAAACTTTGTTGTCGCAGCAAAAGATATACTAGTAAATGAATTTGTTAAACTTGATGCTGATACGACACACATCAAAAATGTCTAGGAATCAAGTACATTTTAAAGTATCGTTGCGTTATAGAATTAATATTTTAACTTTTTAGTATCCTTATTGATTCTTTTTAGTGAATTTCACGATATGATTTTTTTTTGGTTTTGTTTAAATATGGAAAATCAACTGTCAATCTGGATATCCATAAAAAAACGTAATGTCAATTTTACAAAATCGATACAACTTCTCCACTGATAGTGAAAAAATTTGCAACGATATGGAGCGACGGCGTCATTTGACGAGGGAAGAGATGTTGAGAGCCGTTGGAATATAGGAAGCTGGTTCCAGGCAACGTACTGTGGGTGGCTGCCGCCATTGGCACTACACAGAGTGTCATAGGCCGCCTCTGGACACGCTATCGTATCACGGGCAGCGTGGCCGAGCTAAATTGAGGAAGATCTTGTATCACCACTCGGAGACAAGACCGGTACATCCAAAACACTGCTCGACGGAATTGTACCATAACCGCTATGATGTTGGCCACAAGGCTCCACAGCGCTTCAGGCTTGCTGATAAGCGACCAAACCATCCGGAATCGTTTATGCAAAGTGCGTCTGCGTTCCCGAAGGCCGCTGAGGGTTCCACCCATAGCACCTCACAATCGTAGGGTCCGTTTACAATGGGCTTACGAATACCGAAATTGGGAGGAAGAAAACTGGCGCTGTATTTGCTTCTCTTTTGAATCACGTTTCGGTATGAGGCCGGATACAAGACACACTCGAGTTTGGAGGAGTCAAGAACGCTTGAGATTTTGTCAGGAAGTTCATCACTAAGGAGGAACAATCATGGTTTGGGTCGGTGGAAGAACCGATCTCATTTGGATCAGGGCAACCTCACGTCCACACACGGCTAGAGTCGTATCGTAACACGCACTCTTGCCGATTCTCATATCAACGTCCTGCCGTGGCCTGCACACTGCACAGTCACCAGACCTTAACCCAATTGAGCCTGAATGGGACATGCTCCAAAGAAGAGCTCTGCTGAGTACAGGCCATGCACACCCCACAACAACTTTTTGACTTGTTAGAAAGAACGTGGGCGTGATTCCAAATCCAATTACATTTTTTTTATTCTTTCTTAAATTTTTCAACATATTAGGATAAAATTGTTTACTAAAACATAAAAAATAAAACAAGAAGCTAGTCAGGAAAACCAGATTAGGTAAATATTATTGGATTTTTTTATAGCTAAAAATGTACTTGACCCCTAGACACTTTTGATGTGTGTATATATAGTTTGGTTATATAGTTGGCAGCTGATCAAAGTATCCGTATTATATTTACCCAGCATAAGCTACTAAGTTTAGCAGCTACGGAAAGGGATAGAGTCTTAGAGGATAGATATCATAAACGTCAGGAGGGAAGTGTTATTTTCCAATAGAGTATAAAATGTTATACGTGTCTTGGGAAGTATAATCATATCTTAATCATCAGCCTTTAAACGTCCCACTGCTGGGCACAGGCCTTCACACATAGACAACATCACATCGGGAGGAGAATACTCATATCTTAAATTCGAGGAACTGTTTTTACGGAGTGAGTGGAGGGAGTTTTAAAGACAGTTGTGAAACTACGTTAAACAGCAAACCACCCTGCTTTCTCTCCCCCTCTTTCAACAATTTCTCCCAGCAGCTACAGGGCGCTTTTTGGTTGGCTCTAATGTCGGTACTAGCCTCATCAATGCAAAACGCCCACTATGAACATCTGGATCACTCCAGAAGAGAATACCACCTTTTCTTCTGGCTTCCGTCTTCCTAGCCTGGTGGCAGAATTCACTTTTCAGCTTGATTTTCTCCACTCCAGCTCCACTTTGGCTGGTCTTCCTCTCCTCCGTCGTGGTGAGATCGCGGATCCCTGGCCAGAGAAAGCGTACTGCCTCCCACATCAGAAAATTCACAAAGAATTTGGACCCTAACCTACAATACTGCTTCAAGGGGGCCAACGCCATCAGAGCTACTAACTGCAAGTAAAGAACTGAACGTTGTTCGATTGAACCCTCGTCTTAGTAGTAAAACAACTTTCTTTTTCATCGCTTCCACCGCACTCCCTAGTATTAAAAAGAAACACAAATACTAACGAGCCGTCGCCGCGCCCCATGCAACTACTTGCGGCGGGAAACATCTCCGTCTGCAAAAAGTGCTCGTTGACGAATGGCGTGGCGTCTCGATCCTTTACATAGCCACAAAGGAACCACGGCATTGTGTTTCAAGTATTACGAGCGAACGCGTTGGCGCGTGGTGCAAGGAACATGATGCTTGCGGGTTGGGGAGAAATATTATTTATGCATTTTTAAACTTTCGCGTACAAACATTTAGACGGGGATTAAGGTCGGGTATAAAAAGGTATGCGTAGTATGCCTTTAATAAGTACTTAGCGTTAATCCCCGTCAAAATTTTATTTTTCTTATGTTTCGATTTTAGAATATCGGGAATCGTTTGGCTATCAATTAATCTGCTTTTGATAATATTAAGATAGCATTAAGGCATACAGATTGCCTGATGGTAAGCGGTTATCGTGGCCTATGGAGATTTGCAACACTAAATGTGTGTCTGCACACGTTGCCGAACCTGCGATAAACATTTTCTATTGACGAACTGGCTATCTCATCTCTAACACAAGTAAAATGGTTATAACGGCCATAAACTTACGGAATATGACGGTAGCTAGTCAGGCGGACTAAAACAAGTCCTACAATTAACAAAACCAAAACGTTTTCCCCTAGAAATGATCACGTTTTGAGACCGGTGTTGATATAGCCACTTGACTGCAAAATTATGAAATAAAATCATACAAATCACGGTCTCAGCCATGCTTCTTAGCGTTCATAATTATAACAAAAAATAGAAAACCATGTTATTATTTTTGTCCGAATCAACACTAAGCCGCATTAAAACAATAACTGCACACTAAGCCTCTAATCCCAGCACTTGGGCCACACACGAAGACGCCCGAGTGACGTCTTTTGAGCCCGGTCCGCATTGAAGCCTAACCATGCAAATTATGAGGTATGCACACCGTTTATATTCCACCTAATGTCGTTCCATTTGCTTTTCGGCTTGTGAAAACGTCTGCGCTCATATGAGTTTCGCACAATAGGGGATGGTATTGTAATAATTTGAAATAGCATCGAGATATTTATTTAGTTACGACGACGTGCATAGCGTTTTTATCTCTATTTACATACTAGCGGATCCTCGCGGTTTTACTCGCGTGGTACCCGTTTCCGTGGGAATATCGGGATAACATGTAGCCTATGTCACTTGGGAAGAGTGTAGCTTTCTAATGGTCAAAAATTTTTTTAAATCGGTTTAGTATAGTTTCGGAGCTTATTCAATTTAAACAAACAAGCAGACAATACTTTCCTCTTTATTAGTATAGACATACATTCAAGACCGTCACTGTAACCGTGTCTCGTACCGGTGAAAAAATACTACCACGCCCTCTCTTCCCTTGGGAGTCGTAAAAGGCGACTAACGGACTCACACGATGGCGATGGGCTCACCACCTGCCACGCTGAGCTATGATGCTATATGAGCTATTAGGTGAAAATTGGGTCATGGTGTGGACTGCTTTTGCTGTCCTCATTGCCTAGTCTCTGACTAACCCTTTGGGGATAATAGTCGTGAATGTACAGACATACATACATATAATCACGACTATTATCCCCGAAGGGTTAGTCAGAGACTAGGCAATGAGGACCGAACTGCAGTGCACTCTCAATGCTGTTGGATGTATGTACAGTCTTTAGTACGTAAAAGTTATGCGTATTACTAGTTTTATTAGCGTAATAATAGTTTTTACTAGTGATTTTACTTAGCGTTCTAACCTTTTGATCGAAGGTTAACGCACGAGCGTAGTTGGCTGGACGACACGTAAGTAACTGCGTCCCCCGCCGAACAACTCTGCGTAAGTGTTTATTTTATTTTATACTTTGTTGTTACCGGTTCCTACGTTCCTGATATTAGAAAAACTCTGTACGACTACCGAAGTACAGCAAAAAAATTACAGCGAGAAACAACGCAACGCGTTAATTGAATTTAAAATCGGGCTTACGATATAAACGCGGAATTTTTCCCTGCTAATTAATTCCAACCAATGTGGTTGCAATTCTTTGTTCTTTTTATAGGTTCTGTAGGCCTTGGCAGTGTAAATAAAAAAGATGAAAAATAGCGCTGGTTCTTAACCCAGGAATGTCTACCAAGTGTGCATTTAAATTTTCTGTGATCCTTGTGTTCTGATAGAGACAGATGATCGTAGAAGCTTTCGTGGACGATGTCGTGATGACTTCTTGACTTGACACTCTAGGCCTTGTCGTGTTGTGGAGAAAATGAGGTACAACCTGAGATGCTCTGTCAGTCAACTTTTAATTGATGTTACTCTTTTGTTTATTTGAGTTTAGTAATTATCCACTAACTGCACGCAGCTTTGCCCGATTATGTTTGTCATATTACAATGTAATTAACTTCATTTACTTTCTAACCAGGATTAATAGTAGTAAGAGGACTCCCTTACTTTAAATAGGAATTGATCAAGGTGTCATAACAACTTAAACCAAAGTTGGAAAGCTCTCGACTCGATGTCCAGACGGCCTGGGTTCGATTCCCAGTTCGGGCAAAATGTTATTAGATTTTTGTAAAAAATTACAGGTAAGCAGCTATTGTTTGCATTTATTTAAAACAAATACAAAAATACAAATACAAAAAAGTTTATTTGAGCAACTTAGTCTAATACAGGCATAATGTGGTTGGTGCTCCCATTTGAGCTAAAATAATTTGTTGTAGGCAGCACTGCTCTTCCATAGAATGGTAACAAATATCGTAGACTAAACCACTTAAACAGTCATAAAATGATTGCTTTAAATACCAATCAACAACACTACAAAATACATTAAAATTAAAACAACAGTAGTACCTAATAAAAACATTTAGATAAACATTTTATGTGTGTGTGTATGTGTGTGTGTGTGTGTATGTGTTTGAAGGTGTATTTGTGTATGTGCAAGCTTGTGTGTATGCGTGTGTGCCGTGAGTTTCAGTATGTAAGTATAATTTACGACAGTAAGTAATTAACTTAGTAAAAGCAGTTCAATATCAGAATAACTTTTAGTTATCAGCCATTCAGTGAGCACAGATTTACATGCTGTAAAATTCATATTGTAAATGTCGAGTTCATTATTAATTTTATGATATAAAACATTAGCTCTGATGACAAATTGCCTCAAACGCCAAACAGACCTCACCCGTGGTTGATGTGTGACATTACGTTTTCTTCTGGCATTATTTACATGGTGTTGGTAAGGAAGCGATTTGTGTTTCATTACCAGGGTGGACAAAACATATAATTTTCTGATAGTCAGTAAATTACTGGAGGAGTAGAGTAAGTCTGTTGAAAACTCTCGCGGCTTAAATAAAATACATGACTTTAAGTAATGATCTCTGAGCTCTCTCCAAATCAAGAAATATAGTTTTATTCGCTCCACCCCACACAGATACAGTATGTCGTAACAGATTGCGCCAAGGATAAGTATGTAAGACGCAAGAGACGTTCTGAGGCAACATATCGTAAAGTTTTAAATGTCCATATCAGTTTTCTCGATTCATAAGCAGTTCAATATGATTGTGCCATGATTTTTTTGATATTTTTATAATGGCTCGTCATAGTGACTGCATCCTGCCTGATGGTAAGCAGCCGATGCAGTCCAAAATAATGAGATCGCTCCCCACCGTGGAATAAGCACGATAACGAGCGCACCCATTCATGACGGCCTGCATAAATGCCGTTTCACGCCCCGCTTAAAAGACCCGGGACTGTATGAGCTGGGAAACACATGAATGGTCTTACAGAGGAACGACTTGCCAAATTTTTTGGTACGAGTACTGATAGTCTGTACAGTATGATGGTGGTTCCTAAGACCAGCACGTGTAGTCTGGGAGAGGAAAGGAGAGGGCGGGATTAGATCAAAAAGTTCTTCAGAACACTCTCCGTAGTAGTTCCGGTAGAAGACACTGAGAGAAGCAATGTCTCTACGCAGCTGGAGGTCCTCAAGGGAAGCTGTAACCTCAGCATCTCCAATAATGCGTACCGCTCGCCTTTGCAGTCTATCAAGTGCATTGAGGAGGTATTTAGCGGAGCCGTCCCATAGATGGGAACAATACTCCATACTCGATCGCACCTGACTTTTGTACAGCAAACAGCGCTGCTCGGGAGTGAAAAACCGCCTCACCATATTGAGAATACCCAACTTCCGAGAGGCAGTTAAAATAAAACTCTCGATGTAGCATTTTGGATTCAGTTCAAAATCAAAAATCAAAATCAAAATAACTTTATTCAGTAAGCTTAAATTAAGCGTTTTGAATCGTCTAAATTTTTTTTTATATATGGATGGATAGGCACAGGAACCCACCCACCCACCCCACCCATTCAGGAAGTCTTTTAGCTGTGGAGAAGAACGGGCACAACAAACTCCACAGCTTTATAATAATATAGAGGTAACGACATTTACAAAACAATATGTCGTTACCAAATTATACAGTCAATAGTCATAAAACAATTATATAAAATAAAAGATAAAAACAAAAGTGAATCTACAAGTTTTACTCGGGCACTATGAACGCATTAGAACAATGTATTCGAAACTAGAGGAATGTTAATTCCATGCATTTTTGTCATTGATGTAATCGCTTACAGTGTAATAGCCCTTTTCTAAAAGTCTGTCCTTAACATGTGTCTTAAATTTGTCAAAGGGCAAAATTATAACATCGTTCGGGATTTTATTGTAAATTATAACACTTTGTCCCATAAATGATCCATAAACTTTCTGAAGTCGAAATTTAGGAATTACAAGTTTATACTTATTTCTAGTATTTAGTTTGTGTATATCGCATTTTTTTTTGAAATGAGTAATGTTTAGACGCACGTAAACACTACAGTTATAAATAAATTGTAATGCAACTGTAAGAATATTTATTTCTCTAAACAGCTCCTTAAGGGAGTCACGTGATCCTAGGTTATATATGGACCTTATTGCTCTTTTCTGTAAAATGAAAATTGTTTCTATATCTGCTGCTTTACCCCAAAGTAGTATACCATAGGACATAACACTGTGAAAGTAACTAAAATAGACTAATCGAGCAGTTTCCACGTCTGTAAAATGCCTAATTTTCCTAACAGCGTAAGCAGCTGAACTAAGTCTCCCCGCAAGGGTGCTAATATGAGGGTACCACTGTATTTTTGAATCTAAGCTAATACCTAAGAAAACTGTTGAATCAACAAGGTCCAACAGTTCACCATTCAGTTTAATTTTATTTCCTATAATATTCTTTACGTTAGGTATACATTTATGGTATACATAGGTGAAATTTATACATTTGGTTTTCTTCGCGTTCAATTGAAGATTATTAGTAGTAAACCAATTCAACACATCTGTTAGGGCACTGTTGATGTCATCAAAACTATTTTTATTTCGATCAGTCTTAAATATCAAAGATGTATCGTCAGCAAACAAAACAATATTGCAAAAGTTTTCCGCATAAAATGGTAAATCAATAATTAGTTCCTGGCCGATGTCCATGCCAAGAATGCTGAGGTTCACCGAAATGGGTAGCGGAGAGTTCTGAAGAGAAGGAGGAGTAAGGAAGGGAGTTACCTTGGACGAGAATGCACAAACCTGGGTTTTGCTAGCATTAAACTCGACCAGGTTTTTGGATCCCCACTTAGAGACACGATCGAGAGTCAGGTTTACTTTGGATAGACGCTGGTCAAGCATAACACCGTAGTATTTTGTACAGGTCACTTTTTTAAGTTCAGGTCAAGAGCAAGACACTAAGGTATTTTCAACACATTGGTGTACCTTTATTCTGAAATCAGGACGGGGTTGCCCGTTGTCATACTTGCTAAAACAAATATAGTTACTTTTATTGACATTAAGGGTGGATTTCACCAAAGTAGTATAAGTCTTATTCTAAGAATAAATCCTTATTTACACGCGTGTAAATGAACTTTACGTTTCACCAACGCATAACCTAATGATAAAGTCACTACACTTGAGTAAATTCTTATACCGCCAATTTTGGCCGTGTTAGCCCCTATTCTTAAGATAATAATGTCACTAATGTCATTTAAAGCAGCCTTCAAATTAATATTGTAAATAAAAAATGCCGCGTCGTTTGAGATTGTTGATTGACGAATCTGATAGCAGTGATGAAGATTATTTTAATCCCACGACCGAGATAATTTAAGGAAAGAACAAATTACTTAGAAGATTAACAACAATAACATTTTTTTTGATGTCATCGTCAGAAACGTTACGTCAAACAAACGATGTTACGCCAGAAAATAGAAAAGTGTAAAGCGCCTTTGCTCTCGTACGAGATAAACTGCAACTATACTTTGGTGGATAATATGCTCATTCGTTCGGTTCGTTCAATAGCACAGAGTAACTATGCGAGAGTAACTTATTGTTACATTAGCGTGGTGAAATGAAATACAAGTTATACGTATGATAAATCTAGGTAGTAAGTTTATACTCGGGTAGCTAGTCTCGTGTAATTTTGATATTGGTGAAATTGGGTCTTAGTGATAAAAGGTGATAAAAGGTGTGTATTCAGCCAGTTTTGGGGGTTAAAGTTGCTCGCGTCCGTAGGTTTACCCTTGAGACCCTACACGTGATCCCTGGGTGGTGCTAAATGAGTAACACTGACTGAGTGGTAGAGCCACGCTGCGTTGCAGCACGCATTGGGCCGGCTCGCCCGGCGTAATACCACAATCTCACGAATATTCGACGTGAAGTAACGGCACTTGGTGCTGTTGTGTTTCGTCCGACCAGTGAGGGTTCCGGAGGCCCCTTCCCCGCCCCCCCTCCCAATTCCTATTCCTTCCTTAAACCTATTCCTCCCTTGAAGGCCGGCAGCGCATCTGCGATTCCTCTGGTTTTGCGGGTGTCCATGGGCGGCGGTGATTACTTTCCATCGGGTGACCCGCCTGCTCGTTTGCCTCCCTCTTTTATAAAAAAAAAAAAAAAGTAGCGATTTTGGTGAGTCCCGCTTCAGTTCTTGATTTTAAGTTTACCCAATCTTTAGCTACAAAAACAATAGCAGTGTCATCCGCATACGAATATATGTTACCTCCGTCCACTTGCATATTACATAAGTATTTAAATATACGAGAAATAAGGTAGGACCCAGTACACTACTCTGGGGCACACCGTAGTTCACTACACATTCAGAACTCAATGTTGATCCTACCGCAACCCTCGAAATACGATCAGTTAAGTAACTTTCTAGAAGTTTGATTTGATTTCCTCTAATGCCTACATCCTGAAGACAGCGTAGAAGAATTGGTATAGATACAGTATCGAAGGCTTTTCTAAAATCAAGAAAAACCGCCAGACATTTATTACCAGCATCAACATTTTCAACTATAGTTGAGGTCAAGGCTAGTACAGCGTCTTCCGTGGATAAGTTCTTTCGAAATCCGTATTATATTTGGAGAAAAAATTCTGTAGCTATATATTTATTAATTTTTCTAAAATTTTTGCTTTCATAGATATTACAGATATAGGTCTAAAGTTTGAAGGGTCCGTTTTTTTACCATAATTATGTACGGGCGTAATAGTTGTTTGCTTTAGTGCCGTCGGAAACATCCCGTACTCAAAACACCGGTTAATGTGATGAACTAGTATAGGTACAATCTCATTTGCTGGTAACTTTAAGAATCGTGCCGCTATTTTGTCCCACCCAGGAGCACTGTCAGTCTTTATAGACATGGTAATAGAGTGAACCTCATTAGGATCAGTACCCAAGAGCACGAATGATGTCACAAATACTATTACGTAGTTAGTTATAACACTTAATTAAATTAAATTATTATTTGCTTCGTATTCCCACCAAACTACGTTTTCAATTGTTTACTGTCATAAACCAAAAAAATAAAACCATAGTAATTTTTTTAGACGCAGTGAACCTGTTAAGACTCCTTCCGAAGCCACCGAGAAGATGAAAATGAATTGATCAGATATAAAACCATTTGTTCATTACAGCTAATTGAGTGTTCCCACGCCGTCCTTCCTCTTCAGAACTACGACCGCTTGATTGAAAAAGTTCCTTTCTTATTTTTTTTTCCGACTAAAAGCAGGCTTAGGGGACCTCCGAAACAATCAATTAGGGAAGTTTCGACCTTCTTGAATTGTAAATGTGGATCCGCGGAGCGTCTTTGTTTATTTTTTTCCTTTTTTGCAGTCTTTTGTTTTGTTTAAATTATGACGTTTTCCCGGCACGAGTCGCTACGACTGAAATGTGACGAATAGTGATAGGAATTTGTGAGTGAAATTCTCTCACTCAAATTGGGCTCTATCGGGGTCATTTATTATAGACATAATAAATACAGTTTTGACTTTTGTAGTTTTTGATTTATGACTATGACGTTTATAATATAACTAAGTAGTGACTTCGTTTGAATAAGGTACCCGTATCCCGTAATGCTAAGGGGATTTCGTAACCGGCTTAACTTTTGTTTACGGCAAATGAAAACCGGTTTCTTCCTGTTAAATTTGGGCTTTCTAGGTCCAGCACAACGAACACCTTACGACCACACAAAATAATGAAATTTTTAAACTCATATATTTTATAAAGACGAGTGGGCAAATCATAAGTTTCAGCAAGACGTATCATCAACCGACACGGATTTACATTTTCAATCTCAATATTGTCAAAGCCAATTGTCATTTTTAGTATTTCATGATTAGGTAACGACTTTTTTTTGTTTTTGTAAATATTGTTGCTCCTAAGTGTGAAGTTTCTTGCTCCCATTCTTTTCCACAGCTAAAAGACGCAGTAGGTACGTAAAAATGTTTGCATAATTTCAAAGTGCTTTAAAAAAAATTGGTTGCCTGTAAAGTCGGTATACGGGCGAAAGTTTTACGTGACAACGACTTTGAGTGATAAAATAATTTTAATGTGAATATTCATTCGTATAGTAGGAAGAAGGATGAAATAATAGTAACAATTTAAAACATTGGGCTAACTGTGCTCGAGCGGAAGGGACGCGTGCCTTTCACTTTTTATGTCTGTCTCTCTCGCTCTTAGGCGGGCTAACCATGCCCGAGTGGAAGGGACGCGTGCCTCTCACTCGCTCTCATTGTGAGCGCATAACGTGAGCGGAGCGTAACGCAGTTTCTTGAAGTGTCACCCGGCAAACCAATTTATAAGACGTTGTCACGTCAAAATTTAAGTTAAAAAACTTTGCCTATATTTACCAAGAACACTACAGTCTGTTGTTTAATTAACATATTTGTTAGATATACGAAAAGCACTAAGTATTATACGAAGAGAAAAGAAGGAATGTTGTCGTTGTTACGAAAAATCTTAATCAAGTTTATATCTCTAAAATCTTCTTTATAGAGTTGAAGTGGCATTCACAAAGAGCTTGTTTTAACGTTCAAAATATATCGAAGTATTCATTTTAATAACAACAGAGGGGACTAACTGAAGACGAACTTCGCGCAAAGTATTTCTTATTAGGGAAGGAAACAAAGTGAAGGCGAGTCGCAGCGCGAAAAGGAAAAAAATGTGTAAGACATTTCGCGCTAGATGCAGCTCCTATTTCGATAGCGCCGGAGGCTTTGGCTTCTGTCCCCTACTACTTGTTCGTACGGTAAGTACGGCTAACCTTTTGAAACTTTGATTATATACATGTCTAGATAGACCCTGGCCGTAAAAAAACGTAGAAAAATTTATAGGCCAAAATTGGCCTATCGCGCAATCCTGGCGGTCAGTCTCATTGTGCCGTCAAGCAGTGTTTACCTCTCGCGTTTCAGTGAAATTGTTCGCAAAATGACCGTTTGCTCAGTGAATTTCTGTCGAAACTACAAGGTAAAAATCTTTTGGAAAAGGAAAGTCACGTTTCATCTGTAAACATCGATAAATTTTAATGAAAATTTAAAGTTTAACAATAATAACGGCCATGTATCAAAATGTAGAATTCCCATTATTGGTATCCCAGAATATAAAAGGAGGTTTAAATATAATAAGTATGATAAAAAATACTCAGTCTTGTAAGTTAGTATTTATACATGGCCTTGTTGTAAATAAAGTAAATACATTAAATATAATTATTATTGGAACACTTTCAAAGTTTTTCTTTTTTAAACTGATGTCTGATTTATAAGAGCGTGGAGGAGGGGGGAGGAGTATCCCCCCACTTACCCCCCTGCCGGAAACAAGTAGTTTTTAAGTTATGTTAAATTTTGTATTTTGAGGTTATGTATCATGGTAAAACTTTTTAATCGAGTTGCCTTATGTGGTGGGGGAAGGGGATGGGAGGAGAGAGGAGTACCCCCCTACTTGCCCCTCCTCCCGCAGACAAGTAATTATTAAGTTATGTTATTTTATTTTAAATATGAAAATTTACTAAAACGTCGTTTCTGGCGTTTCGCCGGGCACGCTCGCTTCGCTCGCTCGGCTCGCTCGTTTTTGGTCAACATACTAACCTAACCTAACCTAATTAACTCTTTAGACTTTTTTCATGGCGGGGGGCTTTGCCCCCACCGCCCCCCGTCTCCCGCTTCGGTGCTGTTAATATGGCACTGTATAGCCTAAAAACGTGTAATTTTTCGTGATTATAGCCGATTTTGACAAAACTTTCAAGTGGTTTTTTTAATATTTTAACGCAACGCCGGCAACTAAAATGTTAATAAACCCTTTGTTCACGCGCCACCTAGCGGCAATGTGAGGAGCACCGTGATAACAGAAGAGGTGGCTCAACGACGCCCGATGAAGCAGCAAACAGCATACTTTTAATAACATGGCCGGCGTAGTACCTACTCCTGTGGTAGTACATCAAACCAACACCAGAGGCGCTGATTTTGAATATATAAGGCGCCGCGGGCGCAGACGAAACATATATTCTTCACTACTCTCAACTCCTAATTTATCGATAATAATTATTAAATTTGTTTTATTAAATATATTTGTACTTGAACCAAATTTTGAAACTACATAAAGCAACAGTTTATTTCATAAAAGTCGCCTTATTTAAAACCCAGACCTGATAGAAGAGAAAAGCAAAGACAGGTCCATTCGATCTGTACCACCTTTATTTAAGAACCCCTTAGACCCCCCCACAGTGTTAGTTTCTTCAAATTCAGGCGACTTGATTCAAAAGCCAATCCAATAAATGTCACGGTTCCTTACGATGCCGAATGATTGTAAACATATTACTGTCATTTGTGCAAATGTCTAGTTTCACTAGGATTTTTACTGTTTTTTAAAAGAAAGACACAATAGTTAACTGTTTTCTTGTGAATGTCTCTCAAGAAAAAGTAAAATCCTAGTGCAACTAGGTATAACAGTAATCTGTTTACAAACATTCGTCATCGAATTTGGCTGGAGTATAGGTTCCGTTCTATTAGAACAAAAAATATAATACCTACTGCAATATTTTATAATACTATTATTATAAATTGTTATTATCGATATTCGAAATGAATAAAAAAATTATTATCTTTGAAATGGAATGTACCTAAGTATTTATGTAAGAAGTCAAGTCAAGTCAAAATATATTTATTCAATAAACTCATTCAATAAGTACTTTGAATCGTCCAAATCTTTTTTAACCTACCACCCATTCAGGACATAATTTTTTAACTGTGGCAAAGAATGGGCGCAAGAAACCACAGCGCACAAAAGCAACGACATTTACAAACAAAAAAAAAAGAATATGTCGTTACCAGGTCAATACAAAATATGAATTTAAAAAATAATAAATGTTGCAATACAAAACTACAATACAAAATAGTATCAATTAAATAAAGACAATTAGAAACAGCTGTTGGAGTGCTTGGAGCATTTCAGATCCAAGCTGTTTTGTCTTCTGTGTAATCTGACACTTTATAATAAGCTTTTTTATAAAGCTTTTCTTTGATTTTGATTTTAATTTTATTAAGATCTAATTTCTGAATATCATTTGGTACTTTGTTGTAAAATCTTACACACAGACCCTTAAAAGAATTATTTATTTTATGGAGCCTAGTATAAGGTACTGCTAATTTGTTCTTACTTCTAGTGTTTACATTGTGAATATCACTGTTTTTTAAAAACATTTCAGTATTTTTATGAACATAAATCAAATTTTCATAAATGTATTGTGATGCAACTGTCATTATATTTATGTTCTTAAATCTCTCTCTGAGAGAGTCGCCAGCCTTTAGGTTATAGATTGCTCGAATAGCCCTCTTCTGAAGCACAAAGATAGTTTGAATGTCGGCAGCATTTCCTCACAGTAAAATGCCGTACGACATTACACTATGAAAGTAACTGAAATAAACTAATCTAGATGTATCAACGTCAGTTAACTGACGGATCTTCATTACTGCATAAGCTGCAGAGCTAAGTCTATTCGACAATTTAGCTATATGTGGGCCCCACTGAAGCTTGGCATCTAACGTGATGCCTAGAAACACAATGGTGTCCACAGGATTCACATTCTTATCTTTAATTTGTACACTAGTTGTTACTTGCTTAACATTAGGCAGTACAAATTTTACACATTTGGTTTTTCCCTCGTTTAAAAGCAAGTTATTTACACTAAACCAGTGAACAATCTTTGAGATCGCATTATTCACATCGTCATAATTTGGGTGTCGTCGTTTCACTTTGAATAAAAGTGAAGTATCATCAGCAAACAATACTATCTCATGACTGTCTTTTACAAAATAAGGTAAGTCATTAATATAAACCAAAAACAAGAATGGACCAAGTATTGAACCCTGCGGAACTCCAATTGTAACCACTGATCCCGGAGATCTTTTACCGTTAATGTCGACCTTCTGAATCCTGTTACTCAAGTATGAGATTAGAAGGCTCAAAGAAGCATCCCTAATTCCATAGTGGTTAAGCTTCCTGACCAAAGTTTCATGTAAAACACAATCGAAAGCCTTGGATAAATCACAAAATACCCCTAGGGCATCCTGTGATTCCTCACAGGTATCAAATATTTGGATTAAAAGCTCAACACCGGCGTCAGTTGTTGAGCGACCCCTAGTAAAACCATACTGTTTACAATGTAAAAGTTTATTTCTATGAAAATGAATTTGAATTTGGTCTAGCATCAACTTTTCAAAAACTTTACTAAATGTGGGTAGCACAGAAATAGGTCTACAATTAGAGGGGTCAGAAGTGCTACCTGATTTAAACAATGGAATTATTTTACTATGTTTCATTAGGTCAGGAAAAACACCACAGTCAATGCATTCGTTAAATATGTAAGCTAAAACTGGAGCTATTGTCTAAATTACTGATTTAGCGACATCCACGGAATTACCCCACAGATCAGCAGTTTTCTTTTTATTGAGAGTGTTAAATGTTTTTAATATATCTATAACACAAATTTTTTGAAAACTGAAATTACTTTCACAATCTTTAACGTTCTCCTTCAAAACAGATTCAGCTACAGTGGGGGAGGAAATCAAGGCTTTTGTAGTTGAAACTGGAATGTCAGTAAAAAAAACTCTCAAATGCTGCAGCAACATCAGCATCAGAAGTCAAGGTTTTATTATTACACAATTTAAATTGTACTCATTATTACGACTTTTGACCTTTCCTGTTTCACTATTTATAATATTCCATGTCATTTTTATTTTGTCATTACTATTCATAATCTTAGAACTCAGATAGTTTGCCTTGGCTAATCGACATACTCTTCTAAATAACTTAGAATAATTTTTAACATATAATTTGAAGTCGTTGCTGGTGTTATAGTTGCGTTCACCATAAAGTTCATAAAGGCGTTTCCTACTTTTGTGAATACCAATTGTAGCCCATTCATTAAAAGATACAGTACCACTAACCGAGATCTTTTTTGGAACAAAAGATTTATTAAATTCTGAACAATACATGTTAAAAAAATCATTATAAAAGACATCAGGGTTTTCATTGTATTCTAAATAATTTAATTTTGTATCTAGATTGCTTTTAAAGCGCTCCAGCCGACCTGCAGTTTTTGGCACAACAGTGATATTTTTATTCATCATTACGCTGGTGTGGGAAACTGACCATTTGGCCACAATGATCAGAGTCCAGGTTATTAATAATTTGCTTAGCCAGTGGTTTTACATTTGTATATATGTTATCAATACAGGTGGCCGAAGTGGCAGTTATTCTTGTCGGCTCCAAAAATAAATGATTCAAATTGTATGATAGAAATAAGTTTTTAATTTTAGTTGTCAATGTGGAGTTTTCTAGCAAATTTATATTAAAGTCACCGCAAATAATTATTGTTTTACCTACATTGCGGACTTTACGCAATGTCTCATCCATAACTTTTTCAAAAAAATCATATAATGCTGAAGGAGGTCTGTATATACTTATCACAACAAACTGCTCCAACTCCACACAAGCTATTTCTATTGTTCGTTCAACCGAGAGGCTCACTATGTCTTTGCGTTCTTTTAATTTAAACTTTTTACTAACAATAATTAAGGAGCCACCATGTATTGCATTTCCTCGACTGAACGAACTTCCTACCAAATGATTCTTAAAATTGAACATGAACTGATGGTCTCTAAGCCAGTGCTCGGTAATGCTAAGAATATCGATATTATTACAGTTCATGAACAATTCAATCTCTAAATCTTTGCCCATCATTCCTTGGATGTTTTGGTGAACAATGTTCTTAGATTCTACATTTTTTAAATTTAATGATTGACCGGGGCTTTTTATAAAGCTATTTTTACATTTATTTAATTTCATTTTATTTACACACATTTTGCAAGAGAGTTCCTCTTTTGTCTTATAATTTAATTCCAATAATTTGCTAGAGGTGTCCTCTATTGTCTTATAAGCTAATTTAAATTATTTGGAACATATTCCAAAGTCTGAATTGGCATGTCAGTATGTTGCAGCTCAATAGAAGCCGCTGAGCTAGCCATGTTATTGGCTAAATACTTAAAATAAAATGATAGCGAATTTACTATCTGTCGCTTAAAATAAGTCTCAAGATAATATTTATCTTTTGTCAATATAAAATTATTTTCTAATAATTTATTTATGTCTATTATTTCTACTTTCTTTTCATAGAAAGCCATTGTATTCAATGTCAAATTAAGCTTAAATCTAAAATTACAAGTGGGTGTTTAAGTATATGTATGTATGGATGGTAATATGTATGCTTCAGAGATCGATGGCGCATCGGCTAGCACGTTCGGCTTGTGATCTTGCCCGCTAAGCAACTTTCGCAATGCCGGGTCACTGGATGGGTGACCAAATTTAAAACTTCTCGAGCTCTTCCGTACTTCGAAAGGCACGTTAAGCCGTTGGTCCCGTTTGTTGTCGTAAGATGACAGTTGTTAAAACCCACCAACAAGCACTGGGCCAGCGTGGTGGGTTATAGCCCAATATCCCCACCATCTCTACGTGGGAAGCCTGCGCCCAGCATGGGACGTTTATAGGCTGATGATGATGATGACGATGTTTGAGAAAGTGCGGGTGTGTCCCTAAAAGGTCAATATTTCTCGTCTCATGTAAACTATTGGACACGGATATTGATGAGCAGTCATCACATTATGTAACCTTTACAACTGTTTGACTACCTTGCAAACATTTTAATTTTCAGATTTGCAACTGATCCGGTAGAAAGAAGTCGTTGTTTCAACATAATAAGAAATTAGAGAACATTAAAAATAATGTAACATCCAAACGAAAGTTATTTAAGAAACAAAAACAAAGAGAACGCCATTTATTGTTTTGATTTTAGTTTAAAATATTTAAATTTCTAATTAAAAAAATCAATTTTAATTAAGTAATAAATGTAAATCATCTTGCCTGTTGCTTCTATTTCGTACCTATTACAAACATATCATACGCACGCAGGCTTCCATTAGCGCATTATTTTATTGTACATATATTGTTTCCCTACTTTATTGGAAATTAGGCATTCGCTGGCAACCATTCGCGCTAGTGTCAGTCATACGCGGCTGTCACGCACACTTCAAATTCAAAAACCGGACGGATTTTGAGAAGCGTTTGTACCGCGATGCTCCGTCTAGACATGTTTATAGTCAAAGACTGTGCACACCAGTTTACTAAAAAAATAGACTATGTTAGCCGCTTCGGGCTCTCCAGCGTCGTACTGTCGACTCGTACGATGACTGCGAGTATACTATAATTATGCTCACTGTCAGCCCCAGTGTGAATGTGGGCTCAGTCTGCAGTATGCGTTCACACCAAGCCGACAATACGCTATCGCGTACAATCCGCTTCTCTCGGTATTGAACATCGCGAGATACACTTCTATACTCATTGAAGTTTCTCGGAAGAATTGTGAACGCGGCGCAGCAATCTAATAGGTACGCTGTTACGTTCGGCTGCGTAGCCAATCCGCGTCCGCCGTGCATAGACGCGTACCTAGTTAAAATATCGGCCACAGAGAGTCAGCGAAAACGCACTACGTAATAGAGTATAGTCGGTTCGGTGTGAACAAGAAGTTAAATATACCTGTATGGAAAAACGATAAACTGCGTAACGCGCGCTCACAGTCCGCGGTGGACAACCTGTTTGGTGTGAACAATGTCTAAGAGTCGAAGTTGTTGCATACAGCAACTACGGTTTCTTGTGATACTATCCAGTTTCGGCAATACGTTTGCGCAGCGCCTTAGAATCGCCAACGCACGTGTGAAGGCCTCTCAGTGTCGCTGCGGTAGCCACGCATCATCAGGCACGTGTCTGCAGTTTGTTTAAATTTCGAATGCCTGTAGGCAAAATCATGCGTGACAGTCCTATGGGCTGCGGGACAGGTGACGAAAGGTTGCGGGGACGGGAAAGAAGAGCGCGGGCGGCGGGGCAGCGCAGTAGGAACATCAGTTGTGAGCAGATGTCATCCCTCCCCGTAGATCGCAGAAGATAAGACTATCACGTAATAATTTACTTGCATAAAGGTACAAAGCAGAGCCTGATTTGTGTTAAATCTCTTTATATTATAATATGACAGCGGTTTTAGCGCTTTCTTGTACCTGTGGCTCCGCTTTCTCCTTTACGCAACGTATTTTTATGTTGTTTTCACTGTTAAAAAGCTTAAAATAGGACGATAGTTTAAAAAAAATCTAATTTGTAGATATTTTGCACGAAATGGCTGAATTATGACGGTGTTTCGTGATTAGCAAGTAGCGTGGGCGATGGCGCTGCTAGTGTGAAATAAACGTGAGAAGTTAACTTGTGTCCCATGGTAGGTCCATTGGTAGCGGCCAATGCACGACAAGAGCGCAGCAACGCCCCCGCACTCCGCCCTCCCCGCGACGGGCGCACTCGTATATTTCCCGTGTTTCGTACATTGCTGCAACGGCTATAATGTTCGCTAATGCACCACTGTTCTAGCGAGAGGTTATATTTCTTATGGATTTTTGAAACGGTGCTTTTTATCGTCTTGAAAGTTAGGTCTTGCTTTCCGGTCTTCCGACTGTTAATGAGTAGGTTATGTGGGAAGGGTTAATCATAATCTTTCAATCGAAAATGTACATCCTACTAATATTATAAACGCGAAAGTTTGTAAGTATGGATGGATGTTTGTTACTCTTTCACGTAAAAACTACTGAATGAATTTGGATGAAATTCAGCAAACAGATAGTTTATAACCTGGATTAACACATAGGATACTTTTTATCCAGATGTTCCCACGGGAACGGGAACCACGCGGGTGAAACCGCGAGCGGCCGCTAGTACATAGGTACATGTTACTTACCACTTAATCCCCGAAAGGTTAATGAATAACCAGGTATTGAGGACCACAATAGCAATCCGCTGCCACAGTCCACGTTTCACCATAAAACAACTGCACATGTGCCCAGCGTGACAGGTGGTAAGCCCATCGCTGTTCTATGCTGTTGGATGTATGTGCAGTCTTACCCTACACACATTTAGGCGCTAAGATATGAGTTTTAAGAGATCTATTAGTTAGTAAAAAAATGAAATTGTTGACGACAAAAAAAATTCTATCAAAAGATAGGATTTTTTTTGTGCTAAAATGTGTTAATTACTCTTCATAATCATCGTTCTTCCTAATAATGTGCACATCAAAACAATTGTTATGGTTCTAGCTATCGAAAATGATATGATTCTTTGTAGTTTAAAACAGTTACTTCCAAGTAATAACGACTTCTACATGTCGATATAAAAAAAAATATTTTTGTTTTTTGTCTTGGAATCTTTATTTTTGTCATTTTTGTTATAGCTTTTCGTAATTAACTGTTAACTTATTAAAATACTGCGTTTTCTTAGCATTTGGTACGTATTTTAGGTTTTAATATAGCTTTAGCAATGGTTTAGTTCTAAGCTTTTTTGTCAGCTCGGGTAGTCTCGGTCAACTTCGGCCAACTTTCTGACAGCTGTCAGAATGGCCGGACGTTAGACACCATATTGTATATACGGCGTTGAACGGTTTAGTGGTTAAGTCGTTGACTATAATTCAAAGGAATAGTGTTAAGAGCTACAAGAGAGTTATTGAGAGTTATTGCATGCACTAACCCTCCTGTACCCCCGGATTGCGCAGAACTTTTTATGGACTAAGACTCTACAACGCCTATTGCTGTTACGAACAAGATTAGGAGTTAACATGGGAGCTATCTTAGGGCTACAAAGTCGACAACAAACTCTAATAGAGTTAGAAGAGTGGCATATGAGTATAAATTAGCTTTTTAGGCCTAGTAGGAGTGCATATGTCACTTTTGTGACGGCAAACAGTACTCATTTAACCCTTCAAGCCCCAAGCGACCAAATATGGTCGCACCTAAAAAACTCGCTATTCCGTCAGACTCAAAGCGGTCATTTATGGCCGCGCTCTCCACTTGACTTTGTACCGTGTTTTGATACAGTTAGAGACTACTTTAGTATGAACAAGATCGATTATTTCGGTTCTGTGGTACATTTTATGCATCGTGGACGCAAAATTTAACATGAACTGCGTTCGATTTTTTTTTTTAATTTCCGCATATTTAATTTTTTTTCTGACTGAGAGGTTAAAAATATTATTTTAAAGATAAAAAGGATTACACGCTGTACTACGTCACAAGCGCAATTCGTCACATACGCAGTTCGACATCAACGTTCTAATTTACTCAGTTTGTCACATACGCGATTCGTCTTAAATAGTTAATTATTTTTACTAATAATGGCGGTATAGGTTAAGCCTCTATCTGAGCGTATTATAACTTTGTAACTTATAGTGCGGTGTTAATTAGAGCTCTTATGCACCTTACATCCATAAGAGTGATATGAGGTTTTTTTTGTAGGTACACACAACAGCAAATGCCTTGGCCTTCATTTCTGTTGACGGTAAGTAACGATAAGGAACTGAACGTACTTCACCCAGAACATTTCGATGGCTCCTACGTAAATAATCGTATCCAACAATTTGGCCATTTTGATGTTTTAAGCTATTTAAAACTATGAAATTGGTTGCTATCAATTCCAAAAAATTGTTGTATCTGACTGTTGCGTAAATTGTTGTATCTGACTGTTGCGAGGATATACGCGGGCAGGGCGCGCGCGTCCGTTCGTTTTAATTTTGTTGGGATTTTTTTGGTTTTGTTGGTCTTACTTTATAAGTTTTTAATAGTGAGTGATTATAATAAAAATAACAACTCGAGTCAATACTTACGCGCACAAAAAATCATGTGGTTCGACACAGAAAGAAGTCGATGTTTTTGAATTATTATCCCTAGAAGAAAACCTGTATGCTATAATTGAAAATGTCATAGAAAACAGATTGACAAGTAAGTAATTTTAATAGTTTACTTTATTTTGAATATGTTTGACGCATTATCCTGTTTTTTTCCATATATTTACATAAGACTATGGTATGTGACAGATACGGTTGTGCACGTTGTTAATTGTATTAAAAAAATATCGTATGTAACATTTACTATTTTTTACGTCGTTAAGAAAATTCTATATTTAATTGCTTGTACCACATACGATTAATTACGTTGTAATTAACAATGTGTCTAATATCGGATTTGACACATACAATTATTTACTATGCGAAATGGCCTATTGTATCTACAAAATAAGATAGTTTACGTTGCAATTACAGGAAAAAGTGATGTCTTAAGTTACATTTTTTTTTATTTCAGTGTTGCCACTACCATCTGGGACTGATTTAGTAAAAATTTCAGGCCTTTCTGAACTTTTAGGAAACAGTTTTCCGAAACATCACCACTATTGTCGACTTTTCATAATGGTCAATTTCAATTGTAAGACTTGAACTTAAAACTTATAGGAAAATAAAAGAAACAGTTTTGTCTTAATCATAGGTACTTATACTTTTAGGGTTCCGTGACAATGCACTAATTCTACTTTACTTTACTTTATTAAGTACGTCCAAAAATCATTTATAAATTGCATAAATGATTTTTGCCCGTACTTTGTAAGTAGGTAACCTAAATCATGATTATCAGTCGGATTTTTCCGGCTGTTCAACACGTTAATACACTGTCATCCTTTTCCATTGACACTGTCCCCCAGATCTAAAACTAAAAAGGTTAGAGACGACAAAGGTAAATTAGAAAGAAATTGATCTGATAAAGAGACAGGTGTTTTAGGCACTGATTATCGAAGTAATTACTGTAATCATCTTATATTCCACTGATCGTACACTAAGTGGTTTGAAAAGCAGAGTGCATCAAAAAGGGTGTTAAACAGGGATGTGTTTTGTCACTGTCCCGTGGCTGTTAAATCTATACATAGATAGTTGTTTGCAAAATCTGAAAGATGATGAATGTGGATTAAGAATGAATGAGTTACTCGTCTATTGTCTTCTCTGTGCAGATGATCTGGTACTGCTTGCATCGTCAGCGATGGATTTACAGGAGATGGTAACTAGTATGCAAAGATCTGTAAAAGGAAAATGAATGAATTAAAATGAGTGAAGGAATGAAAAGGTATGTAAGTAAGACAAAAGTTATGATGCTTGATAGAGACGAGTGTATAACAGAGTGTGATATTGATTAAAGAAGAAAAAGTGGAGCAAATGAAAGAGTTTATGTACCTGGGCACGATGTTTACTAGGCATGTAAAGCATGATGAAGATATTGAAAAGTGAGTGCATGCTGGGAGTATAGTGAATGGGGCACTTAACGCCTTCAAGAGCAGCCGGAAAGTATCCCAAAAAAATGACTGGCTGTGCATGGAAGAGTCTTAGTGCCGACATTAATATATACGGAAGTGAAAATGGGTGTGGCAGAAGAAACATGAAAGTCAGTAAGATGGTTTGGTTATGTAGAGAGGATGAATAAAAAGGAATAACAAATAAGGAGCATGAGGCGAGAGAGAATGGGATAGTTAGAAGGGGAAGACCTCAGCGGTAACGTTCTCGTTAAAGGTCAGGTCAAGAGTACCCTAAACCGACGAGCATGGAAATGAAAAACGTTAATAGAGTAAGTGAAGCAATAGAATGTTTATCAGGATCGTAGCAAATGGAAAGCTGTGATCTCTGCCTACCCCTCCAAAAAGCGGGCGTGATTTAGGTATGTATGAATGTTTGTTAACACACTAACTGCCACACAACAAGACACAATAAAGTTAAATTGTTTATCGGTCACCGGTGTCTGCCATGGTGCTTTAAGTGTTAATCAACGCAATCTCTATAAAAAGACTGTATAATATAAGCTAGTTTTGTTCATTTAATTTCTTTGATAACTTTAAATCATGTACTTACTTACCTGTTGTTTCCATTTTTGATTTTTTATTAAAGTGCATACCATAATTATGTAGGAATTATGTAGGTATGTACAAAATTGGTTATTTAGTGTGTTAGTACTTTAATATTTTGTAATATTCTTTGAAATTCTTTAATGTTTTTGAAATATGTACTCAATTGTAAAAATTAAGTTGGTAAGTTATTGCCCTAATATTATTTTTTTAATTGCTATTGATAATTAATTGGCTTAATAACTTTTTTTAATGTTCATTAACTTAATAAAAATAAAAATAATATTTCGTAGTTTCCTTACTATGTACATTAACCAATATTTAATCTAATTATATTATTGATTTGGTAAGTTTCGTGTTACTAGACCAAATAAAGTAGAAATACTTGGAAATAATAACTCATTTAAACAATTTATTTTAACATAACAATCTGAAAAACTATTTTATAGGTTAGTGACTATGAGATACTGTAGTAACTATAAATTATTTACGTAGTTAAATATGGTATGTGCTACTTGCGTGTAAATAGAGTAAAAAAATATCAACGTATCAAATCGTATGCCAAATATGCGATATATTTTGCAAATATAATTCAACGTAAGTTATCGTAAGTGTCACTTAAGATTTCAAAAATATTCAACTACCGATGTAAATAATTGTAACAACATTATTTCGAAAACTAAACCAAATTCAGATTTTCTTTTAGAACCATACTGAGGCGCCATTCGTTATGTACACAATATGTAAATTTCAAAGTTGTAGTACTAAAATTAAAGTAATTATGATTGATAATGTCTTAAAAATGCTCTGGTGTAAAATTAACTTTTTGAACATAAGATAATTTACTTAGGAGCCATCGATTTAACCTCTAATTAATTATCTATCTTAATATTTTACAGTCAAAACTCAACAACGCTACTAAAAACGTTTAGTAACATGTTTGTGATTGGATCTTATTTAAATAACATGGTTGGCAGTAGTTTAAGGACAACCCAACCGAATACGTAATATATTATATTTACCGAGTTTCTTGCCGGCTCTTCTCAGTAGTCTCAGTACAAGGTGTCCCGCCCTATAAACATAAGTGCTCAACTATTTATAGCTTAGATGAAATAAATGATATTAAATCTTGAATCACTAAGAATCGATCCGATGGCCTCAGGCTCTGAAATTGGTTTTAATCTTTAGACTCTCCTCCACTTCTATATAAATGTTAGAAATGCTAGGCAAACATAAGTTGTAAATCTTTTTAATTGCCATGTCACTACCATTGCTTTACGAACTTCTTTGTAGAGCAGTCGCAGAAGTTTTGCCGGCCTTGAGGAAAAAGTAGACTTTTGAGGAAGGAGTAGGACTTTTGACGAAGGAATAGGACTTTTGAGGAAGCAGTAGGACTTTTGAAGAAGGAGTAGGACTTTTGAGGAAGGAGAAGGACTTTTGAGGAAGGAGAGGATTTTTGAGGGAGGAGTAGGACTTTTGAGTAAGGAGTAGGACTTTTGAGGAAGGGGTAGGACTTTTGAGGAAGGAGTAGGAAATTTACAACAGCAACGAGTGCCATTGTTCTTTTCCCTACACTTTGTGCAAGTTAGAGAGGGTAAGATACAGTTTACGACTTTCTACGGTAAAAAGAAACGGTCGATACGTAATCGAGCTCCAGGAGCTCTGTTCACAGACAGGGGTTTTTTCACATAGAGCTCCTAGAGCTCTTTCAACAGACAAGGGGATATACCGTGAGAGGGTGGTTGTTACGCCGGGCGAGCCAGGGATGGCTTTACCACTCAGACAATGTTACTCATTAAGCACCACCCAGGTGTCACATTAGGGTCACAAAGGTAAACCCACGAACGCGAATAACGGTTGAAACTGCCGACACATTACCGAAGCCAACGTTTCCAACAACATGCAACATCATTATCTGATGTTGCGAGCAAACGTTTGTTATTCTGTACTATATTTATTTTGTTACGAGCGCCTCGGGCTTGCTTCGTTAACGTTAATTCTGTAATCATTCAACTATCATAGCTTGTTGAATTTGCCTCTATAGTACTAAGCAGTGAAATCTAAATTAACGCCCGACTCCCACTAAAATCCAATTAGCTTCACAAGCATAACAGACTCGTTCAAATAATATTGGTAATAAAATGTTTAGAGGGGTTAAAATCAAATTTCTTGGGATGGCTATCCTAGACAAACATTTTTCAAGGTAGGTAGTAGGTCAGGTAACTGCTTAGAGACCATCAGTTCATGTTCAATTTTAAGAATCATTTGGTAGGAAGTTCGTTCAGTCGAGGAAATGCAATACATGGTGGCTCCTTAATTATTGTTAGTAAAAAGTTTAAATTAAAAGAACGCAAAGACATAGTGAGCCTCTCGGTTGAGCGAACAATAGAAATAGCTTGTGTGGAGTTGGAGCAGTTTGTTATGATAAGTGTATACAGACCTCCTTCAGCATTGTATGATCTTTTTGAAAAAGTTATAGATGAGACATTGCGTAAGGTCCGCAATGTAGGTAAAACAATAATTGTTTGCGGTGATTTTAATATAAATTTGCCAGAAAACTCCACATTGTCAACTAAAATTAAGAACTTATTTCTATCATACAATTTGAATAATTTATTTTTGGAGCCGACAAGAATAACTGCCACTTCGGCAACCTATATACAAATAACATATATACAAATGTAAAACCACTGGCTAAGCAAATTATTAATAACCTGGACTCTGATCATTGTGGCCAAATGGTCAGCTTTCCACACCAGCGTAAGCAAGTGATGAAAAAGAATATCACTGTTGTGCCAAAAACTGCAGGTCGGCTGGAACGCTTTAAAAGCAATCTAGATACAAAATTAAATTATTTAGAATACAATGACAACCCTGATGTCTTTTATAATGATTTTTTTAACATATATTGTTCAGAATTTAATAAATCATTTGTTCCAAAAAAGATCTCGGTTAGTGGTACAGCAACTTTTAATGAATGGGCTACAATTGGTATTCACAAAAGTAGGAAACGCCTTTATGAACTTTATGGTGAACCCAACTGTAACACCAGCGACGACTTCAAATTATATGTTAAAAATTATTCAAAGTTATTTAAAAGAGTATGCCGATTAGCCAAGGCAAACTATCTGAGTTCTAAGATTAAGAATAGTAATGACAAAATAAAAATGACATGGAATATTATAAATAGTGAAACAGGAAAGGTCAGAAGTCGTAATAATGAGTACAATTTAAATTGTGATAATAAAACCTTGACTTCTGATGCTGATGTTGCTGCAGCATTTGAGAGGTTTTTTTACTGACATTCCAGTTTCAACTACAAAAGCCTTGATTTCCTCCCCCACTGTAGCTGAATCTGTTTTGAAGGAGAATGTTAAAGATTTTAAAAGTAATTTCAGTTAAAAAAAAAATTGTGTTATAGATATATTAAAAACATTTAACACTCTCAATAAAAAGAAAACTGCTGATCTGTGGGGTAATTCCGTGGATGTCGCTAAATCAGTAATTATGACAATAGCTCCAGTTTTAGCTTGCATATTTAACGAATGCATTGACTGTGGTGTTTTTCCTAACCTAATGAAACAGCAAATTAATTCCATTGTTTAAATCAGGTAGCACTTCTGACCCCTCTAATTTTAGACCTATTTCTGTGCTACCCACATTTAGTAAAATTTTTGAAAAGTTGATGCTAGACTAAATTCAAATTCATTTTCATAGAAATAAACTTTTACATTGTAAACAGTATGGTTTTACTAGGGGTCGCTCAACAACTGACGCCGGTGTTGAGCTTTTAATCCAAATATTTGATACCTGGGAGGAATCACAGGATGCCCTAGGGGTATTTTGTGATTTATCCAAGGCTTTCGATTGTGTTTTACATGAAACTTTGGTCAGGAAGCTTAACCACTATGGAATTAGGGATGCTTCTTTGAGCCTTCTAATCTCATACTTGAGTAACAGGATTCAGAAGGTCGACATTAACGTTAAAAGATCTCCGGGATCAGTGGTTACAATGGGAGTTCCGCAGGGTTCAATACTAGGTCCATTCTTGTTTTTGGTTTATATTAATGACTTACCTTATTTTGTAAAAGACAGTCATGAGATAGTATTGTTTGCTGATGATACTTCACTTTTATTCAAAGTGAAACGACGACACCCAAATTATGACGATGTGAATAATGCGATCTCAAAGATGGTTTACTGGTTTAGTGTAAATAACTTGCTATTAAACGAGGGAAAAACCAAATGTGTAAGATTTGTACTGCCTAATGTTAAGCAAGTAACAACTAGTGTACAAATTAAAGATAGGAATGTGAATCCTGTGAACACCACTGTGTTTCTAGGCATCACGTTAGATGCCAAGCTTCAGTGGGGCCCACATATAGCTAAATTGTCGAATAGACTTAGCTCTGCGGCTTATGCAGTAATGAAGATCCGTCAGTTAACTGACGTTGATACATCCAGATTAGTTTATTTCAGTTACTTTCATAGTGTAATGTCGTACGGCATTTTACTGTGGGGAAATGCTGCCGACATTCAAACTATCTTTGTGCTTCAGAAGAGGGCTATTCGAGCAATCTATAACCTAAAGGCTGGCGACTCTCTCAGAGAGATTTAAGAATATAAATATAATGACAGTTGCATCACAATACATTTATGAAAATTTGATTTATGTTCATAAAAATACTGGAATGTTTTCAAAAAACAGTGATATTCACAATGTAAACACTAGAAGTAAGAACAAATTAGCAGTACCTTATACTAGGCTCCATAAAATAAATAATTCTTTTAGGGGTCTGTGTGTAAGATTTTACAACAAAGTACCAAATGATATTCAGAAATTAAATCTTAATAAAATTAAAATCAAAATCAAAGAAAAGCTTTATAAAAAAGCTTATTATAAAGTGTCAGATTACACAGAAGACAAAACAGCTTGGATCTGAAATGCTCCAAACACTCCAACAGCTATTTCTAATTGTCTTTATTTAATTGATACTACATTGTATTGTAATTTTGTATTGCATCATTTTTTATTATTTTTAAATTCATATTTTGTATTGACCTGGTAACGACATACTCTTTTTTTTGTTTGTAAATGTCGTTGCTTTTGTGCGCTGTGGTTTCTTGCGCCCATTCTTTGCCACAGTTAAAAAATTATGTCCTGAATGGGTGGTAGGTTAAAAAAGATTTGGACGATTCAAAGTACTTATTAATTGAGTTTATTGAATAAATATATTTTGACTTGACTTGACTTGTGTAAATAAATTAAAATAAAGAATAATACGCGAGTATACGTACAGTCAATATAATTTATTGTGATATTTTATTAAATTATACATTTATTGCAAAAATGCAGTACAAATAAAATTATACAGAGAGAGAGTACAAACAGACAGCCTTGTTGTTAAAAGCAATCTCTTCCAGGCAACCATGGGTTATAAAAATAATAGAACAAAGATAGTATGGTATTAATGATAGTAATTAGGAGCACGATGGCGCAGCGGCCAGCGCGTGCTTGCGATCATGTCCGCTAAGCAACTCTCGCAATGCCAGGTCGCTGGGTGGGTGACTGGTTTGTGCTTCGGAAGGCACGCCCGGTTGTCATCAAAAGATGACTGTCGTTAAAACTCACCAACCCGCATTGGGCCAGAGTTGGGTTAAAGCTCCACCTCTCCATGTGATGCTGTTCATGAGGGAAGGCCTGTGAACAGCAGTGGGACGTTTATAGGCTGATGTGATGATGAATGGTAGTACCATTTAATATGTTCAGTAGGTTAACCTCCTTCTATTTCTCTATGGGCCCCGCAGTCAGATATTAATGTGTTGTTATGACACCTTGATAACTATAATAAGAATAACCATTTATTCTAATTACAACCATTTTACAACAATTACCTACTATCAAAAACGCCATAACTCCAGTGTCAAACTTTGGCAACTATAATACTAAGCATAAACTCAATTTTTCACAATAACCATTAATTCTTATTACAACCAAGTATTTTACACCTTCCTTCTACCTTCGGGAACTTCAACGAGTAGAAGTCTAAATGTCGTAAAAATGTACAATGGTTAAAAAGCTCATTGATGAGTGATTGTTATATTGAACAAACAACTAACAAAAGCGATGTTTTTATATATTTTAGCGTTTTATTAACGCTTAAATATACTTAAGTAAGTAAGTACTGAAAAAAGACAATTTCAGGTGGGAATCGAACCACGCACCTTCCGCATTCCGGGCGGCTGCCTTAACCACTTGGCTACCGAGGTCTGGTTTTCACCCGTCGAAATTTGTCAGTGCTTGATGCTTATGTTTTTTTGTCAACATTGCTTTGAAAAAGCGCAGTAACTCAATTGTGATTCATGTTTAGTCTAACACTAAACAATATTGATAAGTATTGCTATTAGTTATGCCTTTATTTAAAGTGCTCAGTAAACACATTAGTGAAAATTGTCACAGCTACGTAAACCACCGGGAACGGAATTGAGCTGAGATCTTTGTGGTTTATCTCGCTCTGAATAAGCGTCTCCAATTAGCTAAAAACTAGACGATACCGGGAATAATGGTTACCGAGTTACTTACGAAGTAAAGCACTCTAAGAGGCTTAGGTTTAAGGTTTACTTAGGATATCTACTCGTTATGGTGAAATACGAAATAGTGTGTAATATAATAATGTATTTAATTTTAAAGGTGAAATATAAACAAGCATTACATTTTCAAATTAAGTTCAAATCTTTCTTAAGTGAGCCTGTCACAAGTACGAGTATATGTAGTAGACAGTTGCTAATCAGTTTTTATTAGCTTCTACGGTAAAATTTTACACAGGGTGCTTCTTCGCTACATTTGTTATTTATAATATAAATAACATAGTGTAACAAAGGTAGGTATATAGCTCTCATCAGCATAATTATCACTCACTCTAATTTCCATAAGTATAACTTTAGTGCACTAATATTCCTGAGCTCAAGAGGCAATGAGCACATCGCTCAAAGAATCGAGACGGCTGTAAGGGCAGAACCACGGGCAAAACGGTTCTTGAGTGGCGACTGCGCATTGAGAGACGCTGTGTGGGCAGGCGAAAACAAGGTGGAACCACATACATACATTAAAATCACGACTGTTATCCACGAAGAGTTAGTCAGAGACTACCCAAGCAACAAAATTTGGTACTATAAAAATCCTGAGAGAACGTGCTCATTAGTGTACATGATTAGCACTATAATGATGTTAAGAACGTTTATAGAACCCCAAATAGGCCCTAGTTTTATCACTGATTTATTCAATAAACATTAACATAAAGGCTCTCACGGTAATAAATCAGCTCTGTAGTTGAAACCTTTTTTGTACTGAAATAGTGCTATCTGCAGCATTTATGTCACAAATTTGCACTATAAAAGTAACCAAAACATGTTTAAAGTGCTTTTTTGCACCGTAAACAATTCCAGTGATGTTTTTTATCACACTTACTCCACCAAAAATCTACAAATAACATAAACAAATATCTACGCTTTATTTCATTCGCCGATGTAATAAAAAGGAAAATGACACTACGTAGCTCTGCCGTAACTCGCACTTGCGAAATTAATTGTATTGATAAAATCATTATTGCCAATTTCAAATTTGACAATGCGCCCTCGTAATTTTCTTGTTTAAATTAAATTTAAATTAATTAAATAAGTAATTTTCCCCACTATGGCTGCTATAGTACACATTGGCACCAGCCGTGCTGCTAATGTGCTATCATGGCAGGAAACAGCAGCCATATTCGATTAATTTTTTATGGCTGCTGTTTTAGTACTTTTTTGTCACGATTTAGTATCGTAGGAGAACAAACAATCTCACCTATATAGCTATTTAGAATTGAAGTTATTTAGCAGCTGCACCAAGAGTCGCTATGGTACTGTTAAGTACTGTAGAAGAGTTATCATGGTTTTTACAGAACTAGCTCCATAGCGATGTTGAGGGAGTTTGTAAGAAGATATAACGTTACGTAATGGTTGTGCAAGGTACTTTTATAGTGCAAATTGATCATGTTATAGTGTTTTCGACACTCCTACAATACTTGCACTGTAAAAGTTACTTTCACGCATTATTATTGCAAAATAGATACTGTCAATAAGGTCGTCTATAGTATTAAATAGTACCATAATCGCTTTTACCATATCTATTACAGTGCAACACTTTAACGATTCTTTTGTATAGTCCTGAAAGCGTTCTTAGAGCAGAATTATAGAACGTAAATGCTCATTAATTTTATAGAAGCAAAACGCTCTGTTAAAAACCTTTAAGGTACAAGCAGTCACAATGATTACCATTATAGGCCTACTATATCACTGTTTGGTGATAAAATGACTTGGTTATAGAAGTTTTTGTTACTTGGGTAGGCAATGAGGACCGCAAAACCAGTCCTCTGCCATAGTCCACTTTTCACCAAATAGCGATTGCACATGTGCTTAGCGAGACAGGTGGTGAGCCCATCGCCGCTCTATGCAGTTGGATGGCGTGCAGTCTCTTGTCCGTTAGTCGCCTTTTACGAAACCCATGGGAAGATAGAGTGGTGGTAGTATTCTTCCACCGCTACGCGATACGGTGGACCCACGATCTGCAGTGCGATTCTCTAAGTTAAAGCCTTGGCAGCAGCGGCTGCCGCAACGCTGAGAATTGACTCTGTCTCTTTCATATTCATAGAATTGGGAAGAGGCAGCAGATCACAGCCTTGCGCGCAGCGTCTATGTGTCGCTTAGAGAATCGCATAGCTGGTGAAGGTCGCGGGTGGCCGCTGGATGCGAGCACACAAGTTGTGGTGGAGATCATTATGGGAGTCCTTTGTCCAACAGTGGACATCCTTCAGCTGATTTATTGTAACTTTACTAGGTAGGTAGATATCAATTCATGTAAAAGGCATTTTTCTGTACGACTAATAATATCAATGACAATGTAAAACGCATAACTTGATTAAGCGTAAATTTCATTGATCTTATACAACTTATTCAGACTATTAGGAAAAATTAATAAGAATAATTGTCGATATTGAGCCTAATGCAGCATTATTTTATTTAATGTTTTTCATCGTAATTAAAGTAATACAGGCACAAATTCCCTAATCGACGTTTATGCCTACCTTACCCTTCTGCCATTCTCTAATCTCTGATCGGAAACGTTGTTTTCTGGAAATTAGACGGAGCCCCGCCGGTGGAGGATCGCGCATTTGCATACAGAGTGGGTAGGTACAGCCCGCGAGCAGGACCTTGATTATTTCTATTATTACCCGACGCTCTTCCTTGGCGCCCCTCCGTTGGACTCATAATCTTTGATTGCGCTCTGTACCGGCAGGATTTAAAAGATCTAGCTCGGTTAATTGGTAGATTGTCGTGTTTGATAAGAAAAAAAAGCGACGAACAAATAAGTTTTATGATTATTTTTAGGGTTCCGTACCTCAAAAGAAAAAAACGGAACCCTTGTAGGATCATTTTGTTGTCCGTCCGTCTGTCTGTCAAGACCCTTTATTTCGGGGACGCGTAGAGGTATCGAGTTGAAATTAAAACGATGTACTCACTCGTCTACAGTCTCTTGAAGCTGTGAAAAAATTAAACTACTAAGTTAACGTAAAAAAAAGATATGTTAATGCCGCAAAAAACGTATATTTAGTAAATATACGTTATTTAGACACTCTTAAGGGTCAAAATTTATAGGGTATTTTCCGTTGACCTAGAACTATGAAATTTGGCAAGTATTACCGTCTTATACTACAAATATAGGGAAAAATCTGAAAACTATACATTTGTAATTAAATCATTAAAAAACAAGGTCTATAAGCCAGGAACGGCGGTCCAAATTTTGAATTGAGTTAACCGTGTCATTTGGGGTATAGTATGAAAGGGTTTCATTGGCACAAGCTTACACAAATTTTTAATTATTTTATGATGTATAGTTTTCGATTTATGACGAAGATCGACGATCTAAGTCTTTGTACGAAACCTTCGGTGGGCGAGTCCGACTCGCGCTTGTCCGGTTTTTTTAGGGGTTAAAGTCACTCGCGTCCTTAAGTTTACAATTGAGACCCTAAATGTGACCCCTGTGTGGTGCTATGAGTGACAATGCCTGTGTGGTAAATCCACGCTGCATACAGCACGAATTGGGCCAGCCCGGCGTAACACCACCCTTTCATGGAATGTCGGCGTGAAACAAACTCGTTGCTGTTGTCCTGTGAGAGAAAGTACCGGAAGCCCATCTCTCCACGCTCCCCCCTCCACATTTTCTACTCCTTCCACAAATGCATCTGCGAATCCTCTGGTTTTGCGGGTGGCCATGTGCGGCGGTGAGCACTTCCCATCAGGTGAACCGCCCGCTCGTTTGCCTCCTTACTTTTTTTAATGCGAAAACATTTAAAAAAAATGTTTTTATATTGTACAGTCACGAGCAAAAATATGTAAACAATTGTAACTCTTAATTCAATGGAATAAGGCTCAAAGTGCTGCTCGTGGCTGTACATGCAAATTAAAATTAATTTGTAAATAACCTACTGAGTAAAAACTTGTTTTTTAATCTAGCGATTAAATCTGATCTAGTCTAAGATTAGGATTAGGATGAGAAAACATAATTGCCAACCGCAATTTTTACTTAATTTCCATGGATTAAAGTGAAAAAACAAATGAAACATTTCGAAATTATGTCCCCGATACAGTGATAAAAACGTGAATAAAACCTACTCATGGGAAGGTATTCGCAAACTTTATAAAAATCACTTACGTAATCAAGTTTAACACTTCAATTGGCGGGGTGGGAAGTGTTGGCCTCTGTTTCCTCGTAAAGTTGGAAGCGCTAAGCAATCGACTCCCGCGGGAGTAATTAGCGGGGTCGGTTTGTGGTGTCCGCCTACCGAGGTGACACGATTTTATAAATCTTTGCTAGCTGTTTTGCCATGATTTCTACAACAATAATAATCGACTATATAATCATCTGCCAGACAGTTTAAAAGAAATAGCTAGCATCAAAACTTTTAAAGCAGCACTTAAGAAACTATTAGTAGAAAAGGCATACTATACAGTTGACGAATATTTAAAGGATAAATTATTATAATTGGAATAACATTAGTATCTATTTTGACATACTTACTCGTATTTTGTACTGTGAGCGTTATACGTGACATGGTTTGTATTTTAATTTAATTATTTTCACTGTAATGTAATTATTTAACTGTATTTTGACATATTATGTTGTTCTTGTAAATTATATTACTATTAGACAGAATATGGCAGAACTAATCATGAGTACTTTTTGTTAAATCTACTAACACCTATATTCGCAATAAACATTTTTGATTCTGATTCTGATTCTGATTCTAATAATATTATTCACCTTTATATTTTTATTACTTAGTAAAATCATACACAAATACAGGGTTAATTTTGGATGTCCCGTCAATTTTTTTTACGTGATCCTATTGCAGCAGTACAACCAAATAACGAAATAAAAAACTCTTTATTTATACATTTTTGTCTCAACTTTTCCATAAAAAAAAAAAAAAATTTGCCACCTAGCGCGCGGCCTATCGCGGTTAATCAAAGCGCATGCGCGTGACCGCTATTATTCACCCCGTGCACCAATGACAGCGCGCCGTCTCGTCGCTTTGACCGTGAGCGCACGCACCTAGAACTATAGGATATAAAAGCAGGCAAAAATTGTAATTAAAAAAAGAAAACATTCATTATTTTTATGTACCTACTTCAAATATTTTATTATTATTTTTTTACCGCATATTTACTTTTGGCCAGAGGACCAAAATGAACCCTGTATTCGAATATACTGACGACTATTATTATCACCGAAGTGTTAGACATCAAGCAATAAAACTGCAATAGCAGTCCACTGCCACTTCCACGTTTCACCACTTAACACTTTTAACACTTTTTTTTTAATGAAAGAAGGAGGCAAACGAGCTGGCGGCTCACCTGATGGAGAGTAATCACAGCCGCCCATGGACACCAAAAAAACCAGAGGAATCGCAGACGCGTTGCCGGCCTTTAAGGGAGGAATAGGGTTAAGGAAGGAATAGCTTCCGGAACCCTCACTGGCTGGACGAAACGCAACAGCACCAAGTGCCATTATTTCACGCCGGATATTCGTGAGAGGGTGGTATTACGCCGGGCGAGCCGGCCCAATGCGTGCTGCAACGCAGCGTGGCTCTACCACTCAGAACTACACGCTCAAGCTGCTGCCATGTTGCCTCCTTTTTTAACTTATGTGAAAATTATGTTACTTTAATTAATGATAAAAAATGCACAGCTTCTGTTTCCTTTTGTGAGCGAGCAATAACTTTGACAATAATAATTAATGCGACGCAGAAACTCGAGGCTAACATTGGGAATTGAAAGAAAGACTAATTCTGAAAGCTCCAACAAGTACTGTTAAGTTTCTTTACAATTTCCCGGCTAACAATCACCTTGCGAGTTTTGATTTATCATTATTAACTTTAGCGCCGCCTTTTGAATATTCTTAGCGGAGAACTCTCCTCGGTGGTGTTTCTATGTATTACTTAATATGGAGCAAGAATTTCTCCGTCTCTCTGTGTGAATTTTGTTCTGTCATGTGCTTCTTAAATTGTTTTACTTAAATTAATTGCTTTGGACCTACGTAAGCCAATGGCACTATTACTCCATGTTCTTTTGTCTATATTTTAGGGAATTTAAGGCCCAGCAGTGAGAAGTTTATAAGCTGATGATGAATTGCTTTGAAAAACTATGCTTTTAAAAATAGTATTAGCCAAATACGAGAAACTAGCCGATCTGAAGTGATTCGCGAACATAATATTCGTCCTTCCGGCACAGAATAAATAATAGTACTACCTTCCGGTCTGTTAGGACCATTCCTTATTTCGATTATTGTACTGATCTCAAAGATGTATTTTATCAAAATTATTCCCAAAATAACTGATTTTCTAAATATCTTTGTTTTAGAATGTCGGCAATAAAACTGGCAAATTCATGTACAGTCATTAACACTTTATTTTAAAATCTTATAATTAAATAACAAAAATTATATTCTCTTTAGGAAAAAAAACGATATTATTGTTAAATCAAGCTAAATAAAACCGTTTAAAAAACGACAATAATAAATTAGTGCATCCTCTTTTTTACAGTTCCAATATTTTGCAGAAACTGAATTTTTCGTGGCAACTGATGTTCATTTATTTGGATTTAGTTTAATTAGTTTCTATATAAAATAATACACTAGAATACGACATACACGACTCGGACATTCACTAAGATAACACTTAATTAAAAACATAAAGTGACAGTTGAAACGGCATCTCATTTATTAAATGCCTAATTCGGCGTCACGAAGTCTCCGCTAAAAGAAGAGGTTTTTACGACTAACTTCTGTGTACAACTGCCAACTTTTTTATATCTCAAACGAGTTTTCTTAAAAACTCCACACGAATGTGTCACCAGTGTGACCTTAGCGGATACGCCAAGCATACGAAGTAGCGGATGTAGAGAACATTTTTTACGGTATTCAAGAGGTTGGACCAATATGAATGCTACACCTGTATTATAATAGCTACAGCTAAACTCTGCACTAATACTGTTTTAATTTAAGACTAAGACTAATACGAGTACATACATTTTTATTATTGAAATTTTGCATTCACAATGCTATATAAATATAGGATAAAATGTTTACTAGAAAAAAATCAACCAGTCTCAGAACCAGTCCAGAGCAGTGGACGTTCACTGCTCTGGACCAGCAATCCAAAGGTCGTGGGTTCGAATCCCATTCGAGCTTCCTGAGACTGGTTAATTTTTTTCTCGTAAACATTTTATCCTAATACATTCATTCTGTCAAAAAAGTTTTGGGAACGGATGATTTGTCCAAATTAATTTTTTTGTTTTTTTTGTTGTTGTTAGATTGGCACAACTGTTACCATTTAGGCGCGAAGTTTGAGTTGCATCGACCATTATCTCCAAAGGGTTAGCAGAGACTAGGCAATGGAAACCGCAGAAGCAAACCACTGCCATTAGTCCACGTTTTACCGAATTAAACTGCACATGTGCTCAGCGTGATAGGTGGCGAGCCCATCGCCGCTGTATGCTGTTGGATGTATGTGCAGTCTTTAGTCCCTTAGTCGCCTTTAAGACACCTATAAGGGAAGAGAGGGGGTGGTAGTATACTTACAAAACTACAAAAAACACACTAAATTTTTTTCTTATTACTTTTTAGGCAGATTTAATAGTAGTACCTATTCTTAATTGAAAAAAATAATTTTTGTAACATGTGTCATTAGATTTTAGACCTCAAATAAGTGTAGGTAATTATTTTAAAGTTAGAAAAAAGTAATGTTTTAGTTTTGTTACACTAAAAGTCTATTGTCATGTATTAGGTACTTACATAATTATGTTTTAAAAAAACCTATTATTTATTACAATATATTTTGTTTATCTATCCTTCAAAAATGTATTAAATTAAACCTATACGATTTTTTTTTGAAACCGTTGACCGACCATTAAAACCGCCTCCAATCACGTCTGCCCTACAAAACGCTACGACTAACTCCAAAACCGCCACCGCTCATGTTCGTGCCAAAACGCTAAGACGAAAGTAGATAAAACAATACGAGAGTTTTTAACTCAGCCTGGCCTCCTGGGCCGAAAGTTGTCGACGATAGCATTACTGCTTACCTTAATGTAAATAAAACTCGGATTCGTACATAGAGGTAATACAAGTAGAGACGTCACTTCGAAGCAATTTCTTGTTCTTATAGCTTTGGATCACTCACATTCATAATCACTGAGCGTTTGAACCCATGAGCCGTGTCTTCAATTATTTCCCCTTCTTTCTTCCATTGTCTTCCTCTTCATTTCATTCTATTTTCTTCCCCTCAAATAGTGCCCCGCAATTAATTTAAAGTAAGCAAAGACCTTAAATCTAAGCAAGTAAATTTTAAAAATAGTAACTGCATTTTAACTTCGTCATCCCTAAACTCCCTAAATAACCTAACATCCTAAATTAACCCCTATCCAACCGTTCCTTAATTTGACCTTCGAACCAATCTCCCCCTTTTTCCCTAGTAACTCTCATTCAGTGAGGGAAGTACCCAATTTTCATAATGTACAGCTATAAGGATACGTTTGTCCCAAAATTAACCTTAAGTCAATAATAAAAATAAAAAAACCCATGAGCCGGGCCGCAGCTCAGTGAGCATAAACTTGTTTCGCGGTGCGTCTCTAGTTATAATACCACAATGGATTCGCATCCTTTGTTCGATATGAGAGGATGGAATTATTCAAGATAATGATGCCGACTTTGTTAAGAACCATTGTTACTACCGGTTATCCGATTTCAGATAAAATGTTGACGCGTTCAGGTATGATATTGAGTTTCATATTGTTTGTTTGACAATAACAGTGAATAATGTATTAAAATTACTGTTCTATAATGATGAATGAAGCTTTCATTTAACGAACCACAGAAAGTTTTTGCTAACAGTGCAGATTTAATATCAGTTTGCTGTCAGTTATTATATCAAAAGTGAAGTGTCTACTGAGTGTGACACAAATCCCGTACTACAAAACCATGTTTAAAAAAAGACACTGTCTAGACCAGATGCTCGACCTTTTACGCCAATAGTTATGAAGGAGAGGCAAAATTTTAATACTTAAGAGGCCTATTACAACAATTACTTTGGTATAAATTTTGCTCAATAATATTATCGTAGATAGGAGATATTCACAGTTAACTTATAGCAATTTTCGAAGTTTTTTGGTTTAGAATAAATTTTATTTCGTATACAAAATCAATGATATCTAAAAATTCCGAGGCCGCTACGCACTATTCGACTATATAAGAGATAACATTATATTTTTTTTATTTCACTTGATTAGAACAGTAGTTCAATCGATGAGCTCAAAAAAATGCCATCGCGCACTTTATGAAAAATTTTCTCTACAATTTTGGGTTTAATTAAAAAGTTAGGCAAAATTTACAAAAAGTAAGGCGCTACGCACTATTCCAATAGCTATTCTACATTATTTAATAAGTCATAATTGTTAATGTATTTTTGTTTCTGAGATCCATAACGCCAAAATTGGCCATTTTACGCAAAAATCACAGTCGAAGTGTAATGTGTAGGCCTCTTAAACACTTGGCTATCTTTAAACATTGTTTTGTAATCAAATCTATAAAACAAACAAGTAATCACTGTCTAAATGTTTAAAAGGCACAAATTAATGAAAATAATCGGTACACCGCTAACTGTGTCGCGCAGCGGTGAAAGAATACTACCACCCCCTCTCTTCCCTTTGGTGTCGTAAAAGGTAACTTACGGACGAATGACTGCACATGCATCCAACAGAATAAAGCGGTATTGGGCTCACCACCTTTCACGCTGAGCCCATATGCAGTCGCTATTTGGCGAAAAGTGGACTATTTGTCTGTCCGCTTTGCCTAGTCTCTGACTAACCCTTCGAGGATAATAGTCGTGATTATGTGTAGATATGTATGTATGTATAGGTAGACTTTAGACGTCTATCTAAGGCCACGTATCAAAAGAGTTCTTCCTACATCTTAATTACATGGCTATTTGACAGTTGTAACAATAAAATGTGAAATATGTCGGAAATGGTAGGTTATGATTTAGCTATAATTATCCAATACTTTTTTGTATTAAGATAATTTGTAAATATTTTATTTTTACAAAAAGAAAAATATGTTTTTTCTGATAAATAAAGCTTATTCGAGAAAGAAAATATTGTACGGGGTATAAAATAAGCGTTTGTAATTTTTTAAATACTTTTTCAAAAACTGTCAAGTAGCCACTGGGTACTTACTTATTAAGATAGTGTCCACAATGTGTCATTGCACAACAATTAGATTGCAGTTCATAATTTGGTGTTAGGTAATTCAAATCCTAACTAACCAAATGCGAAAGTGAATTGATATTTTGTTCTCACTGAAGTTGGTTGTAGGATACTTTTCCCCGCGAATGCTTGAACGGTGGAAATGAAAGTGTGAACTTTGCATGAAACTTTTTATTGCTTTATGCTTCTTACTTTGCTGAAATATTGCAGCAGCGGTGGCAGCGGGGATGGATCCAAGCTATCGGTGGTTAGGGCCGCAGAGTGAGGAACCTCCTGACAATACGTGCCGTGTCAAGGAGTACTGCCTTCTGTATCTGACCCTTGACCCAACCTTTTAGCGAGAACCTCTCTAGATGTTGATCGAGGCTCTTAGCTATAAGACCGTGTGCCCTTGCGATCGAGGGTGCTTATAGCACCACTGGTTTGCGCCAGTTTTCTGTTACCAATGAGAGCGGCGTAAAGTGTCTATCAACTGCCACGACATCCAAATGCATCCCGCACTCACTGTTAAGGAAATAATCCCTGAGACTGCACACCTCTCAGTTATGTAGGTAATTGGCATTTAAAAAGCCGCGACCCCCACATCTCCGCGGGATGTACAGCCTCAAACAGATGAGCGCGGGTGTAACATTCTAGAAGTCGTGAGCAGTTGACGAACTCTTCTATCCAAGGCGTCCAATTCGGTTTGAGTCCATCTTAGTATGCCAAAGGCATATGTGAGCAGAGGCATAACCCAGCCATTAAAAGCACGCGCCTTATTGCCACCCGATAAAAGACTGTTAAGTACTTTTCTTAGGCGGCAAAAGAATCGCTGCCGTAATGACTGTTTTATGTCCCGATCCTCAACACCCAAAGACTGTTTTGACTGACCCAATTTTGTTTGCAACAATGTGCGAAATAATTTTTGTTCTCAGAATGGATGTAAGGAGCTTGTATAAAGTAGGTAAGCACGAGACGGGTGTATAATTCTTCGCTTCCGTGGTACTACCTGATTTATGGAGCAGAAAATTGACACCAGTAGTCAACAAACTTGGGAGTGAGCCGAGTTGTATGGCTTCTTGGAATTGCGCTGCCAGTAACTCGTGTGAACATCGAAACCATTTGATCCAGAAGTTGTGCAATCCGTCCGGTCCTAGGCATTTTTAATTTTAGGCCGCACGGATTTTTTATTATTCTCTTTATTTAGCCTTTCAACTCGATTTCCACCGGCTTCCCTTCAGAAGTTTAGAACACAACCACTCTCTACCGTAATTGAGAAATGGCACAATCAGTAATTATAAAAGTAGATAAACATTACAAAACGCCTACACTATGGACATTAAATCAACAACATTTGCTTTTCAACAACATATTGCTATAAAATAAGCCGCAGGCGCGATCGGCTTTTTGGCAGTTAAACTTCTAATATAAAATATACGTCATGACGTCACATAGGTCAATAAACCCACCCACGTATTGGCAGCTCCCGGTAAGCCGGCTCTAACCGAGTTACTTGATAGAGAAAGTAATACAATTTGCGTGAGGGTGAGCGGGATGGAGAAATATCGTTTTCGATCGTTCTGTTGAAAGATAATTTGACGTAATTGCAATTCACTATCCATCTTTGAATGCACGACTGTGTTTTTAAATTAATATTTGAATTTATTAGTTAGTTTCACCTATTAGAATTTATTTCTTGGTATAAAATAGTGTTAGTATTGTAGTTGGACTTTGTTTATTTGTGTTGTGTGTAGTGTAGTGATGTGTGTGTAGTTACGAAGACGTACGTTGTAATTAGGTATTTGCGGTAAGTAGATATTGTAATAAGTTGAAATTACGTATTTAGAGTAAGTAGATTTGCAAAGTAATCGGTAGAATTGTAAGATGTCGGCATTAATAGCTTTAGATTGTTGTTTGACAGATTATTTGCTTTGTGAGGTAACATGCTTTGCAAAGTTAAGTTTTGAAAATAAAAAACATGTAATTCAGTTAGGCCGTGCTCGCCCAGATATAACTTTAAATTACAAAAGACGCGATGGTTCTTTTAAACATTTTAATGTATCCCTTTACGATAAATAGCAATGGCTAACTGGCAGTTGTAAATTAAATAAAATGTATTGTTGGCCATGTTTACTTTTCTCAGATGCTAGTAGTTTATGGAATAAAGGTGGTTACACCGATATTAATAATCTAACGAATTCATCTAGGAAACATTCTCAGACCGAAAAGCATATACGTAGTTGTTTAGCTTTACATGAGTTTGGGACTAGAAGAATCGAAACATTTTTCGATAATTCGCATGACGCCCATAACAGAAAAGTCAATCGCAAAATCGCAAATAATGAAACGGTTTATTGACACCGTTATTTTGTTAGGTAAACAAGAACTAGCTTTTCGCGGCCGTGATGAAGGGCCCAGTTCTGTTAACCGCGGTAATTATATCGAAACTTTGCTTTATCTTAGCAAGTACGATACAGTAATGGATTCGCATTTACAATTATGTTCTTCAGTTCAAAACCCCGCGTTTTCTGGTCTCTCTAGTGACATTCAAAATGATTTAATAAATAGTATTGCATCCGTTTTACGCGACAACATTAGACTTGAAATAAATAAAGCTCAATTTATGTCTGTAATGATTGACGAAACTCCCGATGTCAGTCATAGGCAGCAATTAACTGTAATTTTTTGGTATTTAACTCAAACTGGAATCGAAGAACGATTTCTAGTTTTTTTACGATGTTAGCGGAAGTCGAACTGCTGAAGTTCTATCTAATCAGTTGTTAGAAATACTTGACCAGTATCATTGTAGGCATAAGTTAGTTGGTCAGTCTTACGATGGCGCGGCAGTTATGTCTGGCGAGCATGGTGGTCCAAGCTAAAATTCGCGATGCATGCCCTATGGCAATGATTGTTCCATGTTATGCTCATATATTAAATTTAGTACTGAGCCGTTCGCTTGAAAATATTCCGGAACTGAAAACCTTTTTTGGACACGTAAATAGTATTGTTCGATTTTCAACATATCATCTAAACGGTCCAACCTATTGAAAGAAATAGCTGACTGCCGTATGCCCGGAGTTTCAGAAACCCGTTGGCACTATCACTCACGCATTATAAATGTAATTTTTAACTGTAGATTAGACATGGTTAATACTTTTAATTCAATATTAGATAACACGCAATCTTGGGATAGTGAATCTCTTTCCTTGGCAGAATGTTTCCTCAGTAAGTTAGAAAACATGCAGTTTTGCTTTTTGTTGCACGTATTGTCAGACATTTTTCACAAAACCGACGTTCTTTTTAATTTATTGCAGTCAAAACAGATTGATATTGATGTAGCAAACCGCGAAATAGATTCATTCAATAGTTGGCTTGCAAATGATTTTATAAATAATTTTGATTTTATTTATGACAGCGTCCAGGACCTGGAATTCAATGAGCCACCACGACAGCTTCGACGGCTAAATCCAGAAGTAGACGCTAAAACTATGTATTGGCGTCTTTTTATTAAAATAATAGACAATGTTAAGACGCAAATACAACACAGGTACCAATCTCGTTCTTAAATGACATTTCTTAATTTACTTAATAAATGTAAGTATTGTTTTTATACTAGGTCATTTCCAAATGAAATAATATCTGCTTTGTTAATTCAATTTCCGCAAATATTTGATTTCACTGCTTTAAAAAACGAGTTGAAAGTCTTATACACAACTCCATCTTTGAACAAATTAGATGTTTACGAACTTTATCTAAATTTTCAAAATTCATTATTAGCTGACACTTTTCCACAAGTCACAACATTATGTAGTCTGTTTTTGTTATTTCCTGTTACAGTATCATCCGCGGAGAGGTCGTTTTCGGCTTTAAAGCGAATTCATACGTACATGCGTAATGCTCAAAAACAAGAACGATTATCTGATCTAGCCATTCTTTCTATAGAAAAACGTTATTTACTAAAAATTAAGAATCTTCCCGGCTTTTATGATAATGTCTTAGCGCACTTTGTAAGAAAGAATAGACGAATAGCTTTAGAGTATAAGTAGTATTATTAGTACTTAGTCGATTAAGTTTTGTTTAATTTACATCATATCATCATTTCACCACAAACGGCTTTTGTCAAAGCCACTCCTATTATGCTTGCAAGACACTGTTTCAATATCTCAGTGCTTACACGTATAGTAAAAGTGGACTGAAGATACATCTGCCTATACAAGACTGAAGCCAGGATGCCAATCACAGATTTTCGGCAAGGACTCAAGACTGCGTGCCCGCGCTCGGAGTAGGTAAGCATTTTTTTTTTGCTCCGGCTTACCTCTCTCAATATTTCTAGCTTCGCCACTGTTATTTAGTATATTTCTTAAGTAAATTTTTTTTATTATTTGGTGAAATTGGTACACAGGTAGAGCATAAAATGTAGTGGATGAACACAGGATAATATTTACACCGGAAAAATATAGTATTCTCTCGGGATTCAGTAATTCGCAACCGACCAAATTTGATGCAAGCGAAACATCTAGTGGAATCTTTCTTTTTCTATATTTTTAATTAATATTTTTACCCGACTGCTACAAAGAGTTTTGTGTTTCGCGCGTATTATCTATCAATGTTTTAATGTATATATTATAATTTATAATATTCTCTATTATGAACCTACCGGCGCGGCGGTAAACGGCTGGACCACAGGCTGGACGAATTATGACAATTTCGGTATTAGATTTGATTTGTCTCGTGCTTTTTTTTTCTTTAGTCATGTTTTGATGCCTTCGAGTTTTTGTTAATAATTCCTGTTAATATTTCTATAAAATTATATTTTAATGTTTTTATATATTTTAGCGTTTTATTAATGCTTAAATATACTTAGGTAAAATTTTTAACACTGAAAAAAGACGACAACCTCAGGCAGAATTGAAGCACTGACAAATTTCGACGGGTGAAAACCAGACCTCGGTAGCCAAGTGGTTAAGGCAGCCGCCCGAAATGCGGTGGTTCGATTCCCGCCTGAGGTTTTCGTCTTTTTTCAGTGTTAAAAATTTTACATAAAAATTATATTTGACAATTTCGGTATTAGATTTGATTGGTCTCGTACCCAAATTATCGTGCTTTTTTTTCTTTAGTCATGTTTTGATGCCTTCGGGTTTTTGTTAATTCTTGTTATAATTTCTATAAAATTTATTCGTGTTCATTTTTATTTTTTCTATACATGAGAATACTATTGCATCATAGCTTCACAATAAAACAAATTCGTAACTGGAACACCCACATTCCATCTAAATTAAATAAGCGTCAATTTCACGACCATCCAAATACGAACAATATCAGTTGCATTGGTGAATTATCGGAGCGACACGTTGCAGTAAATATAATTAATTGGCACGCCACTGTACGGCTTTAAATTCACAACTAGACTATTTATTCCTTTGACAATTGATTACACTGTACACTGTGGTGCAAAATTAATTATTGACTCGATTTATCGCGTGTTCGATCATTAACAGCAGCGGGTGCGCTGCGCTACTGAAATATCGCATTTATATCAATCGTATATATGAGTATCTCAACGATGCCAGCGTTCATTTAGATTCATATTGGGTGAATTAAAATCGCATTGAGTTTTGAATTTAGTTCACTCAATATCCGCGCAATATGAATCCAAAATAGCACTGGTGTCGTAACTTAAGAGTACGAAACTTCACATTACCAATTACGATCGATCGGGATCGGTTTCAAGAGTAAGGGGGCAGATGGGGAGTAATCACCACCGCCCATGGACACCCGAACATCCAGAGGAGTCGCAGATACGTTTCCGACCTGCCCCCTTTCTCTTGAAACCGATCGCTATTGGATCGGATTGGTTGTGATTTTTCGTACTCCTAAGTTACGATACCAGAGCTAATATGGATTCATATTACGTGGACATTGAGTAAAAAAATTTCAAAACTCATTGTCATGTACAAATTAGCGCTGGTGTCGTAACTTAAAAATACGAAAATTCACAATACCAATCCGATCCAATAGCGATCGGTTTCGAGAGTAAGGGGGACTGGAAGGAGTAGGAATTGTGGAGGGGAGGGGAGAGAGGTGGGCTTCCGGTACTATTACTCACCGGACACAACAGCAAAGAGTGTCATTGTTTCACTCCAATATTCCGTGAGAGGGTGGTATTACGCCGGGCGAGCAGGACCTATTTGTATTGCAATGCAGCGTGGCTCTACCACTCATGTATCACCGCTAGGGGGACTCTTGAACGCAAACTCAATCTCAATACAATTCCATGCGATTAATATGTATCGATATTGGTATAAGTAAAGATAATTCCGGAACGCCATCTCGATAATAACTTGTCCAATCAATTTCCACGCTATTGTCGCTTACAAAAGTGCCATTTGACATTTTTTAGATTCGTGATTGGAAATTGATTAATGCAATTGTGTTTCAAGAGTAAGCCTGCTGGGGTACCGATGGTTTAATGACATTCATATGTGCTGTAACCTAAACACGGCCTAACCTGAATAAATGATATTGAATCTTGATTCTTCTTGATTCTAACTTATAGGGTCTTAAGGGTGAATCTACAGATGCGAGTGACCCCAAAGTGCATGTGTGCATTTCTTTCAAAACCGGTTTCCGTAGCTACAAAGGTAAGGAAAAGGAAGGCCTATTTATCCACCTCGTACCGGCCACTAGTGAATATCCGACACAGCGCAGTTTCAATGGCGCGCCGCAATTCGCGAAGCACACATTGATTTAAATTGTGCAGATTCGGATTCGCTTTGATTAGAATCGGACGTGCGCCATAACGATACTGTGACTCGAATCGGTAATCGATTAATGCTGTATTGTAGGATCGAGTCGATTGAATATTCGGACGGTAGTGCGCTGAAATATGAGTAGGCATTTGCAATGCATGACGTTTGCGTTTCTTTGATTCCGATTGAGGGGGGTTTTGATGAATTTGCATATTGGGGAGTTTTACGTGAAGAGATGGCGCTTTAGGAGGTTTCTTGTTAACTTTTGACTTTGGCATTATGTAATTTTGTTTAAAAATAACACGAATAATGTTATATCCACTTTCGTTGTACACTAGAAATAGCCTTATTCAATGTCAAAAACTATGACCTCATCAGTGATAGTGATGACGTCACATTATTATAATAATACAATTAAAATTGAAAAAAAATTGAAAAACTGAAAGAACATTAAGAAATCAAGTAGGTAAGTAACGGTTTAGAATATAACGATTATACTGCTCCACTACTAAAATGCTAAATAATTTTAAATCATTGTAACGGTTTAGAATATAATAAGTAATTATACTGCTCGACTACTAAAATGCTAAACAATTATAAATCATTAGTAATTAACAGTGGTGAAAAACAATTATAATTATTTGTCATCATGGATCATGAAGTTATAAATAGCACAAGTAGAGGTCGAAAAGAGTCATCCCTGCACTTTTGTGCTAATCTTACCGCATTAATTCATACTTGTAATAAGTATCTATTTTTTTTATATACCAAAGTAAGAGGCAAACGAGCAGGCGGGTCACCTGATGGAGAGCAATCACCGCCGCCCATGGACACTTGCAAAACCACAGGAGTCGCAGATGCGTTGCCGACCTTTAAGAAAGGAATAGAAATAAGAATATTATCAATAATAGAAGAAAATTACATATACCTACCTAGGTATAACCAAATTACATTACACTAAAGACTGTTATCCTCTAAGGGGGTGTGTAATGTTTGATATAAATACTTATGGTCTAACGTTCAGATAATATAATTTCATTTCATATAATGTACTTTTGATATAATATACATTTGATATAATAATCTAATGATATAAAATATTATTCATGTAATAAGCATGCAGCACGCAAGAAAGCGAGCAGCATGCAAGCAAGCAAGCAGCATGTAAGCAAGCATGCAGCATTCAAGCAAGAATGCAGCATGCAAACAAGCATGCAGCATGCAAGCAAGAATGCAGCATACAAGCAAGAATGCAGCATGCAAGCAGGCATGCAGCATAAAGGAGGCATGCAGCATGCAGGCAGGCATGCAGCATGCAGCAGGCATGGTTTCTGTCACGGCTCCGGCGCTGCGGGACTCCGGCGGTCCCACGCGAGCTTGTCGTCGCAGATGGCTTTCGCTCACCACTGCAGCTTCGGCTTGCTGGCAAGCTGGTTAAACCCACCTGCTCCTCAGCTCGCGGGCCGCCTCGCCCCTCCGCGCCTACGCGGGCTTAAATTACACTCTAGCGTAGGGCAGACAAGTCTACGTGGAGTCGGTTTTGCCGCGATTCATTTCTGTCACTGACTTTTTAGCACAACCTTAACGAAAACACAACGTATTAACTTTTTGAGACAATGTTTGATATTAATTTAAGGTTAAAATGCTATTTTTATTTATAAACAAAAATTATATTAAATGAAGTTATAGAATATGATATTCTACCAATATAGCTTTATAAAAAAAGTTGTTAGAGAATATGAGTATTATATCAAATGAATAATATACGTAATGTTATTATAGAAAGTGTATTTAGAACAATTAAAAATTATATCCAATGAACGTTATGTCCTTTGAAATTAGTTCATATGTCATTATATGAAATGATACGCACCCCCTCTAAGGGTTAGTCAAAGACTAGGAAATGAGGACCACGAAATCAGTCAGTCTGCCATACTCCACGCTTCACCCAATAACAACATACATGTGCTCGTGACAGCTGGTGCTGTAGCGTTGCTAACCCTACATTTAATGTTGAGATGCAATTGATGTGGATATAGTTAAAGATGTTGATGTTTTACCGAAAGTTATCCGATAGAAATGAATGACACGGGTGTTGAGGTTGAATGTTTATTTGCCACTAAATTATATAGTATTTTACATGTAATTCAATCGCGCGGACGGCTACAAAGGAATTGCGCTGTCAGCTTAATCCTACTAATATTATAAACGCGAAAGTTTGTAAATATGTATGAATATTTGTTACTCTTTCACGTAAAAACTAGTGAATGAATTTAGATGAAATTCGGCATTCAGATAGTTTATAACCTGGATTAACACATAGAATACTTTTATCCCGATATTCCCACGGGAACGTAAGGATAGATGTTTGTTACTCTTTCACGTAAAAACTACTGAATGGATTTGGATGAAATTCGGCATACAGATAGTTAATAACCTGGATTAACACATAGGATACTTTTATCCCGATATTCCCACGGGAACAGGAACCACGCGGGTGAAACTGCGAGCGGCCGCTTGTATATTAATAATACAATGTACCTAGAGTGTGAGCTCGTACAGGTGGTGAGCCCATCGACGTTCTTTACTTGTAAAGTACGTCAGTCGTTTTGATGTATGTGCAGTCTTTAGTCCGTTAGTCGCCTTTTACGACACCCAAGGGAAGAAGTGGGTCGACAGTATTCATGGAATGAGCCGCCATCACACAGCTCTAAATACACAAACAGTATAAGTAACCAAATTATGTACATTCAATCAAATACAATTGTTAACTAGCTAAGCCAAAGAGCCGAATAAAAGATCTCCTCTGATCATGAAAGCAAATAATTTAGCGAGCAACCGTATTGACACACAATCAGAGAGCGGCCATTGAGGTATTATAACAAGGGATGATGCCGCGAAGCATGTTTTTGCGCACTTAGTTGCGGTCCATGGACTGCAAATGTCTGACAACAAACCCCGCCTCTAACGCTTCGTGCGTTGACCTCTGTCATCTCATTATCATCATCAGCTTATAAAATGTCCCACTGCTGGGCACAGGCCTTTCCACATGGACAGTGATATTAGGGGAGATTGAGCCATAACCCACCACGCGGGCCCAATGCGGGTTGGTGAGTTTTAACGTTTGCCATCTTATGACAGCACCCGGGACCAACAGCTTTAGTTACCTTCAGAAAGCACGGAGTCACATGGACAGTCATATTAGGGGAGATTGGGCCATAACCCACCACGCGGTCCCAATGCGGGTTGGTGAGTTTTAACGTTTGCCATCTTATGACAGCACCCGGGACCAACAGCTTTAGTTACCTTCAGAAAGCACGGAGTAGCTCGAGATGATTTTTTTTTATTTGGTCACCAATACAGTGGTCCGGCATGGCAAAAGTTGTTTAGCTGGAATGATCGCAAACCGAACGCCTTAGCCGCTATACACTTTTAAACATTCGCGTTCCATTATGCACACATATTAAAACGGGATAAGTATAACGCAAAAAAGGGTGGATTCGACCAAATTGGAATAAGGTCTTATACCTAGATTAAACGCCGAATTTGTATAGACTAATCTCGGAGTAAGTCTTATTCAACAATATAATTCAACAATCAAAACAATATACTCATAATGGGATACTTTGGGGTAATAGGAATGAACAGGAAATAGGTAGATATCATGAGTTGTGTAATGAAAAATTGAGAGGCATTGATTTTCCATGCGATTTTAACCAGTGTGCCGATAGAGGCTTTGCAGTGATCCAGAACATAGAATAGTTATAGATAACCTATATAGCACTATTGTCAGCGCTTTGTGTGAAGCATCTGTTGAGAGTGTAAATGAAAAATACAAAAAAGTGTCTTCTAAAGGGAAATGTATTCTTGGCTGGAATAAGCATGTGTCTGAGGCTCACAGGCAGGCCAGGATTGATTATAAATAAAATGTATATTTTGTATGGAAAACCAACCAGTGGGCCAGTGTATGAGAAAATGTATCACAGCCGCAAAATATTCAAATCTAGACTTAAGTTTTGTCAAAATAATCATGAACAATTTAAAATGGACCTATTAGCATCAGAAAATTCTAAGAAAAAGTTTAAAAACTTCTGGAAAGGTACTAAGAAATTAAATGGCAACATAAGTTTGCCTGAAAGTGTGGGGGGAGCCTGTAGTCCTTTAGATATTGCAAATAAGTTTAAAAACCAGTTTACGGTGAAACCATTGTTGGATCCTGGACAGATGCTCAATACGGAATCAGATAAGCAGAGTGCACTTGGCACGGTGCAAGTAGAGCCAATTGGAGTAAATGCTAGTCAGGTAAAAATGTGCATTAAAGCAATGAAACGCGGGTCACCCGGGCATGACGGATTGAGTATTGAGCATCTCCAGCATGCGGGTGTACATGTTTATAGAGTATTGGCCATGTTTTATACTTTCTGTATTCACCATGCCTACTTACCACCTGACTTGATGAAGACTATTGTTGTACCTATAACTAAAAACTCTACTGGGGATATAACAGATGAAAACAATTATAGACCGATATCACTTGCCTCTATATTAGCTAAAGTGCTAGATAGTGTAATGAATAGCTATTTAAAATCATGTATTAAATTGCATGATAGTCAGTTTGGTTTTAGGGAAAGATTGTCAACGGAAAGTGCTATAATGTCCTTAAAGTTTTCAGTTAATTATTATGTCAAAAGAAAGATCCCCATATATGCATGCTTCCTCGACCTCAGTAAAGCATTTGATCTTGTTTGTTATAATAAACTCTGGACAAAACTAAGGGAGGCGGGAGTGGCCTCAGAAATTGTAAATATGTTATCCCACTGGTATGGTAATCAAACTAATGTTGTTAAGTGGGGAAACACACTGTCTGACGAATATACCTTAAAATGTGGTGTAAGACAAGGTGGACTGACCTCTCCTTTGCTTGTTAATGTATATATAGATCAACTCATCGCTGGGCTGAGCAGCACCCATATAGGTTGTCATATTGATAATGTATGTGTTAATAATATTAACTATGCAGATGGTATGGTTTTGCTCAGCCCATCGCTGGGTGGTCTGAGGAAGCTTCTAGAGCAATGTGAGACCTATGTCATGGAGCACGGACTAAAGTACAATGAGAAAAAGAGCGAATTTATGATCTTCAGAGGTAATATAAAAAGACTTGAAAATGTACCTCCGCTACTTTTGAACGGAGTACCATTGGGGCCGTGCTACCCAGTTTAAATACCTTGGGCATGTAGTGACTGAGACTTAAGATGACAATTTTGATATTGAGAGGGAGCGCAGGGCATTGTCGGTTCGTGGAAATATGTTGAGGCATAGGTTTTCACGCTGTACAGTAGAGGTAAGTCAAAACTTTTATGGTAGCGGACTATGGTTTAATTTTAACCAGAGGGCCTACAATGCTTTGCGCGTGTTGTATAATAATATTTTTAGAGCACTGTTGGGCCTTCGTCGTTTCTGCAGTGCATCGGGCATGTTTGCCGATGCACGGACTGATGGCTTCTACACAATAATGCGGAAGAAGTCCTACTCCCTTCACCGTCGCATTCGGGATGGGCCTGGCAGTGTTTTGAAAATGATATCGGAGAGGCTAGATACTCCATTTTTTGCCCGTTTCACAGCTTTGCATGTTAAACAAGCAAAGCGGTGAAAAGGGTAATTAAATTAAATTATTATTTATTTTTATTATTATTACTAACATAGAATTAAGGTTTTTACTAACAATCTTTATTGTTTTTGTTACTAACATAGGATTAAGGTTTTTGTGTACTAACAATCTATGGACTCCTTGGTCTGAAAATAAACGAATTTTATTTATTTTTATTTTTTTATTCCAGTTTGGTCGAATCCACCCTTAGTAGGGCATCCCTCGCATACCTTTTATACCTGACGTTTCGACCGAATTGCACCGGCCGTGTCACGGGTTGACATCACGTCTGGTAAAAAAGCACAGAATAACTAATAGTACTAAAAGTCGACCGAAAAAATGTCCCATTTTTTTGTATTCGTATGAAAGCATTTTTTTAAACTAGTCAGAAGCTATGAAAAATCTTTTTTTGTTTTTTTTTATATTTAAGTTGAAAATTCAATTCTGTTCTGATTACCCCAATTTTTAAAGTTAAGATAAAAATTGTAGTGTCTTAGATTGAAGTTAGGAAGGAGTTTTTTTTACTCATAAAAGTGCAATCAATAGGCATTGTATTAAAAAAAAACATCGAAGAGATTCGAGAAAAGATGTACTAAATGGGACATTTTTTTAAGAAATCGGTCGTTGAACTTGTGTGACTCAAAATGCGGCACCGTCGCAAAAATTTAAGAAGAACATTTTTGCGGGCGGTGCGGAATGTGCATATCAGTTGATGGCCGGCATTTTGAACATATTAAATTTTTATCGCATTTAGACTTTTATTTTGGACTTCTCATTAATAATGGTAATTTTGAGGATAGTAGTATGTATGAAATGTATGTTATTAGTACGAGTATCAACTGAGTTCTTCTTAAACGTAAATGGATAATTAATCTCTTAATACCCCGTACCCCGTGACGAATTTTCCAAATGACTCCTCTCCTGTACCCCAGTGACGACGCCTACATCGTATTTGTTCTATCATCAATAGTTTTCGTAACGCACGCGATGCAAGAAATTGATTAGAGTTTTAGTAAGAATCCCCAATTTTTTGGTAAATTTAATATAGCCTATGTCAAACAGAGATAGTGTAGCTTCCCAACGGTGAAATAATTTTTTAAATCGGTCTAGTTTCGGGGCCTATTCAATACAAACAAACAATCAAATCTTTCCTCTTTATAATAATAGTATATATGAAATTTACACAATTTCCGATCTACCGATCTACGATCTACGTTCAATGACAAATTTCAGCAAAAAATGTCCCATTTAGTACATCTTTTTTTGTAATAATATGAAAACATATTTATTTGGTCGGGCAGTTTTTAAAACTAGTCAGAAGCTATGGAAAATCTTTTTAATTTTTGTTCTGATTAACCCAATTTTTAACCTAAAGTTAAGATCAAAATTTTAGTATTTTAGCTTAAAGTTAGGAAGGAGATTGTTTTACATAAAGTGCAACAATAGGAGTTGTATTAAAAAAAGACATCGAAGAAAAGTCTACCTAAAAAAAAGATATAATTTGTTTTAAACTGTCTCGTCGTTGAATCATAAAATAACGAAAAAAATTATAAGTCGAAAACTACAAAAAAACGTAGAACATACATGGGGGTTCAATAAATAGGTATGGCAGTTCCCTATCACCACACATCGGTTTGACACCTTACAAGAAACACGCTGTATTTTGAATGAAACGACTGCCCTGGTCGTAATGCCCCAATGGCGACGACAGAGGAATAACAACCCGCACCAGTTACGCCACGACCAAACCAATATTATGATAATGTACCCATCAAAAGGAGCAGCCTCGCTCATAAAAGTGTTGCGTAAAAGGCTTTCCGTGTTCCCATAGCCCGATTTTATTGCCGACAATTGGGAGAGAATGTTTGATTTTTATTTCCCTACCCCTCCTTTTTTCTCGCATTGGTAATTGTTGCAGATTTTTTTGTGTGGCGTTCTGCTTTTATCGTTGTATCGGCTCTTAAAACATGTAGAGCTCCTCCGCGCTCAATATGCTAGTTGACTAATTTTCAAAATCATATTAAAACGATACCTGTTTACCTACTCTATCCTAAAAATACATTATTTTTCAAAAGATCGATCATTTCCAATATTTATTTTGCGTTTTTCTATTCCGATTTACATTTACCGCAAAACGCTTAAGACCGCCATGTTGAGTAAATGACATCACACCGTGTCAAACATCCGTTTCGTCCGAGGCGTGTTCTATAAAAATGTCACAACAATAAAATGACATTTAGCGGCGTTGACGTAACGGCTTCCGATTTCCGTTTAATGTCATATGACTGAATGCGTATTATTGTCGATTGTTTTCTTCAAAAATATTAATAATCCCAATTTTTATAATAAATATTATAGATATTTTGTTTCTATAATAATTGATCATTAGAAACGCCAATCCACCCGATTTATTCTTAGTGATGTATGTTCGTGCATCACTTTAAAAGGGCTCCATCTATTTGGCTAATTTATTTTTGTTGTGTTTTGAATTGTAAAGACAAGGTCACGGTCGCCGGCGGACCGCTAATCTGTAATATAAGTTTGAATTATTCGGTACCCTACTGCATCAGCATTTCGCTAAACAAATTATCAAACACCAGTCTAATGTTAACAAACACACACCGCGCACCTAAAACAGGGGCGTATTTCACCGAATCTGTCGCAAATTGCTTTATTGGACCGCTCGGAAATGAAACGGCACTAATTAAGTGCTCACCGGCAACCGCAGTCCGGCCCCGTGCTTCATTATGTCAACCGAACCCATTTATTTCTGGTATTTGTACTGCGGTTAGAATATACAGGTGGATGGCGATGTGCTTTAAGACTAACATATTTATTGCTAATTGGGGAGTTACGTCATGTCGGTTGTTTAGGCACTTATTAGACGTGTCTGCTAGGTGCTAAGGAAGATAATGTAACTACTAAGCCAACCTAAGAGGGTTTAAGCATTTCAGTTTCCCATACAAACTTCCAACTCGAAATTTTTAAAAACCATTCAAGTAATTTTAATAAAACTTTGCATGCTAACGTAAAATACAGGGATCTAAATAGTTTGTCGAAAACATTTTTAAAAAACGTTTATTTAGCTGATTTATTGCGATTTAAAGTCCACTATAGAAAGTTTACAATCGCAATAACTTAGTTATATAAACGTTTTCAACAAACTATTTAGATATATGTATTTTACTTTAGCATGCTAAGTATCATTAAAAATGACTTATTGGATTTAAAAAATTTGGACTTGAAAGTTTTTATGGGAAAAAAAAATGCGTAAACCCTCATAAGGTTACTACTAAGGCTGCTAATACAACATAAGCCGCATCTGTTAATGAAAATCATACATTCATACAAACTGTGCCCTAACCTTGTCCTTGTCCTTATTAGCCAAATAAGGTGCTTCTGTTGCGATGCGCAAACATACATTCGTAGTGATATATTTTAATTTATATAAGAAATGTATCAACCCCCCGAAGGACCGAAATAATTGAAATAACACTAGCCTGGCTGTTGCTTATTCAGCGAAACTGTTGGACATAAACTCAGGTGGTCATGAAACTGTGAGGCATAAACTCAGGTGGTCATGAAACTGAACACACAGCTGAATAATGGTTGTATAATAGCTGGGGATTAGGCACGCTGCAGTGCGGCGAACAACTCTGTACAAACAAGATATGATGCCTTTGCATTTCGGTTCTAGTGGAGTTTCGCTAAGATGGCGAGTTTTAATAGTGCTCATGTTATACCACCTTTGTGCTTTGGGTAGCTTTACTGGTCTCAGACTTAGAGGGTTCGATTCCTAGTAGGAGTTCATGTTATTGTATTCGCTTTGGTTTTTGTAGTGTTTCTGAACAAGTAGTAAACTGAAAAAAAAGTCGCGACTGTAATAAAAAGTTATAATGACGAATTTCCAAAAAAATCTTTCGTACAGGTTTGTACAAAAGATTTTTTTGTCCTGGCAATTATTACAAACATAACAAATATACAATGTGATTGGGGTGGTACTTCTAACCCGTTAAGGCTAAGTACAACATCTAAATTCATCGACAAAAAAATTATATGGGGAGTCCTACCCCCTCCCCCTATAATTTATCACCATTATTACTCTATGCGATATCAAAGATTTCGTACGTCGGAGAAACATGAAAAAAATGACAAACGGTAGCTATTGACACTGGCTAACTAATAAATTACTTTGTTTTGTATGTTTCAGATTATTTTAGTGAGAAAAAAAATCATTACTTAATTATTTTATGATTTAAAATCACTTTTTTATAAGTCCATATTATTTTTTTGTCGATGAATTTAGATGTAGTACTTAGCCTTAACGGGTTAGAAGTACCACCCCAATCACATTGTATAAATAGCTAAATTGTGTACAAGTGGTCCTGAAGTGATACATTAACATATATTCGACAATTTATTATAATATAGATAAATATAGTAAACCGTGTCGCGTGGCGGTGAAAGAATACTACTACCCCCTCTCTTCCCTTGGGTGTCGTAAAAGGCGACTAACGGACTAAAGACTGCACATACACCCAACAGCATAGAGCGGCGATGGGCTCACTACCCGTCACGCTGGAACGGGAGTTCAACTCAATGGTCTTAACTTAATTTATTCTGGCAAAAGCGGAATCAACTAAAAGTCCGTTTTCGTCAGAAAAAAACAGCCTATAATTTATTCTGACGAAAAAGAAATCTGATGAATGTGTCCTAGATCTATCTGACTAGATAAATGTATACCACAATACACGCTCCGTGAAATTAATCTGGCCAAAACTATAAGCAGTGCGTCGCTGGCATTAAGCCCGAGGTGACATCAAGACGGATTGGGGGAATCTCGTCACGTGTCGACGCACCCGATGCCGCCGTGACTTATGCGCGGTTGTAAACTACCCGCGTTTTTGTTGAGGGCACGCGACGCGTTTTGCCCTCCACTTAGAGCGCCTGCTTGAGTATTTTTTGTTGCTGGCAGGGCTAACTACTAACATATCATTTTGGTTCTGATTACCTTTCTTGTATTATATGCAAAAACAATTGATTTATTTTTTCAAACTTAGCTTTGTTAAGCACTAGGTCCCAAAAACTGTTATTACTTAATTATGGTGGACTATTAATACTGTTTTTGCTATATTGGGGAATGTCATTTACTATTAATCATGTAAGTATCACTCATCATTAAACTTTTTAGCAGAAAATATTTAAATATATTTTCTTCATTTGACATTGGATAAATAAGCAAATCGCAGCAAACCATTAAATCTATATCTTCAATCACATAAATGTTGAAAAAAAATTGCTACGAATCTATGTCCGCACATCAATTCAGAACAGCTGTATGCAAGTGAGAAAAATTTAAAAAAAATCGTTACGGAATACGGGGTGCACACGCGGACGGGCGTGCCGCAAATAAAAATACTTATAAAAAATACAGCAGAGTTTACACTGATCTACCCTCTTGCTCTCAAACTACATAATACATTGTACATATAATTACAACTATTATCCTTGATAAAGTTATCGCAAAACAATGTGCAACTAGAGTCACTGTCCTACAATGGTGTAGAAGCTTATGCAAAAGGACGTAAAGGAAACAATAATGGACACACCAGCTTATGTGTACCCTATGACCATATGGATACTAGTTTAGTAGACTGCCGTAATATCAGTCCTTTAAGGGGCTACCAGACTGTTGTAAACAAGCCTTTCTCACCAGGTCACCTTGGCGAGAGGTTGGTTGGTTTACAACTTGTTGTAAACAATGCCATTTTTAGAAGGATCCTGCTTTTTTAGTATTTTTTTAAAGTAATTTGATCCATTTGCTGGAAAAAACGCGATTAATTTTATATCTTTATTAGCTAGATATAAGCTTTTAAAGATGTAAAAAAATACCGCGCTGTACGTACATTAATATTTACGAACTTGGCTTTTTTCATACCACGTTGTATGTAGGTTGTAGGCAGTGGCGGTACCTTCATACAAGCCGAAAAGCCCGGCTTGCCCTAACAAAAACTCAATATCACTACTGGTAAAACGCAATTATTAAAATCACTTAATATTTTTTACCATTGTTAATTTTCTTTCATCAGCATTCAAATTATCAATTTTATAAGTTTCTCATATTAAGAATCACCAAACAAATCGAATAAAGCTGCTTATAAATCGTGCGACGCTTTACATCTCTCTCGCACAAGTTGGCTTGCAACCGGGCTTCGGATTTAAAGTATATCCGCTCTCTTCTAACTTTAACAAAATTGCTACTCTATAAACATAATACTGCGTAAGTATGTATAGATTCTATGAGAAATTCATACTCTTCGTCAAAGCCAGCTTGCGTTATGAAGTTCGCAAGTAAGGCCTTCTCCAAATCAGGCTTTATTTCTACCGAATCACGTGCAACTTCAACGCGGGCGAGCCAATCAGAGGCGACCGACGACAGCTCGAGCTCGGGCGAACCAATCAGAGGCGAGCGTTAATACGCGATTGTGCTGTGCAGCAGCCAGCCATTTTTTATTCTTTGTTATTGTCACACTTCACTTTATTTGAGGGATTGTTTATAAGTAACAAGTGTTTTCGTAATTTGTGTTAAAAAAATGTGTTCCGAGTTCAGTTCGTCGCTTTATTGGTCTCTGTGACGAACTAAGATGTGTTGAGCATGTGATGTGTTGCAAACAAATGTGTACTTAAACGTGTTGATGATTGGCATACGAAAGGCAGAGGTAAATAAATTCTTTGAACATCACACATGATTTATGTATTTCGCAAACTATTAAAAGTCATCTAGGGCATTAATTATAATAGGTCTATGTAAAAAACTCTTTGGATTGTTGGTTGCTTCCATTCTAATAATTAAGTAATAATTAATTAATTAAGTGTAGAGGCCTACATATCGACTGTGATTCCGGCGCAAAATGCCCATTTTCGCATTTTGTAGTAATTTTCCAGTTGTATTTATCGTTTTTATCGAAATAGGATAATAAATGCATGCGTAATATTACGAATCTCCACTCTGCGAGAATAAGCTGAGTTCGGATGGCCGGCGCATCGCATTTTGTTGTAATTTTGTACTTAGTCGTATTTATAGTTTTCATCGAAATAGGATAATAAATTCATTATAACATTTTTATTCCTCATGAAGTAACAATTATTCTGGTATAAATTTTACTCAATAATATTATCGTAGATAAGAGAAATTCACATTTAACTTAACGCGATTTTCGAAGTTTTTTTGGTTTTGTTATATTTTTTTATTTCATTTGTTTAGTTCAATCCAGGAGCTCAAAAAAGTGCCCTCGCGCAATTTATGAAAATCTTTCTCTGCAATTTTGAGTTTAAATAAAAGTTAAGCGGAATTTACAAAAAGCGAGGCCGCTACGTACTATGCCAATAGCTATTTTACACTATTCAATAAGTAAATACTGTTAATGTATTTTTGTTTCTGAGATAGAGAACGCCTAAATTGGCCAAAATAAAATTCTCAAAAATCACATTCAAGATGTAATAGAAGGTAATAGCCTGTTTTTTTACCAACGACAAGAACGTTTGGAATGCCACGGCCTATGACGATTTGAGTAAAAAATGTGGCTAGTGTCACAAATGGGCACCAACATTGTACCTACCTATGTAGCAAGATTAGGAACTTCAGGTTTCGTGGCTTGCCCCAATCTGAAGCCCTAGGCACGCCACTGGTTGTAGGTTGAAGATAGCGGTTTGTGTGTAAGGCAGTGGCAACACAGCGGACCGCAGCAACTTTTCAACGCGCGCCCGCAAACCAAGGTCGTGGAAAGTACCAAAATTTCGTTGCAAACAACTTACCACACTGTTGTAAACCGCTGTTGTAAACGTCGGTTTACAACAGTCTGGTAGCCCCTTTAATCCCACTATGTGAATCTGAGTATAACTGTGCCAGTTTATGTGAAGAAATAGGTGAAGGCAACTTTAGTCAGAGACTAGGCAATGAGAGACAGCAGTCCTCTGCCATAACCCACTTTTCATCAAATAGCGACTGCACATGTGCTCAGCGTTACTGTTGGTGAGCCCACCGCCACTCTATGTTGTTGGATGTATGTGCTGTGTTTAGTCCGTTAATCGCCTTTTACGACACCCAAGGGAAGAGAGGGGGTGGTAGTATTCTTTGACCGCTATGCAACACGGTTAAGAAATAAAAACTAAAAAATATACAACAGAGTTTACACTTATCTACCCACTTGCTCTTAAACTACAATACACATAATGTCAGGCTTGCTTTGCATCACAGGTTTCCTTTGCCTTCAGCAGCCACAGATTATTTAAGGTGACTGCTAGAAACCGCAAGAAACTTCGAGGGCTGGTCAGGTCAAATGTTTTAAACTTGACAAAAATGACAAAAAGGAATTCGTGTTTTTTTCATATTTAATGAAATAATTCATTTAGAGAATTTTAATTGGATAGTCTGAGTATCTAATTTATTTTAAAGCATACGGCCGTCTGTTGATAACTTGCCTTCAGCAGCCACAGATTATATAAGATTAGATAAGTGCGTGTGATAACTTGCGCGTCGCTCGAGTGAGTCTTTATTGTGACAAACAGCAAGTCCCATTCCTCTTGATCAGCGGCCGACTTAGAAAGATGGACGGATTAGCTCCGTGCGTGTGTTAGTTAAGCGTTGACTGATGTCTACCCTTTTACTGGGAGACTGTATAGTCTTATAAAGCGTGTTTGCTCAATATTTATAATATTATTTAAAAGGACTTGATTTTCGAACAAGCAATTTTTATCGTTGTTTCAATCTAATATACATATTGACTCTATTGCCTAGCCTTTTACTGGAAATCTTAGTTAGTTAGTCTTATAGTGCGGACCTGCTAGGTACATGTTTAAAAATACATATTACATTTTTGATATCGTCATCTTAACAGTCGGTGCTTTAAATAGTTTGTTTTTTTTCATTATACACTGCCGTTACTCACATCTCATTAGTTTTTTGTTTATTGATATTTTACCCCTATAATGTCTTTGTTACTGTATTATAATAAAAGAAAAAATAAGGAATTGGCGTGCTCAATCGATCTTTTTAACCCCTTGAGCACCGTCAAACCAGACACAATTGAAAATCTATTGTTTAACGACCGCCGGCGGTCTTATGATACTTGACCTATTAATACAAGGTTAGAGCGATTATCTCTGTTTAATTAAAACATTACACTTGCTATCTATCTGCATACACCCACCAACCCGCATTAGGCCAGCTAGGTGGGTTATGGCCCAATATACCCACATGCTAGGCCCAATATCCCCACGTGGGAGGCCTGTGCCCAGCAGTGGGACGTTTATAGGCTGATGATGATGAACTGCATACAAGCTCTCTCTGTGACGTAATAAGCAAACTTCAGTACATTTCTCAAAGCATTTAACATTCAAATTCTCCAATGAATTAAGTAAAAACTTCCCTATTAAACCCTTAAAAGGGAATACCTTTTAAACGGCTAATTCGACGCTTACTAACGTAAATTCTCATCTGCACTTGTTTGCATATCCAGCTCGTTCCGACTTAATCTAGTAAAAACCGGTATTTACCGGATACACACCGTTTTTATTCTGGCTCTTGTTTGTTTTTTCTGTTTGATTTTTGAAATTCGAGTGGGACTTTATGTTTGTAAATACAAACTATAGTCGGCAATATATTATTTTAACTCTTTTTTTTTGTATTACGATTATTTACGCTGTAGTCTGCATTCATGTAAAGGGTTCTTGTCAAGCAATTAAAATAAAAACCGGATATTTAAGGAGATCTTTTTTTTTTAAACACACTTCTAATGTAAACTATAAGTGGTTATAGTTTACATTAGAAGTGTGTCGCGTTTGTACACAAGGACATTATTGTGGAATAATGTCCTTGTCTACAAACGCCAACCCACTGCTATTTAAGAATATTTAATTATAAATTATTATTTTCCAAAATAACTTACAACTTAAACTGACACTTTCCATTACAGGTTAATACCACTCGAACACTATTCAATTAGAACATACGTAAATTATTTCCCAATTTTCCCCCCAAAAATCATTACTGTATTTACTAATTAATAATGATTTCCATAATTCACACTTCCCATTATTATCGCCGGCATTACCGAATACGTTGATAGGTCAAAAATAATATTGACTACCGGATTAATATCATTATGGCTGTTTACCGTATCCATTAGTTAAAATTAAACGGGGCGGTCAGCCTTTTAAAGTACTAAATATTACCCTTACGTTCGTTTTAATCAACGGATAATTTTACGCGATTTTAATTATGAAGTCGAGTTGTGTCTTTCATTAGTGCCTGTAGATATGACTGTTATAGTGATTGTGTTGGATGTAATCGCCAATTAACGATGAATTGTTTTAACTATTAATTTTGTATCAAAATGTTGTACTTATGTATTAAATATACCTATTGATACCAAAAATTAAAATAAAATAGATATTTAATTACGGGGTTGACACAGACCATTTAGAATTGTTGTCCTAAATAAGTAAGTAACTATATTAGGTAGTATATTAACTAATATGATAAAAGAAAGTAAAATGGTCAACGGCAACTCCGCTGGATAATTGAACTTTGGACCTTTGGATCAGAGACCGGTGGTTTATCCATTAGACTTCAGAGGCGGTGATTTTTTGTTCGGAGATTGTAAGCAATCTGTTAAGATTTTACTAGAGCACAGTTTTATGATTCTAAGTTCACATATATAACAAATATAGAATGCAAACCATTTCGCGTAGCAGTGAAAGAATACCTACTACCCCTCTCTTCCCTTGGGTGTCGTAAAAGGCGACTAACGGACTAAAGACTACACCTAAATCCAACAGCACAGCACAGAGCGGCGATGGACTCACCACCTGTCACGTTAAGCACATGTGCAGTTGCTATTTGGTGAAAAGTGGACTATGATAGAGGACCTCTTTTGCTGTCCTCATTGCGTAGTCTCTGACTAACCCTTCGGGGATAATAGGCGTGACTTTATGTATGTATGTATAAAATGCATCTAGCCGAAAAAATACTTCAATTTTATATAGCTATTCAGCTGATTTACGGCTGAACACTGGAGAAATGGTGGCAAAATGACTGAACAGTTTAAAGCTTTTACACGATTTTGTGCATAGGATTTTAAGCGGTGAGGGGGACGGGACGGACGCGATCAATCACCGCGGTACGACCAGACTTGCATTATTCGCTTTCCGTTCAATGTTTTACTTGAAATAAAACATTTTGTCACTTTCCAAGGTCTGTTTCACAAGTAGTACAAAATTACTACTGGATATAAAGAAACTTAAAAACTGAAGCTTCAAAGTCGGTTACATATGCGTTTATCTTTAAAGTCCAACCGGACGGACGACAGTAGTAAGCTTTCCGCTTCCGTTATGTAAAAAAACAAAACAACAAATGTTGCATCTAAGTACTCTAACACTGCGTACCTTATTTTAACCACCTGAAAATACTATAAGAGCAGTAAATTACTGAACGCACCTTAAAAGCCAGATAAATTGTAAAGTACAACTGCGGAAAGGCAGTAAACAGGCAAAAAAGTAACAGTAAACCAGAAACAGGAGCTGAATTTCTAAAGCTTTGATCAGAACGGTGGCGTACCTTGAATACAAATCGGCTTTTGGCTGTGGACTGTAAAAGTCGACTGGACTTTTAGAGGATAAACGGTGTTCCATTTGTAGAAATGACATACTATATAAAAAAAAAAATAATCCTTTATTGCATATAACACTGTTATTTATAGTTTTAATAGTCATTACGTATACGTGCAGAAACACGATTTGTTAATTAACATTGCATTTAGTAATAAATCTTACAATTAAACAAAAAGTTTTTTTATACATTAAGGGTAAGGGTGAGGAGCTCGATGGCACAGCGGCTAGCGCGTTCGGCTTGCGATCTTGCTCGCTAAGCAACTTTCACAATGCCGGGTCGCTGGATGGGTGACCAAATAAATTAAAAACATCTCGAGCTCCTCCGTGCTTCGGAAGGCACGTTAAGCCGTTGGTTCCGGTTGCTGTCGTAAGATGACAGTCGTTGAAACCCACCAACCCGCATTGGGCCCGCGTGGTGGGTTATGGCCCAATATCCCCACGTGCTATTGTTCACGTGGGAGACCTGTGCCCAGCAGTGGGACGTTTCTAGGATGATGATGATGATGATGCTGATGATGCTGAGAAACTGGCAATCGTATCTTAAACAGAAGAAACAAAACAATGCCATTAACATTGTTGTTATGGTGCCAGGCTGTAGATAAGATGGTGGTAGCTAGCCAGGCGGACTTAACACGTCCAACCACCAGCCAAACCAAGTATACAAAGATGTAACCCCCGCTGGGAATCGAACCCGGGACCTCGACCCTCTGCGTCTACGACACGGGTGGCTTAGCCGGTAGACCACAGAGGCGGTCATAATTATATTAAAAAGGCATTTATAAAGGTATATTTTTATTTAAGTCATGTTGTTTTATTTATTACAACGTGATCTTTTGTTTTGTTTCAAATATCATAAAAAATATGTTCACGCTAACACCAGATACCTAACCCAAGATAAGCTTCTATTAAAACTCGTGAAACTCGTTAATATGGTTAAACTAGATAACGGATAAATATGCATAAACATAGAAAAACACCCAGATCCGAAATCATTTAAGAAAAACAGAATTCTCTAAATTGACCCGACCGGAAATTGAACCAACGACCTCAGAGATGGCGCTTCGCCGAATATGATAACTATTATAATGTACTAATTAAAGGTACATACTTACTAACATATATACATATAATCAGGACTATATCCCCGAGGAAATGAGGACAGCAAAAGCAGTCCTCTGACATAGTCCACTTTTCACCAAATAGCGACTGCACATGTGCTCAGCGTGACAGGTGGTGAGACCATCGCTGCTCTATGTTGTTGGAAGTATGTGCAGTCTTTAGTCCGTTAGTCGCCTTTCACGACACCCAAGGGAAAAGAGGGGTGGTACCTATAGTACTCTTTCACTGCTAAGCTACACGGTTAAAATAATAAAAGGCGTCATTTAATAAGACCTAAAACCATTTAATCAAAATTTCCTTGCTTTTTCGGTATCGGATAACATAATTGCACTACAACATATTCCAGGGATCGCAGAGGCTGCAAATAGGTTCGAAACGTCGGTATAAAGTCGTATACGTCCGTACAATACGTTTTAATTTTTTACACACAATCTTATTGTGGGTATAGAATAATAAGCTATTTGTTTAGTAGTTTTATGAAGCAGTACAATTACACTCCATAAACTTACAATGCTGAAGGAGTAAAGTGTCCCTTGAACAATAACTGCGAGATGTTTATAAACCTTTATAAAGGTTATGGGAGACAGTAAAGATAAAACATCTCAGATGAAAAGAGCATTCATACATTTTAATTTCGTTACAAACGTAACAATAAAATTTAACTTTGTGTCCCCGACAGTCGCTTTTCTTAATTTGCAACAGTTCTTAAGTTTTTGAGAACTGATGTTTATTTGTTTGGTATTTTATTTCACTCCAATCTGGTACAATCTTATAACTTGTATGTGGGATTTCTTGCCATTCAGTTACCTAGTACTATTACAGTATCATGGTAACTTAATCTTTAATATAAAAATGAATCGCTGAATGTGTTGCTAAGCGCAAATCTCGAGATCAGCTGAACTGATTTCGCTAATTCATTTTTTATAATATTCCTTGAAGTACGAGGATGTTTCTAACGGGGAGAAAAAAAATTAAGAATTGAAAATTTAAAGGAGTATGCAAAAAGCTGCCCAATCATGCGCAATAACCAAAGATGTCTCAAAAAAACTTTTCTTATCATGATTTCGTATTGTTAAATAAATATACCTCCTATTTCTGAATAATTATTCTAACAGTTATGTTTAAACGACTAATAGGTACTTAAACAGCTGTTATCTGTCAAATGTTTGAATATTATAACCTCAAAATGGGGTGTGTAATGTTTGATATAAATACTTATGATCTAACCTTCAGATAATATAATTTCATTTCATATAATTTCATTTGATATAACAACTTACTTAATATAATAAACATTTAATATAATTTTAGATTCTATAATTTCATTTGATATAATGTACTTTTGATATAATGTACATTTGATATAATAAGCAAATGACATAAAACATTACTCACGTAATAAGCAAGCAGCATGCAAGCCAGCAAGCAGCATGCAAGCAGCATGCAAGCAAGCATGCAGCATGCAAGCAGCATGCAAGCAGGCATGCAGCATGCAAGCAAGCATGCAGCATGCAGGCAGACATGGAGCATGCAGGCATGCATGCAGCATGCAAGCAGGCATGCATCATGCAGCAGGCATGTTTTCTGTCACGGCTCCGACGGCCTACGCGGGATTAAATTACACTCTAGCGTAGGGCAGACAAGTCTACGTGGAGTCGGTTTTGCCGCGATTCGTTTCTGTCACTGACGTTTTTAGCACAACCATAACGAAAACGACGTATTAAGTTTTTAAGACAGTATTTCAAATCAATTTAGGGTTAAAGTGGTATTCTTATTTTTAAGCAAAAATTATATCAAATGAAGTTATAGAATAAGCTTTATAGCATAAGTTGTTAAAGAATATGAGTATTATATCAAATGAATAATATACGTAATGTTGTTATAGGAAGTGTATTTAGAACAAGTAAAAATTATATCCAATGAACGTTATGTTCTTTGAAATTAGTTCATTTGTCATTATATGAAATGATACGCACCCCTCAAAATGATCACTAACAATAAAAATATTTCTCTAATATCCCAAGGTGTAGTAAAATTATATTTTGCCAAAAAAAATTTATTTAAAAAAATTATTTATTTATTTATTTATTTATTTATTTATTGGGCAATCAACAAAAACATGTACCAACAGTCTAACAATAGGTATAGGGTGAATTCCAAACTTAATCTAAGTACAGTTTTTAATTAAAGACAGCCACGGCATGCGATGTGGACTAATAGTAATGAATTTAACTAAACTAAATATGTATACTTACAAGATTCAAAACTAAATCTAAAACTACTCTATTGTATTTTATAATTACTTTTATATTATTTGAAGTTTAAAGGGGACTTACGTAACTATTTCTAATAACTTTTCGGAACCTGTGAGCACTGTCATTAAAAATATCCAACACTTCCAAATTATTTGGCCGAGAAAGAGTGTTATATTGTCTTTGGATCCTATTTAATGTAGAATGGCGACCCAGATTGCTCCTCACGGACTTAGGCACAAAAATATTGAATCTGCTAATACGAGGTAGTTTTTTGGGTGTATTAAGTTTGATTTTTTCAAGGAGATCGGAGCAATCAAGGCTACCATTCATCAACTTATTGGAGGACACATGACATCAAGGAGCAATCTTCTGTTTTTGAGGCTTTCAATATTGTAGTGTTTAAGACGACCCTCATATGTTGCAAGAGTTTTAGCAAGGTGCGCTCGGAATGAAAGATGCCAAAGAAATCTTTTCTGCACACTCTCCAATCGTTTAATGTGAACATCGTATACAGGTGACCAAATAACACTACAGTATTCAAGCAGAGACCTTACAAGACTGTTATAAATCGTTATAATAGCTAAGGGGTTTTTAAAATCTTTTGTGTTCCTTAAAACAAAGCCTAGTGTCCTGAAGCTTTTGGTGACTATTTTGTCAATGTGAGCGTTGAACTGTAGCTTGACATCCAGATAGACCCCAAGATCCTTTATAACTTTTACTTCTTCAAGTGCAGCGTTGTTAATTTTGTATGTAGTACTTGGCGTAGACAGTTTTCTTGTGAACCTAATATAACGGCATTTGTCGATATTCAAAATCATGTGGTTTACTTTGCACCACTCAGAGAACCTATCCAAATCCTCCTGAAGCAATACCGTGTCATTTGTGCTAACAATAGGCCGCATAATTTTTAGATCATCGGCGTATAAGAATATTTTTGAATGCTTGAAAGCAACTACGATGTCATTAATGAAAATGTTAAAAAATATTGGGCCGATGTGGCAACCCTGAGGCACGCCTGATTTTGACAAGAATGGTTCCGCCAAAAAATGCCATAAGGTGCCACTAATTTCATAAAAGCGCAGTCTTGGTCCAAGTCCTATAGTAAATTTGGCATTCTCCTTTAACACCCTGTCCCGTGACAGGGCGTTAAAGGAGAATGCCAAGTACATTGTGTTCACGCGGACGAAGTCGCAAGCGGGCCGCTAGTGTTAGAATAGTTATTGATTCGTACACGTTAATAAAAACGAGAATATTTAAAGCAACATCACAACTTAGTCTGGCCGCTTTTCAATGTCACACAAAATCTAATTTTCGTAATCGCATTGTAGTAGTACATTATGATATGAGTGCGGTAAGATGAAAATTACAGCCGAGGCGATATTGCTAGCCCGAGCCGTAGGCGAGGGCTACAAGAAAGCAGAGGCTGTAATTATCAAAGCGCACGTATGCCATACAAGGTTTTATAACATATTTGTGAGGAAAAAAAATCCGAAAATGACTGCGTTTTTTGTTTTTTTTCTAGTGCATGAATCTTTGGTAAGCCAACATATATTTTTCTTTGTCCAACAGCATAGAGCGTAGATGGTCTTATCAAAATAATACCACCAACCCCTCTCTTCCCTTGGATGTCATAAAACCCCGACTATCGGACTAAAGACTGCACATACATCCAACAGCATAGAGCGGCGATAGGCTCATCAAAATAATACTACCAACCCCTCTCTTCCCTTGGGTGTCGTAAAAGGAGACTAACGGACAAAAGACTGCACATGCATCCAACAGCATAGAGCGGCGATGGACTCATCAAAATAATACTACCAATCCGTCTCTTTCCTTGGGTGTCGTAAAAGGTACTAACGGGCTATAAAGGCCTATGTTCTCCATAGATTCAAATGATAACTAATTTTTAAATTACATTACCGCACTAGTGTGAATTTTATTACATTACGATGCTGAAATCGGTGTAATAAGAGCTACTTTACGAGCAAATGTGTTATAAAAAAAATTGCATGCAGCACTTCAAATAAATATAAAAAAAAACGCAAACAGATTCGTATAATGCGGCTCAGTCTTCAGCTATATTGTCTCGTTTTCAAATATTCAGCGACTCAAATAATGAAACAATTAAAATTCCCTTTCAACTACACTCGCCGCGGCGTATAAATCAATGGCAGACACAATTTAGAATAACGACTCAATTCTAAGCTAAGGAAGCCCGTTAACACACTAACTTGTTAGGAGTTCAGACAGCTATGACGCACTGGCTTACTTCCGACTGGTGACAGTTAAATTAACTTTTCTTAAATGGTACCGTGAGCAGCGGCATTTGAGACCTTGCCAGCTAAGCAACTTTCGCAATGTCGGGTCACAGGATGGGTTTGCAAATTAAATGGATCTCGATCTCGAGCTTCTTCGTGCTTCGGAATGAACGTAAATCAGTTGGCCACGGTTGTTGTCGTAAAATGGCAGTTATCAAATGTACAATGGGCCAGTCTGGTAGGCTATGGCCCAATCTCACCCGGTGCCCAGCAGACGAACGTTTTTATAAAAGTCGGCTGTCTGGGTAAGCTGTCTTAGACCTGAAGGTTTGATGTCTTGTGGGGTACAAATTGTGTAGGTACTTGCCTTAGTCAATGGCTGTTGTTTTCCATCATCCATCTTAATTAAGGAAGTCATCATAAAAGTAAAAAATTTTGTAAGAAAATCTGTTTTTGCCTTACAGTCACTCAAAATCAGGCTTTTATGATAGTCAAGCACTTTTCTTTTTTTTGAGTAATTAAAAATTTAAAGTCGTACACCGGAAAGCGAACTACGTAAAGGCTTTAGTGGTTGCAGTCTGTCGGTATTTCTTTTACTGGCATCTATTAATTACATAAATGACTAGTTTCTTTTTTTAAATTGTTTAATAATATTTTTAACAGGTTTACTGTCCAAAAAATATAACAATAGGTTAATCAATTGTTATGGCCCATAAGTGGGCTGCGGGACTGTAAACCGTTAATTTGTTAATTTCTCTGTGTGAAGCGTTCATGATATTGGTTTAATGTTATTGTCAACCTTAATATTATACAGTGTAGGCATATAAAATAAACAAATTATTTTACTGTTATTTTATCGGATTTGGACTCTATTAAACATGATTACTCAAGGAAAATGATTTAGATAAGAGAAAATGGAAAAATCCATTTACAACGTTATTTTACTTTAGTTATTTGTCGGCGCCTGTAATCAACACGGGTGACAGCTGTAGACAGGGGTCTTCTTAATACAAACAACCTTCCGAAGCAGTGGTAGAATTGCATTAAATATAATAATGTGTTTTTGGCATATCGTAACTATTAGATACTGTATATAATTATGTCTTTATTATTGAAATTTTTGCATTCAAAATGCTTTAAAGATATAGAATAAAATGTATACTAGAATACAACAACCAGTCCCAGGAAAGCTCGAATGGGAATTGAACCCATGACCTTTGGATTGCCGGTCCACTGCTCCAACCGCTAAGCTTCTGAAACCCCAGAGAAGAAGGTTACGGGTTAGGAGACTGGTTGATTTTTTTCTAGTAAACATTTTATACTATAATCATTTCGTTTACTCTCAACTGTTATCTAGCCCATGTTAAGCTTCTTGTAAATCTTGTTTAAAAGGTTAACTAGATAACGGATAAACATAAGACACCCTGACTCGAAATTTATTTAGAAAAATCAGAAGACCTACTCTCATTCTCCAAATCGAAATTTCGACCGACTTTCGTTTGCTATTTGCAGCGGTTTCCAATCCTTCTGAAATTTCGTTCATACAAAATAGGGTTTTTGGAAATTTTGAAATTTCAAAAGTAATGGAAAATGCTATAAATAGCAAACGATCAGAGAAAAGAGTAGGAACTCTGTTTTTTCAAATTGACCGAAAACCGAATTGATAGTGATAATTTATTACTTTTATTATATAATCGTGAAAGGGACCGCATCACTGTTATAATAAGAATAATAATATTTTTAAAAGTTAATAATAACGTAACTAAATCGCTCCCTCAAACTGCAAAGCGCGGCCGTTATTGGATCCTTATTATTTATGAGGTCGTAAATCAGAGCGCGCTGAAAGTTAGGCCTGCGGAGTCAATTATTGGTGATCCCGATTGTTTTGATACTTCTATCCTGTTCCAATTATTGAACACGGCATTTTGTTTTGTGTAAATATTTTGTTTACGGGATTATAGATAACTGGTTTTGTTTTTCTCTTGAATAATTATGTTACCGTGTCGCTTAGCGGTGAAAGAATACTACCCCCTCTCTTCCCTTGGGTGTCGTAAAAGGCGACTAACGGCTTAAAGAGTGCATATACTTCCAACAGCATAGAGGGGCGATGGGCTCACTACCTATCACGCTGAGCACATGTGGACTATGGTAGAGGACTGCTTTTGCGGTCCTCATTGCCTAGTCTCTGACTAACCCTTCGGGGATAATAGTCGTGATTTATGTATGTATGTAAATAATGGATAATCGAAACCATTTGATTGCATCCGGTCATCGAATAACCTTCTTCTTCTCTGTCCTCCCCATTCTTCTGGCTTTGTACATTCTTCCTCTCAAATTCAATCCATTCTCCTTTGGAACGCACTGCCTCTCGAAATCAGGATGGCTACAAGTCGTGACGCTTTTGAAAAGAAAATCCGCATGCTCCTTTTTAATGAAACCATGATTCATCTCAGTAACGTCCTTTTTATAAGTTATGTGGTGTATTTATATTTATATATTTGTGTATGTTTATGTATTATATTTATGTAATTGTATAAATATTTGTATATTAATTTTTTTATAGATTATACTGCCCTATGTCACATTAATCGCAGAAAATTGCACCTACCATGTCATCTATGCACCACCCTATGGTTGACTGGTAGAGAATGCCTCAGGCATTAAGTCCGCCATGTAATAATATTATGTTGCAAAAGTTTTAAATAAATTAATAAATTTGAGTAAGCTCGAGAGCGACTAAAATCTCTATGGTAATAACTCAGTCAGTAATTGATTATAATTAATCTTTATAATATCACATGGGGAGATTGGCCACAACCACCACGCTGCCTGTCCCAATGCCCAATGGTGGGTACACGTAATTCCACCCTTCTGAGACGCAGAGGTCCCGGATGCGAATGCAGCGGGTGGAACATTATTAATTTATTGTCCGGACTCGATTGGTTTGACATAAGAGAATGTTCTAATTCCGCGACCACACGTTTGGCAAACCTCAACAAGCCGTCACAAATGCAAACGTGTAGAGGCTTGGTTTGCAAGCGCTTGTAGCCGATTCGTCGAACAAATCACAAATCCAAACGTTTGTAGAGGTTTTGAGTTTGCGGCAAGTGCCAAGCGTGCGGACGCGGCTTACAGATCACTTGGCTTACCGTCTACCTTCACCTTGTTACACACGCAACAATATTTTTAACAGTGTTGTGTTCTATCAGTTATAGGAAAAGCGAAATGTAAAATCAATAGTTAAGTATTTCTCGGTCTCGACACAGTTTCAGTTCCAATCAGCAAATCAGTTCCAATAAGCGTATTCACGTATTACCTTTGACGCTGTATGTTCGATAGAAAATAACAGATATTCGCAACAACATCCGCTAACCGGTTACAACCGGTTTGATCAATGGCCAGGGGTGATTGACGACGGAACAGGTGCGCCGCCATAATGCGATATAAAGAATAATAATTCAGCGAGCGGCGTGATGGATGTCCGAGGGGGGGGACTGGTGACAAATCACTTTCCCGACAAATAAAGCGACTGGAAAAAATTTCGGGGGACATTAAAAATGTTGAGTGTGATGTTACCCTGGCGCTTGCGGCTGGGCCGAAACGTCGGATACTCGGAGACAGGGTAATCATGCGGTTACTAATTATTCTACTAACGGTGACGGTGGTATAGACGTAGTTTGAGAAGTTACTGCCCTTCCTGTTTTAGATGTTGGACGATGTGGAGTCAGTTTAATCAGCGAAAATTTGGCACACTATCATTGACAAAAACGTGGTGCATTTTACCTCTCGTTTGTGAGACAACCGATGTCAGTCATTAAGTAGTGTATGTAGGTATATTTATATAATTGTATAATTATTTATGTATTTGTGATTTGTATATGTATGTTTATTTTTAGTATATTATTTACAAGTTAAAAATTATATTCATGCTCTCTTCCACTTGTTGTTACCGAAAATAAATGCATCTACCATATTATCTCTGCACCACCCTAAGGTTGACTGGTAGAAAATGCCTCAGGCATTAAGTCCGCCATGTAATATTATAATGTTGCAAAACTTTTAATAAATAAAATAAATAAACATTAATTAATTGAATTTACATTGTGTCTAGTTTCTCGCAGATGCGACGAGAGAATAATAAGTTATGTGGGTAATAAAAAAATGGTTGTATACCTAGGGACGGTTATTTTTTTATGTAAGATAACGTTTGCGTATCCCAACTTGAATATTCGTAAGTAAAAGTTTCCGTCGGTGACGACGACCTTGTGTGATGCCACGCAATGCCAGGAGACGGCGCGGCAGGCCCAGAAAGAGATAGCGTAATGAGCTTGACTCCTACTGAGCATCGACTGGGCAATAAGAGCCCTGAATCGCGAAGAGTGTGGAAGGAGGGAATGGAGGCTTTTGTCCTACAGTGGGTCGACTACGGCTGAAAATAACATAATTATGGATTCCGTGCAGTTTTCGGGTGCTCATTGCTTACGCTCATTTCAATAATGTCTAGGACCTAAACTACCTTTATCGCCCGTGATTAAAATAATTAAGCCAATTTAGTCTGTAAAAGCTTTAAATATCTTTGTCGTTTACTTTTGATAAGTGGTCATATTAATAGAGCGCTAAGTGCTCGCTAGCGCCTGACACAGTGGAGCCAGGGGAACCTTATTACGAGCTGTCAACTCGAATCTAGTTCCGAATACCGTATAACGAATTGATAAAGAACCTAGTTCCAAATACCGTAACATTTATTTATTTATTTATATATTAGATCACCAACAAGATTACATTGAATCAAGATACAGTTACACAATGATAGGGATACAATTTGTAAATGTAAGCTTAATTATAGGTGACAGCTGCATGCAAATAAGGTCAACAGCAATGACAAAAAAAAAATATAAAACTAAAACGGTTAAAAAAAATTATAAACTATTTTACTGAACTATTAGGTATGTACCTATTATGAATTAGGTGGCTTGTTTAAGGACAATGATTAAACTTTATTCAAAGAATAGTAAAATGTATCTATATTTGTGGACTTGGACAGGGAGTTATATACCGGAAAATCATTCTATTCAAAGGAGAGAATAGACCTAGATTTGACTTAGAGCTCCTCGTAACAAACTAACTAGAAATTTTTAAGAGCTTTCTTGAACGCAGTGTTTTCAATAAGCTCGCTATAGTCTACTACATCATAATTATGATGTTGATTGAACATAACACATTGATTTATTGGCAATTTAATATTTATTTTACGATATATATTGCGACCAGATTTTATTTTACTATATCCACTGCCCAGAATATTGCGAACGTTGCTTAACTAAAACATACACACTAAAATATTAATCGTCGATGCCTTGAGCTTCCACCTTAAGGCAAACACAAAGCAAAGACTCAAAATATTCAAAACCAACCATTTCAGCGGAGCTAAAAATAATTCCGCATAGAAGCCCTCAAAACATGTTCCAAAATAATTCTAGGTACATTAAGGAAACTTATTAAGAAAAAACATAAAAACAAGGTAACTGGGAATGTTGGTGCAGCTGCTATGTATTATATTCCTGGAATCGTTTCCTGAGTGAAAACAGCAAACTTTTGACCAACATTATTTTGTTTTTTTTTACACGTGTGTAAAAAAATACAAAAGTACGAAAGAGCGTAGAGTATCTAAACAAGATTATAACTTCCCACTTTGGTTGTGCTGTAAACACTTTAAAAATATATTATATTTATTTTGATAAACAAACCGGGTGTTCACAACTAAGATGTGACTTTCCTTTAATTTATTTATTTACACCAAACAGAAAGAAAAACAACAAATCATGATAAACTAAAACGAACTTTCTTTAAAAAAAATCTATTGTTAAATAACTTATGAATATAAATACACATAATACTGTAAAGAATGTAATACTTTAAAATAATGTAATGATGTAAGCTGAATGCGAGCAGCACAAGACCAGACGTGGTTGAGATTCTTGGGAAGGCCTTTGTCCAGCAGTGGGCTAATGATGATGATTATGTTATTACGTCATCATCATCATCAGCCTATAAACGTCCCACAATGAAAGAACAAAAAGGTTGATTTTGCACGGGTTGGCGACACATTAGTTGAATTAACAAAGTGATGGGTTAAAGCAACATGAACAAATTGTTGTTTTCACAGAAAAGTTTTTGTTGGTATGAAAACAGTTGTTTTTACCTATTTGTACACGTTGGCGTAACAATTCATGCATAATTCAATAGGTAATTGTTGATTTTACTGTTCAAGTTGTTGAAATAACCATTTTTAAAGTTAAATTTACAAAATAAATACGTTAAAACAACAAAAGATATTCAACCATTTGTCGATTACCAGAAACAACAAAATAAATTTGTTAATGATGCCTATTCCCTATAGTTGATTTAATGTAATTTTTAATGTTGGAACCAAGCTGATTGGCATAACCCTTTCAAATGTTTGTTTCAACCGATCCACATACAGTTGGGATAACAATATAAGCAGGTAAAAACCACAGCAAGACATAAAGTTAAACCAACACGTTCAAATGGTTAAACGAACACCCGAATGATGGTTAATATAATGATATAAATTCTATACAAAAAAAGTAATTGACACGACCCATTAAAATGTTTGTTTCAACCGTGACACAAATAGCTAAGATAACAGTATTAAACAGGTAAAAACAACATCAACACATAAAGCTTAATCAATATGTTCGAATGGTAAAACTAACTCAAGAGCAAGGGTTAAAATAACAACATAAATAGGTTAAGTCCTATACAAAAAAAACGATTGACACAACCCTTTCAACTGCTTGTTTCAACTGTCACACAAACCGTTTGGATAGCAATGTACACCGGTAAAAACAACACCAATAAAAAAAGCTAAATTAACCTGTTTGAATGTTTAAAGTAGCCCTTCAGAGTGTTTGATTTAACCGTCACATAAACAGTTGGGATAACAATATAAACAGTTAAAAACAACAGCAAGATTCATAACTAATTCAACAAATTCGGATAGTTAAACTAACTCACGAGCTAGGGTTAAAATAAAAATATAAACAGGTTAAGTTCTGTACAAAAATTATCGATTGACACGAGCCTTTGAAATGTTTGTTTTAACCGTCACACAAACAGTTGAGATAACAGTAATCAACAGGTAAAAGCAACAGCGACACATAAAGCTTAATCAATATGTGCGATAGATAAAATTAACTCAAGAGCAAGGGTTAAAATTCTCTTTCAAGTGTTAGTATTAACCATCACACAAACAATTGGGATAGCAACATAAACAGGTAAAAACAACACCAAGCCAAAAAACTAAATCAACAAGTTTGAATGGTTGAGCTAACGCTTACGAACGTATGTTATAACCGTCACACGAACAGTTGGGATAGCAATAAAACAGGTAAAACAACAGCAACACATGAGGCCAAATCAACATGTTTGAATGGATAAAGTAACTCACGAGCTGGGGTTAAAATAATAATATAAACAAGTTAAGTCCTACACACAAAAAAAAACGATTCACACTACCCTTTCAAATGTTTGTTTTAACCGTTACACAAACAGTTGGGATAGCAATATAAACAGGTAAAAACAACACCAAGACAAAAAACTAAATCAACAAGTTTGAATGGTTGAGCTAACGCTTTCGAATGTATGTTAGAACCGTCACACGAACAGTTGGGATAGCAATATAAACAGGTAAAAACAACACCAAGACAAAAACCTAAATCAACAAGTTTGAATGATTGAGCTAACGCTTTTGAATGTATGTTAGAACCGTCACACGAACAGTTGGGATAGCAATAAAACAGGTAGAAATAACAGCAACACATTTAGCCAAATCAACATATTTGAATGGATAAACTAACTCACGAGCTGGGGTAAAAATAATAATATAAACAAGTTAAGTGCTACACAAAAAAAACGATTCACACAACCCTTTCAAATGTTTGTTTTAACCGTTACACAAACAGTTGGTATAGCAATATAAACAGGTAAAAACAACACCAAGACAAAAAACTAAATCAACAAGTTTGGATGGTTGAGCTAACGCTTTCGAATGTATGTAAGAACCGTCACACGAACAGTTAGGATAGCAATAAAACAGGTAAAAACAACAGCAACACATGAGGTCAAATCAACATGTTTGAATGGATAAACTAACTCACGAGCTAGGGTTAAAATAATAATATAAACAAATTACGTCCTAAACAAAAAAAAACGATTCACACAACCCTTGCAAGTCTTTGTTTTAACCGTTACACAAACAGTTGGGATAGCAATGTAAACAGGTAAAAACAACACCAAGACAAAAAACTAAATCAACAAGTTTGAATGGTTGAGCTAACGCTTTCAAATGTATGTTGTTAAATTAAACGCTACCTAAATGCTAAATACGAGTAATCTGAGATAAAATTACTGTGTCACATACCTACCTACAATACAGACAAACCGACATAGCGAAACTATATCTATATTTGTATTTGCTTTCGTATGTCTGACTGTTCAGCTTTTCCGTCTATAGTATAGGTCACTCTCTCAACCGATTCTCGTGAAAATTTGTGAGCGAGCTCGATACCTATTTATAGTTAGGGCAAAATGCTTTTGTATGTCCGGCCCTATGATCTTGTTTTGGAAGATAACAAGATGAAAAGTGGAATTAAACGCCATACTTACCTACCTTAACAGTGTAAGTAGGTCCCTACTGTTAAACGAGCTTTGATTTTTTAATGGATTGTCGAAAACGGCTGTACTTAACGATTTCGATGTTTACGCTATAATTAGTGCTTTAACAGGACACAAACTTCTCAAATGTTTGTTTTAACCCTTTCACAAATAGTTGAAATAACAATTTAAATAATTTGTGCTGATCTCCCGGCAACGTCGCAAATTACTATCTGCGCGCGCTCAAGAAGCAAGGGCGTCTATTCAAGAGAAGTTCGGCTATGCGATTCTCTAAGCGACACAGACGCAGCGCGCATGGCGGTGATCTGCTTTCTCTTTCCAATTCTATGAATATAAAAGAGACAGAGTTAATTCTCAGCGCTGCGGCAGCCGAACTTAGAGAATCGCACTGCTGTTGACAATGACATGTGAGTGGACACTTATGATGTTATGGTTACATTATCGCGATTCGGCGAATGTTTGAACTGTCGCGTCGTGTAGCTATAGCCAAACAGTTTGCTGAACCTACCGCACATCAAAGGGATATTTTCTCAAACTTGCAATGAAATGTTGACATGACTTACTTCAATTAGGTCTGGAAATACTACGTAACCGGTGCGATGAGTGAAGATGATATGTAAAGGAATTTCATACAGCCCAATACACCTACCTAGGCCCGTAAAGCAACAGTCTTCAGCAGGCACATTGTTTTCATTTGATCCAATGTAGTTCGCCCGAAAATTTTATATAATTATATAGGTAGAATAGTTTGCCGTAGAAAAAACACGAAGTTTTTATCGCGTCAATGCGACACGAATTTTTGCCCGATAATTTAGCATGATAGTGATATTGTTATGGATTGTCCTGGGTGTTAAAATAGGTTTTACTTATCCTAATAATAGTTACGCACAATATTAATTAGGCATAACTTTTAAGACACATTTTTTTAAGGATAACTTGTATTAGCATAATAATTGTTAAACATACTATTCTAAAGCCTAATACTTGCTAACGCATAATTATATTTAAGCATAATTTTGTTGGGCATAATAATTATACTATCGGGAAAAAGTAAGGTTTGGAAACTTTGTGTTTGCATTTGATAAAATACTTTTCGTATATAAAATAAACATGTTTAGGGCCACACCCACGCCGCACCCTAACCTGCTATTACACTACAGTAACCAATTTATATTAGATATACCTAATACCTACTTTTAGTTTTTCAGATTCAATTATCTATCACTAAAATTTAAAATATTGCAAAGACAAAACCTGTTAAAAAACCAATTCAAATTATAGCCGATTTTGAAACTGTAACCTCACCTTCTGTTTTATGTTATCTACCAGACTATCTTTATGCCTAATAACTATTAGACGAATAAACAATATGCCTTGTAACTTTATGGAAATGAAAATTAGGGCGAAAAACATTAGCCTAAACCATATTTATGCTTAATGAAATAGTATGCCAAAAACAATTAGGTCAAAATATTATTATGACAAATAAAAATATGCCTAACTCGTTATGCCAAATTAAATTAGGACAAAGAAAATAGGCGAAAAAGAGGGATCCCGTTAAAATAACGGGCACTTTGATCACGTTTATGGTATTTATTATCGACTAATAACTAAATCTAGCTTAAAAATAAGTGAGCGCCAGGAGAATTTTCGTTAGATGTTCAACTGGATATTCTGCCTAACCAAGCTCGTAGGTGTTTCACATAGCTCAGCCTTGTAGATTAAACCGTATACAAAAAGGGCGTGTCGTTAGTCTACAAAGAAACATTCATCGTGTCAATACTTGCAACGCACTGGATAAAATTATGTATAAACTGGCCCTTTCAAATGTTTGTTTTAACCGTTACATAAACAGTTGGGATAACAATATAAACAGTTAAAAACAACAGCAAGATTTATAACTAAATCAACTAATTCACATAGTTTAAACTAACTCACGAGCTAGGGTTAAACTAAAAATATAAACATGTAAAGTCCTGTACAAAAATTATCGATAGACGAAGCGACGTTGCCGTATCCCGCACGCGCGCGCGCCGCCGTCGCGCTGTGATGCCGACAGCTTAGTTGAACGAGAAAATTCGAATAAAGAGCACGCAAGGTTTGCAGCATAGATTAACTTATATAGTTTGCAGTACGTATTTAAGGAGGTGAGGTGAACAGTTCAGTGTGTAATGGATTTAGGTAAGTGTGCGGACATATAAATGTGTTTTGATATTTAAATCGTGTATCTACCCATCTAGCACATAAGTTTTATCGTGCTTATTCTATTTTCGCCGTAAAACGCGACTGGCCTGGGTACCTTAATTAAATACTTATTTTTATGTTTCGTATATTTAGCCGAATGGGGTATTACGGCGGAAACAGTCAAACGTTTTGAAGGTACCTACATGTTTATTGTGTTCGTTGTCTGATTACTAAAGCTTAGCGCCACGCTGCGTGTCGCAACGCAATCGGTTACATACCTTTTTCATAAACGTGGTTACATTAGCTCATAGCCGATTTACACATCCTTAAGTAAGTAAAAACTACGTGTGGACGCCGGGCGGCAAGTAAGTCTGTCTACCTATCGCATTAAGTAAGCAAGGAAGTAGTAAGTTCAACTTACTTACTTACTTACTTATGGGTGTGTAAATCGGTCTTCAGTACCGCGTGTCGCCACGTTCAATACAAAACTTTGTATTTTAAGAAAGGAAAACTGGTTTCAACGAAAAATAATGTGTTTTTAACTAAAGGAAAGGAAAGGAAAACTGTGGTTTTAACAAAAAATAATGTGTTATTTTAACTAAAGCAAAGCTTTTCATTCAACTGATATATATCGGTTGAATCAAACAAAAATAATGTGTTACTTTAACTAAAGGAAAGCGTTTGATTCAACTATATCAGTTAAAATAACACATTATTTTTCGTTTAAACCAGTTTTCCCTTCTTTATTTAAATGTTTGTGTTTACAGGGCACATCTCCGGAGGCGGCAACAGCAAGTGATAATGTTTATGATATAATATCAGCGCCGTCGAGCCCGGCATTACGTAGTAACAAACACTCGAAATCCTGAAGAATATCACGCGTAAGTGTTTGAATGAAACATTACTTGTAAATATTTTTAACCCACGACGCAAAGAGAGGGTTGTTATAAGCTTAACGTGTCTGTCTGTTTATCTATCTGTGGTATCTTAGCTCCCAAACGGATGTACCGATTTTCGTTTAGTTTTTTTTGTGTTATAGATAATTTTATCCCGAGTGTTCTTAGCCATGTCTCATGAAAATCTGTTCAGCCGTTTGAATATCATCAGCTCTTTTTTTTTAGTTGATGAGAGATTTGATTAACTAATCTATTGTTATTTTAACTAAAGCAAAGCTTTTGATTCAACTGATATATATCGGTTGAATCAAACAAATATAATGTGTTACTTTAACTAAAGGAAAGCGTTTGATTCAACTGATATACATCAGTTAAAATAACACATTATTTTTCGTTAAAACCACAGTTTTCCCTTCTTTATTTAAATGTTTGTGTTTACAGGGCACATCTCCGGAGGCGGCAACAGCAAGTGATAATGTTTATGATATAATATCAGCGCCGTCGAGCCCGGCATTACGTAGTAACAAACACTCGAAATCCTGAAGAATATCACGCGTAAGTGTTTGAATGAAACATTACTTGTAAATATTTTTAACCCACGACGCAAAGAGAGGGGTGTTATAAGCTTAACGTGTCTGTCTGTTTATCTATCTGTGGTGTCTTAGCTCCCAAACGGTTGAACCGATTTTCGTTTAGTTTTTTTTGTGTCATAGATAATTTTATCCCGAATGTTCTTAGCCATGTTTCATGAAAATCTGTTCAGCCGTTTGAATATCATCAGCTCTTTTTTTAGTTGATGAGGGGATTTGATTAACTAATCTATTGTTATTTTAACTAAAGCAAAGCTTTTGATTCAACTGATATATATCGGTTGAATCAAACAAAAATAATGTGTTACTTCAACTAAAGGAAAGCGTTTGATTCAACTGATATATATCAGTTAAAATAACACATTTTTTTTCGTTAAAACCACAGTTTTCCCTTCTTTATATAAATGTTTGTGTTTACAGGGCACATCTCCGGAGGCGGCAACAGCAAGTGATAATGTTTATGATATAATATCAGCGCCGTCGAGCCCGGCATTACGTAGTAACAAACTCTCGAAATCCTGAAGAATATCACGCGTAAGTGTTTGAATAAAACATTACTTGTAAATATTTTTAACCCACGACGCAAAGAGAGGGGTGTTATAAGCTTAACGTGTCTGTCTGTTTTTTTTTATGCTAAGCCCGGCAAATGACCCTACTCCACCTGATGTTAAGTGGAAATGAAGTCCAGGCGCGAGGACAAGTGGTGCAGCGTAAGAGACGTAGCATCAGTCACCCTCACTCTGCCGGCCCACAAAGTGCTTCTTCACGCCTCGTTTGAAGGTCTTGATGTCATAGGTAGGAGGGATTACGTGTGCTGGTAGACTATTCCATCTTTTGGAAGTGCGACAAAGTTATCTATCTGTGGTATCTTAGCTCCCAAACGGATGAACCGATTTTCGTTTAGTTTTTTTTTGTGTCATAGATAATTTTATCCCGACTGTTCTTAGCCATGTTTCATGAAAATCTGTTCAGCCGTTTGAATATCATCAGCTCTTTTTTTTTAGTTGATAAGGGGATTTGATTAACTTCCTTATGTCCTATCGATTCGAAATTTGGTACCGCGTTACTTCAATGATATATAAAGTATTTGGTAAGGTAAACATGACCTGATCAGCCGTTTGAAGTTCATCACTTTAAAAAGGACAATATAAAAGTAAAATTAAAAAATTAAAAAGCCCCCCGTCACAAAAAATATACTTACTGTAAAAACTAACAAATAATATTTTAAACCTATTATAATTATTATCGTCACATAAACACTCACAGGCACAATTAACCGTCCACCTATATCATTCGTCTCCCTGATTATTTTTGTTAACTATGGCTTATCGAGTGTTTTGTTTTTTGTTAAGTGGGTAGTCCTGCTATAAATTGAACACTTTTACCCTTATTTCGTTTCTTAAATTTGTGTCAATGACGGGTTTTTTGGAACTTAGTCGTTCTTTGACATTGTTGCAAATCTGTTACTGTGTTATCATTTCGTGTTCTTTTCTACCATAGTGTGCGATTATTATTTAATTCGAGTTTCTAGTGTTAGCTTATTGTTTGTGACTGCAAAAAATGCCACTCGATGCAACTGGTGTAGCCAGGGCAGTTGGCTTTGCTGACGCTGGGTACAGCCAACGTCGCATCGCTCGTACACTCGGTGTACCACGAACAACCATACGGGATGCCATCAGACGATTCCGGGAGACAGGTTCATACACTCGCAGGCCAGGGCAATGTCGACAGCGATGCACTTCGGCTCGAGATGACCGCTTCGTTGTCGGCAACGTGTTTAGAAATCGCTTTTCTACCGCTACTGAAGCTCGTACGCGTTTTTTTGAAGTACAAAACGTCAGTGTGAGTGAACGTACGATTAGAAGAAGACTGGCAGAAAGAAATCTCAGGGCGTTTTGTCCCGCTCGCGCCCCAGAACTGCTCCCACAACACCGTAGAGCTAGACTTGCTTTTGCGCGAGAATATGCTGAATGGACTGTACGAGAATGGAAGGACGTACTGTTCTCAGATGAGAGCAGAATAGCCTTAAGAGGTCCAGATGGATGCCAGCGTGTCTACAGACGCTCAAATGAAAGGTTTGCTCCATGCGCTATAACGGAAACAGTGGGTTACCAGGGAGGGTCCATAATGGTTTGGGGAGGTATCTCTTACGAGGCCCGTACCGATCTTGTAGTGTTCGACAGAGGCAGTATAAATGCTCAAAGATACGTGGAAGAAGTTCTCCAAGAACATGTCATACCGTTCGCACCATTTATTATTGACAATTTTAGATTAATGCATGACAATGCACGATGCCATACCGCAAGATTGGTTACTGAGTACCTTAATGAGACCGGGCTTCAAGTTTTGCCATGGCCATCACGCAGTCCGGATCTCAACCCAATAGAGCACATATGGGACAACCTCAAAAGACGTATTCGAGCAAGAGTACCAGCCCCTACATCCATTGGAGAGCTCAAGACGGCTGCGGGAGAGGAGTGGCACAATCAGATATCCAAGATGTGATGGATGGACTATCAAACCGGCTCCAAGAAGTCATAAGGACCAGAGGCGGCAACACCCATTATTAATTTTTATATTTTTTTAGTAAGACTGTTTTTTTTTTAAAATGTCTAAACGACTAAATTTAAAATGTCTAATTTTGGTCGAAATTTTAAAAATATCGATTTTTGTCATAGTTCTGTATTAAACGACTTTTTAAAATCAAACCTTTTATTTTATTTTTCGCCTTAAATGTTGTTTATAACGTAGCATTCATAAAATGTGATCTATGTTTAAACATTTCTAAAAATTTTAGGAAATACAAGGTGGGCGGTTAATTGTGCCTGTGAGTGTTTTATATAAGTTCAAATAATTTTTATTTTCCAGGCGTCGTCGCGTCGGGGCACCGGCTTGACATCGGGCGTCTTCCGCGACACGCAATCTTTCGTAGCCGGAAGTATGCTGCGACGCGCGGCTGGGTAATATAGACTTTAAATACTGTGTACATGATTTAATATCGTTTAAAGATTGTAAAAACCGTTACCAAATTGTTTAAGAATAAAATTTTTACCGTATGAATCGTTTTTTAATGTTGTTTTTACAGTACTTGCTATGTCGAACCAACTTGTTTTCTTAGTTAGGCTAAAGATATGTGTAGCTATGTATTAGTTAGAAGATACTTTTGTTTGTCTACTTGTCGTGTCTACTTTCTACCTACCTTCTATCTGTGTGATTTAAATAATGTTATGTCATTCTATTTTAGTGTCTTAGTGTTGTATTAACCTAGAATCTATAGTATTTATGACAAACCCATTTTGTTGTGTAAACTTCTACAAATTTTGTTGGGAATACTAAAAATGTTTTGTACCTATTATCAACCTAGACATAGTATTCTCAACAAAACAGTTTTGTTTTGTCAATATTTTTTGTTGCATTTACCTGTCCCCCTAGCACGCTCGGTTAATTGTCCGACGTAAAGCATTTGTCGCACACGCATATTTGCCAGAAAGGGACGAATGCTTTATGTACGACATAAAACTTAGCGTACTAGCCTCACAAATAAAAAAACTATTAAATCAACCTCTCAATGAAAATGTTGGCTTAACACGAGGTACAATGTTGAATCAACTTGCGCTATAATTGTTAGGATCATTTGAATTATATTGCCAAATTAACTACTTTACAATGGTATACGAGGTAAATTTCAACATAATTCAAGTTAAGGTAATCCATTAAGAGGGTTTACGCATTTCGGTTTCCCATACAATTTTTCAAGTCGACATTTTTAAAGACCAATAAGCCAATTTTAGCGAAACTTTGCATGCTAAAGTAAAATACAGGAATCTAAATAGTTTGCCGATAAAATTTTTAAAAAAGGTTTATTTGTCTGAGTTATTGCGATTTAAAGTTCACTATAGAAAGTTTAAAAACGCAATAACTCAGTTAAATAAACGATTCTTGAAAATGTTTTCAACAAACTATTTAGTTTTTTATATTTTACCACAGCATGCCGAGTTTCATCAAAATTGGCCTACTGGTTTTTAAAAATGTTGACTTGGAAATTTAAATGGGAAACCGAAATGCGTAAACCCTCTTAAGTATATTCACCCTAAGTTGAATAATTATTTGACAATATAATCCAAGTTTTAGTCCTTACAATTATAGCGTAAGTTGATACAACATTGTAGCTCGTGTTAATCCAACCTCTACTTCGAAAGGGTTGTTTCAATAGTATTTTATCAGGTAGATGCAACACAAACGCACTTATTGACACAACAAAACTGTTTTGTTGAAAATACTATTATGTCTAGGTTGATACTACAAAATATTTTGAGTGTTCCCAACTAAATTAGTAGATGTTGACACAACAAAACTGCTTTGTTAAAATTACTATTGATTATGGGTTAATACAACACCAAGACACTTATTGCCTCAACAAAACTACACTGTTAATTTTACCATTTAATTGAGGTTAATTCAACAAAACATACATATAGATCTAACTAATACAGCAAAAGTTGGTTCAACAGTGCAGGACAGTTAACCCTACCCATTTTTGAAAGTACATTTAACCTTTAAAGTTGGTAAGTTCAACACCTTGACATTGATCGAATCAACAAAACGATTTTGCTAAAATACTGTTGGTTATACCCAAAATATTTTGGGTTGACCCAACAATATAGTACGAGTTGATCCAATATAGTAACTCAGTTAACACAACCTTGAGTTCGAAGGTCAATCTAACATTAAAAGCAAGTAGATTTAACACAAACACACTCGTGTTTTTAACATTTCGAGTACGTTAAAGCAAACCTTGTTAGAAGGTCAATTTTACTGTCATGGTTGGTTGTTTTCACAGGTTTGCACTAGGTGCAAACCAGTAAAACTAACCATTAAAAGCAAGTCGATTCAACACAAACATACTTGTATTTTTAACTTTTCGAATACGTTAAAGCAAACCTTGTTAGAGAGTCAATTTTACTGTCATGCTTAGTTGTTTTTACAGGTTTGCATCAAGTGCAAACTAGTAAAACTGACAAAAATCTAAAGGTAGGTAATGAATTAACATATTGCTAGACGGTTAAAATAACCATTGTGCTACTGGTAAAAACAACTAAATTCCACGGGTTGGTGCTATATTAACCCCTTGTTAGAGGGTTAATTTTACCATTTTAATGAAATGTTGAATCAACAAATATGTAATAAGTTAAAATTACCGAAACTGATCAACAATATAGTTTTTGTTCATTCAACAAAACTCAAGAGTAGGTGCTATATTAACCCTAAAATTTTGTTGAAATATGGTAAAACCAACTAATAAATTCTTTCCGTGCACTGCTGGGCACAGGCCATCTTACGACAACAACCGGGACCAACGGCGTAACGTGTTATTACACTATTTGACGATTTAATTTCACAGTTTATTCACTATTATTATTTCATTTATTTATTAAGATATTGTGTGAATGTCATATGGTATGTACTTGTATATTGTGTATGTTGTATGTATGTATATTATACATATGGGTATGAATCATTGTATTTTTTTAAATATATTATTTCGTTTTATGTATGTATGTTTATACTAAATACATATAATTTTACATTAATCACTGAACACTACATCAACGCCTCCATCTGTTTATCATACTAAGCTTCTCCATCCCTAGGTTGCCTGGAAGATATCGCTTTTAGTGATAAGGCCGCCCGTTGTACGACTTCTTTAAAAAAATTATAACCATGTATATTATCTGTGTACAATAAAGAATACTCATTTCATTTTATTTAATTATGATAAGTTTTCATGATTTAGTATTAGACCCGCATAGTTTGAGCACCAGTCTGTCATTACATGTTTTTTTTTTTTTTTTTTTTTTTTTTTTATAAAAGAGGGAGGCAAACGAGCAGGCGGGTCACCTGATGGAGAGTAATCACCGCCGCCCATGGACACCCGCAAAACCAGAGGAATCGCAGACGCGTTGCCGGCCTTTAAGGGAGGAATAGGTTTAAGGAAGGAATAGGAATTGGGAGGGGGGGGGGGGGGAAGGGCCTCCGGAACCCTCACTGGTCGGACGAAACACAACAGCACCAAGTGCCATTATTTCACGCCGAATATTAGTGAGAGGGTGGTATTACGCTGGGCGAGCCGGCCCAATGTGTGCTGCAACGCAGCGTGGCTCTACCACTCAGTTGGTGTCACTCATTTAGCACCACCCAGGGATCACGTGTAGGGTCTCAAGGGTAAACCTACGGACGCGAGCAACTTTGACCCCCGAAATGTACAGAATATGGTATTCTACCTTTCTTTCAGCTACTCTTGAACTCACCAACGAGCCTTGGGCCAGCGTGGTGAGTCCAATGTCCCAAAGGGCTGTTGTTCATATGGTAAAGACTGTGCCCAGCTGTGGGACGTTTGTAATCTGATGATGAAGATGATCTTTTAACTAAGTTTAAGATTGTGGACACGCATAATAAAAAGACTAATTTACTTTACTTACATACATACTTACTAATAGAAAGTTTGCCATAAAAAATACATGAACACTACATTGGTGATTTTTAAAAAGCCCGATGACGACGCGTCGCCGATAACTTTTGCCATAGTAGAATTAAACAAGTAGGCTATCTTCGTACATACGCACCGAGCGCGGCTTGTATGTCAGCGCGACCGAGCCATCCCGTACTACGCCTCGGCGCACGCACTCACTGACGAGTTTATTGATGCTAAATTGCTAACGATACCCGTACGTAATGCCGCGCGCGATAGCGTGTTTCGTCGCTGCGCCCGCCGCTGCGGCTCGTAAAGCGGCAGCCCTACAGTTTAGGCAATAATCGCTCGCTCGGGGGCCAAGTCAGTGATTGTTGTAAGCGGAGACAGCAAAAGCATAGTAGAATTAAACAATTCTACTATGCTTTTGCTGTCTCCGCTTCGGTCACACATAGAAACTGTGACAGAAGTGTCTTCGTGGTCGCACAAAGAAGAAAGAGGTTCTTTTCTGTGGTTACGAGAAAAAAGCTTTTTACCTTTGATTACATAAGTATGTGATCAAAGCCCTTTACACACTGCAACTTTTAGCAGCGATGCAAACGCGATTCAGTCGCTATGCAGTAGCGATTCAGCCGCTAGCCGTCAACACACCGCCTATAACCGCCGTTAACCACCTCTGTGGTCTAGTGGCTAAGCCACCGTTCTTAGAAATACGTTTTATAATCCGGAAAATTCATAATACGTTCACCTAAAATACTTACGTTTAAAACATCGAAAATCCACCGTATACCGAATACCACATATACCGAATGTATGAAATACCTATACTTACCCGATATACCGAAGCTCATTATGTCTATTTTCAAATAACTAAAAATTCAAAATCCCGAAAGTTCCAAATCGCGAAAATTTAAAATCCCGAAAGTTCAAATCCCGAAGATTTATAAAGATACCTACAGTGGAAACGCCGAAGTTCAAAATCCCGAAAGTTAGATTAACCGTGTGGTAGGCGTTCTGATTTGATTTTTGTAGTAACTTTTAACAATGCAACTTGAATTTCTAAACTATCACATGACCTACAGGAGTAGGGCAGCTAGTATTTCTGTTGTCTAATAAAAAAACGTAACCTCGAAAATAGGCCTTCTAAAATTCGGTATTTAAAATTTTCGGGATTTTAAACTTTCGGTTTATGGAACTTTCGCTCATATAAATAGTCGGCATTTTAATATTCGGCCTTCAGTTCATAGGTCTTATGAAATCAGGTATTTTCAACTTCGCATTATAATACGTACCCGTTCTTAGACCTAGAGGTCCCGGGTTCGATTCTTAGCGGGGGTACAATTTTGTGTAGATACTTAGTTTGGTTTGCGGTAGGGCTTGTTAAGTCCGGGGTGCAAATTTGGGAACCTCCTCGTGGTGCACCCTGGGGTAAGACCTCTCGACAAGGGGCCTTATGCTAATCCCTGGTGCCCCTTCTGGGCGTCAAATTCTAGGCGGTGCCCCTTCTGAGCCCTGCACATCCACGTGCGTGCCCACTCTGGGTCTCACGCTCGCCGCTCCTTCTGAGCGGCTTTGAGGAGAAGAGTTTTTGGCGGCGCTCCTTCTGAGCGCCGTCCTTGGTGGGATAGCTTTGGTGGGATATGACCTTGGGGGTTGAGGGTCGGGTGTCGGGCTCGGGGGACAAACTCGGACAAACTTGGGTCCCGGAGTTTGGTGGGTCCCGGTGGGAGAGTAACGTCGGCCACCTCTGTGACGAGTAGCGGGTCCTCGCCAGGCCCGCTGCGAAGTGTCCGGGGGAACCGTCGGGAAAACCACCGGCACCATAGCCGGGGGGTCACTCGGGGGATATCGCGGGGGATATGCCCTGGGTCGCGGCCCGAGGGTTGAGCGCCAAGGTTGTGGGCTGGTAGGGTATCTGTCTGCGGGGGGGTCGGTCGGAGTCCGGGTCGGATTCAGACTCGTGGGCAGAGTCTGAGTCTGGGCCGGGGTCCGGGCTGCCTAGGAGGGTAAGGCGGGCTGGAGGAAGGCCGCGCGTCTTTGTTTGTTGGTGTAGTTTGTGTGTGCTTTGGGTGATTGTGAAGTCTGTTTTGTTTGTTTGGAGTGTGTGTTGCCCGGTGGGACTTTGTTGTTTGTGGGATACGGCCTCGGGCACCGGGAGTCGAGCGTCGGGCTCGAGACCCTGGTGTGTGTTCGCTAGCGGCCGTAGCAAGTAGCGGTATGAGCCCGTGAAAGCTACGGGGGGGCCGAATGGAGAGGCCCCCGCCACACCGGGAATCGTCGGGGCACGACTTCTCGGTTTTGACCGGGGGTCCGCCCTCGTTTCCGGAATCTTGGGTCCCGGGCCCGAGGTCGAGGGTTGGTGGGGTGGTGTTGTGGTGTTTGGTGTTTGGTGTTTGTGGCGTTTGTGGGGGCGTATGTTGTTGTGTGGGATACGGCCTCGGGCACCGAGAGTCGAGCGTCGGACTCGAGACCCCGGTGTGTGTTCGCTAGCGACCGTTACGAGTAGCGGGCTAAAGGCCCGTGAAAGCTACGGGGGGGCCGATTGGAGAGGCTCCCGCCACACCGGGAATCGTCGGGGCACGACTTCTCAGTTTTGACCGGGGGTCCGTCCTCGTTTCCGGATTCTTGGGCCCGAGGTCGAGGGTTGGTGGGGTGGTGTTGGTGGGGCTAGGGGTCCGAGTCGGAGCCAGATTCGTGGGCGGTTTCTGGTTCATAGTCGGGGTCCGGGTTGCTAAGTAGGATAAGGCGGGCTGGTGGAAGGCCGCGCTGTTTGTTGTGTGTAGTTGTGGAGTATTGCCTGTTTGTGGTGGGGCGCTTGCGGAAGCAAGTGCGAGTGGGGATGGGCTTTGGCGTGGGTATGTCACCATACATCCCCAAAGCCCAAGGGTCGGAGGACCAATGTGTCTTTGTTGTGTTTTGTTGTGCCTTGTCAGGTATTGTCATGTGTTGTCTGTATATGTCTTTGGGGGATTGCGTGCCCATTAGAGGGTGGGCACGCTTGTCTGTGTTGTGCCGTGCTCGAAGTCGCGCGTGTGTCGGCGCGTGACCGCTTGCGGTCACAGGTTGGCACACGGGCGACGGGGTGACCGTCGCGGGTTAATCCCTAGAGGTATGTACCGCGGCAACCACCTCAGCTTTCAGCTTCGGATTGTTGGCCCCCAGGGGTTTAGTGGGTATTCCCCTCCGTCTCGCCCTCCTAGCCGGGACTTAGTCCTGGCAGCTGACTTGGAGCCTCTCTCCCTGTCAGCGGGTGTGGAAAGGCGGACGGGCGAGTCCCACATAACCGGGTGCCTCTTTAAGGCTCCGGTACTCGTAATGAGTTACCATGGGAAAAAAAAAAAAAAAAAAAGGTTTTTAAAAGTTGGAGCGATTCGGCCCGTCCTGGAACGATGGGTCGATCGCAAGGCGGGCTCGCTCTCCTTCCGGTTGGTGCAGGTCCTCTCGGGGCATGGCTGCTTCGGGAGGTATCTGTGCCGAATCGCCGGGAGAGAGCCGACGATGGCGTGCCACCAGTGCGGCGTGTGGGAAGACACAGCCCTGCACACGCTGGCGGCATGCCCAGCCTGGTAGGATGAGCGCGCGCAGCTCTGCGCGGTGGTGGGTCTCGACCTGTCGTTGCCGGCCGTCGTTGAGGCCATGGTGGCGACCCGACAGGCATGGGATGCCATGTTAGCCTTCTGCGAGGCCGTGATGGCCCAAAAGGAGGCGGCGGAAAGGGGCATGGAGGACGATCCTCTAACTGCAGCCAACCGCAAGAGGCGCACAGGGCGAAGAAGGAGGGGCTACGCCCAGCTTCTTCCCACTTAGACGAACAGCGGGTGTACGGGCATGGGGAGCCCTACACCCGCATGTGTGGTTCACTGATGTATCGGAGGGTAGCCTGTAATGCTCCAGGCTGCCCTTCGGTAAGGCTAGGCCTCAAGGCGTCCGTCTGCAGTGACGGCCCGCGGGCACCGGCTGCGGTTGAGTCGCAACGCGATTACCCGGAGGCCTGGTCCCTTTGGCGGAAGTTCTGAGCATCCCACGGTTTTAGTCGGTAGTGCCCTTCAGGCGAGCCCGACATAACCCATCGAGCGCCCCAGTTCGGTGGGTATGCGTAAAGGCATTTCCGTGGGTCAAAAAAAAAAAAAGTTTTTAAAAGTTGTTTTTTGAAGAATTTTGATAAAAAATATTTTTGTAAATGTTGATTTTTGGGTGTTTTTAGATCTAAATAATGTTTACTGAAAGATTTGGAAAATTTGAATTTTTGAATTTTTGGACTTTTTTGTTTTTTGGGGAAATTTAAATTATTTTTTTGGAATAGTGTTTTATAATTTTAAAAAAGCTTATATTAGCAATTTGAGGTATTTGGGGTTTTTCCTTGAAGGAAATTTAAAAGTTGGAGAGAACGAGAGGTTGGAGCGAGTCAACTCCGACCTACAAAAAGAGGTGGCTGCGTTGAGGGCCGAAGTTGAGGCCCTGCGCAAGGATGTGGTTGGGCAAAGGTTCCCTTCTGCGAGGGAAGTACCCGCCCATTCCCCGGACCTAGATCAGGTGACAGCGTGCGTCCCAGAGATGAAGCGGACTGTCACTGAAACGCTCAGAACCGTTGGGTCCCGGATTGACCGCCTGGAGCACAGGTTGGCGCCTCCAACGCCAGACAGGCCCCGCCCGCCCCTAGCGCATGATGGTAGACGAGAGGAGTTTTCTCGCCTCCCAGCGCTAAGAGCGGCTCCGCCGAGAACGCATGTTCCGGCTTCGACGGCTCGCGCAAACGCGCACCATAACATGACGGCCGGTCCTTTCACCGCCAATCCCCAGCAGACCACCAGCTGGGCCCAGGTCACCGCCGCTGGGACCGAGGCACGGACCACACTGTCTCGACGGCAGAGGAAGGCCATGAGGACTCGCGCCTCCTTTCTGATGGCGCCCCCAGGACCTGCTCCCGCGGCTAATGCAAGAAGGAAGCGAACTAGGGTCCGGTTGAAGCGGCCACGGTCGACAGCTGTGGTGCTAAAACTGCGACCCGAAGCGGTAGAGAGGGGGGTCACCTACGCTGAGACCATCCGGAGGGCGATGGGCGCGATTTCCTTGCCCGACCTAGGGATAACGGAAGGCCTGAGATCGCGCACGGCGCAAAACGGCTCCAGGCTTTTGGAGGTGTCGGGTGCCGACAGCGCAGCGGTAGCCGACCGTTTTGCTGCGAGGTTGCAGGAAATCGTGGAGGACGTGGCCGAAGTAAGTCGGCCCGAGAAGAACGCCGATGCGCGCCTCTCGGGACTTGACGACACGGTCATGGCGGAGGATGTCGCCAAGGCGGTTTCACAGCGAGGTGGCTGCGCTGTCAAGCGCGTGAGGGTAGGAGCACTGCGCCCGGGCCCCAACGGGCTGTTCTCGGTGCTCGTCCGCTGCTCCATTGAGGCGGCGAGAAGTTTGGGGATAGAGGGACGTCTGCTCCTATGTTGGAACTCGGTGAGGGTCACCGTGCTCAGCCCGCGCCCATTGCGGTGCTATAAGTGTATGGGCGTCGGTCATACACGGACCACGTGCCAGGCGAGTGTAAACCGCAGCGGGATTTGTTTCCGCTGAGGTCTGTCCGGCCACAAGTCGGCGGCGTGCGCGGCGACTATGCCGCACTGCGCTATGTGTGAGGAGGCAGGTAGGGCTCATGGCCACATAATGGGCAGCAGGAGGTGCGACCCTCCTTTGAAGAGAGTGAGGAGCGAGCCTGCCCATGGCATCCAAGCGCACACTACCGCGCGTAGGGCACCGCCACCGGTGAGTGAGGAGTCTCCGATGCAGGAGGATGCGGCCCCGGCCAGCACCCCAGCAGATCGATCTATGTCCTCTCCGCAGCCCAGCCCCAATGTCTCTCCGTCGAGAGATACCGGGCTGGACGACGAGGAGGAGTTTGAGGACTCCGCGTCGAGCGTGGCGACCGTCATGCCACTCCGCAGTCTGTCCTGCTCTAGTCCGGAGGAGTTCTACTTCGATGATTAGCTGAGAAGCAATCATCCAACCCTAGAGAGGGTGGCCTTACGGGGCTCAGTGGCACAAGGGGTGCCTCGGAGCGGGGGTGTGACGACCAGCGGCCTTGGGGGTGGGGGCGGCCGATTGCCAACGGCTGGTCCCGTCCCGCCTTCGTTACGGTTAAAAAAGGGCTTGGTATGTCCGCCTGGCTAGCTAACACCATCTTATCTAAAGACTGACGTCATAACAACAACGTTTATTGCATTGTTGTTTATAGTATTGTCATCTTCCGACAGTTTAGAAATAAGATGGCCAGTTCCTCAGTTGTTGAGGATTTCAGGTGAAGCGCGCTCCCACTTTTTCATTCTCATCACTTATCATCAGGTGAAATGATGATCAAGTGCTTACAACAGCATATAGAACAACATGACTTGCACTCAATGTCCAGGTACTTGCCAGGGGTCATCAGCGAGGGAATATATTAAAGTGGGTGAGCATTTGCGCATACACAAATCCTCTCTCTCGTCTCTAGGCCTGGTTGCTAGTGGAGCGGGGGTCCGCTACAACTAGACCTACAAGATGCAGCGACTGGCCGTATGCCTCTCGGATTCCGACATACGCCCTTCGAGGCAGGTCACAGATAACAACAAAATATAGCACATACAAAAGCTTATAGCGGCGATGGGCTCGACACCTGTCAGCCTGAGCACATGTGCAGTTGTCATTTAGTGAAACGTGGACTGTGGCATCTACGCAGTCTCAAACTATCCCTTGGGGGATAATAGTCGTGTCGTGAATGTATAGTTTAGTAGAACTTTTGCCGGGCGTCATTGCCTCCCATGCTGAAGCCCGATGGCTCGCTGGACATACCGCGGTAGAGAAAGCGATCTTGTTTGCCTCTCTGCTGAATGCTCTCAGTCACAGTCTCTTTCTACCTGTATTACCTTACTGCGGATCACAAATGCCTGAGGTCCACATTTACCATAAAGAGGTACTTAAGACACTTCGCACGCTAGATGTGAACAAAGAAAGTGGGCCAGACGGCATTCCAGCAATTGTCCTGCGGACTTGCGCGCCTGAGCTGTCTCCAGTTTTCGACCTTCCTTAAAGACTGGCATTTTTCCTAGAGCTTGGAAGTCTGTTAATATGCAACCAGTTCCAAAATAAGGTAGCCGATCTGACCCTACCAACTATAGACCCATCGCCATCACGTCCTTACTTTCTAAATGTTTGGAACGTGTTTTAAACAACAAACTCCTTGCGTACCTAGAAATGAACGATCTTCTTAGCGACCGTCAATTCGGATTTCGTCCAGGGTAGTCTACGGGAGATACTAATCTATGCAACACATCTGTAGAGTGAAGCGATTGAAAAGCACGGTGAAGCCCTTGCCCTGTCTTTAGACATTTCTAAGGCTTTTGATATGGCCTGGTATGCGAGCTTACTTAGCAAACTTCCAAGTTACGGGATCCCCGTCGGTTTGTGCATTTGGATAAAAGATTTCTTGAGGGAACGATCGATTCGAGTGGTCCTCGATGTCCAATCTTCCGATTTAATGGCAGTAGATGCTGGGGTACCTCAAGGGTCCGTTCTGTCTGCGACGCTTTTCACACGACGCGCATAAATTATCAGATGAAATCCGGTATTATTGAGTATGCAGATGAAAGCACAGTTGTGGACAGATACTTTTCAAATGCACGAGCTACAAAGGACGAAACTCATGCCCTGAGAGTTGATTTGGTCGAGCGTATTGACTTGGCCCAAGCTGTCTCCGAATGGGGCGAGCCCAATTTGGTCAAGTTTAACGCTACCAAAACGCAAACGTGTTTATTTAGCGCCAAGCGGAGTCCATTTAACCTGACTCCGACTTTCCGGGATGTACCTGTGGATATTAGCGACCATTTGAATCTTCTTGGCTTAGATTTGTCACCGGACCTCAATTTCGGCCGCTCTATTGAAAATAAAGCCAAAACCGCCGCAAAAAAGCTGGCTATTCTTTCAAAGGTGAGACGGTATTTTACCCCGGGACAGCTTCTTACTCTTTACCGAGCTCAGGTCCGATCGTGTATGGAGTACTGCTCTTATCTTTGGGATGGATATGCAAAGCACCAGCTGGCTGCCCTGGATTCTATAGAGCGCCGAGCAGGCTGATTAGTGACGATGAGCTTGTCGATATAACAGACTTTTAAATCTGGAACACTTATTAGGACAGCTAGGATGTGGAATGACCTCCCTGCGTCTGTTTTCCCTGAACGCTACAACTTGAGCGTCTTTAGGACTAGAGTAAACAAGCATTTACTGACTGGGCGTGCTCCAACTTCGTCCTCATTATCACTTTCCATCAGGTAAAATCGAGGACAAACGCGCAATCAGTCTCCAATAAAAAAAAAGTTAAAGTCGTATACAGAATGTCTATGGTATACTATTACACGTAACAGTCGTATTATGAACGTTGTAGCAATTTGCTCTGTGCGATGAACACATTATGACTCGTAGCAGATTCGTAGCTCGTAGTAAATATACTCGTAGCGTGCATGCATCTTTGATATGGAGAACAGTCAACTAAATTATTATTAACTCGTGGATAGCGGTGTGGGCTTCTTATTAACCAAAATGTAAATAGTTGGTATTTTAGCCTAAGTGTCATTAAATAATTCTTAGTATTTGAGCTTAAAAATATATGTTTATTTATTTATTTAAATTTTTGCAACATTAAGTTACATGATGGACTTAATATCTAAGGCATTCTCTAGGCAGTCAACCATAGAGTGGTGCAGAGATGACATGTGTAGTTGTAGGGAATGATCCAATTTCTCCATCTGGTACTTCGGTGCCCAGCGAGCGGTGGGACGTTTATATGCTGATGTTGATCTAGCGAACAACGTAAAGTCGTTGTTCGATTAGTCACTCTGCGCTGTTTGATGTATAAACTTTTTGCTTTCGCTGAATGCGTCTTGTAGTTAAATAAAAAAGTTTAATATCCAACCTCATTAGAAGTTTACGATTGTTACCCCTGATGGCTTTCTGACGAGGGCTTGGCATGTATTTAATGACGGAACACGTTGATACTCAGACGCGTGCAATTAATGGATATCAAAGCTAATTTTCTCTTAGTTGTCGATTTGAATGTGCGGTAAACAGGGCTGGTGGCATATACTCGTAGCGATTCATTTTTAATGTCCTGAGCTATAAAGCTAAATACTCACCACGCACCAATGACGTATGGTATGCCGTATTTAATACCGGAAACTCAAAATTAGTTATACAAAGGGCGAAGGCGCCCAGGACGGAGTAAGATCATATGCGGAGGTAGCTGAAGGCAGGCCTGATTAATCATCGGTGCCCTGACTGGGCACTATGCCACAAAACAAATGCTCCACAAAATGCAACTAGCAACAGACAACCAGTGACCACAGAGCATGTGGAGGGGAAACGGAGTATATGCAGCACCTACTGTGTGACTGCCACTCTTTTGCCAGGAAAATAATTAATCTTCTGGGATCGGCCTACCCGAAACTAGAAGATTTTAGGCTCTTCGCCCTCAAGAACATTGCCAAGCTTATGGCAATTATCTTCACTGAGGAGGCAGAGTGATAGGACGGGAAATGTATCACAAAAGATCCCAATGGGTCGACGTGCTACTGCGAGGGGGAGACCTCTGCAGGCCCCACTAGATAAGATAAGATAAGATAATTCCACGAAACTGACTTTTTTTTACATTAGGTAAGTATATAGTTACCTACCTCAATCCGCTTGCAAATGTTATGTATTGCGATGCGCATAGCTTTATCGAGGAAAAAACTCTTTATAATATAGTAGAAGTAATAATTTCGGTTTTGACGTTCATTTTGAATAGTGTTGTAGGTATGTAAAATGTTGTGTTTAGCCGATACTTGTCTCAACTCAGAAAATTTGTTAAAATAGAACTTATTAGCAATCGTGAGAGTTTCTCCTGTGTTCTTTTAGCAACAACACGTGTTGTGAGACTCCATTTTAATTCAATCTACCGTACAATCCTACATAAATGTACTTTTAAAATATATAAATATATTTTGGGGGTTAAAGTTACTCACGTCCGTAGGTTTACCCTTGAGACGCTACACGTGACCCTTGGGTGGTGCTAAATGAGTGACACTGACTGAGTGGTAGAGCCATGCTGCGTTGCACCACGCATTGGGCCGGCTCGCCCGGGGTAATACCACCCTCTCACGAATATCCGGCGTGAAATAATGGCACTTGGTGCTGTTGTGTTTCGTCCGTCCAGTGAGAGTTCCGGAGACCAATTCCCCCCCCCCCCTCATAATTCTTCTTCCTTCCTTAGCCCTATTCCTTTCTTAAAGGTCGGCAATGCATCTGCGAATCCTCTGGTTTTGCGGGTGTCCATGGGCGGCGGTGATTGCTCTCCATCAGGTGACCCGCCTGCTCGTTTGCCTCCTTCTTATATAACAAATAAAAATAATAATAACATACCACTTGAAATTGGCTTAATGCTAAACGCGAAGCAATTCATTAAGATATAATAATAATAAAGCAATAGTGCTGTTCTGTCTTTTAACACGTGACAGGTGAGCGAAAGCATGGGAATGGCAGGTTACATAAGGTTTTTAACCACATCGCGCGACCCGAGCGAACGAAGCGAGCGGCGCGCGGACTGCTAGCGTTGAACTTTATCAATTAGCCGGTTTGCCTAGACTGAATTAGGTCTGATTTAAATTGTGGCTTTGCGTACCAAATAAATTGCTTACGAGCTTTATAAACGAAAAACTAACTAACTAACTAACTAACCCACCGTGTCGCGTAGCGGTGAAAGAATACTACCACCCCCTCTCTGTCCTTGGGTGTCGTAAAAGGCGACTAACGGACTTAAGACTGCACATCCATCCAACAGCATGGGGCGGCGATGGGTTCACCACCTGTCACGCTGAGCACATGTGAGGTCGCTATTTGGTGAGAAGTGGACTATGGTACAGGACAGCTTTTGCTGTCCTCATTGCCTAGTCTCTGACTAATCCTTCGGGGATAACGGTTGTGATTATGCAATAATGTTTGTAGCATGTGTTTCGATTCGATAGTTATACATACATATACATAACATGACTTTTGCGATACCCAAGGGAAGAAAGGGGCTGGAAGTATTCTTTCACCGCTACTCGACACGGTTATTTGTAAGATATCTTTAAGTTGAATGGAAACGGTTAGTTAGAGAAAAGGCAATGAAGCCCGCATATTACTTATATGTACGTATTACTGTCGAATCGAAATACATGCTACTAATATTATTGCTAAGGGAATATAATTAGCCACACTTAGTAACCTTACGAATGGAAATGGAGTATCGCATTAAGACTGGTGTCGTAAACCTCGAAATTTAGACGCAATGAAAGCAGCAATAAAAAATCATTATTGGGCGAAACAAACAAGCTTTATTACGAATAAATTCAGGGGTTTACGGCTTCAATAATAAATCGTAGTTATAACGGCTCGTAAAATGTTTATTTATTATGTATTAACGTTTTTTTACTTGTGCTCCTTCGCTTCGGGTGGCTGACACTTGTGTAATGTCACAAAATCTTGCATTAGCAGATTTTCTTTCTTTTTTCGCGGTTCAAGTGCAGCTATAGCACGTTTGTAGTACTGAAAAGCGCACATTATAGGGCGGGCTGTTAAGTATCGTTTAATAAAAATCCTCCTACTATTCGTACATTTTATAAAGTACTATCAAACACTACAAGAGGCACTACACACTACACTATGCGCCCACGAAGATAGAAGAATACAAACCATAACACTTGACACAGGAGACGAAACGCCAGCTTTGTATCCAATGCCACGGAAAGTCAAACATGTAGTGGGATTCAGTTCGACGGTAGCATGGTGCAATTGTTTTTATTACTTTAATTACTATAAAGAAAAAGTTTTTGATACTAGGCATACCTTTTAGTGACTTGACGTTTCGACCAAGACCAGTGCAATTTGGTTGACACGTCGAAAATAGATATTGGAAAATTTAAAACGTACCTATACTATGAAGGTATAATTACTACAGTAGTGAGACAAACCATGGCTAAACCTACTCTTGCAAGTGCAGCACGTTGCTATAATCCACGCCAGCAATGTTGCCATAGACACGTCTAGACACTGATGGTCAAGCCACGACGGTGCCTTTGACACTTGATAAGTCTGTGAGTCAGCTCTGAGCGGGGTCGTCAAACAAAACACACTCGCTCGTCCCGATCTCGAGTAGGGCGAACGCGGACGACGCATCAATGTTGTCGTGAACATGTGTGTCGAAGGGCTTAAGTTTGGCAGGACTAAGTCATAAGCGGCAGCGTTTAAATTTAAATTGAACACAGACGACCGACTATTCTTAGTGGTAAACAAAACAATGTTCCATTCCTACGCATACCTTTTTATACCCTACGTTTTGAACGAGTTGCACCGGTCGATAGTAACTGGCTGACATATGGAACGCGAAAGTTTATAAGTGCATATTGGTTCTCTCATTTTTAACTCAGTACGTTTAAAATATGTATCACTCATCCCACATTAATTGATCGTCAAAATTTAGCTAAAAGTTGTCATCAAATAGTAAATTATGGCCTAGTGGCCTATAATTAACCTAGAAACTATTGAGCGGATACAAAATAAAGATTTCATTTTTGAAAAATGAATTTGTGTACTGAAATATTAATATTTTACTTACTAATTAATAGAAACATCATCATCAATCAAAATAATAAAAAAAACCTTATTGGATTTTTAAAGCAGCTCGCGCTTTAGTTGGGCTTCCACGCTTTCTTTCTAATCCAAGCTGTTGTGCCTTTGCTAAATAAGTAATTAAAACTCATCGAAAACTTTAATTTAATTACAGATGAAACAATTGTAATACGGACGCACGAATGACAATAAACAAATACATGTCGACGGGTACATGAGTCGAATGGCGCTCTCTCTTAGTGCAAATCGCCAGTCGCTGTCGTCTCGCACACTCGCGCAGAGTCGCGCATAATCTTGCAGTGGCTGTTTTCACAATAATGAAATATGATGTATTATTTTACATGCTCAATTAACTAAATGATTTTGTCTTTAGAAGCTTCAATTATATTTTTGAGGACCTTGTGTTACAGCTGTCAAACGTTAATTGATGTTGAGATGTAAAATCCAATGGCGATGTAAAAATAAGAAGGACAAGATAAGATAATTGTTGATCTTTACTTGACGCTGTCTATAGAATATTTAGTTGGCGTTGTAAAAAAAACGAATTAGTTTATTAGAGGATAAGTATCTCATTTTCCCATTGCTTAGTTATAAAATAAGAAGTTTGATATGTGGCTAATAAAGAAATCTGTGGCTTGACTTATAATTTCTCGTTTTATGGTCACCTATCCAAAAAGACAATTCATGTAAAATGTTAGAAATGCTTAAAAAATATAATTACCGCTTACATACTTTCACTTGAGCGACTCGAAAGGGTAAGCGTTCGTGTGTAAGCTCGTTAATTAAAATTTGTAGCGCTATTAATTGTTGGAATCCTTTCCAGCATTCCTTGTTAACGACTCTGCTAAATTACACGAGATTATCTATGCGCTGTTTTTTGCAGGGAGGCTTAATTTGCCAGTGTGTAAGAGGCTGTATTTTTGAGATTAGAACCGGGTGGAACTATGTATAATACTGAATGGTTCGGCTTTTGTGGAGTTTCATTTCACCGGTCCGCAGTCTCCACCACCTCCAAGTTATATGAGAGATTTTTCACCGGGCAAAAATAACTATTCTATTCTAGTCAGTACTACTAGCTAAAGTACGGCAATAGTTACAATAATAAGGTATTCAATATTGTTACTTACATACACAACCAAAACAGCAGTGCTGATTAGAACAGAGACAAGTACGAGTCTTAGGTTGGGTCGGATCTTGTAGGTACAGAATTCTACTATCAAAATATTATAGTCCTAAACCTAATTTCTAAACATAAGTCTTTTGTATCAAGACTAAGTTTTTATAGAGCAATAAAAATTATCTTATCTTAATATTAATCTTTCAATGTAAATAGGTATTGGTATGTCGTGCCACAACTGACCATATAGGGGTTTCACCGTAAGCCTCTTTGCACGGCGCAACTATAATGGCAATTAAGGGGAGTCTTGCCCGTCGACTAATCCGGCCCGCTCATTCACATGCTGTTATTTTCGGCTTGTTCCGCACGGATTAGCGATAAGCCTCACTAATTGGAACTGCGCAGATTTGTTGTGAGGAAATGTGGTCGCCGTGTTGGCGGTTTTTCTAGTTTAAATTTGTTATATAACTCATTTTTTACTTAATTTAACAAGCACTTGGGCTTTGTCTGATCTGATGTTGTGATGATAATATTAGTAAATTGCTATGGTTTATATTACGGCGAGTGCTCTGAAGAACTCTTTGACCTCATTCCTCCTTCTCCCTTCCTCCATATAAGCACAGAATAACTAATAGTACTAGGTTGAGCGTGCTGCTCCCCGGGGTCACCAATTTACAGTCTCCAATATTTCATCGCACACGAAGAAATTAGGTGACTCGTTTCTTTGTCGCACCTCTATAAGACGGAATGTTCCTAAAATATATCCCTTTCTTCCTATAACATGAGGTCCTGCAAACTATGAGTGAAGAGGCACTTTGAGGGTCTGCAGGATAAGGGTGGATGATGCTACCATGTTGGGTGGTGAAATTAAAAACATCTAGAGATCCTTCGTGTTTTGAAAGTTGGTTGGTTGATAGCAATCGTTAAAACCCACCAACCCGCATTAGGCCAGCGTGGTGGGTTATGTCCCAATCTTCATTATATAACGTTGTCCATGTATCTGTGCCCAGGAGAAGAACGTTTACAGGCTGTTGATGATGATATTACACATACATACATATTATAATCTCGATGAGTAAGTCAGAGATAGCAATGAGGAGAGCAAAAAGCAGTCCATTGCTACAGTCTACGTTTAAGCAAATAATAATTGCAAATGTGCTCAGCGTAATAGGTGGTGAGCTCATCCCCGCTCTACGTTGTTAGATCTATTGTAACGGTGCGTGTCATCACATCATCCAACCTCATTACCTACTTTCATTCAACATTCCATTTTTCATATTTTTTTGTTTTCTTAGAGGCATTGTCATTTTGCCTTGCTTTTCCTTTCTCTATCAATCTGTTTTGTACTTTATTTCTTGTTTTTATTCATTAATTTCTGTCTGTATTAATTTCAAATAAACTAGTTGGTGAATCACAATGTTATTGTTATTACGAGTCACACCCGCATTGGACCTCTACAAACCATGGGAGCACCTATCAGAGGTACAGCCAAACTACTTGACAGTAGGTATGTGCAATCTTGAGCCCGTTAGTCGCCTTTTAGGACACCTAAGGTAAGAGATGGGTTGGTAGTATTATATTAATTAGTGAACCGCCACGCACACATCAGCTTTAATTACACATTTTTTAATGTTACCTTCGACACTGAAGCTCCATCTTTACCCGTTCGACACATGCGAGCCACATATTTTATCGGTCGCCATTCTAAAATGTGGACGGTTATCATTTCTGTCGAATGCCTAAATTAAACACATCGGAAGTTTCATGAATATTTGCGTTGGCAAACATGACATTAACAATTGTGATTTCCCGTGCAATACGCTGGCACATAGTAATTAGGACTGATTTATATGTGGTCGTTTGTTTACTGTGTAACATAAAATGTGTTTTGTTGCTGATTGGCAATAACTAATTATTGATTGATATTACAAAAAAGGTAACCCGCATTGGGGTAGCGCAGTGGGTTATGGCCCAATTCCCCATGTGCTTGTCCCAGCAGTGGGACGTTTATAGGCTGATGACAATTAATAAATTTAATTTTTATTTTCTACATACATAATCGCTATCACGACTATTATACCCAAAGGGTTAGTCAGAGACTAGGCAATGAGAACTGCAAAATCAGTCCTCTGCTATATATAGTCCACTTTTCACCAAATAGCTACTGCACATGTGCTCAGCGTGACAGGTGGTGAGCTCATCGCCGCTCTAAGCTGTGGGATGTATGTGCTGTCATTAGTCCGTTAGTCGCCACGACACCCAAGCGAAGGACGGGGTGGTAGGTAGTGATCTTTTATTAGCTCATTTTATTAATATTTTTTTTATACAGCTGGTTAGTTACTATACCAGTATCATATGATGGTAAGTGACGATAGAGACTGAATCGTACCTACTTTAGCCGAAATCGATAACTGCTGAGGAACTGACTATCTTGCCCTTTCCTGCGTATATAATAAGTATGTTTATCCGATATCTGACCAGTGAAACATTTTTAAACGAAACTCAACTTCAGCTATAAGTTTGTGTAAAAGTGAAAAAGCTACTTATTTCACGACCATTTTGGGGAACTCCATGCTGTACCTTTTTAAGAATACCTTAACGGAAATCCACTTCCTCTTAGGAATGTTTTGTGTTGTAATTGCCGTTTCAAGTTTGTGCTTTGTCATGAGATAAACGAGTTCTCGCCAATCCCCGTTGATATCCGTTGGTGTTTCCTTTTCCGCAACTATTTTTCGATCATCTAAACATTTGTACTCTGAGCTAAATAAACACTGATCAAAAGAACTCTTAGAAGACTCCGACGTTATAAAAGTTTAATTTATTGACCAACGCTAACGCATGCTTACGAACAACGGGGCCTATTTACATATATACATTTTTATAGTATTTTGTAATAGTATTTTGTAGCATGTGTGTAACTATATAGCCTACACACACTTCACTACTTTACATAATATATAATCACGGCTATAATTATTATCCCCGAACGGTTTGTCAAAAACTTGGCAATGAGGGCAGCAAAAGCACCATAGTCCACTTTGCACCAAATAGGAACTGCACATGTGCTCAACGTGACAGGTGGTGAACCCATCGCCGCTCTACGCTGTTGGACGTATGTGCAGTCTTTAGTCCGTCATTTGCCTTTTACGACACCCAAGGGAAGCGAGGGGATGGTAGTATTCTATCACCGATACGCGACACGGATTCACTACTTTTATTATTATAGTAATATAATAAATAATAAAATCGTACAAATATTTGTTTAATGTGTTAATTATATCTTAAGCCGACGAGCATGTATGAAAAATGTTATTAGACTGATATAGATTATAATTTTATTAAGATGATTTTTTTTTACGCTCACGCCATTTATCTAGTTATCTTACAAGTTCTTTTACAACAAGTGTCACATTGTTAAATGGTTAAGGCTGGATTCGACCAAACTGGAATAAGACTTACTCCGAGATTAGTCTATACAAATTCGGCGTTTAATCTAGGTATAAGACGTTATTCCAGTTTGGTCGAATCCACCCTTAATTAGATAACGGGTGTTTTAAATGTATAACAAACGTGTACATATAAGACACCCATACATGGAATCAGTAAAGAGGGTTTACGCATTTCGATTTCCCATACAAACTTCCAAGTTGAAATTTTTTAAAACCAATCACTCAATTTTAATAAAACTTTGCATGCTAAAGTAAAACACAGGGATCTAAATAGTTTGTTGAAAACATATTGCGATTTAATATTCACTGTAGAAAGTTTAAAATCGCAATAATTCAGTTGATAAACGTTTTTTTTTTAAATTTTTTCATCAAACTATTTAGATCCCTATATCTTACTTAACCCGTGAGAAGGCGCGCCTATTTTTGTATCACGGTTTGGCGCGCGCGAGTAAATTGCTCACAACATTTTAAATGGTTCTATTTAGTTTATTACAATATGATTTAATTATTAAACTATTGATTTAAATAAAATAACATATATTAGTATGAAAATAACAGTTTTGGCATGCACTGCAACTTTCATCGCAAGTAAAAAAATATCTTAACTTTGGCCCTTAGCTTTTGGCAGTCTTTGAAAAAAAAAACAATATAAAAATAAGAATAGAAAGAAATCGAAAAATTTATTCTTCAATGAGATCCTGATGGTGAGTTTGTCTTTGGATTTACATACAAATTTAAAAGATAATCCATAGGAAAAATACAAGTATATTATTTTGTTAAGAAAAAAAATACTTACGCTGACGGGCGCGCGATGAGCATAATGCCGCGAGATGGTACACGGCCTTCAGAACCACTTCCCTACGTGACCGCCGCGGCACCGTGCGGCGTATGAGTAGCGTCAGGGGAGAGGGGTTGTATAGTTGGGAAGGTACATACACGCTAGAGATACAACGGTGTCAGTATCACAAAAAAATATCACTTTTAAATTTTGCGTGAGCAAAATGCTCATAGCGCGCCTTCTCACGGGTTAAGCATGCAACATTTTATTAAAATTTTCTTATTGGTTTTTAAAAATTTCAACTTAGAAGTTTGTATCGGAAACCGAAATGCGTAAACCCTCTTAACAGTTTTTTCAAAATTGACCCAACCGGGAATTCAACTCGGGACCTCAGAGATAGCGCGACGCCAGTACCGGTGTGCTAACCACTCGCAACACGGAGGTCGTCATAAATAGAAGTGCATCCGTTTACACCTTATGCTACTTCTTTTTTGCTTTTTCAAGGGAAACGCCGAACGATTCCCTCTATACCATTGTACTGTGAAACAGTTTTATTTGCCGTTAACTGCAGACAAGAGAAGAGAGCAGACGCTAGGGATTAGTCCCGGGAAGAATTAGTTTTAATTGCCACTAAAATCACGGACGGCCGCCGCGCCAAAGCGGATTACACGGGCTTTTGTCACTACGGTGTTAGTCGACGTGTGCTCCATGGTGGAGAATGGCAAATGCTGTCACTGGAATTTAGACTATGAACGGAGGTACTGAACCATTTAATCAAATGAAGATAATTTTTTTTATCATATTTATTACATAAACACAGTCTTTGGGGGTTTAAAGTTACTCGCGTCCGTGGGTTTACCTTTGAGACCCTACACGTGACCCCTGGGTGGTGCTAAATGAATGACACTGACTGAGTGGTGACCCAACTGCTCGTTTGCCTCCTTCTTTTATAATAATAAAAAAAAGTCATGACTATTATCCTTAGGTTATTTAGAGACTAGACCATGAGGACCGCAGTTCACTGTCACAGTCCACGTTTCACCAAGTAACAACTGCACTTGTGTTCAGCGTGACAGTTGAGCCCATCGCCTCTTTATGCTGTTGAATGTATACGTCACGAGCAATGGCACCAGCACTTTGACTCTTATTCCAGTGGATTCGACCAAACTGGAATAAGGTCTTATACCTAGATTAAACGTCGAATTTGTATAGACTAATCTCGGAGTAAGTCTTATTCCAGTTTGATCGAATCCACCCTAAGAGTTACAATTGTTTACATATTTTTGCTCGTGACTGTACATGCAGTCTTTACTTTAGTCCGTTAGTCACCGTTTACGACCCCCAGGAAAGAGGTGGTCGGTAGAATTATTTTGAAGAGCCGCCACCACAAAGCTACAGCTATATTTTTAGACTATACTTAATATTATAAAAGAAAATATCACTTTTATTTCTTAATGAATTCATCATTAATTGTCGCATTATTTATGTCACATAAAAATTACATTATCGATATTCCTAGTACCATTCAAGAAGAACAGTACGTAGCATAATATCTTAACGGTTGTTGTTCCAACAATAAATCCAAACAGAATTTACTTAATTTCTAGCAGCAACGCGATAAACCGTAACAGGTTTATTGCAAACCGTTTTAAGTTCATGAATATTCAACGAACACCTGAAGGCTTCACTATTCGGGAGTTACAGCGCACGGTTATTCGCACGTTTACGACCTAAGCTGGATGTTTAGCGCGTTTTTACGAGCGCAAGGCGTAACGACCGTTCGGGTCAAGGAGTAAGCGCAAAGCGGATAAAGCAGAAAAAAATGCTAAAAGTGGAGCAAACAAAGGATAACGCTCGCAGCGATTGTCGCTTACATACTAAAACTGCAGTTATTTTTTTAAATTATTATTATTTTGTTTTTTATGTCACTGTTTTCTTTTCGACAATTTGGCAATATGAATACATAAATTAACTAATAGAAGGAGGACATCGATGGAGTAGCCGCTAGCGCGTTCGGCTTGCGATCTTGCCCGCTAAGCAACTTTCGCAATGCCGGATTGCTGGATAAGTGACCGAATTAAAAACATCTCTAGCTTCTCCGTCCTTCGAAGGCACGTCAAGCCGTTGGTCCCGGTGGTGGTCGTAAGATGACAGTCATTAAAATCTATCACGTGCTGTTGTCCACGTGGAAGGCCTGTGCCTAGCAGTGGGACGTTTCTAGGCTGATGATGATGATGGTGAACTTATTAGTTCACTAACAAAATTAAATAAGTGCCCTGTTTGAAACGTCATCTGTTTCTAACCAGTTCACAAAACCGATCAATATTCACTTATGTTTTCACAGAATGAGTAGGTAAGTAAGTACGTACGTACGTAACGTACTTCAATTTTAGGTAAGTACCTTATTACTTACTTAAAATTGAAGGATTTACTTTTTTTTACATGCACAATTTAACGACCGAACTGACATAATGTTGCAATCTTGGCGTTGCAAGCATCAATTGTCTCTGGTGGTCGGTCACTTCTCGCTGTAAAATTTCACCATGTCCGATTACTAATAATCTCGCATTCGCTTGTGATTTGGACCTAAATCCATTACTAGTAGTCATTATAATAGCGTTGTGTGGGTTGCTGTTCGGAACTGCAGTAAATTCACGTCAATTATGGACGTAAACAATTGGCATTTATGTTGTTTATTTTGCATGTAGAAAAAAGCAGACCGTCTCAATGTCTCAAACAAGGTGGTCCGACGCGACGGTCTGATGCGCGGTCGCGGGTAGCTGCTGGTCAAGACAAGACTGGTCGTGGTGGTTATCCTTGTGGGAGGCCTTTGCCCAACAGTGGACGTCTATTGGCTGATGATGATGTATAGATGCATTATGTGATCGCAAAATATAATTCCCTTAACTAACAAAAATTATTCTTATAATGGCTGACATTGCCAAAATTAATAGCTTTTTGATAGCCGTATTATCTCTTATAAACCTGCGTTTGGGCACAAATTATAAGGATAATAACTTTATACCCACCTTATAGTGGATTTATTGTTAGCTTTTACTTCTTATACGTGTTTTATTAAGGAAAGCAATAATGGAGTAAAATTTATACCAGAAAAGCATAGTCTTTTATAAAGCTGTTGCTGCTGTAAAATTCAAATGCATGGCAAAATGTGGTACGCAGTGTGTTATATTATCAACGCGCCCTTGAACTTAGGCTGTTTAGTCATACAAAAATGGTTAATTATTTATTCATGTTTTTAATAAGGCTAATAAAAGGGAAAAAGGAATCGTACATCATTTATAAGGAAACTTAAGCTTATCCCATTGCCATTTTGTATATATTTAGGGTTCTTTTCTCATCAGTAAAATCCCGTACCCACATTTATTTAATTACCCGAAGGTTTTTATTTATTTTACATAGTAAACCATGTAAAATAAAATAAATTTAACATTTACTTTACTGTTTTGTTCATAATTTAATACTTATTTATTTTGCAGGATAATAATATTTTATGACTGATAAAGCCAAAGTAATAGAAATCTAATGTGTCCCAACCGATTGAAACAAGAAATCAAGAAAACGCATTAACGCATTCACTGCCTGTAAAAACCATAAACCATCGCGAGGTGCCGCACTTTTCTGTGTGCCGCAAGCGCACAGGTGCGTTTAACCAACTATTACCTAGTGCCTCAAACGCACATGTGAGTGCATACTAATTTGACGTTGAATTGTTCCCTTTGGTACCAATTATTCTAATAAGTGAAAGGCCATTAGACAGTCATAATTGTTGTTAAACAGTAATTATTGTTTTATTCACAGTTTTTTTTCCTCAGCCATTAGGAACACGACTATGAAGAAGAAGATATTGTTATATATTTATAAATCTTATGTTATTAACAAACAAAAGAAACTAAAATAAAACTTATCCTGAATTTCTCTAATTAAATGATAGTAGAAAATTGCAACCAACAAAACACCTTTGATAATTGTTCAATGAACAGACCTAAATATTTTTATCTCAACAAAATAACTCATTTCGACATAACCGGCAATACAAATTTACTGCATCAACTTCATCGACTCCTTCTGGATTCCAGTAGAGACGACGACAGTCTTCACAAAAACCAGTCGCCATCATTCCCTCTTCCATGAGTGGTACATTGGTGTAATTTGGTAATTTTTCAAAAAATAAATCTGTACTATTGTACGTGGGAAACGCAAGAAATACAATGTATATTTTCAACATTAAATAAAAACAACTATTTAATGTGCGATTTTTTTTTTGGAAAATTAATATTCATTATAGTCTCACAGTACGCGCCGTTCTGTGCGGACGCAGCGATTGCAATTTAATTTAAATCGTATATCAGACACGTAACGCGGCGCGAGTCGCCGCGCGAACCACCACCATGAGCGACAAACTGGTGGTTAACGAGCTCCTCGCCTTCCTGCAACAGAAGCTGGACGTGATGGATGAAGTAAGTGCGGTGCAGATATGCAAGTCCAGCTTCAGCGAGGACGACATATCTGCGGCCAAGAAGCTTCTGTTTGCATCTGTAAACAAGAGTGACCAGATGGTATCTCATCGCCGTGATGGGGCACCGAAGAGCCTGCAGGAAATAATCACGCTGCTGAAGGAGACCGACCCTGACGACCTGCCGACGTTTGTGGCGAGGGACCTAAACAAGCTCCCTCCCGTCACGTTCGACCACGTCGACGTAACCTGCTTGCTGAAGGACATTGTGACCTTAAAGGCGGGCTTGGCGGACGTGGTGCTAAAGTTCGAAGCATCACAGAATACTGTGAGTGAGTTGCGCAAGGAAGTGGATAGTTTGCGCGCATCACTCGCAGTAAGTAGGTCAGTCGATGACTCAAACGTCAACACGCGGCGCGGTGCATTCGTCAACGCGCCGCGGCTGAGTTTCGAGTCAGCATTTTCGACGCCGACCTCGTCGCCGTGCAACGCTGACGCAGCCGTTGCCCCCGCGCGCACGCCGGCTCGGTGCGCCCCGCAGACCGCCCCCGCGCCCTGCAGTCGCCGGCCCCCCGTGCCGTGCAACCCGCTGTCGTCGCGCCCCTCGCGCCGCCTCCGCCGTCCACCCGCCCCGCGCCTTTGCCCGCGGTGCCGCACGTGACAGCTGAGCCTGAGCCTGTCACCATCCAAACGAAGCCCAGCCGACGTGACTACGCCTCTGTTGCTGCTTCCAACCTAAGCGCTCAGAGAGTGTCAAAGCATGCCGCCGTGGAACGAGACGACGACGGTTTCGTCAAGGTCCAAAGGAAGAGGGCACGCCATCACCGGCCGAATCAGAACCGTTGCGGTACCGCACTGACAGGGCCCCAGTTCCTGCTGCGTGCTGCGACGCCGACTACGCCGATGTACCTGTCGCGCCTGCACCACACCATCACAGTGCAGGATGTGGTTGATTACATTAAGACAAAGACCAACTTCCTTCTGAGGGTGGAGCCGCTGGAATCGCGACATAATGTCAGTTTTAAGGCATTTGTGGTGCGAGTCCCAACAGCTAAGCTGGACGACACCTTTATGAAGGAGGACTTTTGGCCGAAGGGCGTGATGTACCGGCGTTTCCGCGGGAGATTGCCTACCACCACCGAAACAGCACAAGCCAGTGCTATGTAAATTACTACCATAGTTTTAAGTTATTATACTAACAATAAATGTTTATAAGCTATGTATATGTTAGTTTTTAAGGTATGTATCTATGGGCCTGTTATATTGTAACTTTGTTGCCTGATAATAAATAAATAAATAAATTATAATAAATATACTGGTCTTACCTATCTAGAACTTAGTACCTTTTATTTTAATTAAATTCAAAAAGCGTTTTCGATTGTAGAATGATACTTATCTAAAGGCAAAAGTCAACTAAGTAATTTACTAGGAAGCTTATCAAAAGTAGCGTTCGTGACCAACTTACTTTATCGAAATTGATTGATGGGACATTGTCAATGTCTTTAACTAAATGGAGTAACATATTAAACATAAGTGGAGCATAGTAGAATTAATAGAACTCACATGTGCGTTGACGGCACTGATCGAAGCTCGCAAAATATATGAACTCACAGACGCGTTCAAGGCACCCAGTGGGGTGAAAGTAACAAAAACGCATATATACGTTGCCGGCAGTGAATGCGTTAATAATAGTAATAGACTTCTTTTAGTCTTTTAAGTAGGTAATTCAGCAGCCAGCCAGCTGTCTATACGCGCCTAATCGTCTAGTTACGTGCTGTAATTTTTTTAAATAAATCGCTAAAAGTTTTATGAAGGAAATATTGATTTTTACTGCACAGTCTTTTATATCTCTACCAAAGTTTCAATGGATTTATTTATTTAGGGTGACGGAACCCGTGGCTGTTTTTGTAACAGCTACATAATTTCAACCATGATGAACTATGTTTTTGTAAAGTTATATAGAACACTTAAATGTAGTCATCTAGAGAATAACGCTCTTATAAATAATATGGAATCGAATATGGTTTGCTTTCATTTTTATAAAGACTATAAAATGCTTTTACTCTTTTGTCTTAAAGACATCTTATTAAAAGCTCCTATAAATTAAAAAGCAATATAGTTAACCTGTTCCATTGCTTTTATAACAATAATTGAGCCTATTATAAACCTATAAAGCTTTTCAATATTATAAGGCTAAAAAGCCAAATAACTAGCTCCTATATGAATACCACATTTTGAACCCTTGTGGCTATATTATTTGGATTTATTACCGTTTACTCAACTAAATTACAAGAATAATGGTAGTATTAGCTAAATCTTCTTATAATGTACCATTATAAGGTTCATTGACATATTGATTGCTATTTTAAAACAATTATAAGAGTATGGACCTTATACATTATTTTTTTAGGGGTATATTGTTAGTTGGGTTACCTATGCCATGAGTACAAAAATCTGTAAAAGCATTGAGTTATAATGTACTACGTACTAGAGGAGCTATCCCAAGCAAAAGTCTTGTTCTTTTTTTTTAAAGTTAATACAAAAGGGCGCTGCAGCGCTAAAACAATGATTTATCGTCTTTCTGAACAATCCAAACATACAGCGCTAGACCGCTTCTAGAATGTTGTTTTCTCGCGACCAAAAGGTATAAAGCGCTTATAACATGGCCGCCGCTCATGTCACGGCGGTTTGATAAAATAATTAGTCAAATGCATGTTAAATCGATAATTTAGTGCGTATTTACAGGTGAAAAGTGACTCCTTTGGTTTTCCTGAGTTCTTTAAACAGTACCTTAGCACACATAAAGGCACTTAAATTGAATTGAATAAAATAAAACAGAATACACACGTATCTAGCGCCTGCCACGGACTAATATAGTTGGAGCGAGCTGGCTCTAACGCGTGTAACAAACAATCTAGTTGTGACGTCTTTTCTAGTACGTAGTACATTAATCAATTGTAAAAAAAGAAAAAGCTCAGCCTATTTAATGTTCCTCATAAAGCAACTCTTCAATCATCAGCCTATAAACGTCCCACTGCTGGGCACAGACCTTATTTCCACATGGACAACATCACATGGGGAGGTTGGGCCATAACCCACCACGCTGGCCCCATGCGGGTTGGTAGGTTTAAAAAGCAACTCTTAAATATAATAATACTTGCAGTATATGAAAAAAGCCAACCAACAAACGTTGTATTCACAGTCGCTTGGCTACCAGAATAAGGTCTGTAAGTAAACGTAACAGTTGGTAAGGCTGAGACGCAGGCGACCCAGTTCCGCGCAACGCAGAGCAGAGCAGATTTTGTAATGCATGGATGTGCTGAGAGCTGCGTTCGCTTCGGCGCAGGCACGCGCGACGCAGACATGTGTCTGTCCTGCTCTGCGCCTCTTAATTGACTGTCCTTAAGTCGAATGCAGCAAGCAAGCAAGTAAGTAAGTGGAATGATTGCTATTTTTTTATATTCTAATGATGTTCATTTTTATAAAAATAACGTTCATAGCAACATCGCGAGGATTGCTTCAGTCAATATTATGTTTTGCATAACCCCTTAAAACCCCTTCCGAAACTGACGGTCTAACCATTACCTGAATAGAAGCTTTAAACAAAAAAAACTTGTTGATTACTGAAACGTCGCTCGTCGCTCGTCGGAAACCAAAAGAATAGTTCCTCGTCGGAAAAAATCAATGCTTCGTCTCAAGGATTAAAAATAACTGTAATGGCATTCAATAGAGAGGTACCTCACAGCTTCAAATATAAAAGCTTGATAGCAAACCTCACATGGAAACGCAGAGTTCAAATACTTTGAAGCTGTGCGCCGCCATTTTTCACGGCATTAAGCGGCTTGCGTTACGTATCGCCGGGTGCAACAGCCGGTAAATATTGGCGCACCTGCTAGGCGCTAGCGATAGCTATTTATCTGTGAACAACGACAGCCCGATATTCTTTGTTGGCAATACATGTTATATGGGATTAGTTGAAGGAAGAATAGTGCGATTCGACTTTAAAAAATGATAACAGATAATATTAGGCTCGAGGTCGCGAACTACAACGTAACCATTCACGATTTTATAATCATTCGGTTGGTTTTCATAGTAACCGCGCTTTTTTGTTGTTTTTACCATGATTTTTTTAACCAACTGTATACTAAACAAACTTTGTTGAATGAATATGTCAAACATGATCGAATGGAATGAATTGATGAATATTACATTACCTACCATGTTTAAGCTACCGGTTATAATATAGGTAAATTAAAAATTAGGTACCTACCTATAAATAAGTTTCTAAGATAATCTAGCTGCATAATAAGCAGCTGTCTGTATAATAAGATGTCTGTAAAACAAGCTGCCGTTTTAATGTTATTAATTGTGTGTAACACTTAATTAATGCAATTAAGTTTATCAAAAAGTTTAGTGGCGTATATATGGCGGTTAGTTCGGAATATTACGGTCGTAAATATTAAGCAACTTTTGATCTCCCTAAGTGTACAACTAGTAGGTAACTAAAAGTACAATATAGTAAAAGTTCCAATTTTACTATCAGTAATCACATTAGGTACATACTACACAAACACTACATACTCTCCAACTGCTGGGCATGGGTCGCGATCATGGAGATAGGTATCTACATATCAACGACAGAAAATGTAATTGCTATAAGTAGCAAAAGTCACACTTTTCAATAGGACCAAAAAACTATAAAAAATTGAAAAATAAATCATAACTCTTAAATTATAAATCACAGCAATTCATTTTTATTGAATTTGGAACAGGAGATAACTGTAAGTTGTGATCAGATTGGTATGGCAAGGCCCTAAACTAAACGATATTGTGGTATCCTTCTAAATTAAAATTTTTGACATACAAGTTAAGTCACTTCTCTCTCTAGTAATTTAAAAAATATATAGATATATGGTTTAGAATGAGTCTCGTATTTACTTGTCCTATTTTTTCAAATGAGCCATAAACATTGTAAAAAAAGAGACAAAATAAGTTAACAAAAACGTCAAATGTCGAGCGAATAAAAAAACGGGTCACCATTTATGATACCGAATTCAAAAGCGACACCTATACAAGTGTAATTCGAATGGTGACCAAACGGAGTGCCCACACAAATGTCATAGCACTCCTTCTAAGCTTTAGTTATTATTCTGAGATAATATGTTATTAATTTCGGGCTTAATTACTACGGTTGCCAACACTTGTTGGTGGTCGTTCTGTACATTGAAGAAATTACTAGTTTGCAGGCGCCGGACTTGTTTCGATGTCACCTACGCCAGTGTGTTTGTAAATTATGACATTTATAAAATCCAACGAAACTCAACGGCCTCTATGGCCTAGATGTTAGACTACCGACTGGTTTCGGACCCAGAGGTTCCAAGTTCGATTTCCAGCGGAGGGTTTATGTCATTGTGTGATGTAATATTTGGTCAGTTTGGATGGTGGTATGGCTTGTTCTAAGTAGGTAAGTCTGTTACTACAATAAAAGTTACTGTTATAAGATTGTTTTATGTTTTAAAATTATCGTCCACATTGCATGCCGTGGCAGCCTTTCAGTTATACGACAAGACAAGACAAGTTAAAAACAAGGAGTTTGGGAAAATAAAAAACTTTTTTGTACAAAATATATAATTATTTTGTTTTAATATTTCTGATGGCTAACATAATATAGCAGTGTTAATTAATAAATTATTGACAAAACAAATTTATTTCGATGTTGAGCTTGAAATATTTAAAAACAGGAATGATTTACATTTTTAATTAACAAGATGTAACTAGAAATTCCTACATGCAAACTATTAGCTTTAAATGTATAAATGAAGTAAAATAATTTAAGCTACAAATATTTCCTCATTTAAAATCTAAAATACAATAAGTATGGCACTTTTATAATAATAGGTACTACATAAATCAAAATGTAATTTAGTTAATAACGCTTTCCAAAATATTAGATGACACATAAAATACAGTTTCATACAAATACAATCGGAAGCTCAACATTCTCCAACACTAGCGATCGGCGGGCGTTTCATAAGCGTGCACGTTTCTCGAACGTTTGACACACGCACTTCAATTAAACGTTACGTTATCTTAATACATACATCGTTTCATGTAAGTAATCAATACTTTTGCCATTTGATAGGTAGCATAGGCTTTAATGTTATGCTAGTTAAATATGGGAATAAAACTGCGTTGTTAACAGTAACGGGTTAAAAGTAGAACCTCATTATATTCCCACTTGCTATTGCTGGTTGCAGAGCGACAACAAAATGTCTAATTCTGAACACAATAATTGTTCCGAGCGGCCCTAAAAACTTTTTAGTATGCGTGCCACGGACCGCTACTGGCACACAGAACAGAAGAAAGAGCTCTTCTGTTCTGTGGTAGTTCAATATCGCGTTTAAACCCCCCACTAGCCAGCGTTTGTTAATGTGCCCGCTAACTTTGCCTTGTAATACCTATCAGCGTGCTCGCGTCACTCACGTTGCGTGCTCGTCGCGTTTTGCGTTAACCAAACATTCTGCTCGAGTTTAAAAGTGTTTTTGAACCTTTTTTTAAACAGATGCCAGCAGGTCGACCTACCCAAAACAGTAAAATTTCTCTTATCGTTAAAGATCCTTATACGATAAAGTTCAAAATGTATGAATTAACGTTTTGTGGTTGGTTGATCTTTACAGTGTCTGTACTTTTTACAGGTACAGATTTTTATATTGATATTTTCAAAATGTCGCCTATGCAAACTTTATTCTGTACGGTCAAAGTGTAACTAGCTATCCCTTTTTAATTCGATCTCTAAATCCTAATCGCTTAAATTTCTTATTGCTCCTTGTAGTCTTTGTGTATAATTCGTACCAGGCTTTTAATAAGTTGGAGGGTAGATGTTTATGTAACATGAACTTTCTACCACTCCACGGCACCGTCAGTCACTCAAATTTCTTTGACATAATAAAAAACACAAATTACTATTTGCCCACGCGTCTGTTCCACCACACAGAGCACACACGCAAAACGTTCGAGAAACGTTTTCTAGACAAACGCTTTGCGTAAACGCTAGTGTAAAGTATGCCTAACACACAAATTCAAAATTAATAACTTAGAAATGGCAGTGTTCAAAGACGATTCCTATGTACAAAATATTACCATCAGTCATACGGGTTGTACGAGTACGTAATAAAATTAATGTGAACGTATTTAAACTACGCTCCGCTAATTATCATGCGACATATTTCCTTAAGTAAGATGCAAACTTCAAAGATCTCCAGCAAACAGAATTATTGACTTATTACAAGTTAATCTGTGATTACGTGTTTGAAATTCATCGCCAAGAAACCAGAGAAATCCGCTTTGAAAGTACTCAGTTGGAAATATACGACTATGGAAACAATATTTTGGTTACAGAAAGAACAAAATGTATGTTTTCGATTTCGATTTAGCCAATATCCAACCGTATGAAGAACGGGAAGGTTTACACAATACACTTAATCAATATGGTACCAAAGTGGAATGAGAAAGAGCAGCGAATGCGTTCTACGATTCCTCATTTATAGCTAGGGCGTCCACTTGAAAGAACGACAACTTTATTCCCTAATATTAGTATGTAATATATTTACATTAACAACTAGTTTTTGACATTAATGATGTTCGAAGTCAGTCAATTTGCTTTTAAAGCATTTGTAAAGACCTATTATGGTGAGAAAGCTGCTGTATAAAATAGGAGTTTGTACATACATACTTATAATGAAAGAAAGTGGATGTAAGTAATTGACAAAATAACAAAAATCAAAGTTAAAAATTGGAATATGGGTACTACAAAAATATCCGTTTGAAAAGGAATAAAATGTTCGAAATAGTTTATAAAAAAACAATATGCTATTAGAAAATTGTGCTTCAATGTGTACATCATAGAAGGTAGACCTAATACACTGCATTCATGTTACAAAATTCCTTACAACTATATTTACCTAATTGATAATCGCTTAATATGTTATTCGGCTACTATCACCATTATCATAACCTATGATCGTCGTTTGTGTCAAGCGTACATTAACATTAGAATTAATTAACCGTACCATATTTACATACATTAATTTCATACCAACTATTAATTGAGCGCCTAAAACATTTAATAGAGAACCCTCGTGATTCAATAAGTTTCTATTAAAGCCTGCAATTATTAATTTAACAATAAGTGAATTGTGTGGCTGTTATTTAGGGGAATGGCTTTGATCATGCATCAACGGATAGGCAACGACTGTAGGTGGCATCTAGTAATCAACAAGTGAGGGTTCCGGCGCTCAGTAAAGTGTCTGTCAATGGAGACTCCAATCTAAGGGCAGATCTCTTGACGTGGATCTGGAGTGGAGCGAAGGCGGTGCGTGCGGGGCACCGCGGGCCGCGTGTCAGTAATCCAACGATTCTTCGTCTGGAGACCGTTTGCGGCAGCACAGGCGCCACACCGCGAACAATGCGCACACCCCTAAAGCGACAGCCAAGCCAGCTCCTAAAGCAGGAGCTGTCCAATCACCACCAACAGCGCTCCTTGCACCAGCACACAACTCTGGAGCCTCATCATGCATCTGACCCAAAGGTATACCTCCTAATACATCCAAATAGCCTAACCGTCGCAAACTGTCCTCAGAATACGCCTCTCTGGCTCTCTTCTCTTCAGCTGTCCAGAATTTCTTTTCACTCGTTGTCACATTCGGACAGTTAACTACACCATTGCACATCAGTCTCGCTGGTATACATAACGCATCTTCTCCAGGGCAAATAAAGTCACAACCTTGTCCTGAATCAGAAGGCTTCGAGCCACCGTCGGTTAATTTTGAAGTCATTAGTGAACCATCTGAATTTTTAGGCAGATGATAAAGTCCCGTCCAAGCAATCTTGAAAGCAGCACGAGCTGGGGACGCGCTACCAATAAATACAATTCTAATTGACCTTGTTTTATCCTTTTCCATTACAAGTGGATCATCTAATGACTCGAAACCGAGCTCACCGGCGGACAAGATCGGCAACTTTTCAGTTTCAGATACGTTGCCACCGCAAATAGAAAGGTACGGCTCAATTCTACCAGGTAAGTAGATTTGGATGTTGCCATCTTCACAATGTCGCGACGCAAACTTTATACTGTCAAAGTGCAACCAGATGTCTCTTTTCTCTTCGATTTCTAAATCCCAAATGCATTGGATTCTTTTAGGTGGCTCCGTGTAGCCAAGAGCTTCTAAATGTGGGTAAACGATTTCTCCATCTGAAGCGGCAGCTAAAACAGGGGGTCCGCATAGAGGACCGTGAACAAATTCATACCTGGCTTCAAATAGAGGTGACAGATTCTTGAAATATGACGCAGCAGCATGGGCGTTGTCAACAATAAGTTGGAGGTTGAGTGATTCGCCTGAAGAAACAACTCTGTAAGGTCTTGCTCTAGAAACAGTATTTGCATGTTTGGCGCAAAGGCATGACCCTAAAGATCTTTGGACAGCTAAATGGAGGGGAAGGGGCGTGGTCGTCACTCCTATAGAGACGTTTGCAGACTTTGCACCTTGGAATGGTTCCCATATTATGAGCTTGTCGGCACGATCTTCGTAACAGTTTTGACAAGACACCGGCGTATATGGGTGTTCCTGTAACAAAACAATGTCTCTATGAGATAACATAAACATTATAGACTGCGCGATGTTGCAGCTGCTAGCTTGACTGGATAATATTAGGGTGGAGGATTTTGAAAAGCGTATTTCCTGGTAGTGGACCTTTAATGGGCTGATGACTAATGATGATGAGCTATAGAAGAGCTCCGATCATACTAGTGCTTTTAATAAAGTTACTAACCTTAAAATTTACACTCAAGATGGTGAGGATGACCCTGGCGTAAATTCTCTTGTCCGTTACAAATCTGTATAGGCAATGAACGTCCTCGCCGGGAGGTGCTTGCTTGTACACCAAGGTATTCAACGGTGATCGTAGCCGACCAGCCCTCTGCTTCCAAGAGGCTATGACCTCGTCGCAAGCTGTGCCTTGCACTGGCTCGCCGAAACGAGTATTGTTGAAGAAGTCGTAGTGCGCCCAGTAGTACAGGGATGACCTGAAAAAGGTGACAATTTTACTAACCTTCTACGTACTGTTCAACACATTATTATTTTTCAGGATTTTTTTCAAATAACCAAAAATTATATTCTCAGTCTTTTTTGTTTCGATGACTTTGTGTACTCACCCGCTATAGCTGCCGGTCTTGCTTTCAAACCTAACAAACATGGCGTTGCCTGTGGAAACGAAATCGTGTTTCTCCATTGGCCTGCTGAAGGTGTCACAGAAGGTCTTGATGATCCTGGCGTCGTCTGGCCGCGGGGCGTCGTAAAGCGTCAGGGACTCCCCACAGTCACCGGTCCAGGGTACTATTGGAGATTCGATGCGGTTGATTCGGAAGCTAGAAAGAAAATTGTAGATGTTGAAGATTTTGAAATAGTTAGTTATCATCCCTTCCCGAAAAAGTAAAATGTATCTAAGAGGCCTATTACATCCCGACTGTGATTTTATGGTTAGTTTATTAGTTTATGGATCTCAGAAACGAAAATACATTAACAATTATGACTAATTAAATAGCTACTGGATTAGTGCGTAGCGGCCTCGCTTTTTGTAAATTTTGCTTAACTTTTTAATTAAACCCAAAACTGCAGAGAAAGATTTTCATAAAGTGCGCGAAGGCACATTTTGAGCTCATCGATTGAACTACTGTTCTATACAAGTGAAATAAAAAAATTATAATGTTATCTCTTATATAGTCGAATAGTGCGTAGCGGCCTCGGAATTTTTAGATATCATTGATTTTATATAGGAAAAAAATCTTATTCTAAACCTAAAAACTTCGAAAATCGCTATAAGTTAACTGTGAATATCTCCTATCTACGATAATATTATTGAGCAAAATTTATACCAGAGTAATTGTTACTTCATGAGGAATAAAGATTTTAGAATAAATTTATTATCCTATTTCGATAAAAACGATAAATACAACTGCAAAATTACTACAAAATGCGATGCGCCGGCCGTCCGAATTCAACTTATGCTCACAGAATAGAGATTTGTAATATTATGCACAAATTTATTATCCTATTTCGATAAAAACGATAAATACAACTGCAAAATTACCACAAAATGCGAAAATGGGCATTTTACGCAAAAATCTCATTCGAGATGTAATAGGCCTCTTAAACATAATACTTAAATTAAGACAGATTTTATCGAAGTTTCCGAACGAGTATATTTTGCTTTTTACAAAATATCGTGTTCGCCTATAATAATCGGAGTTCAAATTCTTCGCAGTGCTTAAGTTTATTATAAAATGAAGTCATAAATAAATCAAAATTACCTTGGAAAGTACAGCCTCACCACCTGCCCAGGGAACCCCTGCATCAGGTAAGTGCATGACGTGTGGGGCGGATACCAATGTGCCACCGACAGGAATATGCCCTCAGTGTCGCCCGACTTTTTGAGGGACTCGGCTGTCAGCACCCAGTCGCAGGTGCCGACCTTTGATCCTGGTGCTTCCACGTGACCGGGCCAGTTACCCACGTTGAAGTGGAAACCGGTGTTCAGGAGGGGACCTGGTAGAAAATCAATCCTCAAAAGAGCTCATCTGTCGTTATACCAGTCACAATAAGAATTCAATTGTAAGCAACCTAAAGCGAGCCTTCGTGACATAGAAGGGGATATAATATTTCATTAAAATCTTTTAGGATAAAAATTCTAAAAGGTTTGATGAGACAATTTCGATATAAAAAAGCCGACTATGGGTTTTCATTTAGTCGATGATGTTCTGCTCAGTTGCTAGTTCTTCCAACTCTACATAATATTATAGAAAGAAAGAAAGAAATAAACTTTCCTACACTCACACCAATTATGTAGCTAAAGAGAAGCTTCGTTATGAAACTCGTTAAATGGTTACTAGACAACGGATAAACATATTTAATATACTTAAATACGTACTTATCATACATAGAAAACACCCAGACCCGAGACAATTTAGAAAAACATTAATTTCTAAATTAACCCGACCGGCGATCGAACACAGGACCTCAGAGATGGCGACACCATGAAAACTGGTGTACAAACCACTCGACCAAGGAGGTCGTCAAGAAAGAAAGAAAAAAAATATTGGAATCACTGACACCCAGAAAGAAAGCTGCTATTAGAGTGCTAAAAGGTAAGCACATAGTAATACATCATACCTGCAGGTGAGCTGACAAACTCCACGAAGAGGTCCTGCGAAGTGCCGATGATGGAGTAGGGGAACTTGCCCATGCCGCAGAAGGTGCCGATCACCGCCGCCGACTCGTCCTTGCCGTCGTAGATCTTGATGTAGTCGTACGGACAGTTCTCGGAACCTATGACAATAGAGCTATGTGAAGTACCCTGTATTTAGCACTGAGGATGTTGCTCTTGGTAGTAGATGCTTATTAATAAAAGAATACAACCAACCTATGTACTACCTGTGTGTCGTAAGAAGTGACTAAGGGACTAAAGACTGCAAATACATCAAACAGAAAAAAGCGGCGACTAATAGAGCGCTGTGAAACACCCTGCTTTCAATTTACTAAGATCATGACATAATTTATTTTTAGCTTACGCAACAACGACGACCCTCGACCCTCGCCCAGTTTGAAAAGCTCGACGGGTAAAGGGCAGGCCTATCCACAAAAAATCCTACTACCATCCCGTCTATGCCTTCTATGAATCGAAGACGAGACCTTTGTCTATGTGGCCTAACCACTAGTTCACAGAGGCGATAGGTCATTGACTGTCGAAACTACATTCCACCCGTACCTATGTAACATAGTAATGCAAATAATTAATATTTCGGATTTTGTTTTTATAACGACCCCTTGGAGAGTGTAAGAGGAAAGACCAAGGACTTAATTCCCATTATTGGGCGATCGTTATTTATGATCGTCGTAAATTTTGCCGTCAGCTTCGTAGCGTAACGAAAAATTATAACAGATAAAGCCGCGGACGCGGTCGCGATCGGAGCGGCGATGAGTTACTCATAAAGTACAGTATGTATACTCGTCCCACAGCAGGGCAAATCTTCCATCATTGAAATTCTTTGTTTGTGGGACTACAAAAGACCGAAAGGTCTTTTGGACTGGCAGACCGCAGATGAAATAGAAATATCACTTCAGAAAGGTAGCACCAGAATCGAATCGTCTTCATCATCAGCCTATAAACGTCCCACTGCTGGGCACAGGCCTCCCACTATGCATAACACGTGGCCCAAAAAATTAGATACTGATAGCCAAAAAGAAAAACGAAGTGGAGGGGGTTGCTCCACGGACCAAATGTAAAGAGTTGCTTGTTGAACCTCCAATAAATAGTGAACACCAAAATTATCAAAGTAGGTTTGAGATGATGTACAATTTTAAGCTGCACTTATAATAATGTATTATGTATTGCGTAAGTGTGCCTTACATATTGACCCTTCAGGGATCAATTGTCGTAAAAACCAAAACGCTACTTTACAGGGGCAGCAAAAAACAAAATGTGCTATGCATTTTTACTTTGCATTTTATTTATTTTTATAGCTATTTTGATATGCCTGGGAAACATTTTAATAGAATTATGTGAACTTTTATTTTATATAAATTTGAAATGATTACCTATTATAGTTTAGGAGTTAGTATGGTTTTTACGACCAATTTTGTCGTAAACGACATGAAAGTATTAAAATAGCATGCTGTTTGCGGAGTAAAAGACGGGGTTCTATAAGAAAAAAAAAATTGTTGTAGATAGTTATATTATTATGAGTTTATGAGTGCACAAAATAAATCACCAGGCTTGCCAAATGCGGATTGGTGTTCACTAACCAAACAGAAAAATCTTAAACACATTTTGCCCGACTTGAGAATTGAACCACCGAGTTAGTTACTCATTAAGCTTCCATTATTTTTTAGCATTAAGTGTAATTTCAAACGTCTCGACGTTTCTAATTTCAAAGTTTAAAACGTCATCACATTTTCAACAACAACAACAGTATAACTTCAAACGTATCGACGTTTCAAATTTTAAAGTTTTGGACATCATCACATTTTCAACAACAACACCACCAAACATAGGAATTTGAACCCTTGCCTGCCACATATATTGCCACCATATTTTGAACTTTATGCAATTGAGATAAGGTCGAAAACCAATGAAAAATTCGAACATGCTGTGCCCGTTAAAGGCTGCGTCCGATTAAACTTTGTAATTTTATCATCATCAGTCTTTAAACTTCGTACCATTAGGTATACTTGAGAAGTCTAAAAATTACTAATGCAAAGAAAAATATCGTCCATAATATCACAAATAAAACATCTCCGCTTTATTTGTGGCCGTATCCTACACACGGGGTTGTCGACCTTACATATTTGTGACAGTTCGTTTCAAGTTGGAAACATGTTATTCATAAAACACTTGCTGCTGTGATAAATTGTTTTGGTATTTAGCATTTAGAGTTATGTGATATTGTCAGAGTTCTGGAAAAGTTAGAAATAAAAATAACAAACTTTTTTATGTACGTACATACCTAGATCACTTGTATGTAATGAAATTAAATTAAATACATATACAATAATAAAGGTTTAAATTAAACTATAAAACTTTAAAAAAAAATGCATTGTTAAATGTAATAACGCAAATCTTGTAAGCGGAGCTCCATTAAATTACTTTTTCCACGTAACTGAAAATATTTCTCCACATTTGCACATTGCTAAATAATAAAAGTATTCTGTTGCGAGCTACGATCATAAAAATACAGAAATACATTTTTGTTAGTGTGTGGTTCTAGGAATAAGGCTTATGAAACGTGTATTTCTTCGTGTTATTGAACTTTTGTATGAATTTAATATAAGGTCTAGTCTGAAACCTCTCTTAATATAATTTTGTTGGTAGCCTCAAAAAATAAATATTGCTAGGTTAGTTTGATTGATAGATATTTCCGTTTTATCCAAAAAAAGAAAGAAGTACGAAGTATTTTTTTCAGTGTTTCGTTATCTGAGTTTATCTAAGCGTTATAAACGCAAAAAATCAAATATTAAGTAGAGTAAGTACCTATTAATGTAGGTACAAAACAGAGTTAACGAAACTTGGTAGTTTTGCTCATAAACTTGGTAGTTTTGCTCATAAACTTCGCAGCCGCAAGACTGTTCCAGTAAGATGGATGAGAGGAGCTCCCGAACTTCGGACTCGCAAGAAGCGATGACTCCCATGGGGGGCGTCATAATAAGGCCTTTTGTCCGTTTCGGTACCCTATGTTTGTTTACTTCGGTAGGGAAGCGTAAGTCCATAAACGTACACTTGATCGAATAGAAACTAGCCGAGTACTGTGGAGCGAATCGTATGCTTTTTAGACATTTCTTATGGTAGGGAAGCGTAAGTCCATAAACGTACACTTGATCGAATAGTAACTAGCCGCCTACCTGTGGAGCGAATCATATGCTTTTTAAAGAATTCATAATTTAAATTCGGTTAGAGTACCCTAACCAACGAGTATGTTTTATGAGAGGAAATAAAGCAATACATGTTGTGTTATGATCGTAGAAAATGGAAAGCTATATAAGGTGACTGCTAGAAACCGCAAGAAACTTCAAGGGCTGGTCAGGTCAAGTGTTTTAGACATGACAAAAATGACAAAAAAGGAATTTGTGTTTTTTATTTTTAATGAAATAATTCGTTTTGTGAATTTTAATTGGATACCTAGTCGTTGAGTATCTAATTTATTTTAAAGCAATAACATAAAAATAAACTTAAAACAATTAAAAATAACGATTATTTACAACGCGCGGGCAACGGCCGACTGGCCGTTGACCCGTCAACGTAGGTACACTAACGCGGACGGGTCAACAGACGGCCGGCCATTGACCCGTCAACGTAGGTACTGACGCGTACGGGTCAACCCCTTGCCCGCGCGTTGTAAATAATCGTTATTTTTAATGGTTTTTATTTTATTTTTCTTATGATATTGCTATAGAATATATGATATTGAAAAAAACACAAATTCCTTTTTGTCATTTTTGTCATGTTTAAAACACTTGACCTGACCAGCCCTTGAAATTTCTTGCGGTTTCTAGCAGTCACCTTATATTTGCTTCGTGGTGGTCTCTGCCTACTCCTCCGGGAAGCGAGCGTGGTGTATGTATTAACTTTTAAGGCGCTCTTTTCCCGTTTTTAACATTTTGATTGATTGTACCGCTACCAATATAAAAATACAGTTTTAAAATTCATATATAACATAGTTGAACATATTAGGAGCTCGTGAAAAATTTCTATCTTTCCCGTTAACCCTTTCCTGCTGCATAGCTGTCGTTGTCCGCTACTTCCTACATGAGACTATTATGTTTAAGTATGTATAATTATGCATTATATATTTATGTATATTAAATATATGTGTGTGTACTTATATATATTTATTAAACCCTATTAAGTATTTATTTATTTTATTATATTATTATTTTTATTTTTGCTTTTAATTGTGTAACTAAGTATGTTTTCAATGTTTGCACCTCCGATCTTGGAGTATATTAGTTCTTTCCATCCGACTGCTTGTCTGGCAGAAATCGCTTTAAGCGATAAGACCGGCAAATTGTAACATTGCTTTTATTTTTTTTTATTATTTATGTAAATACATTGTAAATGTTTGTGTTATTATGTTACAATAAAAGTATTATCTATCTATCTATGTATGTATATAGGTAATAACTCTTAATAACAGAAACATGACTGATAATACTTCACTCGATAGAAAAAAAATTGAAAGATAGCTCTGTCAACATTTTAAAAGAGCTGTAACCAATAGAAGAAACTTTTTATTATCTAGTGAATGCATGCAAAAAGGACATTTTTTTAACTTGTTTTTTTCCTATACAGGCATAAAAAAAACCTATAAAATGCGTCTATTCGCGCCGCTTCGTTGATACACAGGGTATACCTTCGTACCGTCGAGAGAGCGAGAGAGAAGCGCTCAGATGTAAAAAAGAGGATATTAAAATGATAATAATGTATGAGACGTGTGGGCGCTATAATGAACTGTAATAAATCGAGATCACTTTAATTGAACCTTATTATTTCTAATAGGTATTGAAATGAAAGTAGGTATTATTTTTCTATCTAATATTTCAGCTGACATAACTTTAAAGATAACGAATCGAAGGATCGATCTTAGAGTTGAATGAGAAATGCTCAAACAAGAGCGTTTTTTTAAACGCAAATAATCAAACACTCAGAACAATATGCTTGTTATTGTTCTGAGAACAAACATTACGAATGACATTTAACAAGGTTTTATTAAAATCTGGATAGCAGCTCAAAGCAAGTGAACAAATAAGGTTTAAATATTTCTGTCTAGTGTACCGTGATTAACCGATTTCGGATTTTGCGAGTGGCGTAGATTTTCCGATGTATACTCACGCGCTATTCGCAGCACTATCGAGTTTATTTATGCCTTTGCCACAGTGAAAGTGCCTTTGGGGTCAGCCACGCACTAATTAGAACTATAGTACAACAAAAATCAAAAAGCAAATCTCACTCATCATCAGGTGGACTCTATGCTTGCTTGCGTTGCGATTAAAGTCAAAGTCAAAAGTATTTATCAAATAAACTTTTTTTAATGTACCTACTTTTGAATCGTCGTATTCTGGACGTCTTTTACTGTGGAGAAGTATTAGTAATAACGACCTTTACTAACTGTGGCGGTGGATTACATAAGCGGTCCTCATTGCCTAGGTCCACTAACCCTTTGGGGATAGTAGTCGTGAGTGTGTACGTGTGTGTATGTGAGTGTGTGTGTGTGATCGTGAGTGTGTGAGTGATCGTGAGTGTGTGAGTGAGTGTGTGAGTGGTGTGTGTGCGCGTAAGTGTGTGAGTGAGTGTGTTTGTGTGTGTGTGTGTGTGTGTGTGTGTGTGTGAGTGAGTGTGTTTGTGGTTGTGTGTGTGTTTGTGTGTGTGTGTGTGTGTGTGTGTGAGTGTGCGTGTGTGTATGTGTAACGACATTTACCAGATGTGATGGGCCGCATGGGGCATGTCATGATGTTCTCACAGCGCTGCCCGTCGATGTTGAACTCCTCGTTTTCGATGTACAGTTTGATGTACGGCAGCCGGGTGTTCAGATGGTATCTAGGAAAAAACGGAACAAAATTATTACCTACTTTTTTTTCCTACGAGGTCATAGGAAGAAGGAGAAGATTTTACCTATCCAACTAAATGGCGTTAACCAGTATTTACTACCAAACAACGTAGCTTTTCTTAACCGTTTTCTGCCCTAATACCTATATTTTCCACAAACAGTAACTATATATCTAATGAAAGTTAAATATTAGATTTCATTCAATTAAATCCCAGACCAGGGGCCATACTGTAACCATTCAGAGCAGTATTACTTTAATCTAATTATACAAAACTCGTGAGCGATTTGTAACGTAAGATTAAAGAGTTGATGGCAAGGCCGAAGTTTGGCGCCTTAGTAACTAAAATAAGAAGGTACGGGTGCAGGAATATAGGACGTAGCGACAATTCCTGTTCAAATTACAAGAAACGTGTGTAAGAAAGACGTTACCGAAAACCGCATCCAAAACAACACTGTGTTACGCTTGCTGGGCCACATTTTGCGGTAACGTCGCCGCGTTCTTTGAGCAACGCTGGCTTAGTGAGGGGAGTGGAGGGGAGGTTGCATCGGATGTAATGTTACTGTAGAGAACACAGTTGTTATTGTAAGAATGGTGCCCTTTTCATATTAAAGTAAACATGAGCATGTAACGTTTCCTAGATTTTCTCAAAATTGGCAAGCCATGGACTGCGGGGAGTGGAGGTTTGCATGGGACGTCAAATGTTACTGTTGAGAACACTGTTGTTATTGTAAAAACAATGCCCTTATCATTTTAAAATAAATATGAACATAATAATGTAACGGTTCCTACACATTCTCAAAAATTAAATGCCATGAAAAATGTTTTCGTACCTAGGTACATTTAATTTTAAAGTCATGGTAAACTAATAGAGGTGTATAATATATTATTTTCCTAAATACGTTTAATAATAAATTATTTTTAAAATATTACGAAGGTATAATATTACCTAAAAGTTCACGAGCTGGGGAGAGGTTTTGAACAAGCAATTTTGTGGTCGACTACAACAGATTTTTAACAAAGCTGACAATGCACAATATAGTTTAATTTAAAGCTTACCTTTATATAAAAACTTAAACTAACATGAATCAGTCAGCCTAAAACTACGGCTTATAATAATATACCCAGACGACCACGATTACTTTCATATTTATAATGGAACGCGAAAGTTTAGTAGAGTAAAACAAATGTTTGCTTCAACTTTCAAAGGCTAGTAATCCACGTATAACATTGCCCACGTGTAAAATATCAGTCCGCCCAGCGGGCACACGGTGTAACGTAAACACCGAACCCCACACCTAATCTGTATTAAATCGACTATGCCAAAGTCAACAGAAAGTTTTGTAATATCGAAAAGTTTTGGCACCACTGGTGGGTAGGAATAAAAATATTTTCCAATATGATGTAGGCGCATAACATAAGGGTGAGTTCGTCGTGTTTAACTTGCATGGGATGTAAACGCTATTTGGAAATGTTAATGAAAATTGAAATAACAGAGATAAGATGTCGTTAGTAGTTTAAGGATAATCAGATATTCAGAATAAAGTATTTAATTCTGGTACTTAAGTACTTAAACTACACAGAACAGTTACAGAAGACTTATCTATTCCGTGTTAAACTAACTAACTAACTATATACTGACCTATTGGAAGTGTGATCATCTGTCACAGGCATTTGCTGCCACACGGTTTTAACAATGATTTGATTACTTTATGTAAGTTTAACCGTGTCGCGTCGCGGTGAATAATACACCCACCCCCTCTCTTCCCTTGGGTGTCGTAAAAGGCGACTAACGGACTAAAGACTGCACATATATCCAACAGCTTAGAGCGGCGATGGGCCCACCACCTGTTACGCTGAGCACATGGTGCAGTCTCATTTGGTGAAAAGTGGACTATGGCAGAGGACTACTTTTGCGGTCCTCGTTGTCCGGTCTCTGACTAACCCTTCGGGGATAATAGTCGTGATTATATGTATGCAGGTTTGATAGGTGGGGCAGCAGTCACTTGCACTGCTGGATTTGTATCACTGCTGTATTTTAATCATCGCTAAAAAATATCAGATTTATCATTACGCTTGCCAAATGCAGGTTATTATACACTTTGCCCAACCCAGTAATTGAACCTAACACTTCTTGGATTTCTAGCTGAGCACAAAGTAGTTGGTTCTGGTTGTCGTCGAAAGATGGTAGTCGTTAAAACCCACCAACCCATATTGGGCCAGGGTTGGGTTATGGCCCAACATCTCAGGTGATTTTGTCCACGTGAGATGACCTGTCCCTAGCAGTGGGACGTTTATAGGCTGATGAAAGTAAATAGAAATTGTTACCTGCAGTGTAGATTCCTCGGGTACACGCCGGGGTACGCGGCCGATTGTACGTAGCAGGTCTGCAACCGGCAGTCCCGGAACACTCGCTCGCAGTACGATCTGGGTCAAAACGGAGGCAAATTAGCCAATAATGTACAAAATAACATACATACATATAATCACGACTACTATCCCCGAAGGGTTAGTCAGAGACTAGGCAATGAGGACCGCAAAAGTAGTCTTCAGCCATAGCCCACTTTTCACCAAATAGCGACTGCACCATGTGCTTAGCGTGACAGGTGGGAGCCCATCGCCGCTCTATGCTGTTGGAAGTATGTGCAGTCTATAGTTTGTGAGTCGCCTTTTAGGACACCCAAGGGAAGAGAGGGGGTGGTATTATTTTTTCACCGCTATACGCGACACAGTTACAAAACAGAGGCAAATTAGCCAAGAATGCACAAAACAAAAAAAAAATACTTTCTACGCTCCCACCAGTTATCCATCCCAAGTTAGCTTCTTTTGAAACTTGTTTGAACGGTTATAATTAGTTAACGGATAAATAAACGTAAATAAACTTAGAGAACACCCGGACCCGAATACAATTTAGAAAAAACAGTTAGGTATTTCTAAATTGGCCCGACGCCAGAATTGGTGTACTAAACTACTTGACCACGAAGGCCCTCTATACACACTGCAACCAACTCGCATCTGTAGTCTAAGGGCATGACCAGATCTTAGATACAGAGATCTCGGGTTTGTCCCTATCCCTAGCTAGGGTATATACCAACAACATACTGTGCTTCGAAATGGTTTTTATTTTTTTGTAATAACAATGTTAACAGCATTGTTGAGTTCTGTCAGTTAGAAGAAAGATAAGGTAGCCAGTTTATTATTCTTGAGGTTTCCTGGAAACGTGCGCTTCCATCTTCGGTATTATCGGTACTTGCCATCAGTAAAAGTCGGGCGCTTCCTGTTATGAAATTATAAAAAAGTGCCTTGTGTATAAAATGTTAGAAGATTGCTGTCGTCTGCACCAGCCATTACCTTGATTTGAAATGTCAAGTAACTCTCAAGGTACACTATAAAAATATGATTATGGATAATAATTACAGGTAGATATCAGGTCTTTATTACTTTGGAAAGTACCTACTTAGCTCTTTTAACACCGAAAAATAAAAAGGTTCTTTAACAAAAATCTTTCCTAACATTTATTCTCCATTGCAGTTGGTTATTCGCTGCATAACTATTTAGCTTAAAGTAAGTATATGCTTCATAGTAAAGCCATTAAAATCGGATTCAATTCGGTCGAATCGGTAAAGTTCTCACCCCAAACGCTGGCGTTTCTAATAATATTTGTATCTCCGTCCACGGTTCGTTATTTCAAATCTGCGAGGGCCGCAGTTTTCGTCTTTAATATCTTTCATCGTTCCAAAATCAGTTGGCCAGTTACCAAGACAAACACCTTTTACGCAAGGAGACCTTGGACGGGAGCACCTCAATTTAATTCGACGACTTGATTACCACGGATAAATCAGGGCGGGCAATAATAGGTGACCAGCCGACGATTTATCCGCCATTTTGGTCACGTACGGCCGAAGTGTGGCCATTTGGTGGCAGAAAATGATTCTGGAGCGGCCCAGACATTCGGGATAAGCCCCCTAAGTAATTGGCAAGTTGGGGCTTGATTTATTCGGGTGATCCGTCGAGATGATTTGTTGGGACAGTATTTAGAGTTCCGTAATCGCTCCAAATCGGCTGGTGTTTTGAACAGACAGCTCATAGAAGGACGTGATCTGGATTGTTGGCGAACGGACGGGTTTTGACGACGAAGGGTCGGAAGCGGAAGCCGTATGATGTATACTCAGTTTGAATACGACTACAAGTGAGGGATGTACCTACTAGGGTTTTAGTGGGTGTGGCCTCTGTGGCGGCCTGCGTCGCTACATATTTTATTATCCTTACATATGATTAAAGAGTTTGTAAGCGCATACCGCTTCCGGTCTGTTAATACCGATTCCTATATTGTACTGATCTCATAATGAACAAACATCAAAATCACCTTTACCCAAAACTACTGATTTTCTGTCTTTGTTTTAGAATTTCGGAAATAAAACTGGCAAATTCATGTACAGTCATTAACACTTAATTTTAAAATCTTATAATTAAATAACAAAAACTATATTTTCTCTAAGAAACAAAACGATATTATTGTTAAAAAACGTCAAGACTAAATCAGTGCATCCTCTTTTTTATAGTTGTAATCACAGATAACGGAAAGTAACGTATTCCGTGGTTGTATTTTGTTCTAGAAACTGAATTTCAGTTATATCTCCGCATTGTAACTCATAGAAACTGTGTTTTTTGTAGCCTTTGTCAAATAAAATGTCACGCCTGTGCCTAATAGCACCGCTAAGGAAAACAGGTTTGTTTTTTTGCTTAAACATTGTTTTTGATTTAATATTACGAATGTACCTTTTCTGTCAGATAATAAAAGTTTTCGGAGTTCATAAACTAAGACATTTAGAAAATCAGTCATTTTGGGAAAAAGTGACTTTGATGTTTGTTTAATAAGAGATCAGTACAATATAGGAATCAGTCCTAACAGACCGGAAGCCTAAACGCGTGTAGATCCGATTAAAATAAGACACGGCATCCTCCTTCCAACATCTACATAGTTATTTTTGTATAAATAGTCTTGTCAGGTTTAGAAAACAAGTTAGTCACGTAATCACTGCAAATATACAACATCACATAAACAGACGAAGTCGTTATTTACCATAGCCATGGAACCCTCCATCGTCACAACCTCGCATACACAGTACTACGGAACAGCCTCCTTCTCCCGAATCGAAGGCCACACGACCTGGAAAGGGGCTCGGAGCTGGATGGAGAGCCCGACATAACCATCAGCGTTTCCCCGGAAGCGGTTGTACTTGGTAAAGAGCTAAGAATCAGCGCAAGCAACTCCACAGGAGATGTTTGCGCTCATTCTTCTCTATAGCGAAAAGATGTCCTGAATATTTGTGTTCAAAAAATGGTAATACGATTCAATAGCACTTTTAAAAGAAGTTTATTTAAATAGATGATTTTGACTTTGACTTTAAATTTAGTTGAGTCTAATAGATGATTTTCGACTTTGACTTTGAATTTGGTTATGAGCCTCCCAATGAGGAGGAGCATACTAACTTGAACTCTTAAATTTCCTCTTAGGAAATAACCTAAAACTACCAAATTCATAACTTAATGGTTTTTAAAATTATCGGACTTAATTCCGAAAAAAATTTTGAAATTCGACCAAAAATAAAGAAAGTCAAAAAGACTTAGAAAAATTTCGACCAAAAACTTCAAAATTTTAATTTTTCCAAAACTTTACAGAATGATAAATTGAACCTAAAAATACACAAAAATCAACTTTTAGCAAAAATTTTTTATTACAAAATTCTTCAAAAATTAACTTTAAAAATTTTCTGTCTAACCTAACCTAACCCTAACCTAGCCTAACTACAATGTTCAGCGCAATGCTCAGCCCGCCGCTTGACACGTCGTCTGGTGAGATGGGCGAGCCGGAGACGCCTGGTCCTGCTGCAGAGGTCTTATATGACTGCTGATGTAGAGGCCTTTAAGGGTCTGATCAAACACTATTGCAACCAAATTGTTACGGCGATTCGTGCGGGTAAGTCGGTTACCGAAGCCAATAAAGAGATAATTCTCGGTAATTCTTCTTAAAGGCCGGCAACGCGTCTGCGATTCCTCTGGTTTTGCGGGTGTCCATGGGCGGCGGTGATTACTCTCCATCAGGTGACCCGCCTGCTCGTTTGCCTCCCTCTTTTATAAAAAAAAAAAAGGCAGCCAACAGTCTCGAAGGCGCCATGAACCGACTTATTGACTCGGCTATTGAACACCCCACCTCACCACCACCAGAGGAGCAAGTTAGTGAGGAAAGCATAAGGGAGTTAGGCCATAAGCTGGATAACAGCGTGAGCGCCGTAGTCGCCATTCAGAGCGAGGCAACGGCGGAGATTCGGAGAGAGGTAACCCAAAAGGTCGACGAAATGCTGGCTCAGCAGTCGCGGCTCGAAGACCTTGTGCGGCTGACAGCCAACATGATTACAGCCGCACTGAAGGAGGCTCCTCTCTCCCAGGGTCCACCGACCGGCGCTCACACTGTCAATAAAGTCCAAGGGGCCGAGCTCCCGAGTGCTCCCTCCTATGCCAGCGTTGCTGCCAGGGCTATACCACCTACGCCCAAAACATACCCCGCAGTCATAATTTCATCTTATGACTGCACCTTGAAGCCTCCGGAGGTGGTGTCTCTCTGGAAACAGGAGACGTCATTCCGGAGGCATAAATACGCCCCCGTAAGAATACAGTCGCTACCCAAGGCCAAACTGAGGGTGGAGTTTGAGGATGTGAAACAGTGCGCGGAAACTATAGCCCGTCACTCTAATAGCCATAAATTCGCCGCCGAACAGGCGAAGCTACGACCACCTCTGATCATCCTCAAGGGCATATCCAAGGATGTTGCCCGCGAGGAGTTAGAGGAGGTCCTAGTCGCCCAAAACGACATTGCAGTGACCCGCATTTGTTTCATAACCTCAAACCGAAACCCGACACTGTATAACGCGGTTGTCGAAGTCACCCCCGAGATGCGAACCACCATCCTAGCTCTCGGGAGGCTCAACGTGGACCATAGTAGGGTCCACGTTGAGGACTTCAGCCGCTTTATACAGTGTCGGGAGTGCCTTCAGTATGGCCATACGAAGGCAAAATGTAAGGCCGAAAGGAAACCTTGTGCCAATTGCGCCAGTCCGAGCCACCAAGTAGCACAATGCCCCAACAAGACCCAGGGGCCAAAGTGCTACAACTGCTCGGCCCATAACATGCGCATGGGCACGAGGATTGATACCGGCCATAATGCCACAAACACCAGCGAATGTCCCCGTATTCGGTCAATGGTCCTGCGCCTGCAGGGCCAGACCGATTACGGTAATTAGACTATCTACATAACAAATTAAATTAATTATTTACAAACACAACTAAACCTAAATTAAAACTAAACTTAACAAAAATATAAAACAAATAAACAATAAAACTACCAAACAATCACATAAATAACCAAAACTAACATAAATACTTAACTTATAACTATAAAAATAAAACTTAAACTTAACCTAACTAAATCAACTATAGTAAAACAGCATAAACTAAACTTAATAACAAACTCAACAAAATAAAACATGAAAAACTAAAATCACAAATCTATCAAATAAATAATTAAAATCAACCTAAATAATAAACTTATAACAATAAAAATAAAACATAAACCTAACCTAACTAAACCAACCTAAATAAAACGACATAAACTCAAACAATATAAATTAAACAATTTAAATAAAAACAAATATAATAATAAATTAAAGTAGATGTCAATATAAACAAAAATTTAACTTAAAAACCTAACTAAACAACAGACTGAACAATATAAAATAAATAAACATAAAAAGCTTACAAACTATAAACTATATTACTAAATTAAAAATAGAATCACTATGAAACCAAAATAAACTAAACTTAAATTTAACTTAAACATAACGTAAATAAACAAATTAAATAAAATAAAAACTTTCAACAAAAATGTAAATATTAAAAATTCAATACAAATAAACATGATAAATAAAAATTACACCCCAAACCCTAAAATCCTAAAACATATATACAATACCCTAAATTCCTTTCTTCTTTCTGTCCCCTTTATTCTTCCTCTTCTTTTCTCTTATTCCTTCCCCCCCTTATGTGCCCCGCAATTCTTTTTAGAGATGGACCTTCAGTCCATCTAAAGTATTAGTAGTAAATAAGAAAACTAGTAATAAAAACGTCCCCTTCTTCTCCAACGAAGGGGGAAAAGCTAAATAATATAAAAAAAAAAAAAAAAAATGTAAACACTTGCACTTCAAGAAACAAATCTGAAATTTATTCAAAATGGTTGTTTGCATCGCCGTAATATTTTACCTTTGCGTGTTGCTCGGCATTATCTGTTCTTAGTGAAGTACAAATGAGACACAATGTTGTAACTCAGAACGTTGTTTTGAGTTGCCTAGCTAATCCTTAGCTGGTGTAAAATACGGCCAGGTAATGTCCCACTACTGGGCAAAGGCCATGATCACAAACCCGAACTGTGCATTTAGACAAAAAATGGCTATGCGTCGAAACATCCGAAACAGTGCCGACCTAGGAATTGATCCCGGAACCTCCAGATATCGAGCCCAGCGCTTGACCACCTAGTCGTTATGCAACCGATGTGTCCTTTTAAAGCAGCTCATAACGGATTACAGAGGATTCGTATAAAATAAACATATGGTATCACACATAAATCCTACTAATATTATAAACGCGAAAGTTTTGTAAGTATGGATGGATGTTTGTTACCATTTCACGTAAAAACTACTGAATGGATTTAGATGAAATTCGGCATACAGATAATTTAAAACCTGGATTGACACATTAGAATACTTTTTATCCCGATATTCCCACGGGAACGGGAATCACGCAGGTAAAACCGCGAGCGGCCGCTTGTAGATTATATATTAGCTTATCGTAAACAGCCTTTAAATATCTCAACTACCAAAAACATCATACATTTGAAATAAAAAGTGTTTTCATAGAACCATGCTGACGTATTAGAGAAACCACTTAAATAGTTTGGTTTTAAACAATTAACCTGTCTGCTACCGTTTAACAAGACACAATAGAAATTCAATTGCTTATAACCGACATAAGGTTTTCTCAAAGACGGGAGAGGTTTATTATGAATTCATAAAAACATGAGGCAACTTACCACGCTGCTAGATCAATGTGAATTTGTAGGTCATATAAATTAACTATCTCACGAAAACCACCGGGACCAAGGGCTTAACACGCCTTTAAAAGACGAAGGAGCTAAAGATATTTTTTATTTGGATAACCTAGCCAGCAGCCCGATCTTGAGAAAGTTACTTCCTTTGCCAGATCACTTATATAAGATTACACACACATCTCGAAGAATCCGTTGTCAATTCTCAAAGACAGTATTAAGATCCGAAAGTCTTACCTATATCTTTTATCACCCAATTAACAACTGAAGCATATTTCCCTTTCAGTAATCCAACACAATAATTGGTTTACTTTATTAAATCGCTACAAATAGCTGAAAACGTAATAAGCAAGAGTATTAACTCTGAGATAATTTATTGAAATTTCTACTAAATTGACGTCATTCGAAGCGCTCATCTGACGAGCAGGGAAGGACGAAGGTCTAGCGTTATTAATATTATTGGCATTGAAGATTACTTTCGGTTTTAATTTAATTTAACCGCCTCTGTGGTCTAGTGGCTAAGCCACCGGTTTCAGACTCAGAAGTCTCGGGTTCGATTCCCAGCGGGGGGTACATCTTTGTGTGTTCGGTTTGATTGCTGGTAGGGCTGTTAAGGCCCCTGGCTAGCTACCACCATCTTATCAAGTCTGTCGCCATTACAACGATGTTTATAGCATTGTTGTGTTCCGACAGTTGAGATAAGATAGCCAGTTCCTCAGTAATTGAGAATTCCGGGTGAAGCGTGCTTCACCTTCGACCTTATCATCACTTACCATCAGGTGAGGCCAAGCGCTTACCCGTTGTAGAATAAAAAAAAAGTAAGTGGTAAAGTATTGCCCACATAGGTACTGTCACACTACTGGGCAATGACTATTCCATTATAGAACTCAAATGATCACTACCATTAATGGGCACCTATTGGTTTAGCGACATTTGAGTATTATGGAGAGTATAAGACATCTAGCAATGTTAAATATTTCGCTTTCGTGGTTCAGGATTCGACACTGTAAGAAGATTCGTTTAGTGAATACGTTGTTAGATTTTTTGTAGAGGTTTTCCTTTTTTGCTTTAGTACCATGTAGTACATAAACTGAAGCAACTACTTTTCTTTTAACCTTCAACATTTTACTTCATTAATAAGTGCTCAAAATTGGCTTCTATTTATATTAAAATATGTTCTGTATCTCACTACTCGTATGATAGACATCTACACTGTAAGAAAAGAAACGCATTTGCATAACTTTCATGCTTGTTTTCTTTAGCACATGGTCTCTCGTACTGACCTTTGTAAGAGCTAGAGTTGCAATCAAAAATAGATTTTTTTTCAATGGGAATGTACATTTACAAGTATATAATAACTGATAACTACATTATACCTATATAATACCTATTGTATGTAGTGTCTATCTAGTTAGGATAGTTTATAGTTTCTAAATGACGACCTACGTGGTCGAGTACTTAGCACGCCCCGGTGCGCGGAACCGGTTCTGGCGCCATCGGGTTCAATTTGCGGGCGGGTTGTTGTTGTAGTTGCTAGCCTATTTTGTCCCACTGCAGGGCAAAGGACTCCTCTCCTTCTTTCCACTTTTCCCTGTCCGCCGCAACAGTGGTCCAATCTGGCTAATATGCGTCCAGCTCATCACGCAATCGGATTAGGCAAATTTAAAAAAAAACTTTTTTGTCAACTGGGTATCTTCTACGTTTATGTATAAGTATTTGTCCATTATCTAGTTAACCATTTAAACAAGTTTCAAAAGAAGCTTAACTTTACTGGGGCTAGATAATTTGACGTGTGGGCATTTTTACTGATTGTACGTCCGCTCCTGCCCTTTATACGTTCACAATCCGTACTGATCGCTCCAAAGTCAATTCAGACAACGGTGAGCAGCTCTTCCGAGCGATTTGCTCCAAAATGTTAGTCACGTAATACAAGCCCCTTTGAAGACCTTGCAATTTGGTAGATAATTTAAATAAAGCTACACTCCAGTCGGAATACACGAAACACTTTTTGCTGGTGACTATTTGAAGAGGACTTTTTTGTTTTTCTTGGGAGAGAATTTACAGATGCCTTTATTGAGTTTTTAGAGTAATTGTAAAGAAATTTAAGGTTGGTTAGTTCGTTTGTAGCGACTGAACAATAACCGGGGCTTAGGTATCTAGGAAGTGACTTTATGCAAGCGTGTTATCGTACAGTCGGCCTTAGAAGTAGCTTAACACTTTTGTACCATGCCACACTAACTCGTTTGAAATGATAGCGCTCGTGCAACCGTTATGTCTTAACGCAGTAGACATGATACTAAACTGTTAAGCCACTTCTGGGGCTGACTGTATCTGACTAGATTCTTCGAAGCGTTTGAGTTGAAGGCTGTGGACTTTAGTATGTCCAATTTATCTCGAATAAAAGTTAAATCATAAAAAATCTTTAGAGAACAAGGTTTTTTAGTATTTATACGTCCCAATAGTATGGTGGGGATAGGCATTATCATTTTGAGTATTACCAACCATTAAATTGCTAGTTCCTCGGTGATTCAGAAGACCTTATTGCTAATAATTACATGTGACATAAAGTTCATTTCAGTTCAGAACTATCAATTTCTGTGTATAAATAAGTCTATGAACGTTTCTAATGACGTAGCCGCACTCGAATACGTTAATCATAACTTTCAAGTCTTTTAACTTAAAATTTTTCAAGTTTTTCAAGCATACAATAAAAAGATTATTAAGCGAGATTACATACACGTGTGTATAAGCCCTAAGCACCCGAGACTGAATAAATTGTTTGGCTGAAACGATGTTTCTTTTCGTTTACGACGAAATGATTTGATAGCGTTTGAAGTCGTGTATTGGTGTAGGGGCGAACGGCTTAATGTTAATAAAAGGAATTTGTGTTATGGCGTGGCATATTGTAGGTCCTTACAATTTAAAAACGCTTTTATGTTTTGTTATTGTTGGATATAAACAAGACAACAAGATGAAAACAGAAAAAAAAAACAAATTAAAATAAAGCTTTGCGCGTTGGAGGGTTAACGACTGCCACTTTATAATGACAGCCGAGAATAAAAAGAATTAAATGATTAAGTGTTTTTATATTAAAATACCAAAATACCTAAAAAAAAATGTTAAAGATTCTATGCCTACTGTCATTAAAAATCGATTAACAGATTTGGTAGGTATTGAATATGTAGGATGGCTTAACTACATAATTTTTCATGTTTCATTTGTATTTTTCTATTAAGTTTTTTGTTACTTTACAACTACATAACCTATATTTTTTTTTTTGAGGTTTAAGCGAGCACTACACATTGAATGAAACACTTTTTACGGACTAACTCGCATTTAATTTACATAGTTTTTTTACTATCCTCACGTTTCGAACCCTTTACATTACAGGGTCTCCCTGTGACCACGGACCCTTATTGATGTTTCATTTCAAGTACATTATAAACTATACTAAACTTACCCGGCCACAACTTCCCCTCTCCTGTTAGGATAAAGCTCTGGATGTTGTCCATATCGCAGATACACCTCGAACTGTTGTTCAGCTCTGTAAGGAAAAAAAAAGATTTTTGAAGCATTATTATAAATGCAGGCGTGAGTGAATGGAACAGTTAGAAGGTGAAGACCTCAGCGAACGTACTACAACCAGAACAAGTGGGAGATCAGGTCAACAGCACCCTAAACTGATTTGCATATATACATACGTGGATGCTCGACTATTATCCCCAAAGGGTTAGTCAGAGACTAAGAACTCCACTGCTATCCACGTTTCTTCAAATTAAAACTGCACGCGTGCTCAGCGTGATAGGTGGTGAGCCCATCGCCGCTCTATGCTGTTGGATGCGTGGCGGCGCCACCTTTTTTTTTTTGAGTTTCAGTGCTGACTGTCTCAGATGACCTTTACAGCGTTACCGGGCTTGTTTGGGGGCGGCGAGAAACTTAAAACGTTCCTCAAGCCGTGATTGGTCGAAATTCCCCAAAGGGATTCCGGTGGGGGATGGCATCTCGCCGCAAGCGAGTCTCCAATCCCCCCCCCAGAGCCTCTGGTGGTTCGAGCCGTTAGGGAGCGGCTAAACTCGAGGGCGCCTCTAAGAGGCACGGTACCTCGGCTCGGGTTTACCGTGTCGTGGAGGGTACGCGAGTAACAGGTACCTTACGAATGTACCTGTTGTAGGGCGGGTGTGAACCGGGTCTACGCACTCTTATTCTACGAGTGCGGTGTCTTGGTCCTAAACTAGTGTGCAAGTTTAAACGGCGTCACCTACCTGCATGACGCCGCACATAGTTCGACACGAAGCAAACACCTTCCCGACCGTGTCAACATAGAAATTAACAGAAAATAGTATGGGAAGCCTGCATCGCGATAAGGAAGTTTCACCACCCCCTTCGCTATTTATAGCACCTCCAACTAGCATCCTTTAGGATCTCGGAGTTATACCCAGCTCGGATGAAGATCTTCGCTTTGGCCTTCCTCTACATGCTGCATACCATCAGCTTCCCTACAGATGTATGGTGCAGTCTTTAGTCCGTTGGTCGCCTTTTACGACACACAAGGGAAGAGATGGGTCGGTAGTATCTTTTTGATGAGACGCCAAGCACTATCTCTAATGATTTTTAATGTGTGCCAACAAGAAAAACTGTTAAGAGGGTTTAAGCATTTCGGTTTTTTTTTTCACTTCTAAGTCGAAATTTTTAAAAACCATTAAGCCAATTTCAATAAAACTTTGCATGCTTAAGTAACATAGATCTAAATAGTTTGTTTGAAAACATTTAAAAAAAAAAAGTTTTAATAACAGAGTTAATGCGATTTTAAACTTTCTGTAGTGGACTTTAAATCGCAATAACTCAGCTAAATAAACCTTTATTAAAAATGTTTTCAACAAATTATTTAGATCCCTGTATTTTGCTTTTGCATGCAAAGTTTCATTAAAATTGGCTTATAGGTTTTTAAAAATTTCGACTTGGAAGTTTATATGGGACATTGAAATGCGTCTAAGACCGACGTAACGTAAGAAACCAATGCAAGCATGTGCAGCTATACCTCGAATCGAAGCTGAAGTACGTCTGATCGGTGAAGTTGTCCGCGTGGAACACTATCTTCACGAAGTTGGTCTCCGATATGAAGGTCTGCGGCTGCTCGATCTCGCCGCAGAACAGGCCCGGCTCTTTTCTGTTCGACACGTCTGTCTTCGCGTTGCCGTCCACTATCTGAGAAAGAAAGGTTTAATAAGACATTTTTTTAATAAGACGATGCGCCTTAATCCAACCTGCTTAAGTTCGCCCCTATGTCAACGCAATTCGGAGAAAAATATAGATTGTGTTTTGCAACAGCCTGCCGAAACTCATAAAAATAGCACAAATTGTTTATGAATCTAAAGATAATAAGTTAGTTGTATGGTTAAATAAATTGTTAATTTTATTGTTAGTTGTATTGTGAATTTGATTTTTATTTTTGTTAAGTTGTATTTTATTTTATTATAACATCGCCTTAACAGATTTGTTATGGTGTTATAATTATGTCTTAATAAATAAATAAATAAATTTGACCTTGACAACACTTCGGTGGCCCAGTGGCTAACCGTCGCGTACGTACTTCCGTATTTAATTGTTCCGGGTTTAATTCCCAGGTCGGGCAGAGTGCGTTTCGGAATTTTCGATGCATAGCCCGGGTTTGTGACCAGCTCGCATTTGGCAAGTATGGTGATTAAGTTTAATACCCATCAATTGTAGCGAAGACTTGATTTCAATGATGGAGGCCTTTTTCCAGAAGTGAGACAGTATGTGGGCTAATACCTACTTGTTAACGTTTCAAAGTTATAGTCAAAATATTTTACATACATACATAAAGTCACGATTATTATCCCCGAAGGGTTAGTCAGAGACTAGGCAAAGAGGATCACAGAAGCAGTCCTCTACCATAGTCCTTTCAATAGCGACTGCACATGTGTTCAGCGTGACCGGTGGTGGGCCCATCGCCGCTCTATGCTGTTGGATGTGCAGGGTTAAGTCCGCGTTAGTCGCCTTTTACAACTCAATTGACTCGGTTCAAAATACTTTATTCATGTAAACTTATAAGCACTTTTCAATCGTTGTCACTCATTCAAAAAGTCTATCAATCGTGGTGAAGAATGGGCGACAAGACACTGAACAGTTTTATACAGATTTCATTACACACTTGATAGTGAAACTCTATATGGGATGAACTCAAATATGGACCAACATAAAATACCTCACTATCATAAAAGGACAATTCCCATTGACTCCACCAAACCTTCCAACAATTAAGACATTACCGTTCACTTATTCAAGGAGCTAACCATCAAAACTTATTAGTGTGACGGACACGAAAACAATAATGTCCGCCGAACGAAATCCCTGTGTCAACACCGACATTGTTTTAATCATAAACGAATGATCCGATAATTAGTTGTCCAAATTGGCGGCCGCCGGGCGCCAAGTTCCCGTAGAAAGTTCAAAAATTAATTAGTTCAATTGCCGGAGCGAGAACGAACTCAATTTATCCTACTTTGGGGAGTTGGCTATTTTGTTCGCAACTTTTGTTCGAATCTGCCCGTTAAGCTGATTATTAGGGTAAGGATTACATTATCTTACCATAATGAATATTTTTTTATCCTAACTGCAGTTTGCACTTTGGAATAGTTCGTGCAGTGGAGGTAAATCTAAATTATGATTTTATAATATTTAGTCAAAAAACAGAAGACAAACATTGCACAACATTTATAAAACATCAAAACTAAATGTATTAAAACTGGGATCTCGGTAGCTCAGCGGTTAGAGCAGTGGACCGGTAATCCAAAGGTCGTGGGTTCGAATCCCATTCGAGCTTCCTGAGACTGGTTGATTTTTCTCTAGTAAACATTTTATCCTATATCTAAATAGCATTGTGAATGCAAAATTTCAATAATAAAGATATTTATAAGCAATTAAGTCTTTATCGATTGTAAAATACTTGCAATAGTATTTCTTTCTAGTGTGAAGGTAGACTTCACAGTGACGTAATACCGCTAGCTTGCAGCGTAAATCAAACTACTAGGAAAAATTCAGCTAGTCTTCTGGGGTCTCGGTAGCTCAGCGGTTAGAGCAGTGGACCTGCAATCCAAAGGTCGTGGGCTCGAATCCCATTCGAGCTTCCTGAGATTGGTTGATTTTTTTCTAGTAAAAATTTTATCCTATATCTATATAGCATTGTGAATGCAAAATTTCAATAATAAAAGTATTAAAACGTGTTTAAGAGGGTTTAGGCATTTCAGTTTCCCATACAAACTTCCAAGTCGAAATTTTTAAAAACCAATAAGCCAATTTTAATGAAACTTTGCATGCTAAACTAAACTACAGGTATCTAAATTGTTGGTTGAAAACATTTTTTAAAAACCTTTATTTAACTGAGTTATTGCGATTTTAAACTTCATATGGTAGAGTTTAAATCGCAATAACTCAGTTAAATAAACGTTTTTTTTTAAATGTTTTCAACAAACAATTGAGATCTTTGTATTTTACTCTAGCTTGCAAAGTTTCATGAAAATTGGCTAATTGGTTTTTAAAAATTTCGACTTGGAAGTTTGTATGGGAATCCGAAATGCATGCGTGAACCCTCATAAAACATACCAAGCTAAACGGCACGAGAATGACGACATGAAGAGTAAAACAAAAGAGAGTTGACAGTTCGCTGTAAAATATGAAAATGTAAACTTACTGTATATCAACTGTATTTACTCTGTGACAACGCTCGTGTAAGTAACTCCTAGTAAAACAAATGGATGTGCTGATATCCTACTAATATTATAAACGCGAAAGTTTGTATGTATGGATATTTGTTACTCTTTCACGTAAAAACTAATGAATGGATTTGGATGAAATTCGGCATGCAGATAGTTTATAACCTGGATTAACACATAGGATACTTTTTATCCCGATATTCCCACGGGAACGTATGGATGGATGTTTGTTACTCTTTCACGTAAAAACTATTGAATGGGGTTGGATGAAATTCGGCATACAGATAGTTTATAACATGGATTAACACATAAGATACTTTTTATCGCGATATTCCCACGGGAACGGGAACCACGCGGGTGAAACCGCGAGCGGCCGCTTGTTGTTTATAAATGTGATGTGCCTGACATTTATAGGCTCATAATGATAGTAAGATTATTTAAGTATTGCTGTTACTGTGCCTATTTAAATAAATAAATAACTATTCACTTTTATAGGTTGATGATGACAGTAATTGTATATAATAATATGTTCTGCTGTAAGTGTGCCTATCAAAATAAATAATTAAATAGTCTCATTACCTGCATGTACCCCTTGTGGCAGGTGGTGCCGTTGATCAGGGTGCCAACTTTGAACTTCTTAAATCGTATCCTCAGGATCCAGTCCTTAGGCGACCCGCGAAATGCTCTAAACCTGTTAATAGTAAAGTTTTTTTTTTAATTTTGTATATTTTCTCTATTTATTAACACCAAACAGAAAGATAAACAACAAATAATGATAAGTAAACTAAAACTAACTTAAAAACTAAAACTTATAAATATCATTTACTTAAATAAAAAATATCTCTATGAGAACCGCTGCCGCGCGGCAAAGTCCCCAAATGGCTGGCAAAGTTTTTTAGAATTGGTTTCATCAATTTTAGTTTCCTAATTTTGTGCTGTAACAAAGTGCTGTTCCTCTATTTCATATATACATATTCTAGGGTAGTAGAATGAATTAAATAAAATTAATTTTAAAGATTGACTACTTTTGAAATAACCACTTATATACATTTTATATTCACGACTATTATCCCCGCAGGGTTAGTCAGAGACCAGGCAAAGAGGACCGCAAAAGCAGTCCACTCCCACAGTCTACTTTTCAACAAATTATAAGTGCACATGTGCTCAGCGTGCCAGGTAGTGAGCCCATCGCCGCTTTATGCTGTTGAATATATGTGCAATCTTTGTGCTTTGGTCCGTTAGTCGCCTTTTATTTTGCGTTCTAAATGTTGTATGTCTAAACCAAGTAAAATATGTCAATACGAGTCTAATATTACAAACAACGATATAACAAGTAATTTCAACACTGTCATAATCATTAAAACTATTTTAACGGGACCTAACACGATTAATTTTGTAAGTAGTACATATTTACTTTAATGTTTTATATTTTAGCGTTTTATTAACGCTTAAATATACTTAAGTAAAATTTTAAACACTGAAAAAATCTGAAAAAAAGCCAGACCTCGGTAGCCAAGTGGTTAAGGCAGCCGCCCGGAATGCGGAAGGTGCGTGGTTCGATTCCCGCCTGAGATTGTCGTCTTATTTCAGTGTTTAAAATTTTACTTAAGTATATTTAAGCGTTAATAAAACGCTAAAATATAAAACATTAATCTATAAACGCAGTTTCATCTTAAACGAATGTTTAAATATTTGTAAAAATATTTCTTTCGGATCTCAGAGGTGAAAACTTCTAAGATTTGATGAAGCAATGTTGACTAAAAACATAAGTTTCAAGCACTGACAAATTTCGACGGTTGAAAGCCAGACCTCGGTAGCCAAGTGGTTAAGGCAGCCGCCCGGAATGCGGAAGGTGCGTGGTTCGATCCCCGCCTGAGGTTGTCGTCTTTTTTTAGTGTTTAAAATTTTACTTAAGTATATTTAAGCGTTAATAAAACGCTAAAATATAAAACATTTATCTATAAACGCAGCTTCATCTTAAACGAATGTTCAAATATTTGTAAAAATATTTCTTTTGGATCTCAGAGGTGAAAACTTCTAAGATTTGATGAAACAATGTTGACTAAAAACATAAGCATCAAGCACTGACAAATTTCGACGGTTGAAAGCCAGACCTCGGTAGCCAAGTGGTTAAGGCAGCCGCCCGGAATGCGGAAGGTGCGTGGTTCGATTCCCACCTGAGGTTGTCGTCTTTTTTCAGTGTTTAAAATTTTACGTATTTACTTACTGCTTGACGTTTCGTGGTCATAAGCGAACTGTTAAAATAGTTTTAATACAATGCAACGCGATAGTTTAAAGTCTTATCTTGTCAAAATCATTCATATTCAAAAGGTAATCGAATTCCGTTCAATTCCTATGGGATGAAGGTAAAAATTCTCCTCGTTCTGCATCATCATCACACGAAAGACGTTCAATGTTACTGTCCGGTCCTGCTATGCGATTCTCTAAGCGACACAATAGACGCTGCGCGCATGGCTGTAATCTGCTGTCTCTTTTCAATTCTAGGAATATGAAAGAGACAGTAAATTCTCAGCGCTGCGGCAGCGCTGACTGAGATACAGAATAGCCCGCCTGCGCTGCTCGAATCCAGCGGCTATCCACGACCTTGACTAGATTTACCAGATTGTCGGTCCACCTTGTTGACATGAGGGGATAAAGGTTATTTCACACCCCGTACATGCATGTCATAGCAGTAACATGCTATTTGGCCAAAAAACACCGGATTTTTATAAGGGGCGGCACCACGGAGCAAAAACAAAGGGCGGTACCAACATCGGATTTTAAAATTTTACTATTTTTTTTTATTAGATTCCATTATCTGACGATTTTACTACCTATATCGATATCCAAGGCGGTCAAAGTACTAGGATCAGGGAAGGGGCTAATTGTCTAACTTCAACACATATCGCAATACCTTTCAAGTACAAGTACATTGCTTTGCTAGTTTGCTTAATTGAAACTAATTTTAAAATAATCAAACTAGCTAGGCAATGTACTATCAACAAAATATGCCGTATACCACCTTAAGGCCTTTTTTCATTTGCATTTGTCAAATCTATGGTACCGGCTTATTCAAACTTGCTCTTACCGGAGCTGCGTACTCAAAAATCATAAAATTGTGAAAACAATCAAGATGTTTAAAAAGGGTTGTTTTGTTTGTCGATAATCAATGAAAACAAAAGGCAAAACGGAGTATGGATGGCCACCACATGCAACAATTTCTTTCTTTTAAATAAACGTTTAAATAAACGATTCGTCATCATTGGTCAATGTTAAATAAAAGGCGGGACAAACTATGGTCATCTTGTCCAAGCAAATTTTTTTGAAAATGGTACTGCATCGGTTTTGTTGATAGTACCTCTACTTGAAAGGTATTGCGATATAAGTTATACAATTGAGCCCCCGGGTTTGATAATGTTGCTTTGAGTTCGTTAAAGTTAAAATTGTTACCTATAAGTGCAAGTGAGCGGCCTGCCGAAGTTCTCGGCGGTGACAGGTGGGGACGAGACGTCTTCGTAGATCTCAACAGTCTTGTTGCAGTGGTCCCGTTTTGAATCTGTGGACAAACACATAATTGAAAATTAGTTATTTAAACTATTGTACATGCGTATTAAGAAAGGTGGCCAAAATCCAATTATGTTGTATGTCGGTCGCTATAAACAAAATGTTAGTTGCTTTGTTTTGTTTCTTTAGTTACGTTGTAAGCTTACATTGGATTGTGACAGCATATACTAATGATCTAATTATGAGCCCAGCTATCCTAATACCAGACATAAAAGAAATTACAGCGTTAGTAACCTCTAGGAGCCTTCGTTGCAGACCAGGGGTGGGAACTGTGTAACAAGGCAGCTAAAGCCTTGTTGGTTTTTGTGACCTCCTTTGCGAATAACATTCTTTTATAAGTATCTAGTTTTAAATTTAAAATTCAAATATTTACTTGCATTCTCTGTCTAGCCTATGTTTTCATGTAAATTCAGTTTAGATTAATCCGCGGAGCTAGAAATAGCTCTTTCTATTTATTGTTATCCTACCAAGTTATTGTTATTTGTGAATAGTACGTTTTTTAACTAGGTAGTTCCAGGCATACGTCTTGTTATTATTAACAATAATCTAAACCTACATAATATAGTTCCAGTGTATACCCAACTAGCAAATTGGTCATATAAAAACTGTCACGACTTTCGGTTATATAACTGTTGAATTGATGTTATTAGACAACTACAACGTTGTGTAACCGTTATTCCTACAACAATTTAGTCCCGTAACTAAATGGTCTACTAAATAAGTTGAGTGAACGTTTTTACGACTACTTTATACAACGTCGTATAATGGTACAAAAATATAGGTTAAGTAAACGTTTTTACGACTGATTTATACAACGTCGTATAGTGGTGCCTGTGTATAGGTTAGGTAGACGTTTTTATGACTGATTTATACAACGTCGTATAGTAGTGCCTGTGTATAGGTTAAGTAGACGTTTTTACGACTGATTCATACAACGTCGAATAGTAGTACCTGTGTATAGATTAGGTAGACGTTTTTACGACTGATTCATACAACGTCGAATAGTGGTGTTAGAGTATAGGTTACGTGAACGTTTTTACGACTGTTTTATTATATCGTCGTATTACAAAGCCAGGTTGTAGGTCGAGTAAATAAAAAAAATATGACACCATGTATAAAGGTTTTATTTAAATGAAAGGTTATCTGTTCATGTTTATTATCTCACGGAACTCTAAAATAATTTATCATGGCCGACCATCTTGGTCGCAAGAAACCGCATTATGCGACCTTTTCATTCTATAATTGATGTATAGAAGTCATTTCTTAACTTAGACAAGATGGCTGCTATTTTAGTATGTAAACAAATTTTAAACAATAGTCTACAATAATTTAATTTCAAGAAATTCGAAGGGGCCGTAAAAAATTTCACAACAACACACCTATATTTCACCACAAAACTAAACGTCCCATAAGAACTAGGTGCACTGCACACATTTATCCTTACACTGTGTTCGTGTATAATATTGTAAAAGTAAATGTGAAACTAGTTAAGTAAATTATAACTTATATACCGTTCAAATTTTGTATTTGATATCACGCACTTTTCCGATGGATGGAATGAACTGAATGTATACAATAAAAGTCGATGTTAAACACTTAACCGACATTACAGTCATCTTCTAATGTCTACGCAATTGTTATAGGACTTCAGTGGTTCGATAACAGTCGGTCGAAAACTTTTATGAAACATTTAAAAGTTCTTGACTGACATTTATTTAACTTGTAAATAACAATAACGTCGTTTAATATGGGCCTATTTCGCGTTGTATAAACGTCTACGACACGTTTATATGACCCACTTTATAGAACCAAAAGGAAATGTAAAACGTTTCCTCAACTATTATGCAACAATAATTTGTTACTTGGGTAGTGTATTAACATTAAATTGTGCTTCACAACTAACTTTTATTACTTTATTATATTTTTAAACTCATCTAGCTTTTGTCTTCATCTCGTCTCCTCATCGTTTCACCCTTCGTTCCTATGCTACGTGACAACTGTGTCTTTTACGTAAAATGTAAGTTTCAATATTTTTTTCCTTTTTTTTTATATATTTGTTCCATGAAGGAACAGGCTAAGGTCTGAGCCATACTGCCTAGTCATTAGTTTTTTATTTGTTTTTTCCCTTGATGATAATGAGTGATGATTAAGATGAATGATAAATGATGTTCCCCAAACCCCTTGAGTCCTCAGTAAAGATGTGGGACTTTACTGAGGTCTCACGCGGACTACTTGAGAGAATTTGTTAAGTGATGTTGCACTGTTTTGTTTCATTTGCCAACACTCATGCACGTTCACAAACACTTAACGGTTAATAATCCACTATTATTTCACATTAATATTCGAAAAAACACAAATTTTAGAAAATAAAACAAAACTGCAGACATGACGCTCCACTTTCCCGCCAAGAAGTCTATTTTTTTCCTTAGACGTCATGATTGAGTTATCGGTGGGTCCGGCAAAGGAATCGTGCTCACTGAAGCCTTCATAGTATTTTATTTTTTGTTTGCACTTTTAGTATACTTTAAATTAATGTTTATTTTGTTTTGATTTGTCTTGCCGCTAGTCTCATATAATTAAGGCCCTGTCAGAATAACAGCGCTTCTGTGTCATTCTGAACATCCATGAATGACACAGCAGCTTAGGCTGAGACAGGGCCCTTTGGCTTCACACTCTTAGTTTATTTTTTATTACTCATCTGTTCTTTTTTTCTGTCCATTTGTATTATTTATCTTTTTTTTTTGTAAAAATGATGTAAGAGTGTGTATGTTAATAAATTATTTTTTATTCTATTCTGTTCTATTCAATATTTGTACCAATCCGTGTAAACGAAACATCCAACAAAAGTTATAATATTAAACTAACTCATACAATCTAACTGACCACCCCAAACCGTAAACATGTCAAAAATATAATTTCCCGTTTTGTCGGTTCGAAGTTTGCAGGAACGTGATGTAATAACATGACTACTCCCCATTAAAGTCGGTTGGGCAAAGAAAATTACTGCACGACACCACCTGACTTATGGGATGTGGTTGCAGGAGTTATTTTAATGGACAACTTTCCGTGCTAAACCACTGCGAAGGTGACAATGGACTTCTGCTTTTCTTGGTAGTGGACATTTGGACAGGATGAAAAACTACAGATTGTTTTTCGCTTCGGCGCGCAAACGCTTATTCCTATATTCGGAAGCCTCGACTTCAGTTGACAGGTCCGGCAAAGAGTGATTCGGATTTATTGATGCATTTTATGTTTGTGATTACCAACTCTTATTTGGTAAGTGTGGTAATTACACCAATACCCATTGGTAGTGATGACTTGATATGATAGATTAAGGCCTTTGTCTAGCGCTATCACTACCTTTTTTTCTCCTTTTCATAGTACCTACATAATTCTAATAGATTCAGGTAATAAAAGCAGACTACAGATTGAAAGATGATAGGGGTTATTAGTAAATAAACAAGATGGCGTCGTTAAAAAGCTTCTAGCGTAATCCGAGCGTCTTATTTCTAAAGTGGATACAAAAAGTGTCGCGGTTTTTTCAACAGCGGAACAACTAGTTTAGCCCCCCGGGATTTCGAGGCTCCAACTTCGTCGAGGTAAACTATACTTCGGGGCAACCAACTATGCTGCTACAGACTAAGTACACTTCCAGAGTCCGTGTTCTTGGCAGATTTATTACAACTTTTTTGTTGCGGCACGACGACGTGGCGGGAGGGGTCTTTAAAAGGAGTTTTATTTAGAACTCTCTCTCTATAACATCCAAGGAGTTTGGAGTTTTATTAAACTTTTGTGTGAGACAGACGAGGGGCTGTTAATTAAATTGTTCTGTACAACGGGAATGCTCACTGCGAACACTGGAAACAAACGTCAAGTTTAAGCTTTAATGCCACTTAATTTTCATATTTTATAATTTTAAATGAAACATTAAGTATCCTTATTTGAACTCTTATGTATTTCAGTCGTGTTTTTGGGACTTTATTCCTAGAACAAAATGTATATTGGAATGTTTTTTTATACAAAATGTCTTCTTTACATAACCCTTATAGAAATCATTAAGTACTTTTTTTTTTTCTTTGCTACTGAGTAGGCAAACGAACGAAGCTGATACCGTAGCCCCTGGACGCGAGGTACGACAAGGCCTACTCTATACGCTATAATGTTAGTGGATCTAGTACGTACAGTCACCAGCATTAAGATGTGACCATCGACGGCCTGCAAAAATATCTGATCATTGGTGGAAGGCATATATATATGGCGACTGCTAGAAACCGCAAGAAACTTCAAGGGCTGGTCAGGTCAAGTGTTTTAAACATGACAAAAATGAGGTCTCATTTGATTGCAGACTAACGTAGGTACTTATCGCCCAGCTGACGCGGACGGGTCAACAGACGGGTGGGTCAACTGCCCGCGCGTTGTAAATAATCGTTATTTTTAATTGTTTTTCATTTTATATTTAGTATGTCATTGCTTTAAAATTAATTAGATACTCAAAGACTATCCAATTAAAATTCACAAAATAAATTATTTAATTAAATTTTTTAAAAACACGAATTTCATTTTTGTCGTGTTTAAAACACTTGACCTGACCAGCCCTTGAAGTATCTTGCGGTTTCTAGCAGTCATCTTAATATGCCTTCCACCAATAATCAGATATTTTTGCACTTCACATATTAATGCTTGTGACTGTACTCTTCAAACCGGAACACAGCAATGTAATACAATGCTGCTTGGCGTTACAAATAGTAAGGACCGCATGTTGAGTTTCAACGTAGTTACTCATGCGTACAAAGTTAGTTTATCCCCAGTGATTACAACTCAAAAAAAGGGAGCGCTTATTTACTTTCTTGTATAAATAGATGACCCTACTTCGTCACGTCAGAAAGCCCATAATAGTTATAACAGTTTCACAACGCTATAAAGGGACAACAGATAATATTTCTGGCGTCCCGCGGGAAACTTGTTTTTTCGAGTGTGCCGAACTTTTTGCGCCTTAGTTGGTCGCTGTTTTTTTATATTTTTATGGAGTTCCAAACAATGGGGTCGAATCTCCTGGCGATTGGGGTTGTGCATGTATCGATGCTCGTCTGTTTTTGCGTTTTTTGTAATTTTCGTGACTACCAAGTAGAGTCGGTAGGCTGTTCACCAAGGTAACATGAAGTGTTTACTTTAAATAAATATCAAAATTTAAAATTTTGTGATTGGCCATTATTTATGTGATGATTGAACAAAAGGGCAATCTGTCATATATAAGGTGACTGCTAGATCGAAACCGCAAGAAACTTCAAGGGCTGGTCAGGTCAAGTGTTTTAAACATGAAAAAAATGGTCTCATTGCGGACTAACGTAGGTACTTATCGCCCAGCTGACGCGAACGGGTCAACAGACGGTCGGCCGGCCGATTGTTGCCCGCGCGTTGTAATAATCGTTATTTTTAATTGTTTTTCATTTAATTTTTCTTATGTTATTGCTTTTAAATAAATTAGATACTCAAAGACTATCCAATTAAAATTCACAAATCAAATTATTTAATTAAAAATAATAAAAAAAACGAATTCCTTTTTTGTCATGTTTAAAACACTTGACCTGACAAGCCCTTGAAGTTTCTTGCGGTTTCTAGCAGTCACCTTATAAATTAGTTGTTTAACATTGATATCACAAGAGAGGCTTGGCAAAGTTATGCAAAATATATTTAATTCAAAACTTCGCGAGAAATGATGGGTGTATCCTGTAGGTATTATGAAAAACCCGAAAACACTTTTCCCAACCTGGGAATTGAGCCCTGGACCTCCGGGTATCAGGCCGTGCGCCACCGAGGTGTTCAAAATAATAACCAAAACTAATTATTTAAAGTTTTAAAAACAAATAGGAACAAATTACAAAAACAAAACAAAAAAACAAAATATAAAAAGGTTCTACAACTCTCGATTTTTCAAGCTTATGCATACCTCGAAATACGTTCGTAGGTGTAAATCTTATTTTATTTTCTAATTAATTTCTTATTTTTGTATAAAATCTTATGTAGAGCGTTAAATTATTTATTGCATGTTGTGTTCGCCTCAAGAAGGACATCCACTCATGTTACAATATATGTATGTTTTTATTATTTATATCGCACTTGTGTATCCAACCGCCGCCAACGAATCTGCGACTCCTCTGGGTGTCCATGGGCGGCCGCCATCGAATCTGCGACTCCTCTGGGTGTCCATGGGCGGCCGCCATCGAATCTGCGACTCCTCTGGGTGTCCATGGGCGGCCGCCATCGAATCTGCGACTCCTCTGGGTGTCCATGGGCAGCCGCTAACGAATATGCGTCTCCTCTGGGTGTCCATGGGCAGCCGCCAACGAATCTGCGACTCCTCTGGGTGTCCATGGGCGGCCGCCATCGAATCTGCGACTCCTCTGGGTGTCCATGGGCGGCCGCCATCGAATCTGCGACTCCTCTGGATGTCCATGGGCAGCCGCCATCGAATCTGCGACACCTCTGGGTGTCCATGGGCGGCCGCAATCGAATCTGCGACTCCTCTGCGTGTCCATGGGCGGTGATGATAACTTTCAATCAGGTGACCCACCTGCTAGCTAGCACATAAAAAAACAGAAGCTATACCTATTATTTTGTTTATTTAAAGAGTTTCTAAATTGTAAAAACAACTACCCCAATGACGATCCCGTACTACGCTACTATAGCAGAATTCAATTCAAAGTTCAATGCAAGAACTAAAATGGATCGTAGCAAAAGCTCAAAGTTTGACTTTTGTGTCTTAAACTGGATTGTTATTTTCTTTCTCACATCACATACCGTGAAAATCACTTTATAAGATTGCACTAAACCTAATAACGAAATGAGTTTTTTCAGAGATTAGCACAGAAAAAAGATGGAATCAGCTGATTGAAATAGCTGGGATGTGGCCAAATCGAATGATTCAATCATTGGCTCACGAATCCAAACGCCGCCGTTGGTAATAATCTCCGCTGGCCGTTTGCTGACGAATACTTCAAAGATTTAATTTGCGCAGAGAATACCATTTTGTGTGTGTGTTATAAGGTAGGAGCGGTGTTGCGAAGAAATTAAATACTTATTTTTTGCCAAACGTTTTCATAATCTGCCAACTGTCTTTTGTTTAGCATTTCTTTAATAATACAGTCCACATTTTTCATAAACATCATTTTCGCTAGTTTATACTTTTAGATACGTGGTGCCCCTAAAATATGTCATAACAAACTTTTAAAAATATTTTTACTTGGCATAACTAACTGAACCCACCAACCCGATGATGATGACGAAAACTAACTTTAAGTAATAAAAAAAATCTTAAAAAAATTATCACAAGCGGAACAACTTATCAAAACCCTGTTGTAATTTTTTCGAAATAGTGTAGGTATATTTAATTTATTCTCAATTGGCCTAACATCGAAAAACCTGGATGCGGTCGGCTCAAAACAAGACAAAATGGCATAACATGGAGGAGGCCTATGCTCAGCGGTGGGTGGATACGGGCTGATGATGATGACGATGATGGCCTAATATACACATAATTTAAAAAAAGTTTTTCCGTTTGGCTAAACCTTTTGCTACGTTGTAGGTTTAATAAAAAAATGACAAACACCTGATTGACGATGAAATAGATAGACGATTAAATAGATGGAGCTCGATGGCGCATGGTATTCAGATTGCGATCGGGCAAGTTAAGCAACTTTCGCAGTGCCGGGTGCTAAATCGGTGACCATATTGTTATCTCTTGAGCACATTCGTGATTTGGGAGACACGTTAACTGTTAGTTTCGGTTGTTGTCGAATAATATCAATCGTTAAATGCACCAGCTCGCATCGGACTAACATGATGGCTCATCCAAACATGCTATTGTTAATTATACCTATTATATGCTATAGTTAATGTGGGAAGACCAGTTACCAGTAACGCTGTGCCCAGTAATGCTGACGATAATGATGAACAAACAGTCAGGCAGCAACAGTTAAGAAGGTTTACGTATTTCCGTATCCCATACAAACTTCCAAGTCGAAATTTTTAAAAACCTATACGCCAATTTTAATAAAACTTTGCATGCTAAAGCAAAATACAGCGATCTAAATAGTTTGTTGAAAACATTTAAAAAAAAAGGTTTATTTAGCTGAGTTAAAGTCCACTATAGAAAGTTTTAAATCGCATTAACTCAGTTAAACGTTTTTTAAAACTGTTTTCAACAAACTATTTAGATCTCTGTATGGTACTTTAGCATGCAAAGTTTCATTGAAATTGGCTTAACGGTTTTTAAAAATTTCGACTTGGAAGTTTGTATAGCAAGCCGAAATGCGTAAACCCTCTTAAAACGTTTCAATGTCGAGTGACTATGACGGTAAATATTTCCACTCTTATAACACAGAGTAGTAAGGCTGTGCTTATATACTGACCGTTTCGCAGACCCTTTTCCAACACTGTATAAATAATGATATGTCCAACACCTTAGGATTGATGATGTTAAACTCCAATGCATAAACTATTCACGTTAACGAATTTATATTTATTTGTCCACATCAGCTAGTGGACAAATAAATTTAGGAACTGGAATTTTATGTTAATTCTAACGACTGCCCGCAACTTCTGAACAATTCCATACAAAGACGGATTACAAACATTTCCAATAACATAATAATTGTACACTAACGTATCGCCTTCGACTTCGTCTACGCGGACCGTTATCCCGTAATGGGTTCGCTTCATACTGTTAAATTTACAATTTCTATGGTTCTTATGACACTTTTGTCTTATTCTTTTGTCAAAATGTTACTAAAAATACACAATAAAAATAAGCGAGACTTCTAAAAGTCATGGGAAATATAACTGTACTTTTTATGATTTTTCGAGGTAACAACCCATCGATCAAATGTACCATCGAAGAAAAGACCCGTCGAGGTAGAGACATCGAGGTAATGACCATCGAGGTATCGTCATTCAAACTACAGTATCAGACCCTTACGACCGTATCATAGACGTTACTTAAATTCAAGTGTTACCTTTATAAGATTAGACATCCACACAACATAGATTATATTTATATCTAAAGTAATGTTTATAAAGTAACGTTTATAAGTAAGGGGGTTAATATACCGTCCATGTACCTCTGAGAGTCCATTCTAAATTATGTCGTGCATATTAAACATTTCTATCAGTTATCATTCTTGGAACGCTGCCTTCTGTCCCTTGTGTCTGTTACTCATCTAATTATGCCTGACTTCATTGGAAATATGAAAGAGTATGCAGTCTGCAGTTCACAAGTAGAGGGTAGTCTGTTGAATGAGATAACGAAGCCAATTATTCTGTGCATTTCTTTTTATTTGCAAATGTTTTAGATAAACCGTTATTATCATAGTTTTATATTTTTCTCCTTTAAAAGAAGAAATAAAGAATTACAAATGTTTATATAATTATATGATTTTAGATTTCATCCCAATCATTAAAAAATAAAAATATCGTATATAGGTATATACAAACTGCCACTACCTACTACAAAAATGTTCTAAAATAAAAAAAATAAAACTTAAAATTATCTTAAGAGGCCTATTACATCTCGAATATGATTTTTGCGTAAAATGCCCATTTTCGCATTTTGTAGTAAGTTTGCAGTTGTATTAATCGTTTTTATCGAAATAGGATAATAAATTTGTGCATAATATTACAAATCTCCATTCTGTGAGCATAAGTTGGATTTGGACGGCCGGCGCATCGCATTTTGTAGTAATTTTGCAGTTGTATTTATCGTTATTATCAAAATAGGATAATAAATTCATTATAACATCTTTATTCCTCATGAAGTAACAATTACTCTGGTATAAATTTTGCTCAATAATATTATCGTAGATAGGAGAAATTCACAGTTAACTTATAGCGATTTTCGAAGTTTTCTGGTTTAGAATAAGATTTTTTCCTACATAAAATCAATGATATCTAAAAATTTCGAGGCCGCTAAGCACTATTCGACTATATAAGAGATAACATTTTAATTTTTTTATGTCACTTGTTTAGAACAGTAGTTCAATCGATGAGCTCAAAAAAGTGCCTTCGCGCACTTTATGAAAATCTTTCTCAGCAATTTTGGGTTTAATTTAAAAGTTAAGCAAAATTTCCAAAAAGCGAGGCCGCTACGCACTATTCCAATAGCTATTCTACACTATTCAATAAGTCATAATTGTTAATGTATTTATGTTTCTGAGATCCATAACGCCAAAATTGGCCATTTTACGCAAAAATCACAGCCGAGATGTAATAGGCCTCTTAAGTATCTCCCCACGTGCCATGTGTTTAGGAGGCTATAATTGACACAACATACGGGTACCTATTAAACTAATCCTCATTACATTATCACAAACTCAAAACACATTCTTCACTTCGATACTCGAAAGGAATAACGACTATATCACACTGCTCCATTTGAGTTCCCACTACCGCAAATACGTAACCGAGAGGACTCGGTATCGAGTCGGTGTTGTAACTTGGCTTGGCGCTCGGGGCTCGGCTGGCAACTATTTCACACCTACCTCGAACTTTCGAACTCGGGTGAACCTCTACAACTGCTGAGTTTGAAAGCATACGGCAGTTTAAAACGGTAGTATAAAAATAAAGGGCAGGTGATAAAAAAAAACATAAATGGAACATTTTAAACATACATATCTTATAGGTACATCACGCCTCGGTGGTCGAGTGGTCAAGCGCTCGGTTCGATGCACTGGGGTCGTGGGTTCAATTTCCAGGCCGGGCAAAGTGTGAATTCGGATTTTTCGATTCATAACCAAGGGTCCATATTGGGTTGCATAAATTAAAGAGGCATATTTTAAGGGTGCATAACGTTTATTGGCATTCTCTTCGTTTCGCATAACGTTCATTCAGAATAAATCCTTAGCCATACTTTATTTCCCCATAACTTATTTTATAATAATGATATTATATCAACATCAAATGTTCATGCACAAATGTTTTTACAATAACGATTAGGTACTAATCATAACATTTATAGGCAGTCATACATATAGAATACCATAATGTTAACATTTAGAATATTACAAGAGTATAACGCTTAATCATCTACATATTAAGTGACCTACAGGAGTAAGGCAGCTAGTATTGCTGTTGTCTAATAAAAAAAAAAAACCTCGAAATTCAAGACAATCGCTACACTGCAATTCATCCATTAAGCGATTCGTATTTTATGATTATTTTTTTTTATGCTAAGCCCGGCAAATGACCCCACTCCACCTGATGTTAAGTGGAAATGAGGTTCAGGCGCAAGGACAACTGGTGCAGCGTAAGGGACGTAGCATCAGTCATCCTCACTCTGCCGGCCCACAAAGTGCTTCTTCACGCCTCGTTTGAAGGACCCTATGTCATAGGTAGGAGGGAATACGTGTGCTGGTAGACTATTCCATCTTTTGGAAGTGCGACAAAGAAACGAGTCACCAAATTTCTTTGTGCGAGATGGAATGTTAGAGACTGTAAATTGGTGACTCCGCAGAGCAGCACGCGTACTCCTATGGAGGAAGGGAGAAGGAGGGATGAGGTCAAAGAGTTCTTCAGAGCACTCGCCATGGTATAAACGGTAAAAGACGCTGAGTGACGCAATATCTCTACGCAATTGCAAAGGCTCGAGAGTTTTAGTGACCTCTGCATTGCCGATAATGCGCTCAGCGCGGCGCTGCAATCTGTCCAAGGCATCGAGAAGGTACTTTGCGGAGCCGTCCCAAAGGTGAGAGCAATACTCCACGCAAGACCGCACCTGTGTCTTGTATAATAGACACAACTGATCAGGCGTGAAGAATCGCCGCACCTTGTTCAGGACACCGAGTTTACGTGAGGCATTTTTAATCACGGTTTCGATGTAGTCCTTTTGGTTCAGATCGCAGCGGATATCCATACCGAGCATGTTAATACTGCTCTGCAGGCCTATAGATGTACCCTGAAGAGAGGGAAGGGGAAGGAATAGCGACTTTTTCGCTGTGAACGCGCACACCTGTGTTTTCTTGGCATTGAACTCCACCAGATTATCGGAGCCCCATTTAGAAATGAGGTCCAACATCCGATCGAGCTCAATGACAAGATTTGCTCGCTTCATTTCGGTGTCTACCCGCCCAGCCGTTGGGTGCCCGTTATATCCCCCATGCACTGTGCTATCATCTGCATAGCAATGAATGTTTCCAAGAGGAAGCATGTCATTGATATGCAGAAGGAACAGCGTGGGGGATAGAACGGAGCCTTGAGGAACACCAGCGTTCACTGACATGAACCGCGAAGCGCATCCATCCGAAAGGACACGGATTCTACGCTCATGCAGGAAGCTGGCAATCCAGGTACAGTACTGAGCGGGCAAACCGTATGCCGGGAGCTTGGAGAGAAGAGCTTTGAGCCAGACCCGATCAAAAGCCTTGGCTATGTCAAGGCTAACTGCCAGTGACTCGCCACGCTTGTCAATAGCCTCACCCCAGAGATGTGTGACGTACGCTAAAAGATCACCCGTTGACCGTTTTGGCCGAAACCCATATTGACGATCGTGAATTAGGGAGTGATCTTCTAGGTATCGAATAAGCTGTTTGTTCAATATTCGTTCTAGGATCTTACACAACACTGAAGTTACGGCTATAGGGCGGTAATTAATCGGATCTGACCGATCTCCTTTTTTAGGGATCGGTTGCACATTAGCTTCTCTCCAAGATTCCGGCACACAACCCGAAGAGAGCGAGAGACGGTACAGACGCGTTAACACAGGGGACAACTCCGCTGCACACATTTTCAGGACTATTGCTGGGATGCCATCAGGACCGTTAGCTTTCCGGATATCGATTGACTGCATTTCCGCACGGACATCACACTGCCTGATTTTAATATCAGACATTGTGTGGCCACAGTGAGGAATTGAGGGTGGCTGTGCATCACAGTCATCGATCCGGGAGTTAGCCGCAAAGAGTTTGGCCAGGAGATCGACCTTTTCCTGCGGCTTGTGAGCTAAAGTTCCGTCAAGACATCTCAGTGGTGGCAGCGAGGGTTGGCAGAAGTTGGATTGCACGGCTTTGGCCAGACGCCAGTAGCTACGGCTGCCCGTAGGATGCGTCAGGAGTTCTTGGCCTACTCGTGCAACGCGCTGGGCATCCGCCCTAATGTAGGCCCTCTTACACGACTTGGTGGCATTATTATAGGCTGCTTTTAGCGAGCGAGTTTCGGGAGCCCCATGAGCTTTACCTCTGATCCAAGCGCGGTATGCCGTCTGTTTGCTCTCAACAGCGCTGGCACACTCGCGATTGAACCAGCGGTTGCGTCTGCCTTTGCTGATGACATAGGAGTGTGGAATATAGTATTCCATTCCTAATACTATCTCATCAGCAACGGCAGTGGCGCTAGCGGTCGGGTCCTTTCCACTAAAGCAGCGCTGCCTCCAAGGGACAGATGCAAAATACTCCCGCATCCCGTCCCAGTCTGCCGACGCGTAGTGCCAAATCTGGCGTTTCGAAACCGCTGTTGGCGGGGGCGATGCCAAGGGCACTGTGCTGGATATCAAGCAGTGATCCGAGGAACCTAAAGGAGCTCGAATCTCCACCCGGTATCCAGCTGGGCGACTCGTCAGCAGAAGGTCGAGTAAGGAGGGCGCATGGCCAACTATGTCTGGGATCCTGGTGGGCTGGTTCACCAGTTGCGTCAGGTCATGCGTGAGAGCGAATGCGTGGGCAGTTCTACCAGCATGGTCTGTTTTGGAGGAACCTAACCACAACTCATGGTGGGCGTTGAAGTCCCCCAAAAACACCAGTTCCGCCGATGGAAACCGCTCCTGCGCATCATCTGCTACCCGACTAAGATGTTCAATTAGTCGAATTGTCTCCATGTCGCCGTTATGGGATCGGTAGACGCAGACGTAGACACGGCAATGAGAGCCTAAGTCGACTTATCTTTGGCGGTTTCTTTCCAGTTTCCCACAAAGGCATCGAGATCGTCTCGCCAACGTTTCCGCGGTCCCACTCCTCCCGTTCTAAGGCACCCAAGGCGTGATGGAGTGTGCCCATTTCTCGGGTTGCATTCGGCCAACGTGGCCCGCCCAGTCCCACTTGAGCATAGCTGTTTTGCTCCCTACGTCAGCAATTCTAGAACGCAGTATGGTGTTGCGAATTCGGTCGACTCGTTTGTAGCCGAGGATACTACGTTCCATTGCCCTCTGACAAATCTTGAGCCTGGATTTTTGAAGCTCAGTCAATGACCCAAGTCTGTGCACCGTTGGTTAGGACGGGCAGGATACACATGTCGACGAGTTTGCGCTTCAGCGTGATTGGAAGGTCTCCCTTCATGAACGCCTTCATAGACCAGAAGCTCTTCCAGGCATTATCGATGCGGCCATCGATCTCTTTGTCTTTTGCCTGTTCTCGAAGCTTACTACCTGGCCCAAGTAAATATACTGATCGGCATAGTGTATCTCTTGCCCATCGACCTCAACCCCACGTTTTGTACTGTTGGTCATTATCTTCGTCTTCGACTGGTTCATTTGAAGTCCAACCCTAAGACTCGCTGTGCTGAGATCTTCGAGCATTTGCTGTAGTTCCTGAAATGTTGGAGCGAACAGAACAATGTCATCCGCAAATCGCAGATTTCAGATGACATTGACAAATTCAGATCCCTCAAAAGTCGATAAAGTTCTAGACTATAACTTACCTGAGTCTATACCATATTTCACTGGCAAGGAGATCCATGATGTTCTCAAATCCATGAAATATGATAGAAGTACGGGAGAGGATGGAGTCTCTACAGAGGCGCTAAGAGTTGGTTCACCTACGTTGCTTCCACATGTTACAAACTTGTTTAATTTGATTTTGAAAACAGGACAGCACCCTGCGCAGATGAGCCACGCTAACATAGTCTTTCTCCATAAGAAGGGAGATAAGACTGCTATAGGCAACTACAGACCAATTAGCCTAGTGTCTCACCTGTATAAAAGCTGTTCAGAATCCGATTAAATCCCAACTTGGCCAACACCAACCACCTGAACAAGCCGGTTTCCGTCCCAACTTTTCTACTACGGACCACCGACATACATTAAATCAAGTCATCGAAAAGTATACAGAGTATAACAAACCTCTTTACATAGCCTTTGTAGATTATGTGAAAGCTTTTGATAGCATACGTCATTTTGCAATATTTAGAGCTTTAGAAAACCAACAGATTGACAAAGCCTATATAGATTTAATAGAAATAGTTTACAGCCGCAGTACCGCCAATATTAAATTGACCTTTCAAAATTCAGAAAGGGGTTAGGCAGGGTGATCCACTCTCCCCCATCCTGTTTACGAGCGCACTTCAAGAGATCTTCAAGACGCTGGCAGATTCGTGGGTAACAAAGGGCATTGTCGTCGGAAGCAAACGCCTAACGAATCTGCGATTTCATATTATAATTTATGCGAAAAAAAATATGCTGAAGCTGTTATGCCAAACTACATTATGACGACAGAGATTATGCGACCGAAAGGGCTCCCGATTACTAACGCGCATTTGGCAAGCGTGGTGATTATGCCAATACCCATCAACTGTAGCGATAACTTGATTTCAATGATGGAAGCCTTCGCCCTGCAGAGGCACAGTATACAGGCTTTACTCTACTTTTACTTTTTACATATTACATCACACTTGTTTCCCGGTGGGTAGGCATAGACCATTGCTTTCCATTTAACACAGCTTTTGTTAAACTAAAATAACATAACCTTTGAATTATTAGAGATTACTGGTCAAATTATCTAGGAATTCAACGATAAAAAATATGTGTGGTAAGAACCACTAACCACTAAACTACTTATGTAAGATCAACCACTTAAGACTCAAGTATCCGTGTCAAATTACGCCGCGTCAGTACCCCTTATCAAACTTGCACTTGCAGCGCTCGGCAGGCCCATCAAACGAGGGGATAATAAAATAAAAGTCATTAAACTTCTTTTTTTTATTCGATGCTATTGTTTAGCCATTGCGTTCCCGACTGCAGTTACCTCCCGTGTGTACACGGACCAATGAGTTTTTGTAGGAGCCAGGTCGTCTAACTTTTTAACTCCAGCTGTATATTTCGCAAACATTTTCTATTTCTTTGTTCACGCTGACTGAGGTCTCATTTATAGTTTACCAGTCTTTGTCAGATTATTTTATTGTGGCTTCTTTCTTATTTACAATGTTGGAGAAATAGCAGACGACCGATAAAAGTCGATAGAAAAATACTGTCGTTTGTTAGTACTTGTTGTGATTATTTTCGTAATGTATTCAGGATTTAGTTTACTTTCTTTTAATTTTAAGAAACGTTTGGTTTTACCTTAAGTAAGTTTGGCAATTATTCCCGCCCGATGTTAAGGGGATCCTGCACGAAATTGTGATGTGATTTACTTATTTTTAAGTTACTTGTACTATGCGCTGAATTAGTTAAATACATTAAGAGGGTTTACGCATTTTGGTTTCCCATACAAACTTCCAAGTCGACATTTTTAATAACCAAAAAGCCAATTTTAATGAAACTTTGCATGCTTACGCAAAATACAGGGATCTAAATTGTTTGTAGAAAACATTTTTAAAAAAGGTTTATTTAGTTGAGTTATTGCGATTTAAAGTCTACTATAGAAAGTTTAAAATCGCATTAGCTAAGTTATATAAACGTTTTTTAAAAATGTTTTCAACAAACTATTTAGATCTCTGTATGTTACTTTAGCATGCAAAGATTCATTGAGATTGGCTTAATGGTTTTTAAAAATTTCGACTTTGAAGTTTGTTTGGGAAACCTGGACAAAACCAAGGTTATGTTCAACGAACGTGTCGTCCCGGAACCGATTGCTATACAAGGCAGTGCTCTCGAAGTTGTTAAAGAATACGTCTATCTCGGGCAAATTTTACAGATGGGTAGAAACAACTTCGAGAAAGAGGCCAACAGAAGGATACAGCTGGGCTGGGCTGTATATGGGAAACTACGTCGGGTCTTTACGTCGCCAATTCCGCAATGTCTAAAGACGAAAGTCTTCAATCAATGCGTCCTACCCGTCATGACATACGGAGCCGAAACGTGGACACTGACGGTAGGGCTGGTTCACAAGTTTAAAGTCGCTCAGCGAGCTATGGAAAGGGCTATGCTCGGTGTTTCTCTGAGGGATCGGATTCGAAACGAGGTGATCCGGCAGGGAGCCAAGGTAATCGACATAGCCCACCGGATTAGCAAGCTGAAGTGGCAGTGGGCCGGCCATATCAGTCGCAGAACCGATGACCGTTAGGGTAGACGAGTTCTGGAGTGGAGACCGCGTATCGGCAAGCGTAGCGTAGGACGCCCTCAGACAAGGTGGAGCGACGATCTTCGCAAGGTGGCTGGCAAGAGCTGGATGAGAGTGGCCGCGGATCGTGCTCAGTGGCGTGTTCTTGGAGAGGCCTATGTCCAGCAGTGGACGAGTATAGGCTGATGATGATGATGGGAAACCGAAATGCGTAAACCTTCTTAACAGAACTTACGTAAGTTAGCATGATCTTTGCACAAAGTCATGGCCTTGTTGAAATTTGAAACAATTCTTGAAACAATAACAAACAATACATACATCGAAAGACTCCTAGAAAACATTTTTTTTCGACAACTTTCTTAATTTTACGCATGAAACAATAATTCTTACATGAAAATATTTGTATTGATATTTCGCAGGTCGCTCTCACCTTAAAAAAAGAGCTCGTGATGGTTTTGTACATTTCGTAAAATAAAAACATTAACCTAATCTAATTACTAGGTCTGAAACTTCAAAGCAGAATAGTTCTAATTTTAAATATCAATATAACATATTTTACTTTGAAGTTCATTAGGAGACTAATGTCAGGTTTTGCGATTGCACGGCACCCTCTTAAGCGAATACCGTACCCTACGACTACTTACGACTAACCATAACTTTTTTACGCTCTTTTTGAAGTGAAGTATACATACTGACCCACTGCTCAGTCGAAAGAAATACTATTGCAAGTATTTAACAATCGATAAAGACGTAGGTAATTGCTTATTGCTGAGACTAGTTGATTTTTTTTCTAGTAAACATTTTATCCTACATCTATAGCAATGTAATTGCCAAAATTTTAATAATAAAGATATTTATAAGCAATTACGTCTTTATCGATTGTTAAATACTTACAATAGTATTTCTTTCTACTGTGAAGGTAGACTTCACAGTGACGTAACACCGCTGGCTTGCAGCGTAAATCAAACTACTAGGAAAAATTCAGCTAGTCTTCTGGGGTGTCGGTAGCTCAGCGGTTAGAGCAGTGGACCGGCAATCCAAAGGTCGTGAGTTCGAATCCCATTCGTGCTGCCTGAGACTGGTTAATTTTTCTCTAGTAAACATTTTATCCTTACATCTAGTATAATTGTCAAATAGCTATTATACTAAGAGAAGCTCAGAACAAAAACTAGCTACTTAAGGATCTAGAGCTGATATCAATGTTTTACTTGATTTTTAAGTAACCTATGCCATGGTAAGTAGTTTTTGTTTCCACTTTCGGTCATTTCCTACTTAGGTACCATCAGGTGAATGTAGGGTCGAACACTTTCGTGTTCTAAAAAACCGATGATAATAACTAATTTGCAATGCACGAACCCCGAAAGAAAAAGTTAGTTTACGAGTTATTTTCCGCTTGACGATCCTAATTTCGACTGTATTGCAGGTTTTATCTAACTATCTTCTCTTGAGTATGCTCGTTGAATCACACATGCTTCCGATTAATATCTCACACGAAAACGGACTCTACGAGAACTCCATTAGGTACATTTTCGCTAGGTTAGTTCCGTTTAATCAGCTGATAGAGCAAACATCAACTTTTATACCGTTGTAAAGAACAACAATTTGCTGCATTTCTGTCGTGTAAATGCGAAAACATATCCAATGAGATAAGGCACATTTAATATATCGCGTTTGCGTGTTTTTATTTTAGTTCTTTTTTCTCACTTTTGAGTTCAACCTTCCCACGGTGAGAGATTGAGCTATAACTAACCACATAAGCTTGGTATTTATTAATATTTTGTATGTTAAACGTGCTTTCTGAAGCATTTATAAATTAGAGGTAAAACATCTATCTCGAATTACTGCGTGTCATACATAGTTACTATTATAACATGCATTGCAAACGTTGCATAGCTTGCACGATCCAAGTTACGTAGACTTGTGTTCTGATGTTCTGTCTGTCAAAAGAGGATCGAATTTCGAATTATAAACGTTTTTCTTATTATTTCTGACTCCTTTATTGCACAAAGGGACATTTACTTACGTGAACTTAACTCTAACAATTATCATACTACACTCACTCACGTGCCTGTTCAAGTAGCTGTCTTGAAAAAAGAAAGTTTGAACAATATTGTACATGCTCTCACAATACCTTTTCCTTCCTTAACCACTCAAGCCCCACCTAAAAACTCGCTATTCCGTCAGACCCCAAGCGGCCATGCTGGCCGCGCTCTCCACTTGACTTTGTACCGTGTTTTGATACAATTAGAGGCTACTTTAGTTTGAACAAGGTCGATTATTTCGGTTCTGCGGTACATTTTTTTTCTTTTCCATTTCCGCAAATTTAAATTCCCGCCAAATCGCACCTTCTGTCAAAATTTTTAGACATTTTGATGCCAAGACTGAGAGGTAGGACGGTAACGCGCCAGCGATTCCTCTGGTTTTGCGGGTGTCCATGGGCGGCGGTGATTACTCTCCATCAGGTGACCCGCCTGCTCACTTGCCTCCTTCTTTTATAAAAAAAAATGCATACATTAATAAATAGTACAAGTATAACATTGAGCATAACCCAGATTTTAACTCCTTACACATCACAATATCAAACCTAACTCATGAAGATTTAAGTCAACGCAAGGGATGTAATGAGGTATCCCCGTCTAACTAACAAAGGCTATTGTTTAACAGGCCCCAAAGCGAATCCAAACGAAGCTCATTAAAGCCGTTCCGATATTTCCGGATATCTGGCCCAACGGAAATTTGTTCAGGAATAGTCACGCTGCGTTGCGTGCCGAGCAAAATTTGAGCAGCGTTAAATCGCGTTGATGGTCTTCTTTGTCTATTGCGGTTTAGATTATAGTCAACCGTAGCCCTAATAAACATAAAACTTTCCTACTCACACCAATTATCTAGCCCAAGAGAAGCTTTGAAGAAACTCGTTAAATGTTTACTAGACAACGGATAAACATACTTAAAATACTTAAATACATTATTATTATACATAGAAAACACCCAGACCCGAGACAATTTAGAAAAACAATAATTTCTAAATTGACCCGACCGGGGATCGAACCCGTGACCTCAGAGATGGCGACACCATGAAAACCGGTCAAATTCGCCAAATATAATTGTGAGCATTAAAAACTCATGACAAACTAAACAAAACCAGCATGTGTCTTTACATAAATAATTAAATAAATAAACAGCATAGTCCACTTTTCACCAAATAGCGACTGCACATGTGCTCAGCGTGACAGGTGGTAAGCTCATCGCCGCTCTATGCTGTTGTATGTAAGTATGTGCACAGTCTTTAGTCAGTTAGCCGCCTTTTACAACATCTAAGGAAGAGAGGGGTTTGGTTACTACCAAAACCATACGCGACACATTTGAAGTACTTACTAAGTAGTAAGAAGTAACTAAGAAGTAATTAATACCAGTGTCATAAACTTTATTTTTTTATGATTTTTTTTATTGTGATGTTTTTAAGTGTATATTGTGATGGGCAACAACATGATTATTCTTAAATAAAATATTTTTTTGGATTTTAAAGCTTTAAATTAACTGCAATCATTCATATAAATGGGTAAATCCATTATAATACATAATTTGTTTAATAAGAGGTTAAGCATTTTCATTCTCAGTCGCTAGTTACGAAAAATTACACTTCATTAATGAATTAAGGTGACCGTTATATCAACAATCGATTAATGTTTGCATTCAGAATATGCTAATTTAATTATCTAATCGCTATTGACAGGACCGACTTAGTCGGCTATCCCAATTTCTGAATTAATTAATCGTATGCATGGCATAGCAAATAGATTTGGGTGAAGTAGTAGAGATTAGGATACATCCAGCATCATTCAATGAGTCTTCTAACCCAACCAGCTAGCCAAATAAATGGAGAGTGTAAATGAATACATAACTGATAAACTATCCAACTGTTGGTCAACCATTAATTAAATAAATATATATTTTTTTACGCTCACACCAACTATCTAGAGCTAGACCAAGATAAGCATTTTTTTTAAACTCGTTAGGTAATATGGTAAGATAACGGATAAATATACATAAACATAGAAAAAACACCCAGACCAGAAATTAATTTAGAAAAACAGTGTTTTCCTAAATTGACCCGACCGGGAATTGAACCTGGATCTCAGAGATGGCGCGACGCCAGATCCGGCGTGCTAACCACTCGACCACGGAGGTCGTTATAATCAAGTCATTGCTACAATCAATGAGCGTTGGCTTAATCTGCACGCACGCCAAATGTGGGCCAAATGTGGGTTAGTGATCACTACGAAAAAATGCTGACTGGGGATTAAACCATCAATATTTAAGTAAAATATAAATAAACTTACTGAAATATAAATTAAAAAGGGAAAATGTACAAGCATTATACTTTATGCTTAAATATCTATCAAACTTAAGAATACCATTTTTTGCAGGATAAAATGTTTACTAGAAAAAAACAACCAGTCTCAGGAAAGCTTGAACGGGATTCGAACCTGTGACCTTTGGATTGCCGGTCCACTGCTCTAACCGCTAAGCTACCGACCCCTTTTTCTAGTAAACATTTTATCCTATAAGCATTGTGAATGCAAAATTTCAATAATATAGACCATTTTTTGTGACACAAAACTTACTTTCTTCAACACAGACTTTCATTTAGCCGTATCTTTTTCATAATAGAGTAAAACCGTCCAATATCTTGCAACACAATGGTAAAAATGTTTAAACACTTTCGTCGCAACGGCTAAATAAAAACGAAACAAAGGGAAAAGTCGCGGCTGCGGTAATATTACATAAGGTTTTGTTACCAAGCACAGCCTCTCAGAAATCTCAGCAAGGTGCATAACTTAAATAAAATATAGGGCCGCCCTACACCGAAACCCCGAAAAAAGTGAACAAAATAAAGCTGCCAATTTCATTATTCTGGCCATACAAAAGCTTTCCTAAGTCTGTATTTGAGCGTATTTTTTCATTACTAAGCCTTCGCAAAAAGAAAGACAATGTATAAAGGGTCAGAAGGGAGGGGAAAGTAAAAATCTCTTCATTCCAGCCTCAATCTAAATCAACTAATGGATCCTTTGAATGAGGGCTAAACAATAAAGGAATGATACCAGAACTTATCAAGGGATGTGAATGGGATGAGGAAAACTGAGTTAACTCGATGTGTGAGGCCCGCATAAAAGATACTCTAGGCGGGTACACCTCAGATTCTTTAACTAGTTGACTATATTCACGTCAAGTAAGTCGAGGGTTGTCAACAGTAATTTCGCTTTTGAGTGAACGAAATAATAAGTGAATTAATTTATAATTATTGAATGCAGAAAAAAAATAATTAACAAATTAATAATTTATTTAGGACAGACAGCTCCTTTTTTATTCTACTACGGGTAAGCGCTTGGCCTTCATCTCACCTGATAGTAAGTGACGATAAGGCCGAAGGTGGAAGCGCGCTTCACCCGGAATCCTCAACCACTGAGGAACTGGCTATCTTATCTCAAACTGTCGGAGCACAACAATGCTTTAAACATCGCTGTTATGGCGACAGAAAAAGTTAAGATGGTGGTAGCTAGCCAGGCGGACTTAACAGCCCTACCACCAACCAAACCGGGCACACAAAGATGTACCCCCCGCTGGGAATCGAACCCGGGACCTTTGGGTCTGAGACCGGTGGCTTAGCCACTAGACCACACCTTACAATATTACCTTAAATTTACAAATACAGAAAATGTGTAGGTAATAAAGAGGACCTAAGACGATTAATTTTGTAAGTAAGTACATTATCTACTTACTGCTAGACGTTTCGGCCGCGATGCTGCGGCCGTGGTCACAAGCGAGCAAGCAAGCAGTTCGCTTGTGACCACGGCCGCAGCATCGCGGCCGAAACGTCAAGCAGTAGGTCAGTAGATATGTACTTACTTTCGCTTGTGACCACGGCCGCAGCATCGCGGCCGAAACGTCAAGCAGTAAGTAGATATGTACTTACTTACAAAATTAATCGTCTTAGTTCCCGTTAAAACAGTTTTAATGCAATGCAACGCGATAGTTTAAAGTCTTATTATAAAGAGGACTCCACTATAACCAATATTGAGACCCGTAGCTGGGAAAAACCCTCTACATTTCCATTTCTATTTATCATTAACTAGTGAATTAACTTAAAACCATATATATATAACGTTTATTCGCTGGCTGTCTAAAGATTTCGCTGCTATTTCAAGACAGCTTCCTTCGGCGCCGATTGCCACTCGGAAACAAAGAGAGATACCATTGAACTGCGCACAAAGCGTCGGACGAGCTGCACAAATGTTAATTGGATACAGCGATAAATGGGATGGAAACCGGCCATTGTCACCGCAAAAAGGATAACGAAGGTTTTAATGTAGTTTGCGAGCGAAACTGTTAATAATTTGGTTCGATAGAAATGAGCTACCAGTTTTAAATTTATTTCAACTTTAGTTACTCCGATGGCATGTTAAGGGTAATTTCAAATTTAAAATAAGGCGCACATACCTATTGTAAAAACATCGTGTAGATAACAAAAAATATATTTTGACTTTTCTGATTTTCATTGATGTATTCCGGCAGGTAGAGCCAGTTCCCAGCTAAAATCATACATGGTCTCATCGTTAAGTACAATCCGATTTTTAAACAATATAACCAGCATCTCCCTGGCGTGGAAAGGGATGGTAACTCACGTCAGCAGATCAACCTATACAAAACGCTTTCATAAATGTATTTCTTCAAAATTTTATAGCTTTTTCCAATCTTGTTTTATAGGTTAGATAACGGATAAGTACTTGTTATACATAGAAATCATCCAAACCTCAAATTAATTTAGAAAAACAGTTATTTATAAATTGATCCTACCGTGAATTGAACCCGGGTCCTCAGAGATGGCGACACGCCAGAACCGGTGCGCTAACCACTCGACCACGGCGGTCGCCAAGAACCTGCTGACGTGTGAACTAGATTTTGTTATTCGCAGCATTTACAATAAAGCAATTTATTCCGCCCAAGGTTAAGAACCCAATTATCAATGTCCTAAATGCCCACACAAACAAAGTCCTTCATAAAACTGAACATAACCAACGTTAAGAACATTATACCAATCTTATGTTATCTAAGCACTGGAAACTTCCGCAAACGGCGTGGAATATCTAACATTAACATCCACCATCGTCAGGCTCGAAAAAGGAAATTTATTTTCGTGTTTTATTAAAGCAATTTTGGCGCCACGCTCGCAGGGTTGCCAGTTTTATTGTCGCACCCGTTTTATTGCCAGAAATTTTGACGGTTAATTTAGCGACAAAATTTTAAAATGGAAACTTTGTCGTAAGATGTTCGACGAAAAGAACTAGTGTTTGGAACGTATAGTATAACTTCCTGTTTTTATTTAGTTGGAGAGTATCCGTTAGGTCTACTCGTCAAAAGGCCAGGTAAATAGGCCAAGATACCGTGATAATAAATATAATTTTGTCGTGTGCTAAATAAATGTAGGAGGCCTAGGATAAAAATATGACTAGATCTAAAAAGATACCCTTCTTAACTTTAGTAAAAAGTAATTTAGTAATTATACACAATTATTGAATCCTATAATGATAACGAAAACAAAACCTGCGGAAAACTGACACCACTGCAAAAATAAAACAATCTAGCTATCATTTCGTTGAATTTTATGTAAATAATCATCGAGATAAAAACAAAATAAAGGTGAATCGTAATAGAGTATTAATCGATGATTATTTTAACATATAACACAATATGATAATAACATTAATCTTTAGATAATAAACACTTTTACTCGACATTCATCGGTCCGCGTTGCCTTGAGAGTCGACGAGCACTTAGAACTGATATATTTACTGTACTGACGTTTGTTCCATTCATTTTATTTTATTACTTTACTCCGTAGGGTTTATATTGTCTATAATTCGTTCGATTTCATTCATAAAAACCTTTATACACAGCGAAAAACGCCTAAATTGAAATGGTAACACCCATGTAGCTCCAGCTAGATGAAGCGATTTGACAAACTTTTGTCATGTAGCTGTGGCTACATAAAGCGAGCGAGTGGATAAGGTATAATTACTCAAAATGTAGATAGGACTACACGTGCGCTGGTCTTAGGAACCACCATCATACTGTGCAGAATATCAGCACTCGTACCAAAAAAATTGGCAAGACGTTCCTCTGTAAGACCATTCGGCTTTGGAATTCTCTGCCGGCAGAAGAAGAAAATTCCAGCTCCTATAATCCCGGGTCTTTTAAACGGGGCGTGAAACGGCATTTATGCAGGCCGTCATGAATGGGTGTGCTTGTTACCGTGCTTGTTCCACGGTGAGGAGCGCTCTCATTATTTTGAACTGCATCGGCTGCTTATATAGCCTTCGTTTTTTTTAATGTGACACGTCATAGTGACTACATCCTGCCTGATGGTAGGCAGGATGTAGTCACTATGCCTGATGGTAGGCAAGATGTATGACGTGTCACATTAAAAAAAACGAAGGCTCAAATAGTTACATGTTCATAACTAAGTAATCGGCAGGTTCTCTAGTGGAGATGGATAGAACACGTAAGCTAGGCGGAACGGCGGCCGAAGATGCAAGATCGTCTCGAGACTACCTATCATTCGTCATCGTTCTATAACGGTAAAACAAATGGACATGATAAGATTGGGCCATAACCCACCTTGCTGGTCCAATATAGGTTAGTTTGTTTAAACTTGAATTCAGGGTGGTAGACTATATCTTCAGAGTGGCTGCAACGCAGATGAGGATCAAACAGGAACGAGTTACTTGGCACGTTGAAGCAGAGGTTTACCTATTAACGAGCTGAAGTGGTAATGAGGATAACTTAAAATTTTCCAGAAATGATCTCATGTAGGTACAATGTATGTAAACTTGAGGTGTGTTCTTTTTTATATCAAGCCCGGCAAGTGGAGTAGTGTCTACTTCACCTGATGTTAAGGCTAGGTAGGCCGCGCTACGAGTTTTTTAAAACCATCTGAGACCTAGAAAATAATGGCTTAAATTCTGGAAAAAAAGTATGTATTAGTTAAGGGTCTAATCTAGTCAAAGTCGCATTCAGTTACAAGATCCAATGAACTTCACTCGATTAAAAAAATCTCAAAGTTACCCATTTTTGTGATGTTTTTTCAATTTTATGACGAAACTACTAATTTCGCTGATAAATTTGCAGAGCATCCTATAAAGTCTATACATATAGGGAATAAAACCTATAAAAACCTATAAAACGCGCCGTTTCGCTGTTATACCCGTCACGTACCGTCGTACCGTCCGTCGTGAGAGCAAGAGAGAAGCGCTTGGAATAAGAAGTGGAGTCCAGGCGTCAGGACAACTGTAGGCGTAAGAGACGTAGCATCAGTCCCAGTAAAAACTCTGCCGGCAAACAACATGCCTCTTCACGCCTCCTTTGAAGGACCGTTCTTATTAAACTTAACCAAATGAGCTTATAGATATAAGCTCCTTGCTTAGACTTAAGTATAACATTGTCAAAAACATTTACCTCTCCTATTCCCAGTCTTATTCTGGGACGGTGCAATATGTCATCCTCTTCTATCCTCGGTCACTTCCTTGTCATATCGTATTTGACAGGGTCTACTACTTTCTTTTTAATATTTGTTTTCATCTTTCACACAGTTTATCCATCTTTTCTTTGGTCTCCTTTCCGTTTTACCAACATGCAGGTCATCTATTTTCATCATGTTCATACCAAGACAGCCGGTTTACCTCAGTCTCTCTAGCACTAATGCTACTTTCGCAACAACACAGAGTATGTATAGTTGGTTTAGTTTATACCCAACTTCATTGAACCAATCAGGCAGTTCTTTGTTAACGTTACAGTTTTACACTGTAGCAAACGTTTTATGTTTCAAAGTTTCCAAAGGTAATTCCGCCGGAAATTGTAATTTTGTTGCTGCAATGGTTACTTTGTCCGGAGGTGTAAAAGTTGCTAACGGTTAATGGATTTTCAATTTTATTATTATGTGACACTAAAATTCAAATTCAGAGAGAAACACAATGTTGGAGGAACTTTTAATTTTTCCGATAAAAGTTGAGTTACAGCATTAAAAGCTCATTGGAAATGTTTATCATTTGTAACATTGTATTTGCATTAATTATAACTATAAATGATCATATTATTATTATTATTACTAAATTGTTTTGTATGCTGACGTAGTTTTGTTTTAAATTATCATTTCGCATTTACAATACCATTTCTGAAATTTAAACTAAAAAAAAAACGCATGTAATTAACATTCCTATAATTTAGCACATAATTGTTATTGTTCTAATGCATTCATAACTTCATAGTGCCCGAATATAACTTTTAGATTAACTTTTGTTGTTATCTTTTTTTTTTCATGATTGTTGATTGTATATTTTAAGTAACGACATATTGTTTTGTAAATGTCGTTACTTCTATATTATTATAAAGCTGTGGAGTTTCTTGCGCCCGTTTTTCTCCACAGCTAAAAGACGTCTTGATTGGGTTTTGCCTATGCCTATCCATCAATAGTAGTAAAATTACGTTTAGACGATTCAAAATAATTATTTTAAGTTTACTGAATAAAGAAATTATGATTTGATTTGATTCTTCTGCTGTGCTACCGAGGAAAATTAGGTAGAAATTATTTTAAAGCTAACGAGAATTCTCAATAAACCCTACTACTTACACCAACGGACACAATTGGAATATTCCTTGTTCGTGCAACGAAATAAAACATACATACATACATAAATCACGACTATTATCCTCGAAGGGTTAGTCAGAGACTAGGCAATGAGGACAGCAAAATCAGTTCTCTACCATAGTCCACATTTCACCAAATACCTAACGACTGGTGTGCTCAGCGTGACAGGTGGTGAGCCCATCGCTGCTCTATACTGTTGAAAGTATTGTTACGTTGTAAATTCAAGGCCCTGTCTGCCTTTACTAATCTACAAAAGAAGATGATTTGTACCTAACATAATATAAGATAAAATTGTGACTAATCCCCTCTTTTAAATAATAAGAATGAAATAAAATTTATAATTTTATTTTATTGTTGTTGGACAAAATATTGGTGTGTGTTCTTTTACAATATACTGCCTAGCTGTTGAACATTTTATGGTTTTATTTGATATCAACCCACTGAAGCTTGCATTTGGGATTTTCTTCCTTTTCCCCAAAAGGGACAAAATCTCAAGTCTTTAGTGCATTAGTCGCCTTTTACGAAACGCAAGGGAAGAGAGGGTGTGTGGTAGTATTCTTTCACCGCTACGCACTACGGTTAAACACACGAAATAAATGCTTTACGAAATAATCGAAGCTACAAACTCTCACTCTCTCTCTCTCTCTTCTGTTCTGTTTCTATTTCGGTCTTTAGTCGGTTTAGCTTTTAATCATAGTCACTAATATTAGAAAATAAAAAACACAAAAAAAAAAATTATCATGTTATTTATTGTTCTGACATATCAACTGTGGAAAACAACAGTAATCCTTTAAAATATTTTTGATATTTTATTAGTACATTTTATTTTATTTCTAATTCTTCTACTAGAATGTTCTAAATTTACCAATTTTGTCATTATGATGTTTTTATTTTTTTATTTTTATTATTTACTTTGTCCTCCTTCATAGATCAGGAAGGGGATCTTGTTATTACTTTGTCTTAAATCTAATTTTGCTTACTTATTAATTTAGCTATAACGAATTGCGGGGCGCATAGGGGGGGGAGGGGGGGGATAAGGAGAAAAGAGAAGAGAAGGAAAAGGGGTTCAGAGGGGAAGGAAGGAATTTCAGGGACTTTGGGTTTTTAGGGTGTGGAGAGATTTTAGGGAAATGGAAAATTAATATATTTATTTCAATTTTGGTCTTTAATTTCAATTTTTTAATTTATATCTATATTTATCATCATCAAAACACTAATTAAGTTTTTATTTATTAAAAACTTTAGTAAAATGGTATTGTTTAGTTATTTTCATTTTTTTAATATGTTAAGTCCAGGGTATTATAATTTTGAGTTTTGAAATGATTTTAAATTTTGAGATTTTGGTCGAAATTTTTCTAAGTTTTTGGGTACATTTTTGTTTTTCAAGGAATTTCTAAAATTTTTTCGGGAGTAGTCTCTATAATTTGAAAAAGTCGTATATTAATTATTTGGTAATTTTAGGTTATTTCCTAAGAGGAAATTTAAGAGTGTCATTATGATGTTGCAACCCTACATTTGTAAGGGGTAATGGAGCATCTTCCGTATGAATATTTATGCAAACTAAATCTTTTATACAGCGTACGAAGGGACGTAGCCTGACAGGGGTGATATTGGTAAAACGGAAGAGTTAATTGAAATCTGGTCAAGTGCAAGTATATAGGACGCGCCCAATAAAGTGCAGAGAATTTAGTCGTAATTTAAGTGATTTCAAACATTTTTTACTTAGCTTATAAGTAACTTATAAGCTAAGTAAAAATTGTAAAAAATTTACTGTTAACGTTCTATTTTGCTTTTGTTTTTTTAACACGTTGAGTGCGAAACCAGGTCTAAAACACCTTGTATGTGTCTCGCTTACAGTGCGGTTAAGAAAACTATAAACTTCTTTGTCGTGCGAAAGGCATAACTTCAATTTGGTTCGGTGTAGGAAGGAGATGAATATATATTTAAGATGTGTTATTAAAATGGAGTCCAGTGGTGTACCTACCTTAGTACCAGGTTTTTTTAGACCTGGTTAGACCCGCACGGAAGAAATAAAATAACATTACAGTGCGAGACCAGGTCGAATGCACCTGGTACCCCGCGCACCTTGTACTGCACCTTGCGCTAGCTTCGCGCGGCCAGTGTTGGACCGCATTCGAGAAAAGGGGCCGTAAAAGAATAAATTTAAATTACTACGTTCGTGAAGAGAGTGATGTCAATATGAAAATGAAAATGAAAATGAAAATGTTTATTTAGCAAAAAACATAACTTAAGCCGAGATACAAGATTGATCAGTGACTCCCACACAAGGCTAGGCCTGACTCGTGGGAGTCAATTATTTTACAAAGCAATGTATCTGAATAGTGGATATTCGTCATGAACAATAATAGTATACAAAAACAATGACAACATTATATAATAATCATATATATAATCTGGACCATGCCAAGCGCGAATGCGGAGTGCGAGTGTGAAAGTGTAATGGGTAACCCTGCGATTGACTCTTGGGATCGGACAGCAGCGACAAGACTGCTACGGCTGTCCATTACCAGTTGGAAGGCCTTGTTATGCCGTAACCTTAATAATTTCCTCGGATTGCGCGTAATCCCAAGTTAGAATATGCAATCGGATTATAGATAGATTTGTCAAAAACAGGTGATTCATCAATATTATTTATTTTATTTACCTAATTACGTTTCCTGTAGGTAGGTAGGTTTTGTTCTCTATTTTATTACAAAAAAGTAACATTTAGTCTGCAGTCAAACGTACACAAAAAAACGGTCAAGTGCGAGTCGGACTCGCGCCTCGAGGGTTCTGTTCTATACATATAAAGTAAGATACACACATACACATACACATCACATGCAACACCACACAAACAAACTCGTTCATATTAAATTTATCTTTTTAGACCTCACATCAAAACCAGATAAACTTCACTTAGTAAAAGGTGTAACGAAAAGGAATTGTGTCGGATGTTATGCAAAACTCCGAACCTTATTGACAAGCCGCCAAGCTGACAGGAAAGTGAAAAAAATTATTACTCAGTGTGTGGAATGTGAAAAAACCTTCTGCTTACACCATTAATTAATTGAGTTTTTCTATTTCTCTGTTTTTATTAGTTTTCTCCTTCATTTAAAAAATCTTTTTAAAACTATTGACATTTTTGTTTCTTATCCCTAAAATATGCGCAAAACTTCTCTTATTCAGTGCGGTACAGGGTGCATAAGACCCTGTATTTTATTATAGATATAAATTTTAAACAAAACAAGCTGTTGAAAGACGCCTTCAGATTCATGTCAATCAATTCATTATTGTTAATATTCAAAGCAAAAAAAAATGTATATATTTTAACATGAAAAAGGATTTAAGTTCCTTAAACGTTACAGGGTATAATAAGCCTGGTACCGCCACAATGAAAGTTTTATGACCAGGTGTGAAACGCCTGGTGCCGCAGGAATGGAAAGAATAGAAAAATCACTGCCGCGTCGAACGTGTTAAATAAAACTTTGTTTCAGCCAGCTGGCTGGCTTTCAGATAATTGGTATCCGCTTTAACACTAATGTTTTTTTTCTTTTTCATTATTTTGTAAATAAAGTTCGTCTGAGTAGCAAATGAAAAAGAAATGGTCTTTACCAACCCGTCCAAGCAACGGGCGCGATGTAAGATGTATAAATTAAATATATGAGGGAGTTTAACGCAGACTCCGTATAGACGGATTAGACCTGACGTTTTTTACCGGCTGTTATTATGGGCCGATATGCCAAATATTCCTATGTTAAGGAGTTTGCTTTAAACCGCGTTTAACATTTTAATCGTTAACAGCAATCAATCAATATCCAAAACACATCTCAATTTCTAACGAACAACTAAATTAACCACTACAAAACTTTATTACTCCATTGCGGGGCCACGTGCCGTACCGTGTTGCGAAAAACAAGTTTCACGTTCATACACAATTAACACAAAGCGTGATTGTGTAAAACGTCGGCCATTACGGCAAAAAATACACCTCGGTTTGGGGTAAATTAGGGTAATCTTTAACAGTGACCGCCGGGCGGGCGGTAATTGCAGGCATACATCACGGCGGGTTTTTGCCAACCCTAATCGCTCTTCGGTTAGCGCGATTGATCTGGATATTTGTAATGTGCTTCACTATTAAGTTGGGCGTGGCTAATTATTTGGAAAGCTGTTGGTCAATAAACTGGGGCTTAATTGAGTTTGCCTTGTGATTTATTTCCCGTTTTGTATTGTTTTAGGTTAGCACCTACCTACCGTTCAATAAGTACGCTATCGACGTACGGTCTTTTTATTTTAACAGGATGGATATTGACTTTCCACGGTGGTAGGATACTGCCCTGAAATCTGAAAGGATGGTAACCGTTCTAATTTAATACTTATTACGACCACCCAGCAGAACTGTTTTCTGGATGGGTGACAATTTAAGATCTTGAGCTCCTCCGTGCTTCGGAAGGCAGGTAAATCTGTTGGTTCTGGTTGTTGTCGTAAGGTGATTGATGATGATGATGATAATAAGATTGGCCGAATGGTGAACTGGCCCAATGGCCCCCGTGGTGGGTTATGGCCCATACTCCTCCGCGTAGGAAGTCCTGTGCCCAGCAGTTGGACGTTTATAGGTTGATGATGATGATGAAACTGAACGCTCGTAGTGTAGATATTTATTAAATTACAACTTCTATCATCTCATGCATAATTTTGCATTTTAGTATAGCATCAGCCCAGTTAAAATATTGAAGTTAAATTATTTATAAAATAAATAACATTATTCAAAGTACCTACTTAGTTTTAATTACATAATACTTTCTTTTTTTTAGTTTAATTTTTATAAATTACTGCTGGCACCCGTTTGACTTTTGAAAACGTCTTACTTGACCGCCACAGGTCAGGCAATGCCTAGTGTGGGGTCATAGAAAATCTCAGCCTCCTTGAAAATAATGCTTATATTTAGGTAACACTACTGTATTTTAGTTTGGTAAGTAATCATTTATCAAATAAACTTATCTGTATGTTGTATTTGTATTGTGTATATTCGTGAACAAATTAGATAGCTAGTTACCTAGGTATACCTAGGTACCAGCTATCACTGGTATTGTGTATGCGCAACATGTAGTTCCAGCACATAATGTGCTTTTAACTTCACATGCCCGGAGCTTGGTCACGCTTGGGAAACTGATAATTGAAATTAGTTTCGACGCAGTGCACATTTGTTGGCAGCCTGCGGAGCTCACCTGAGAGATTCCAATTTCACTGGAGTTAGGAACGCGCCCGTGTTGCCAGTTCAATGTAATTATTATGTCCATTTATAAGGCAAATGGCTCAGCAATGAGCTTTTCCAAGGTTGACCAATATGTGTATTTGATTTTTCGATATAGCACGGATTTATGATTACCACCGTATTTAGAAAACATGGTGAATAAGCCAATGCACTCAATTGTGGCCATGTTTTAACGTTGAAGAGCTTAGACTAGCGGGGGGACAGTAATTATACTAATTATATCTTTACTTTTTTATTTTTAGGGGTGTGTCAATTAGGCCCCGCTACCTTGACTAAGATTGTTGCTAGAATAAGATTATTGTAAGCATTGACCTGTCAAGAATCTTTGATATCCGGATAACAGTTATAGTTTCAATAAAATAAATGAAATATAAAATATATCACTACCAAACCTCTAAATAATAAATCACTCCACTCCAGAGAGCATGACAGCCCCCAAACAAGTCGAGAATATTTTTATATGCCCCTTAGCAAATATACAAAGACTACATTTTCCGTTCGATTTCTCGACCGAGTCTCAATAAGTAGTGAATTGAGACCGAATGAAATTCTCGAAGCCTCTTTATCATTGAAAAGAGATTTAGGATGAGATTTCCGTGCTCGTAAATATTGTATTGTACGATTTCTGTATAATCCGCAAATATTTGTGAGTCCTCCAACTGATTTTGATGAATAAGAGCAACAAGTAGATAATCCCTTGATAACTATTTGCTCTAAGATTGTTAGGTTGTAAGGTTATTTATTGTTGTAAGTAGGTATATATAGTATAATCCCACCAATCTGCAGAAATTGTGGGGTCCATTAAAATAGTGCAATTTTTGAACCGGTGACAATAATTATTGCAGATTTAAATTACAAGTCCCACACGTAAAACGTTCAAAGCATTAAGTCCACATTTAACCTCTAAAGATTCTACCCCTGATAAAAATACCTACTCATTAGTCCGTATTCAACCCCTAAATGTGGTCAACATGCAACCCTTAAGGGTTGAGTCTTGACTTCAGTACTAAGGACATAGTAAATCTTTTTATAAGTGAAATAGCTGTAGAACTTTGCCAAGAGAAATCAAGTTCATAATGTCAATAAAGTTAAGAAAATAAATAAATACACTTCTGTACTCAATATTACTTTGATTTCATTATTAGATAGGTACCTAAAAACTTTTGGTTGAATATGGACAATTTATTTGTATATATTTGTATTTATTTTCTTAACCGCCTGAGGTAGATTTTTCAACGTTTCGTTATCTTTTTTTAAACTAAATAAAATGTTTAATCATAAATATGGTAGATTAATAAAACTTTTGTGCTTTACTGTCCATCAGGGGCTGAATGTGGACTAAAAAACATACGGGGTTGAAAGTGGACAACATTTAGGGGTTGAATACGGACTAATGAGTAGGTATTTTTATAAGGGGTTGAAACTTTAGGGGTTGAATGTGGACTAAACGATTCAAAGTCACTGATGACAACTTTGAAACTGAAATTTTTCAAACAGTTTGCCCTTTATAAAACATGAGTAATTCTTAAAAAGACACATTGTATGTTGTATTTGTTAATTGTAATTTTAAGATTTCCTGGTGAGATTTAACAATCGCACAATAAATGCTACAACATCGGAAGCTGAGGAGCTCGTGACGTCGAAATTACTGGTTCAATTGTTCATCACATCAAAAGCATAATTGAAATAGAACTAACTTTAACTGTTACTAGGTGATTAACTGGTAAATAACAACAATTTCCAACCCCTCAAACCCCAAGCGGTCGCATGAGACCGCACCTACAAAAACACACTTGACTTTGTGCCGTGTTTTCATAGACTTACAGACTACGTTAGTATGAACAAGTTTGGTTATTTCGGTTCTGTGGTTCATCTTATGTATTGTTAACGCATAATATCGCATAGTCTATGCTCGATTCGGTCAAATTTGACGTTGACAGTTACTGTAAAAAAACTGTCAAAAAAAATCCAAGACTGAGTGGTAGGCACCGTGCTTTTCACAGTGCAATAGAGCGAAGCTGCAAGATATATTATCACGATAAGCAGGACTCGTCATAACATTGTTATAATATTAAGTTTGGAACCAAAATCGAGTTATGACACGACAAAAACGTTTTGTCGTTGACTTGATTGCTGATGATGCCACATAAAATTTAACGCATAAAGTTTCCACGATCTGTAATGTTGTACTTCGGCATTTTTGTAGTCGTCAATCATTTACGATTTCTATATATCATAAAGACTGTCTGTGTTTGAGTGTGGCAACGGCAAAGGGATCCTAAACAATTTTTTTGTGTCGATGGATTTAGCAGTCTACAACAAGAGTTAATTATGCAGATCGATGCAGACCCGTGAAAAGTTCTTTTACAGTTTTCCTTACAAAAATTAACGAATAGTAAAATTGAATCTTCGGACCTACTCTTACAGCGTATAAACGTATGCGTCCATCGTAGATAGCCATAGAGAACCCTAAAAGTGTACCATTGGCGATATTCCCGGTCAGAGCCGCTCGTTACGTGCCTCCATTGGGCACTTAACAACCCTGCGTCCCGAAGGAACGGCCACTTTTGTTCATGTACTTTATTAATACGCGCACTCTTCGGAATATGGAATAAATAGGTGATAACAAGCACCGTCCAATACTTCTGCCACCTAACTATGATGTGAGAGGTTTTCCTACTCTGAAAAGGTACTCTTCCAAACATCTGAGGCACGTAATTGACGACCCTAAACATTTCAAAACATGCAAATACCATCTCCTGATTCTTTCTATGTCTAGTGACACAGGCCGATGCACTACACCGCTTATATCCAATACACTGAACTCGTTACCGAAGAGTGCCAACATCCAATTCACAAGTGGTTTTACCACGTACAATCTTAGATTACAGCAAAAAGGGAAGATACGGCATTAGCGTCTCGTGAGTGAGCCGCCAAAATTAGGCCTAAAGGCACAATTTCACTTCAGTCACAATTTGCCGAGCGAACAGGCTACATCGCACTATTGCGGATATTCTACTGTGTGAAAAAGAGAAAGACGCTACTCCGCAGTGGCGTCGGAATAGGTCGTACGTACTCGTCTGTTGCGAAGCGACCGAGACGTCAACGCGCTACTCGCTGACTCCCTCGCGCTGACGTTGAAACTTACCGCTTTGTCTCGCTCGCTCGATTTACACTTTATAGGTGTGCGTGTGTGAGTGTTTGCTTAAGTAGTTGAGTAGGACTATAGCACAGTATAAATATGAGCTAAAGATTTATACTGTGACTATATTTTGAATGACTACAAGTAGGAGCATGCCGTATCTTCCCTTTTTGTTTTAATCTAAGCGTACAATGCAACAACGCACCAAAATGCAACGAAGTCTAGTCTTTTCTTGGAACAATCTGTAGGATCGATGATGCAGTTACTTCGTTGAGTAACCACATTGAGGAATATTCGAATGTGTCAGTACTGCAAGCACTGCACTGTAGTTGGAATTTTCGTATTCAAACCACGTTTTATCAAGTGAACCCGATGACAGAGTTACTCAAGTCACCCATTAGTTTATAAAATAATTTGTTGTTGGTGGCTTATGTACCTTCGTACCGTTAAAAAGAGATTGAGTTAAGCCATGCCTTCAACTTTCTCGCCTGCCATTGAGTTCTCAAGTTTCTCAAAACCGTTAATGTGCTTTTTTACGAGAACCTCCTCGATTGAATTACTAAAACCTCATTAGCCGTATTCTTAATGCGTCGTTAAGTGATCAAGCTCAGTGGCGCCGCTGCGTTTCGGAGAGTTTAAAAGCGATATTTTCGGACTTGAATCAATTGAAGCACATTACTATAACGATGAGAATTTACCTCATAAAAGGACTATTCCATTAGCTTCGTAGAAGAAATGAAAATGACTGTTATTAACAGCCACAGCGTAGGAACCGTCGGTGCTAGTCCATTTTTTTGCCACCAGATATTAAATGTTATTAACTTCGAATGAAGTGGAGAACTAATTAAAATGTAAGTCTAGACAATTTATACATCAAAACTTATCGTTACTGATACGTTTAAAGAAGAATGGGTGTTTTTGTATGAAACCCGTCCCACCCCTTGTAAGTTCCCACATGGTAAGTTGAATGATTGAATGAAAAAAAAGAAGAAAAAAAAGGGGAAATAAAAAAAAAATGATAAATGAGGGTGTATAGTTAAATTCAAGAAAAAATCTTGACTTCAATTTTATATTATCGTTATTAATGTTTGTGTTATTATGTTACAATAAAAGTATTATCTATCCATCTATCTATTATCATTTATTATTTTAATTTTCTTCTTCTCAATAACTTTTTTCTCCAATACCTGACAGATTTGCTGTCATACAATAAAATGCTTCTCTTTTCAAGTACTTTTATTTGATGCATAGATGTAAGTGTTACAAGAAGAGGGGCCGTTTTGCCCATTCTTCTATAATACCAAAAATTATATTGTATAATGTAACACTAAATTACTGACGTTCCCGTAGTGTTATTAATGTTTTAGAACTTTATTTACGTTTATGATACGAACGGGCTGAAATGTTTCTAAAGCCAATATATTAATCAGTATACATAAATCAGCCTCAGGCATTATATCGACATTCCGCTATACTGCCATAGTTATCAAAGGCTAAATGAAATACGTTTGCACAAAGCAGACCAATTACAATGCTACCCTGAACATATTCGCAGTCCCGGGGCTTATTACGCGTGCTCATTGCACACTCAACGGGTACACGTAGGCACCCATACTAAAACTATTTGATACTGCTACCACGTGCCTTGTTAATTGAAAGTTTATGCCTAATATTATTATTACATAAATTACAATTTGAGACCTTGTTATGTGATTTTTGTTTTGCCTAATAAATGCCAGATTTAACGAGATCTGGATACATATCGAGTGTTTGGTAATAAGGTGTAAGTGCAAAAAGGGGACAACTCTGAAATAGCGACAATCAGCTGTTCACACATTTAGGTTGAATAGGTAGTAATAGCAGTTTTATATGTCGAAACTGATTCTCTTTTTCGCTATTTCAGAAGTAGGTACTAAGGTGTTCTAGCTAGCCTCGTAAGTGGTTTTGTTAATGTGCAACGGCGCTGAGCTTAACCTGTACCTTACATCATGTTAAGCGTTATTAGGGTACGAAAACGAAATTGTTATACGGTTACGAAATTGATAGCGCATGTCACCTCGAATTATCAACTACTGGAGAACTGGCGATTACCTTTTTTTATATTAAGCGCGGCAAATGATCCCACTCCAACTGATGACGTGGAAGTGAAGTCCAGGCGCGAGGACAACTGGTGCAGCGTAAGAGACGTAGCATCAGTCACCCTCATTCTGCCGGCCCAAAAAGTGCTTTTTCACGCCTCGTTTTAAGGACCCTATGTCATAGGTAGGAGGGAAAACATGTGCTGGTAGACTATTCCATCTTTTGGAGGTGCAACAGAGAAACGAGTCACCAAATTCTTTGTGCGTGATGGAATATTAGAGACTGTAAATTGGTGACTCCGAAGACCAGCACGCGTACTCCTATGGATGAAGGGAGGAGGAGGGATGAGGTCAAAGAGCTCTTCAGAGCACTAGCAATGGTATAGACGGTAAAAGACGCTGAGTGACGCAATATCTCTACGCAATTGCAAAGGCTCGAGACTGTTAGTGACCTCTGCATTGCCGATAATGTGCACAGCGCGTCGCTGCAATCTGTCTAATGCATCGAGAAGGTACTTTGCGGAGCCGTCCCAGAGGTGACAGCAATACTCTACGCAAGACCGCACCTGTGTCTTGTATAATAGACACAACCGATCAGGCGTGAAGAATCGCCGCACCTTCTTCAGGACACCGAGTTTACGTGAGGCATTTTTAATCACAGTTTCGATGTAGTCCTTTTGGTTCAGATCGCAGCGGATATCCATACCGAGCATGTTAATACTGCTCTGCAGGCCTAGAGATGTACCCTGAAGAGAGGGAAGGGGAAGGAATGGTGACTTTTTTGCTGTGAACGCGCATACCTGTGTTTTCTTGGCATTGAACTCCACCAGATTATCGGAGCCCTATTTTGAAATGAGGTCCAACACCCGATCGAGCTCAATTGCAAGATTTGATCGCTTCATTTCAGTATCTACCCGCCCAGCCGTTGGGTGACTGTTATATCCACCATGCACTGTGCTATCATCTGCATAGCAATGAATGTTTCCAAGAGGAAGCATGTCATTGATATGCAGAAGGAACAGCGTGGGGGATAGAACGGAGCCTTGAGGAACACCAGCGTTCACTGACATAAACCGCGAAGCGCATCCATCCGAAAGGACACGGATTCTACGCTCATGCTGGAAGCCAGCGATCCAGCTACAAAACTATATATAGCCAGGTGCATTTAGCGCTACCACCATCCAAATAAAATACAAATTATCGCTCCCGAGATATAAAATCGTTAATCTAATCTCTAGACCACATAGAAGGTTATTTATTGTATACCTAGATATTAGATCTATATTAATTGATTTATTTCCCAATCATGATCTAATGTACTACTACTAAGTACTACAGTACTGAAGCTAAATCAAATTAGGGATCATTGCAAGAACTGAAATAGGTTATAAGAATAAAAGCAGTTACGATAATAAGATTACTAGCATACTAACGAGCAGGTTATAAATTAATCTCCAAATATGGAGAGTCCTGGAGGTACTCATACAATTCTATATGAATAGGCGATGAAAGGAAATTAAGAGATCGAGTTAGAAACTAGCTTTACGCATGTACGATTGGCTTTAAACAGCTTGTTGAACATCATCAGCACATTTTCGTAATATTAGTCGACCGTCATAACCCGTCGAACAAAGCACATTTAATGAATAGAACTCGTTTACATGAAATGTCTAAATGACAACGCCCAAAAGAGATGGATGTTTTCTTTGAGTTAATCGTACCATTGATAATCCGAGTAAGCTGTCGGACATAATGTCTCTAAAGTACTTACAGAAAATCTCTGATTCGTTAACTCTTTTTTGTACAAGCAAAACCAGTTTATCTCAATTAACAGAAATGGCTGCAGCAAAGCTTTTTCCATCTGCCACAAAATAGAAGATATCCATGCACACGTATGTTACCAGAATTAAGTCCAACCATTTACCTTTCCAGGATACGGATGGAGTAATTTCTCTCAAAGTTGATTCACATATTTCTCAACTTTATAGCGAACGAGTCAATTCTCTTAAGTGCATTACTGGTGGAATAAAATATGAATCCATGCGGTTGCTTTCATAACTTCGGCTCGCCCGCTGCGTATAAATAACGGGATCTAATGTTTTATTGCGGCTTTCTGCGTGCCCTCGTCATAGTTGAGCGAAGGACGTAGGTGTGATTTTTTGTTGGCCTGAACACTGTGCTCTAGTTAAATCTTAGGGTCACTTAGACCAAACTCGTGTTCCACGAAGTCTGCAAAGTCGTCCGATTCACAGAATTTGTAAGATAAAGTAACAAAAAAATAAGCATTAACGAAAACAGGATTTTAGTTAGCGCACTGCGCAATAATCACAATTCCAAGAATATATTAAAATTTGTAAAGAGCGTTATTCCAGCTACCATTATTAAAAAATATTTAATTAATGTAAGTATAAAATAACATAAGTACATATACATACATACCTACATATATATACTATATATAGTATATAATAATAACATATAATCACGGCAGCAAAAGCAGTCCTCTACCATAGTTCACTTTTCACCAAATAGCGACTGCACATTTGCTCAGCGTGACAGGTGGTGAGCCCATCGCCGCTCTATGCTGTTGGATGTATGTGCAGTCTTTAGTCCGTTAGTCGCCTTTTACGAAACCGAAGGGAAGAGAGGGGGTGGTAGTATTCTTTCACCGCTACGCGACACGGTTTTATGTATAAAATGAACTTATAGTAAATATTCAACTCTAATTATTAACGTTAAACTTTTTTAATTACCAATATAAAAGTTGTAAGAGGGATATTCTCAACTTTTCATAACAGCTTAGAGACTTCAAATGCTTTGATATTTTCTCCCCTTACCGAAAATTCTGTGGCAATATCAAATGCATCCCATATACCGCCCCAAGCTCTGTCGACCCTCTATATAATGTCACGTCGGCAAGAAATCTTAGAGGCGATATGAAATTCGAGATTATAGATGTGATGTACCTATATTCTAAGGGGTGCTCGGTATATTATAAGGGTATGGGATTTCAAAGTGACGTTGGCGCCTTAAAGCAATATTTATTTGTGACAATATTGATTTAGATGTTTATAACTCTTCTAGGAGTTTGAATCTTTAGGTAAATATACATGAAACTTAAACAATCCACTCAATCCAAAACAAATCTAATTTGGCTATCAGAACCGCCTTTTTCCACCATCGATTGTAGCAAGAGCACTTTGTTTGATATCCGGTCGTCAGTTCCCAGGTCCACCAAAGTGTGTTCATTATCTAAGTAACTCATCAAAAGTACCTCGAATAGTAAAATATCAGTTGAAAACCATAATTATAGGACGTGAGTATGATTTTGCAGTAATCTGAATTATCATCCTCTGTTGTCTAAAGTACGGATCTGCTGTTATAGTGAACCGAACCCTCCTCAGTCTTGGAGGTGGGCGTTGGCAACTACGACACAGTCATCCGACGAATGCGGTTGTTATCGTTCACGTTTAAGTTTATCAATTGAAATGGTGCCAAATAAAGATTTTTATTATTTTTTATTATTATCTATTAGTCAATTAAAAACCTAAAACCTAGCTCTTACGCCAATAACAAGCTGATGATGAGAATAAGGAGCTCGATGGCGCAACGGTTAGCGTGTTCGGTTTGCAATCTTGCTCGCTAAGCAACTTTCGCAATGCCGGGTCGCTGGATGGGTGACCAAATTAAAAACATCTCGAGCTCCTCCGTGTTTCGGAAGGCACGTTAAGCCGTTGGTCCCGGTTGTTGTCGTAAGATGGCAGTCGTTAAAACCCACCAACCCGCATTGGGCCAGCGTGGTGGATTATGGCCTAGTATCCCCACGTAGGAGGCCTGTGCTCAGCAGTGGAAAGTTTATAGGCTGATGATGATGATGATGATGAAAACCATTTCAAGTGAACCTAAATCTGGCAAGAGCTAGATGAGAGTAACCGCGGATCGTGCTCAGTGACGTATACTCTTGGAGAGGTCCATGTCCAGCAGAGGTGAAATATAGGCTGGAGATGATGGATTAATAGTAGATTATGCACCAAGGGGATAAAGTAGTGTCTTTTGTAGTGGGCGCCCCGTATTGAATCCCGAGCAAAACGAAGCATTCTAGCGTTAACTCCAGAGCGCAGCGAGGGTGATTAGAGTTAAGGCAAGAATCCTGAGTGCAGCGTAGGATTCAAGTTCGCCCAAGACGAAGGCACCTTTATCCCCGAGGAGCATACTCTACTTTTCACACCATCTACGAGACAATAAAAAGCATTAATAAAACAAAGAAATTTTCAGTTTTAGTAGTATTAGTAATAGTATTTTCTACTCGTGGTGGCCAGTTCGATTTTCGAACAAACTGGTGAATGCATGGAAATAATATGTACCTACCTATCGTAAATGTTCGTATGCGATTCTATTTAATGTTCCAAATTCAAATCACATTAATGACTAAGTAACTAAATAAATAAAATTCAGTACAATATTAATGCCCTGCTAGACTCAGGTCTTTAATGACTTACTTTAGGTTAGGTTTGCATGACATATAATTTGACATTGTCGAGCAGGTGGTGTGAAAAATAATGAATGTAAACCTCTGTCGTCTAGTGGCTAAGCCACCGGTCTCACGCCCAGAGGTCCCGGTTTCGATTCCCAGCGGGGGGACATCTTTGTATGCTCGGTTTGGTTGGTGGTAGGGCTGTTAAGTCCGCCTGGCTAGCTACCACCATCTTATCTAAGTCTGTCGCCATAACAAAGATGTTTACAGCATTGTTGTGTTCCGACAGTTAGAGATAAGATAGCCAGTTCCTCAGTGGTTGAGGATTCCGGTAAAGCACTTCCACCATTGGCCTTATCGTCACTTTCCATCAGGTGAGATGAAGGCCAAGCGCTAACCTGTTGTAGAATAAAAAAATAGATGAATGTTTTAAAACTACTAACAGTAACATTTACATTAAGTGGTTAAACGAAAAGCGAAATCTCACCGAGTTTATTCTTAAAAGTAGACATAATATTAACTCCAATCATTGCGTAGCTATTTCCGTTAACAAAAATGGCGGATCCGCAGAGAATTTTAATACATCCGCAGCAGCGGCATTAGCCTCAGACATTGTGTGAGCGGGCGGCGCGTTGCTACTGAAATCCGAGAAAACTATTTCGAAATAGATTTTCAAATACGAAATGTACGTTTTTCTTTTCGCCAAAGTTACCTTTACTGAAGGATGTAGAGGACGTTTTGACTTGTTTAGCTGGTTGTGGTTTAAAGCTTTCATTTGAAATAACATACTTTTAAGTAAAAATGATTTGTAAGTATACTAAGTGATACTTACATTTTTATTATATTAGCCTAAATGTTTTTTTTGTTACGCAACTGTCAACCAATCGCCTTAATTATATTTAACGGTGAGTCAAAAGAAGTAGCACACTTTACTCGGAATCCTTATCTTCAACTCGGGTGATCTCCTGGGGTTCATAACATACCTGTGGGGTGAAGCAATGGACAAGCACGGAGAAGCACTGGCTGTTAGCCTGGACATCTCCAAGGCTTTCGATCGAGTTTGGCATCGTTCGCTTCTCTCCAAGCTTTCATCATACGGCTTGCCACCTCGCCTATGCGATTGGGTCGCCGGGTTCCTGCATGAGCGCAGCATTCGCGTACTTTGCGAAAGCAGTGCCTCACAGTTTCTGCAGGTGAACGCCGGAGTGCCGCAGGGTTCTTTAATATCGCCCACGCTGTTCCTTCTGCATATCAATGATATGTTATCCTTGGGTAACATTCATTGCTATGCAGACGACAGTACAGTACATCGGCGTTATTTGGGTCACCCTGCGGGAAAGCAGGCCGATGTAGTGGAGTCGAGACGGAAGATTGTCATTGAGCTGGACGAGGAGTTAGACCGCATTTATAAATGGAGCTCTGATAACCTGGTCCAGTTCAATGCCAAAAAAACACAGGTCTGCGCTGTCACTGCTAAAAAGTCCGCATTTTTCCCCTAACCCTCCTTCCAGAGCAACCTATTACCCATCCAGACTGGTCTCAGTCTCTTAGGTATGGACATACACAGCGACCTCAACCCGAAGAGCTATATTGAGAGCATTATAACCGCAGCCTCACGTAAACTCGGAATCCTGAACAAGGTGAAGCGGTTCTTCACGCCGGAGCAACGTTGTCTTTTGTATAAGACTCAGGTGCGCTCCTGCGTGGAGTATTGCTCTCATCTTTGGGACGGATCCGCCAAGTACTTGCTCGAAGCTCCTGACAGGTTGCAAAGACGAGCTGTCCGTATTATCGGTAACGATGACGTTACGACCAGCCTGGAGCCGTTACTGCTACGTAGGGACATTGCTTCCCTTAGTGCTTTCTACCGCCTTTACCACGGTGAATGCTCTGAGGAGCTCTTTGACCTCATCCCTCCCTCTCCTTTCCTTTCCAGATCGACGCGTGCAGGTCTTAGAAGCCACCCTCATACCGTGCTGACCATCAAGATACGTACCAAAAAGTTTGGACAATCGTTCTTTTGCCGAACTGCCCGTATGTGGAATGCGCTTCCCGCATACGTGTTTCCTTCCTCTTTCTCTCCCGGGTTATTTAAGCGGGGCGTGAAAAAGCATTTATGCAGGCCGCCATAGTGAGAGCGTTCGGCATAGCGTGGTAGCGCTGTGATGAACGCTTTCACTTCTTGGGCTTTACTGGCTGCTTTTCATCAGGCAGAGTGAAGCCATTATGGCGTGCCACAATAAAAAAAAATAAAAAAAAATAGTTTAATTGTATCGTAAGTTGTGTAATGCTGCTTAATATTTTTTTATTGAGATAGACATAAGTAGTTTTTTTTTATTTGGCTGACTTAAAGAGAGCTCTACTAACTCAGTTTGTGAGTTAAGTTAAGAGGAAACAACTAAGTGGAAGTGTTATGCAAAATTCTCATAAGAAACACCGAAAAACGACGTTTCGTAGTTCCCTGTTTCCTCCTTCAGAACTGGAACAATTTTTATTACTTTTTCAGCATCGGTTAAAGAAAGAGATTTTTTATGTCTGTATGTTTGTTATTTTTTTAAACTGGTTACCTACTTAATTTTTACTGAAGACGCCTTAAAACGGAGTGATTTCGCTAAATTTTGAAGGCTCCTTGTTGTTCTAAATGCAAAAAAAAATGACTAAATAAATGAATAAATTACTAAATGCAAAAATAAATTGACATACAGACGTAAAAAATCTCTTTCTTTAATCTGAAAAAAAAAAACATAAACATTGGTCCAGTTTTGAAGGAGGAAGCAAGAGACAACGAAACGTAGTTTTTCTGTTTCGTATGAGCATTTTGCATGCCGCTTTCACGTAGTGTTTCCTCTTAAATGAATAAACCTCTAGGTGAGAGACCGATAGTCCAGCCACTAGACCACAGAAGCAGCTAAGTGTAAATTACAAACAAACCGAATAAGGGTCAATAGGGTTAATAAAAAACAATGAAACCAACTTTTATCTATATTCCCTGAAACATGAGTGATGGCCGCGGCCGCACCGTGATTCTCCCGCCAATTAATCATTCCCTAATACCCTTTCCGAACGGGTGGCTTAGCAAAGATAAGATTTTTTTAATGCAATTTAAATGAGTGATTAATTACTCCCAAGGGTCGTTTTGACAACACTTTGGCAGACGCAGGGTTGTTTTAACACTTAAGTGCTTCAAACGTTTTTTTTATCGCTTTTGCCAAGTGTAACATGACATAATTTATGACCCTTGCTTTAGATAAAATAGCCTTTAGCAGTTTTTTTTCTTTTTTTTGGCACCTAGCGAACTAAACAAAATTACATAAGAAAATATTATCTACTGCTTAAAGCAGTACTAGGATAGCGAATTTGAAAAGTAACTAATTATATTGTTAATTATCAGACTAACGGCGACTAACGCACTAAAGACTGCACATGCATCTAACAGCATAGCGCGGCGATGGGCTCACCACCCTGAGCACATGTGCAGTTGATATTTGATGAAAAGTGGACTATGGTGGAGGACTGCTTTTGCTACCCTATTTGCCTAGTCTCTGACTAATCCTTCGGGGGCCTCTCGTCTGTGGAGAGCCGGTATTGCCGCGGCCCCTAGTCTGTGTGGCTCAATTGAGCCATCTCCACAGACAGGGGTTTTTTTAGCTACCTACCGCGAAAAACGTTGTAAAACGTACGTTCGTTTCATTATTAAGCCTTAATATGATAACTAGTAACTCTGCATTAGTTCCTTAATCTATTAAAACCATTCCCAATACCTAAAATATTGTACGAATAAAGATATGATTTTTTCAAAAAAAATCTTTTTTTTTTCCTAATAAAATAAAAATAAAATATAAGGAAATAACGTATGTTATTGAAATAAAGCATACCATAAGCATTAAAAAGCATGTTATAACATAATAGAGCTCATAATACTATCAACTCGATAATAAATCGATTATTCCGATTTCAATATACGCGCTAAAACAACCCTACGTTCCCAACGACGATATTTTATTTTTATCCCTCGGGACGCGACAAAGGAACTTTTGAATCATGGAGCCTAGTTCATGGTGATTCCAAATATGTACGGCATGTCACTAACAAATAAAAAACAAAGGAACACAGAGCCGAAATATGACACCCATTTTCGCCGTCTGTGGCGTGGCTCAATTGAGCCAGCCCACAGACAGGCGCTAGAAAATAGTGGCTCAATTGAGCCATCCCACAGACGAGAGGAATAGTCGTGATTATAATTATGTATGTACTTATATAAGACTTTAAACTTTCGCGTTGCATTATACATAATTAATTTTGTAAGTAAGTACAAGAAGTGAGATAACTTACTTACAAAATTAATCGTGTTCAGTCCCGTTTACATAGTTTGTTGCAAATTATTCTTTCACTCCCATTTGTATATTAACCATGTTCTTCACAAGACAAGACCTAAGACCACATTGGGATTACAGGCTAACAATTACTATAAATAACATCTTAGGCTTGCGTCGTTTTCCGATACAGTATTGCTCTTTTCTACAATGCAAATTGAGAAGACATCCACATCGCAAGCGCCATTGCCCGGAATACCAGGGCAAATTAGAGAACTCCGTTGCCACGGTAACCAATCAACAACCGAACAACTCCGATGGGAAGATTAATCGATAGACATCTGCGAAAGGCGGTTCTAGTGGGCAAGATTAGTCATTTGGGATAATCGATAGCAACGTAACCAATACTTTATTGGTGAGGAATAAGATTGATTTTCGTGCAAAGGCCCGCTTGTTGGTACAACAATAGCCGACCAGAATAAGTGTACTGTTTATTCGAGCTTAATTTATGTGAATGGCGTATTGCAAGAAATGGCCGTGTCATAAGCAGTCCTCCCGATATTCCGATTGTTTAGACTTTTTATTTGCAGCTGATATATCGGCCGGTATTTTATGTTTTATTGTGTGTTTACGGATGGGTTGCCAGTGATGGGTTGGCTGATGGATTTATTTGTTGGTTAACAACTTTGTTTTGCAATGTGGCGTAGTAAAACAGTTTAGTGTGTACGCAGCTCGTTCGGATTGTAACATGTTATAAAGATACTTAAAATGTAATAATAAATACTGGATTAGTTTGTATTCGTGCCTCGTGCTTTGGAAGGCTTAAGAGGCCTATTACATCTCGAATGTGATTTTTGCGTAAAATGCCCATTTTCGCATTTTATAGTAATTTTGCAGTTGTATTTATCGTTTTTATCAAAATAGGATAATAAATTTGTGCATATTATTACAAATATCCATTTTGTGAGCATAAGTTGAATTCGGACGGCCGGCGCATCGCATTTTGTAGTAATTTTGCAGTTGTATTTATCGTTTTTATCGAAATAGGATAATAAATTCATTATAAAATCTTTATTCCTCATGAAGTAACAGTTACTCTGGTATAAATTTTGCTTAATAATATTATCGCAGATAGGAGATATTCACAGTTAATTTATAGCAATTTTCGAAGTTTTTTGGTTTAGAAAAAGATTTTTTTCCTATATAAAATCAATGATATCTAAAACTTCCGAGGCTGCGACGCACTATTCGACTATTTTAAAGATAAAATTATAATTTTTATATTTCACTTGTTTAGAACTGTAGTTCAATCGATGAGCTCAAAAAAGTGCCTTCGCGCACTTTATGAAAATCTTTCTCTGCAATTTTGGATTTAATTAAAAAGTTAAGCAAAATTTACAAAAAGCGAGGCCACTAAGCACTATTCCAATAGCTATTCTACACCATTCAATAAGTCATAATTGTTAATGTATTTTCGTTTCTGAGATCCATAACGCCAAAGTTGACCATTTTACGCAAAAATCACAGTTAAGATGTAATAGGCCTCTTAAGCACGAACTGATAACGTATTGTAATTAGAACTCAGTAATTTGTTTATCATAAGTATTTAATAAGTATCTGTATAGATAAATGTTATTTAAATATTAATGTAATCACAACAATAATAAATAATTAACGACAACCTCCAGGAAAAATGGCTTAGCGTGCATTTCGAACCACGGAGGGTCATGGGATTCTGTGAGGCGTTAATGATTTAAGTTATATTTAGCCCAAAAATCAAAATTTTTATATCATACATACCTACAATATATTCACGGCTACAAACTACAAAGGGCTAACTTATTGCCTGGTCTGTGACTAATCACAGACTAGGCAATGAGGACCGTAGAAGCAGTCACTGCCATAGTCCACGTTTCATCAAATTACAACTGCACATGTGCTCAGCGTGATAATCAAACTACTGCACATGTGCTCAGTGTGATAATCAAGCTACTTTTATTATTATTTATCAATGAAGTTTGTCAAATGATACCGATTTCAAATCGTCTGTGTACAAATGATTCCTTGAGCAAACGTTTTACGGTGTTTACACTGTACAGACGGGAAATATATCGACGTCACCAAGAGCGCAATAGCGAGATGGCACTCGCAATGCTACCCGTCGCAAACAATGCCTGTACACACGAAATGCGAGCGAGTGTGCAGCCCAAGGTTTGGGCCAAGTTATGAAAGGTTGGCGTTATCAGGGGCCGTGAAAAGCGTATTACTTTAATTTTACTATGCAAATTCCCATGTTCTATGAAGTAATACTGTTCTAAGAGGTGACAGTATGGCCCATGGAGCAAACGTGGTAGGGCCCCTGTAACTGACAATCGTTGAGTAAAATGATTGAAGAAAGAATGAAAAAACATTAAATACCACATGACAAACAATTAACATACAACAGGTATGAAGAAAAATATAACACTCTCGGGGAGAATGCACTCTATAGAAGCAAAGTCGCCACTGTCCATTTTGTCAAAAAAATAACTTTAAATGCCATCTGTACGAGAGTCTTGGAATACATTTGAATGTTTAATTAGTTGACATGCAAAGTTAGCACTGTCTCAGAGAAAATTAGCTTTAAAAAGAGAAGTGAGAAGCAAAAATGACACTGTCCAAATTGACCAATCACAAGGCGGCAGCCATGTAATTTTGAGTATGGCGTCAGGCATATTTATCAAATTCTTCTCGATTTTCATTGTTTTTAAATAAACCATAAAACAAAGTTAATTCGTGTCTCTTTATGTTACTTTTTTATTACATTTTATTATGCAATATTTTATTAATGTTTATTTTTGCCAATCGTGTTTTGTATGGCGGTGCGGTCCAAACCTGCCACTCTCCAAGAGTTGAGATGCAAACCTATAACTGTCCTGTCAATTTTTTAAATTTATGCTATTTAAAGCTGCCTTTGGCATAAGTACTGCAATAATTCTATTATTTTGTTTTTATGTAATTTAGTAAAAGTAGGTAATGCATTTTATTCATTTACCTCTTTAAGTCACTTAGAGAGGTTTTATCGAAATTTGATTTTTCAAAACTTTTGGACAGTGGCGTTTTTGCTTTTATACCGCCACCAAAAGAAAGTATTTTCCTACTTCTTTCCACATGGACTACATCATAGTAATGGGGAGATTGGGCCATAACCCACCACGCCGGCCCAATGCGGGTTGGTGGGATTGAATTAATTAATTTGAGAATCGCCTTTTATTTTCAACTTGGGCCAAGCTAGGTTTTAGTTTACTCTTCGGAATGTAAATAAAACTAACGGCCACCCTCGATTTTACTTGCGAGAACATTCGTGAGGCATAGAAGAATCAGAGGGAATTTTTAAAAACCCTATTCTATTTTATTCTATGTTATGTAATCTATAGTAACTATAACAAAATAGATTCATATTTATATGAGTAGTTTATAAAAGTATGTTTTGGAAGTACAATTTTGTAATTCCGTTGTAACAAATTTATTTTGTAAGTGATAATATCAGTTTATTGCGAAACAAGATAAAACTACTTCCACTCCACATTTCATATTGTAATATCTATTTTTAATTCGTAAAAAGTAAATTCAGGTCAATAATTTTCATTGCACAACGGCCGGTCTAGACACAGACGTATAATAAGAAGGTCTAGACTACCTAAACACTTTCTGCGCTGTCGTTCCTTTTCCACCAAAACAAAATATCATTAAAAGCCTTTTACTACATACATACATATAATCACGACTATTATCACCTATTATCCCCGAAGGGTTAGTCAGAGACTAGGCAATTAGGACCTCAAAAGCAGTCCTCTACCATAGTCCACTTTTCACCAAATAGCTACTGCAAATGTTCAGTGTGACAGGTGGTGAGCCCATCGCCGCTCTGTTGTTGGAAGTATGTTCAGTCTTTAGCCTGTTAGTCGCCTTTTACGACACCCAAAGGAAGAGAAGGGGTGATTGTATTCTTTTACCGACACGCGGGGCCTTTTACTATTCGGGAGAAATTCAGGTAAGCAAGACATGCCTCTACATCAGGTCAATGGAATCTGAAGTAGTTTATTATGTTTTTTTAATCTTTACAGAGTACTTGTCTTTGCAGTTTTTCCATCAAACCCAATCAAACTTGTATCAGTTCTATCACGAACACTCCTAGAGGTTTCTAACAATTTAATTTATATTGTGTCTAGTAGGTTAATACCAGAGCTCTTAACAAAGTGCGCTATCTGTACGTTAAAAACGAACCTACTTGTTTGACTTTAATCCATTCTCATAGTATCGATGGAGGATATTAAATGATTGCAGACGCGCCGTCCGGAGGGGACGGATGCGGCTCATAACACGGCGAGGGGATTTATGGGAAACTGACAGACCTTTATGTCAAACGGTGTGTAAGAAAACATTTTATTACATACTGGTTTACTACCTTCGCCAGTTGTCCCACCGCCGACGATGAACGAGAAGCGAGTCGAACTAAAATTAGAAACGAGTTGGCGAGCAGCGGGAAGGGAGTGTGAAGTTCCGATAGTTTTGTCGCTGGGCTATAAGTGCCGCTGCCGCAGGTTGGCCTCTCGGCGTGAGTTCTAATCGCTGAGCAGGTATCGCTAAGCGAGAATTATCCTTGATAGCTCTTGTCGCTCATCGAGGAACAAGTGGAGCGAGTTCTCGCTGGCAGTATGAACAGTCAACGATCATCTTGTCAAGTTGACGGCCTCCTTGGTCGAGTGGTTTGTACACTGGTTTTCATGGTGTCGCCATCTCTGAGGTCCCGGGTTCGATCCCCGGTCGGGTCAATTTAGAAATTATTGTTTTTCTAAATTGTTTCGTGTCTGGGTGTTTTCTATGTATAATAAGTATGTATTTAAGTATTTTAAGGGCCGATTTTTCAACAGTCAGATAAAACTTATTTGTCTGTTAAAGTATTGCACAACCATTTTGAAAATCTATTGTCATCAGTCTTTTCTTTCTTTACAGGTGAGATTTTAGTTTGATTGTGTTATACTTTATCAGACGGATACGTTTTAACCGAGGATTGAAAAATCAGCCCTAAGTATGTTTATCCGTTGTCTAGTAACCATTTAACGAGTTTCTTTGAAGCTTCTCTTGGGCTAGATAATTGGTGTGAGTGTCGGAAAGTTTATTTTTATTTTTTATTTTTATCTATTTTTATATGCATCTCTTTTCTTTACACGGAAAGTATATCTATTGTACGTTTCTTGAGCGAGAAAATAGCCGATAGTTAGTCGTTTTCTCGCCGTTGGCGGTAACTGCCTTAAGCGGTAGAAATATTTGGGTGCGCCACCGGATTGATTGGTGCTTGCGCGCCACCAATTAAATAAAAATAGCTAAGATGTATTATATTGAGGAGCTCGATGGCGTAGCGGCTAGCGCGTTCGGCTCGCGATCTTGCCCGCTAACCAATCATTGCAATGTCGGGTCTGTCCACCCCTCCGGGAAGCAGGCGTGATGTTAGTGATGTATGTATGTACTATCGCGGACTTCGTCGCTTTACCAGTCTAAAGGTCAAAATCCCTTGCATAGCGCGTCGTCTATTTGGTACGGGCACGCACCCGGGCGGTCGGTGCGCTTCATACGAAAATAGTTGCGAAGTGGTAATGCGACGGTGACCCCGAGAGTACATCGGCGCTACGGTAAAACAGTGTCGTATGTAAAAGGTTCATGCAAAATAACCGACAAGAAAGCGCTCTAGGGATCTGTTTAAGTTATAAAAATATTTTAAGTCCGTCTGCCTACAAAAATATTTATAGAAAAGCTTTCTTTTAAGGCGGTCTTTTCCCGTTTTAACAATTTCGATTGATTGTACCGCCACCAATATAAAACATACATTTCTAAAATTCATATATAATATAGTTGAACATATTATCTAATGACTCTTAAAGACAGAAACATGATTGGCAATACCTAACTCGATATAAAAAAAAATCAAAGATAACTCTTTCAACATTTTAAAAGAGCTGTAAGTCAGATAATACAATAATAAATATTTTAATTTTTATATTTTACTTGTTTTTTCCTATATAGGCAAAAAACCTACAATTATATTATAGCCTATTCGCGCTGCTTCGCTGATACACCCGTCCCGTACCTTGTCGAGAAAGCGAGAGAGAAGCGCTCGGAATACCTCGCCTTAAGGTAAGGTGCTATTTTTGTATGTTTTAGAAGTCTTTTTTTTTTTTTTTTATAAAAGAGGGAGGCAAACGAGCAGGCGGGTCACCTGATGGAGAGTAATCATCGCCGCCCATGGACACCCGCAAAACCAGAGGAATCGCAGACGCGTTGCCGGCCTTTAAGGGAGGAATAGGTTTAAGAAAGGAATTAGGATTTGGGAAGAGGGGGTGGGGGTGGGGGAGGGGCCTCCGGAACCCTCACTGGTCGGACGAAACACAACAGCACCAAGTGCCATTATTTCACGCCGAATATTAGTGAGAGGGTGGTATTACGCCGGGCGAGCCGGCCCAATGCGTGCTGCAACGCAGCGTGGCTCTACCACTCAGTCAGTGTCACTCATTTAGCACCACCCAGGGGTCACGTGTAGGGTCTCAAAGGTAAACCTACGGACGCGAGTAACTTTAACCCCCAAAATTGGTCTTTAATTAAGTATCAGGTTATGTAGATAGAGACACAGAGGCCATGTTTATCAAAGGAGAGATGAAGGGGACAAATTAGATCTTGCATGAACTAAGTACTGGAAAGTACCCCAGAGTTCTTACCGAAAGTTTGAGAAGCGATTATATAGCGCATCCCGCTGGAAATTGGAAATTACCCGCGGAACTTATCCGGGGACGCCAGTGTTGCTCAAACTTCATAAATTTAACTTTGTTAGAGCCGCGAAGTTAATTTAACTACATTTTAATTATGCAATTTTTAGCTAAAGCAACTTTGGACTTGAATAATTTTAAGTATTCAATTAACGCTGTATTCTGTAGAGGAAGTATTGTAAAACTTTCTTTAGCGTAGGTTAGGTTTTTTTCTAGCCACTCTCTTATATCATCTCACTCCTGGGCTGAGGATCAAAGTCAAAGTAAAATATATTTATTCAATAAACTCAATTAATAAGTACTTTGAATCGTCCAAATCTTTTTTAACCTACCACCCATTCAGGACATAATTTTTTAACTGTGGCAAAGAATGGGCGCAAGAAACCAACAGCGCACAAAAGCAACGACATTTACAAACAAATAAAAAAGAATATGTCGTTACCAGGTCAATACAAAATATGAATTTAAAAAATAATAAATGTTGCAATACAAAACCACAATACAATGTAGTATCAATTAAATAAAGACAATTAGAAATAGCTGTTGGAGTACTTGGAGCATTTCAGATCCAAGCTGTTTTGTCTTCTGTGTAATCTGACACTTTATATCAAAATCACAATCAATATATCTTTATTAAGTAAGCTTAAATTAAGCATTTTGAATCGTCTAAACTTATTATTTTATCGATGGATGGATAGGCATAAGAAAACACCCACCCACCCCACCCATTCACGAAGTCTTTTAGCTGTGGAGAAGAACGGGTACAAGAAACTCCACAGCTTTAAAATAATATAAAAGTAACGACATTTACAAAACAGCATGTCGTTACCAAATTATACAATCAGTTATAAAGATAATGGATTAAGAAAAAAACAATGTATATATATTATTATAACCAGGCTGTTTTGTCTTCTAAATATTCCTTGACTGTGCAATAACCTTTCCTAAGTAAACAAGATTTTACATGATTCTTAAACTTATTTAAAGGTAAATCTAGTATAGTACTTGGTATTTTATTATAATAGTGTATACCTTGCCCCAAGAAAGAGCCGAGAACCTTTTGTAACCTAAACAGTGGCATTACTAGTTTTGACTTATTTCTAGTATTGAAATTGTGTACATCACCGTGTTTAGAAAAAGTGTTAATATTGCAACGCACAAAAACTATACAATTATAAATATACTGCGATGCTACAGTTACAACACCAACTTCCATAAAAATATTTCTCAAAGAAGTTCGCGATCCCAGTCTATAAATGGTTCATAGTGCTCGTTTCTGTAAAATAAATATAGTTTTAACATCAGCCGCTATTCCCCACAAAAAGACGCCATACGACATGGCACTATGAAAATAACTAAAGTAAACAGTCCTAGCAGTTTAAACATCTGTTAGTTGTCTAATTTTTCTAATCGCATATGCCGCTGAACTGAGTTTGCCGGCCAAATTCGATATATGCGGATTCCATTGGAGTTTTGAGTCAAGGGTTATCCCTAGGAAAACTGTCGAGTCTACCAAATCTAATTTAACACCATTCATTCTAACATCGGTTTGTTCGGTCTTGATATTTGGTAGTATAAATTTAATACATTTCGTTTTTTTAGGGTTTAGCTGTAAATTATTCGCACTAAACTAATTACTATAATAAGCTTTTTTATAAAGCTTTTCTTTGATTTTGATTTTTAATTTATTAAGATCTAATTTCTGAATATCATTTGGTACTTTGTTGCAAAATCTTACACACAGACCCTTAAAAGAATTATTTATTTTATTGAGCCTAGTATAAGGTACTGCTAATTTGTTCTTACTTCTAGTGTTTACATTGTGAATATCACTGTTTTTTTGAAAACATTTCATTATTTTTATGAACATAAATCAAATTTTCATAAATGTATTGTGATGCAACTGTTACTATATTTATATTCTTAAATCTCTCTCTGAGAGAGTCGCCAGCCTTTAGGTTATAGATTGCTCGAATAGCCCTCTTCTGAAGCACAAAGATAGTTTGAATGTCACCAGCCCCAGTTTGGGGGTTAAGTTGCTCGCGTCCGTAGGTTTCCCTTGAGACCCTACACGTGTCCCCTGGGTGGTGCTAAATAAGTGACACCAACTGAGTGGTAGAGCCACGCTGCGTTGCAGCACGCATTGGGTCGGCTCGTCCGGCGTAATACCACCCCCTCACGAATTTTCGGCGTGAAACAATGGCACTCTGTGCTGTTGTGTTTCGTCCGGCGAGTGAGGGTTCCGGAGACCCCTCCCCCCCCCCCCCTCACAATTGATATGGCAGCGAACTTTAATTTAGATTTACCCCAGGGGGTACCGACACATCCGGTGTCGGTCCCCCCTGGAATCCCCCTCTGAGCGTTCTCGCTCAGACTGCCCTACGTATTCTGGGGAGGGCAAAAGTCCGCTCTTGCCAAGGCATGCTGCAGACTGGGATGGGATGCGAAGCTTCTTTGCGTCCTACCCGTGGTGGCGAGTTTGCTTCTCGCTGGATGATCCTGATGTCGCCGCTGACTCTGTCGTTAATGTGATACTGCAGGGAATGGAACTTTTCATTCCAAACACTGTGGTTCCCATTGGCGGCAAGTCCCAACCATGGTTTGGTCGTTCCTGCAAAATGGCGTCTCGCCAAAAGCGACAACATTACCAAGCCTGGGCTAATGCGGTGTCATCAAAGGATCCAAACACCAGTGCGCTCAGAAAGAAGTACATCTTTGCCGCCAGATCCTTTAAGAAGGACATCGCCAAGGCGAAGTCATCATTCATAGGTAGAATTGGCGAGAGGCTAGTGCGTCTTCCTTCGGGGACGCGTGCGTTCTGGTCTCTCGCCAAAGCTATCTTAGGGAATTTTTGTCAGCCGTCCCTACCACCATTGCACAAGACCGATGACTGCCTGGCCTATACTGCAAAGGAGAAGGCCGATCTCTTGGGCTCTCTTTTCGCATCAAACTCGACCTTGGACGATGGGGAAAACTCTCCACCAACCATACCGCATTGCGCTTGTACAATGCCAAACGTTCAGTTCCTGCAAAGGTCAGTTCGTAAGGCTCTTTTTTCCCTTGATATCCATAAGGCGAGTGGGCCTGATGCAGTTCCACCCATTGTGCTTCGGACGTGTGCTCCTGAATTGGCACCAGTTCTAACGCGCCTTTTCCAGCTCTCTTACACCACTGGCGTCGTCCCGAGCTCTTGGAAGACAGCCCTTGTCCACCCGATTCCAAAAAAAGGCGATCGCTCAGATCCGTCCAACTACAGGCCAATAGCTATTACCTCTTTACTCTCCAAAGTAATGGAGTCCATTATAAACCGCCAGCTCTTAAGGTACCTAGAAGAGAACCAGCTACTAAGTGATCGCCAGTATGGTTTTCGTCGCGGTCGATCGGCTGGTGATCTTTTAGTGTACCTTACTCACCGATGGGCGGAGGCAGTCGAGAGTAAAGTGAAGGCACTGGCAGTTAGCTTGAACGTAGAGAAAGCTTTTGACAGGGTATGGCACAGGGCTCTTCTCTCTAAACTTCCATCATAAGAAATTCCTGAGAAATTGTGTTCATGGGTTGCCAGCTTTCTTACTGGGCGTAGCATCAGAGTCGCAGTCGACGGTTCGTGCTCCGACATGAAGCCCGTGAATGCTGGAGTCCCGCAGGGGTGTGTGTTGTCCCCTACTCTGTTTCTTCTGCATATCAATGACATGCTGCATAACAACAGCATTCATTGCTATGCAGGCGACAGTACTGGGGATACGAGAGCCGGAATAAACTTGTGACTGACACCGAGAACATGTTAAGTCATGTCTCGGATTGGGGCCGACATAACCTAGTCCGCTTTAACCCCTCCAAAACACAAGTTTGCGCATTTACCGCGAAAAAACATCCCTTCGTCGTACCTCTGAACTTTGAGGGAGCTCCCCTTGATACCAATCCGATTATTGGAATCTTTGGCGTCGATATTTCGAGTGACGTTCAGTTTCGTGGTCATTTGGAAGGTAAAGCTAAATTAGCTTCGAAAAAGCTGGGTGTGCTTAATAGAGCGGGTCAGTATTTCACGCCGGCCCACCGTTTACAACTGTATAAAAAACAGGTCAGGCCGCATATGGAATACTGCTCCCATCTCTGGGTGTCCCTATCTACCGACCTCAATAGATAGGGTATCGCAACTGGAACTACGGGTCCGGTTGAGTTTTCAGAGGTACTACGGGGTTCCTTTTCTAGCCCCCCGCTGGTCGTGCCTTTAACCAGGTGCCTCCGGCGGGATCCGGACATGGGTTGGACTCGTAGTGGCGTGTGGTTAGCTGTAGAGCTTGGGAATGTTCGTTTGTCCTGGTATTGTGTGCCAGGACTTCCAAACTCGTGCACAGCGAGCGGGGCCTAGTAGCGGTCTCTGAGGGGCCAGAAGCGAAAAGTTTTGCGGGGAACGTGAGTTTCCCTTATAGTTGGCAGCTTTGTCCGGTGGTTTTCATTGGACATTGGTGTTGACATGTCCGGTACTAGTCTGGAGAACTAGTAGAGGCGGCCTCCTAGATGCCGTAGCCTCCGGTCCAGCCAGCCGCGTAGGACGTGGGAACTGGCTAGGCGCCCGGATGGGTTCCGAGAAGTGAGTGTGCTTACTACTCCGCTACCAAGGTGGACACTTGGGAGTCGACTTTAGAGTCGACGACCCTAGCAGTGGCAACTGCGAGTTGTGCCCTTCGTGCAACGAGAAGTGAGCGAGCTTGACAGCTCCGGTTACCTATCTGGATAATAGGCAGTGAACTACACGTGTTCACGGGGATACTCTCCTGAGACACTAGTCTTATGAGTACCGAATGAAGAGCTCGCTGCGGCGGGCACTAATTTGGCGTCAAGACCTAACGTTGGTGGTCTCCTGCGCGAGTGTTCTACTGGCGCAGGGACGTCTGGCACTTCTTGTATAACCTAACGGTTGGTCTCGAGGTGCCAGTACAAATAAACTTAGTGAAATTAGGAGAGGGGATGCTCCTATCTCTGGGCTGGAGCACAACAATACCAACTCCTTCCATTTGACCGCATTCAACGCAGAGCTGCTCGAATTGTCGGCGACGTGGTTATTTCAAGTCGGCTCGATCCACTGGCTCTTCGGAGAGACGTTGCGTCTCTCTGTATATTGTACCGTATATATCATGGGGAGTGTTCTGAGGAATTGTTCGGCTTGATCCCTGCCGCTAATTTCCTTCACCGCACTACACGCAATCGACTGTCATTCCATCCACATCACCTTGATGGATGGCGGTCTACTACTGTGCGATTTTCAAGAAATTTCTTGCCTCGAACTACAGTGTTGTGGAACCAGCTCTCAGCGGCGGTATTTCCGGACCGTTACGACTTAGGGATCTTCAAGAAACGAGCCTATTCCTTCTTTAAAGGCCGGCAACGCGCCTGCGATTCCTCTGGCTTTGCGGGTGTCCATGGGCGGCGTTGATTACTTTCCATCAGGTGACCCGCTTGCTCGTTTGCCTCCTTGTGCTATAAAAAAAAAAGCATTTCCCCACAGTAAAATGCCGTACGACATTACACTATGAAAGTAACTGAAATAAACTAATCTAGATGTATCAACGTCAGTTAACTGACGGATCTTCATTACTGCATAAGCCGCAGAGCTAAGTCTTTTCGACAATTTAGCTATATGTAGGCCCCACTGAAGCTTTGCATCTAATGTGATGCTTAGAAACACAGTGGTGTCCACAGGATTCACATTCTTATCTTAAATTTGTACACTAGTTGTTACTTGCTTAACATTAGGCAATACAAATCTTACACATTTGGTTTTTCCCTCGTTTAATAGCAAGTTATTGACACTAAACCAGTGAACAATCTTTGAGATCGCATTATTCACATCGTCATAATTTGGGTGTCGTCGTTTCACTTTGAATAAAAGTGAAGTATCATCAGCAAACAATACTATCTCATGACTGTCTTTTACAAAATAAGGTAAGTCATTAATATAAACCAAAAACAAGAATGGACCTAGTATTGAACCCTGCGGAACTCCTATTGTAACCACTGATCCCGGAGATCTTTTACCGTTAATGTCGACCTTCTTCTTGATCTTTTCAACTAAATAGACATGTGAATAAATCGGTCATTCTCTTATAAGCCATTTTTTGCGCGTCCACGCCCCTAACAATCCCTAAATAAGACGAAAATTTTTGTTCTTTTATTTGTATAAAGCAAATTTTCATCCATATCTAGTATTACACATAAATTTAGGACCTAATAACTAGTATTCTGTCTAAAATATATTTTTAAACCTCTGTTCTCTAATTACCGTAACGTGTAATACGCTGACTTTGCGAGGAAATTAGCTTCTCATTTTTACCCGAACAGAATTATAGCTGGTGTTATTACACATTTTGAAAGGCAAAATTTTATTTAAGTTATCACAATAAATATCTATTTCTAGAACCTATAATTGAGCTCTCAGTCGTGCCGAGGCACTGGAGCATATTATTAGATCTCTGATGCGTCGGTATCTGCCAGTACTACACGTAAGTATCTAATAACCATCCCATTGGTTTGCCAATTTGCTAATAACCGTTCCATTATTTTTACACTTCATTATTTAGCGTACCTATTTGTAGATTAATTGAATTTAAAAAGTTTTCTAGTGTACGAAAGTTACAATATAAAATTATTAAACAACTCTATGTTTTATCACCGTCACAAATATTTCGCTATACGAGTGGACTTGAAATATTTAATATCTCAATAACTCAAAAACTACTTTTCCCATTGTAATGCCCTTTGAGCTGGTGATTAATGTCTAGTTAAATATATATTTAAATTCTAGTATTTAATAAGCTGAATATGGAGAATGAACGAAATAAATATAAACTGTACTAATGTAATAACAATTTCTGTTTTATATTTTTTAATGTTTGTTTTGAGCTTATGATTTTGTTTTTCAATTTCATTGATCTAATATTATAAGTGTATCAGCTGAATAGGCTGTAAGCTGTTATTGTTTTTGTAAATAAATAAATAACCGAAAATGTCAAAGTTAGGGTGGTGAGATCTAGAGAGTGTAGAGAGCATTGCAATTGAAACGCTATAGGTCGCAAGCCGAGACGCCATCAAGTTCCGGCAAAATTAAAAAATCTCTAGGTATAAAAAATGTTTTGTGGACACTTACTCTACTATTAGCGGTATTAATATCCAATATAGCGCTTAATACGACATAAGTATATTATTACGATATTATGTGGCGTGTTGCGGGTTGAACGCGAGCTGCTGGAGGCTTTTACGTAATTAATGCAATCACGTATACAGGATACGTAGCTACGTAGGTAGTACTGAATAGCTTTTTTAATACCAGAAGCATCGTATTACTTATGTAATCGTATGGACACTTTCTATTTATTTATTTATCAATCACAGTTGTAGCTTACAAACAAGTTTAATCACATTCATTATTGAGGAGACACTGAGTGTATGTACGACGTAGGTACCTACGTTATTATGTTTCTTTTAGGAATAAACTGAGAGCTTTTGATTTACTTTACTTGATTTATTTACCCGCATCAGTATCTTTAAGCACGTTCAATCAATGATTGAGTACTTTCGACCTTCATACATATCTATCGAATGGGAAATCCATTCGCTTCTATAATTTAAAAACATCTCAATCATTCGATTTGCCCTTGTCATAGCAGAAATGTGCGTACCGTGAGTTGAAAGAGCTCACGTTAATTATTATATTAGAGACAATGTATTACAATATGACGAACTATACCCATCAATACATAAATTATTTTTTTTATTTTTTTTATTAGCTTTAACAATTTTTGGAATATCTTAAACTAGTGATCAGCACCTCCTTTTAAGCTGAGTAAGCCTGTTTTAAGAGATACTGCTCTTCCTTAGAATTAATCGTAAAGTAACATTAACATAAATCCACTTAGCAACATACAGCTAGTTTTTATATTATATTGTGTGTGTATGAGTGTGTGTGTGTGTATGTGTGTGTGTGTGTGTGTGGGGGGGGGGTGTGTATGTGTGTATGCGTGTGTGCAGTATGTGTATATAATCTTATGCTCCGTTCAAAAGTGATAATGATAAATAAATACATATTGCGCGCATTTTATTTCGCGTTTTTACTTTAATGCATTCCATTTCATTACAAGGATATAATATATTTAAATAAACATTCAGATGGTTACAAAATATTTAACGCTTGTACCACATTTTGGATTTAATAGACTACCCAAACGTGAACCTGTCACCATACATTAAACCATTGCAAAGTATTTAATATAACAAACAAGTCACATTCACTTTGCAAAATGTTATTTGACATTACATAATCGCGCAATCCTTTATCATAAACTTGCCTGTTCATCTTTCTCGCGTTGCAGCTCCCCGCATAATGCTACATTCAACCCCATCTTCAGATGAGACACAAAAATATAGAACGATATTACCTTCCTCAGTGCAAACTCTAGTAAGTTTATTTGAATTCCGTAGAAAATAAAAGATCATTTTTTACGCACAGGTCTCTCAGTATTTCTTTTAAAATTATTAACTTTAAATTGATATTACGTAATTTACTACGTACTGCTGTGCTGCTACGTACTAATCTTGTTATGTAAGAATAAACATAATAAAATAAGGATGTCTGGTTCGAAACTGAAGTTTATAGCGACAGTAGTCGGTTTAGAAGTAAAGAAAAATACGTTTTGCTGTTGTGCTGTATCAAAAAAAGATTTTATCTATTTCTATAACTAAAAACGTCAAGTTCAGGTTATAGCCATAAGATTGTAAAAATGACATCGTAGAGATCGACTCGGACATCGGAATATTAACCAATCAATATGCAAATGCTAAAATGATAAATGCAATCAAAAACAATTGCACGTTTACACAACTGGGCTGGATTATATAGTATTCGTAAGCTCGGCACGGAGGCGGTTATTTAGTGGCACTTTTTAGTCAAGTAAGCTTTCAGTATTATGCTGATAGTACTGGTTTGTGTTTTAATGACCTGCATTCTCTGTACAGTTTGCATTATGGTTAAACTTATAAAATATGTTGCATATAAGTTTATTTAATTTTAACAGTGCGAGAGCCGTGCGACGCTCTTCGCAAGGTGGCTGGCAAGAGCTGGATGAGAGTGGCCGCGGATCGTGCTCAGTGGCGAGCTCTTGGAGAGGCCTATGTCCAGCAGTGGACGAGTATATGATGATGATGCTGAGTGTGTGTGTATCGGCTCACAAAAATAATGCTACAACCCCTCTCTTCCTCTGAGTGTCGTAAAAGGCGACTAACTGAATAAATACTGCTCACACCCCCAACAGCATAGAGCGGCGATGGGCTGAGCATATGTGCAGTTGTACTTTGGTGATGCGTGGAGTACGACAGAGGACTGCTTCTGCGGTCTTCATTACCTAGTCTCTGATTAACCCTTTGGGGATAACAGTCGAAGCGTGACTGTGGATAGATACAAGGGGAAAGGTAGGCCAAGAAAAAGATAGATGGACTGCGTGAAAGATGATACGGTGAAGAAAGGAGTCACCGTAGGACTGACGGCTGATAGGGACGAATGGAAAAAGAAGACATACTGCACCGATCCCAATTAGGGATAAAGGCAATGAAATGATGAGTCGAAAATCTATGTACGTATGTAACAATGCGCAAAACCTCTGCGCTGGTGATTGCATAAAAAGTAACAACTCATTTTCTGTGTCACCCAATTATCGATCTTCAACTTCGGCCTTAGATACCAAAGTCGTAAGTAGCAGCGTACATAATCTTATGCATGTTGTAGTGAAACCGCTAAGGGAGTTCCGCCAGACTAGCTCCGACGAAGTAGCGTGCAGCACGGTACCCGTCAGTTTAGCCGACGTGGTTATTTGTGATTTACCATTAACGATATTAAAAGATTTAGAATGTATTTTTTAATTTATATACGTTGATAAAACGTTCCTTGAATTACAGGTAATAAATAGGTAAGTCAAGAGTACCTACCCTAAACCGACAAATATGACGTATAAAGGATGTTAAGAGAGTAAATTAAGCAAAAGTGTGTGTTAGGATCGTAGCTAGGGTTGCCACCCGTACTCCAAAATAGAGTATTGTCCTCTTTTTCATGTAGGCGTACTTTATAATCTACGACACCAGTAAAGTACGCTAAAATACTCTATTAAAACTCTAGTAAAAGACAATTTTTTGTTAAATGTCGCAAACAGCAACAAAGATACGTTTTTAACCTCTCAGTCTTGGTATTGAAATGTCTAAAAATTTTGACAGCAGGTGCGATTTGGCGGGAAAATGGAAAAAAAATTTAAAAAAGTTTCGAATGCAGTTAATGTTAAATTTTGCGTTCATGATGCATAAAATGTACCACAGAACCAAAATAATCGACCTTGTTCATACTAAAGTAGTCTCTAAGTGTATCAGAACACGGTACAAAGTCAAGTGGAGAGCGCGGCCTTACAGGGCCGCTATTGGGGTCTGACGGAGTAACGAGTTTTTAGGTGGGGCCAAATATGGCCACTTGGGGCTTGAGGGGTTAATAAAGAATTTTAAAAAATATACATTCTTTTTTTTTCTATGAAATTTATTTTTGTTTTAACAATATGAAAAAATACTCTATTCATCATAAAAATAGGGCAACCCTAATCGTAGCCAATGGAAAGTTGGTCTTTGCCTACCCCTCCCACTAACGAGCGTGATGTATGGATATGATGTGCTGTGGAGTTAGTTGCGTCCATTCTTCTCCACAGCTATTATAAAACCACCCTAAATGGGTAGTAGGCTAAAAAATGCTTTTGACGATTAAAAAAATCAAAATACAAAATTAGAAATTATTAATTTAATTAAGGCTACAATAAGAATTTCACTATGTCAATACCAAAAGTTCATGTCAAATAACTCTCATTAAATAAAAAATAAGATTGATTTGCTTTCAGCCGCACCACCGTAGCAAATACAAAAATAAATCAAAAGAGTTCTTATTATTTTAAACGAAAAGTTACTTTGGCTTATGCTTAAAAGTAAAATCAAATCAAACGCGTAGATAAATTCTGGACTGTTAAAAAAAACTGCAAAATGAAAAACGAAAACGACGCAAACTTTTAAATTTCGCAGCATATTTCGAAAGTTATGCCGCCTTCGGGGTCGGGTGCAGTAAAAAAAGCAGTTTGAGCAAAGAGTAGTGCTCTAATATACAGGGTCCAACAAAATCAATAAGCGTATGGTTAAGGGCGGCATCTATACATCATTCTGAATAGATTTACAAAAAATGTGCTCCAGTTTTATAGTGACTTTTCAAAGTTTTTCTAACAAACGAAATCAATTAAAATAATGGACATCATGAAACGTGCTGTATCTTTACTAACACTCCAAGTTTAGTGTGCATGTTCAGCTATCTTTGTGTGCGTGTAAATACAGCTATACGGGTTTGGAAAGGGTGTATTTGTTGGTGAATTACGATAATATTTTGTTGATTATCTCGGTATCGAGCCTATAGTTTTGGACCGAATTTGGTGAGCATGCTCAGTGTGATGTATAGATGCTTCCCTTAAACGTTCGCTTATTGATATTGTTAGACCCTATATTAATACTACCACCTACATTGAAAGAATACTACCACCCCCTCCCTTCCCTTGGGTGTCGTAAAAGGCGACTAACGGACTAAATACGTATGTGCTATACATCCATAAGCATTAAGGAGGGATGGGCTCACCACCTGTCACGCTGAGCACATGTGCAGTCGATATTTGGTTAAAAGTGAACTATGGTAGAGGACTGCTTTTCCGGTCCTCATTGCCTAGTCTCTGACTAACCCTTTGGGGATAATAGTCGTGATTATGTATGTAATAAAGGTTGGCAGGATTGGGCTGTACGTTGTCGTTGCTTGGAAACTGTGCTCTTTTTATATGCTGCTCATTAATCAGCCTTTTTGATATTCAACTCGGTGAGAAGGCGTGATTGAGTTCGCGTTACTATTCAGAGTCCAGTGCTTCATTGCTTTAACGTAATTTACATAAATTTTCCGTCGAATGAACCGTGTGAAGTGAGCTTGCGTCTTATCAGTAAGTTGTCGTCCGAATAAAAATATCATCATCAACCTAGTATAAACTTCCCACATTAGATATGAGGAGCTCGATGGCGCAGCGGCTAGTGCGTTCAGCTTGCTCTTTTGCTCGCTAAGCAACTTTCGCAATGCCGGGTCGCTGGATGGGTGACCAAATTTAAAACATCTCGAGCTCCTCCGTGCTTCGGAAGGCACGTTAAACCGTTGGTCCCGGTTGTTGCCGTAAGATGGCAGTCGTTAAAGCCCACCAAACCGCATTGGGTCAGCGTGGTGGATTATGGCCCAATATCCCCACGCGCTATGTCCACGTGGGGGGCCTGTGCTCAGCAGTGGGACGTTTATAGGCTGATGATGATGATGATGATGTAGGAAGGCTACAAGGACAGCCGCATATTTGGAGCTTGGGCCATAAATCATCACTCTGGTCCAATGCTAGTTCAAGGGTTGAATATGAATGACAATGTCACTAAAATCTACCTGTTTCAGAAAGGCCACACGTATAGCGCAAGAATGTATAGAAAAAACAGAGGCTTGGAGAGGCTGAAAAACGCCTGAAAAAAAAAAAAAAGAAGGAGCATGTCTTGCACATGCTCCCGTAATCAGTAAAATACTCGTAACAGCAAATTAAAAAAAAAAATGTTCAGTAACTTTAAGGCTGTAGGTATATTTCTAGGAACTATTTCTACAAAGCGTTACCTACCTTTAACACACCTGCAAGTGCAAATTAAAATATAAAACAAAAGCGTTGTCGCTTGCCAAGTTAAAATTAACTTTGCACTTTAATAAAACACAGTGGCCATTTTGGTTTATTCACGAGTCACGCGAGACCTCTCTGTTGACTGACATAATACTTATATAAATTTTTTATTAACTCGTTCGCAACTCTTACATTCGACTACAATTTGTACATGAAAATGGCATCATCAGCATATAAAAGTCTCATTCCAGGGCTCAGGCCTTTGCATTTGACTGATACAAGGATAGATCGGGCCATAACCCACCATACTGTCCCAATGCGGACTGGTTATGGTTTTCGCAATAAATACACGTTTGTGAGTGCGTCAGTGAAATTTTAGAAGATTTGATAACCGTTCGTCCTACACGCATTTGGTCCAATACGCAGTTCGTCCATTAAATAGTTCGTCAGGTGTCCTTAACGAAGTTCGTCCATATCGCTATTCGTCAATATCGCTATTCGTCCATATAGTTATTCGTCCATATCGCTATTCGTCCATATCGCTATTCGTCCATATAGCTATTCGTCCATATCAATATTCGTCCATATCGCTATCCGCCCATGAGAAACATCACCCATCCAATCTCTCATGTCCAGTCCATTTCCTAAGGCTTCATAAAACAAGTGGTTCATTCTTGGGTAAACATTTAATGTCAAGTTTACTATGAAACTTGACATTTCTTTTTATTAATTTATAACCGTGTCGCGTAGCGGTGAAAGAATACTAAGTCTACCACCCTCTCTCTTTCCTTGAGAGTCGCAAAAGGCGACTAACGGACTAAAGACTGCTCATATATCCAACAGCATAGAGCGGCGATGGGCTCACCTGTCACACTGAGCACATTTGCAGTCGCTATTAGGTGAAAAGTGGACTATGGTAGAGAATTGCTTTTGCTGTCCACATTTCCTTGCCTCTGACTAACCTTTCGGGGATAATAGCCGTGATTATGTGTAATTTATAAAACAAATACTACATTTATTAATGTTTTCATTTAATGATGCAATAAAAAGAAACGTACAAATACATTTACAGCTTTGTTCCAGGATTGGTGCGATATTTCTGGGAAATTAACAGCAACATTTACCTACAAAATGAAAGCACGTTACGTAACGAAACAAAATTAAAAACATACTTACCTTTATTATGAAACTTTATAGCATTGAGCTGAGCTTCAATTAACGTTTAAAGAGATTTTCATGCTCGCATCAGAGAGATATTATCGTTTTTCATTAAGTAATTCACAAAATTTTAAAGACATCTCGTTCAATTTGTCAATAATTAATTGTTGAAGTATGTGTCACAATTTATGGTAAAATTTTAATTCATTATTATCTTCCTAACTTTACTTATATTTGTAAGGCTGTAGATGAAACGAAAGCGGGCTAGTAATTAAATTTGAATCCAACGAAATTTTAATGAATGAGAATCTGTAACTTTGCTGCAAATGTTTTCAATGAATGAATATACTTTATTGTACACGAAGAAAATAGAACACGTTACAATTTATAAAAGAAGTCATACAACGGGCGGCCTTATCACTCATAGCTATATCTTCCAGGCAACATAAGGATGGAGAAGATTGAATAAAAAAAACAGTTTAGTTTTTAGCGTTTTTAATAAAAGAAAAGTACAGCGCGATACTTTTTCAACGTTTGGTCGAGTTAACTACAATTTTAATAGGCGAGCAGCGCTACAAGTCGATTCTTTGTAATTTCGTGAAATCATTACGACAAATCAGTGGTGTCAAGCTTTTTAAGTCATTGGTAATATTAGTTAGTATTTATTTCGTCTTAGCCGTCGAGTCTGTCTTCACGCATAAGCTCACATTTGTCATTACTTACTAAAATTTCCGGGATTAATGAAGAGTAAATATAATCTTAATAAATTAAAAATAAATAAATAAATTTCATAATGTCACACCAATCATTCAGCCCCAAACTAAACATAGCCCGAACGGTGACTGAAAAACGGATAAAAAACATCCATGACTCAATCACAAATCGTCCTCACCACACAAACATTTGTCCTTACCGGGATTCGAATCCGGGACCGTGGGTTGCGTAGTCAGGTTCGCTGACCACTCGACCACCTGGCCGTCATCTAAGTTGGTATGTGTGGTAACAAGATTTTGCAATAAAAACATTTTTTATAATTTAAATCAGTATTAATGTAAGCACTTGCGACCTACAAGAATGTAATGTATTTCACGCTCTGGCAACTTTAAATATTATTAGCCAAACACTCGAACGGCATTCAGTCAATTTGCTTTCGGAACGAACCCTTCGCTTTATTAACGTTAGCAAATCACTCACTGTCAACGGCGGAGCGCACGCTTGCGGCCTATTTGCCCATTCGTTCACCGCTCACTCGTTCGCCGCTCACTCATTCACTGTTCGCTTAGTTGCGTCGTTAGTACACACATTTTTTGCTCGCTTCACGGCTAAACGTCTGCGATTTTTGCCCCGTGCTTAATTTGCTAAAGAGGAAAAGGTTTAGACAAATGCTAACAAGTTGTTCTGCTTTGTTTACATGGGCTGTACACATTTTGTGTTCCTGTTAATATGTTTCCTCGCAATAGGGGATAAGGCTTAATCCCTGCTCGTTGCATTTGAGTTGTTTTACTAAGAAACTGGAAAGATTATCGTGAGCGTTTGGTTCTAATTTTATTCTATTTTTTTTTGGTCTTAAATAATGGCTTCGTGCGATCAGCACATTTAGCCAGTGTCAAGTTTTCAATTAGTATTTAATTACTATTGTAAACTTGACAATTATTATTTTCTTTAAATTAAGTGAATGATAATGAGTGGTAATGAACGTTTAATGGTAAATGGTTTTCCCCCAAACCCATCGAGACTGAATAAAGCTGCGGGACTTTATTGAGGTCATTTATTCTAATTAAATAATAAATGAACGTATTTTTTTTTATAAAAGAAGATGGCAAACGAGCATGCGGGCCACCTGATGGAGAGTAATCACCGCGCCCATGGACACCCGCAAAACCAATCGCAGACGTGTTGCTGGCCTTTATGGAAGGAATAGATTTAAGACAGGAAAAGAGGGCGTCCGGAACCCTCACTAGCCGAACGAAACACAGCAGCACCAAGTGCCATTATTTCACGGAGAATATTCGTGAGAGGGTGGCATTACCCCGGGCGAGCCGGCGCAATGGACTCTACCACTCGGTCAGTGTTACTCATCTAGCACCACCCAGGGGTCAAGTGTAGAGAGTCTCAAGGGTAAACCTACGGACGCGAGTAACTTAAAATCCCAAAATTATAAAAAAAAATAGGAAAATATAGGATAAAATGTTTACTAGAAAAAAATCAACAGTCTCAGGAAGCTCGAGTGGTATTCGAACCCACGACCTTTGGATTGCCGGTCCACTGCTCTAACCGCTGAGCTACCGAGACCCCAGAAGACTCGTTGAATTTTTCCTAGTAGTTTGATTTACGCTGCAAGCCAGCGGTATTACGTCACTGTGAAGTCTACCCTCACATTCGAAAGAAATACTATTGCAAGTATTTAACAATCGATAAAGACGTAATTGCTTTTATATATCTTTATTGTTGACTTCACAGTGACGTAATACCGCTGGCTTGCAGCGTAAATCAAACTACTAGGAAAAATTCAACGAGTCTTCTGGGGTCTCGGTAGCTCAGCGGTTAGAGCAGTGGACCGGCAATCCAAAGGTCGTGGGTTCGAATCCCACTCGAGCTTCCTGAGACTGGTTGATTTTTTTTCTAGTAAACATTTTATCCTATATTTACATAGCATTGTGAATGCAAAATTTCAACAATAAAAATAGGAAATTAGTTAACAGCCTTGATAACTTTTTTGATACTAAACCGACGAGCGTGTATGAAGAACGTTATGAGAGTGAATGAAGCAAAGGATTTGTGTCAGGATCATAGCAAATGGAAAGCTGTGGTCTCTGCCTACCCCTCCGGCTATTATTACTAGCTATTATTAGTAATAATAGCTCAATGTCATTGCCATGTATTTTACCATTGACAATGGATATCAAATGCAAATCGCCTGAGACGTATTTTTGACCATAACTCCGAGGATTTTGGGAGGATCGAGATGGGTATAGTATCAAGAGTTCAGGAATTTATCGAGACACGTGTGATCGTTTGAATTTTGAAAATCGGCTGATAACTTTTTTTGGAATTTTGAAAGAAACGGGTTTTTGGGGGTGTTTGATAACTAGTAAATATTTCGAAAAAAAAACAGACATAAGAAAAAATTTAAAAAAGGGTTCTAGTTTAGCTACAAAATGGGGAAAAAAATTTTAAAATCTGTTATTAATTGTGACCTGTAAGGTGGTCCCTTTAGATTTGGAATTGTAGAAATTAAGTATAAAAGTGATGTAGCTTCTATGATTATTGACCGATCGTCATAGTAATGGTGTTAAAAGATGCGGATGCAGGCGAGAAATGCATTCGTTTAGAAGTGCACTCTTTTCTTTTACAATCTTAGTGAAATTCATCAGTTCAATTCATCGGGCGCCCGATGAATGAACTTCACTTAGGTTTAAAAGAAATAAAAATGTTATTCCCTGTGTTGTGCAGTTATAATTCGACTTGTAAGTAATGTAGTTGTGTAATTTTAGAGAAGTATTTATATCTCAATAAAAAAAATCTTATTTTTCAACTTGTAATGTGTTATAAAAAAAAAATATTTTTTCGTAAATTTTTGTATTCATTTTCAATGCTCCCATTCTTGCGGGGACTGCGAAAACTGTGAATTTAATGTAGGTAGTTGCAAAGGAAAAGAAATATGGTGATGTCTTGCCTAGGAGTGTAGTAGGTATAATTTAATAATATAAGTAATAATATACAAAGATTCATAAAGATAAAAGTGCCCCTGTCATTTGCCTATATTCTTTTTCAGTAACCTAAGTTGATGAACATAGGTATTCACTTAATATAATTGATGTGAATGTACTGCAACCCTCTATAGATTATTATCGAATTGGAAATGAGTTACAAAAAATACTTACCTGGCGAACAATACTAGTTTAATAAGTATTTGCCTTTAAAATAAATTAAAGGCAAATCAATTGATTTAACCGTGTCGCGTATAGCGGTGAAAGAATACTACCAACCCCTCTCTTCCCTTGGGTGTCGTAAAAGGCGACTAACGGACTAAAGACTGCACATACATCCAACAGCATAGAGCGGCGATGGGCTCACCACCTGTCACGCTAAGTACATGTACAGTCGCTATTTGATGAAAAGTGGGCTATGGCAAAGGACTGCTTTTGCTGTCCTCATTGCCTAGCCTCTGGTTAACCCTTCAGGGATATTAGCCGTGATTATATGTATGTCAATGTTTTTAATTGTTTTGATTGTTTGTCAGGATCATAGCTATTGGAAGCTGTGCACGCTGTTGTATCCACCCCTCCGGGAAATGAGCTTGATGTATGTATTTATGTTTTATAAAGTGAATTGTCAGGAAGTTAATTAATTTAATTGTCAGGAGTGGAGAAGCAAAGAGGAAACCTATGTCCGAAAACGGACTCTGCAAGGGCTGCAATAGATAGATAAAAAGTTAATAACAATTAGTCAATAGTCAATAGTCAAAATATATTTATTCAATAAACTCGATTAATAAGTACTTTGAAACGTCCAAATATTTTTTAACCTACCACCCATTCAGGACATCATTTTTTAGCTGTGGCAAAGAACGGGCACAAGAAACCACAGCGCACAGAAGCAACGACATTTACAAAAAATATATATATTATATGTCGTTACCAGGTCACAAAATACAAAATATGAATTTGAATGTAAATAGTTTAATTAAATATGGTGCTCTATATAAATTAATTATAGGCAATTAGAAATAGCTGTTGGAGTAGGTACTTGGAGCATTTCAGACCCAAGCTGTTTTGTCTTCTGTATAATCCGACACTTTATAATAAGCTTTCTTATAAAGCTTTTCTTTGATTTTAATTTTAAATTTATCAAGATCTAATTTCTGAATATCATTTGGTACTTTGTTGTATAATCGTACACACAGACCCTTAAAAGAATTATTTATTTTATGGAGCTAGTATAAGGCACTGCTAATTTGTTCTTACTTCTAGTATTTAATTTGTGAATATCACTGTTTTTTGAAAACATTTCAATATTTTTATGAACATACACAAGATTTTCATAAATATATTGTGATGCAACTGTCATTATACTTATATCCTTAAATCTCTCTCTGAGAGAGTCACCAGCCTGTAGGTTATATATTGCTCGAATAGCCCTCTTCTGCAGCACAAAGATAGTTTGAATGTCGGCAGCATTTCCCCACAGTAAAATGGCGTACGACATTACACTATGAAAGTAACTGAAACAAACTAATCTAGCTGTATCAACGTCAGTTAACTGACGGATCTTCATTACTGCATAAGCCGCAGAGCTAAGTCTATTCGACAATTTATCTATATGTGGGCCCCACTGAAGCTTGGCATCCAACGTGATGCCTAGAAACACAGTGGTGTCCACATGATTCACATTCTTATCTTTAATTTGTACACTAGTTTCCCTGCTTAACATTAGGCAATACAAATCTTACACATTTGGTTTTTCCCTCGTTTAATAGCAAGTTATTAACACTAAACCAGTGAACAATCTTTGAGACCGCATTATTCACATCGTCATAATTTGGGTGTCGTCGTTTCACTTTGAATAAAAGTGAAGTATCATCATTACAAAATTCATACGGATTGAAATAACTGTAGGGACTTACATATTATACAATATCTTCCGTGTCGCGTAGCGGTAAAGGAATACTACCACTAACTACTACTAACTACTAACGGACCAAAGACTGTACATCCACTAGCTTAGAGCGGCGATGGGCTCACCACCTGTTACGCTGAGCACATGTGCAGTCGTTACTTGCTGAAAAATGGCAGAGGACTGCTTTTGCGGACCTCATTGCCTAGTCTTCGACTAAGCCTTTGGGGATAATAGTCATGATTATATTATGCGTGCATGCAAATAATATCTATACGCTCTATTAGCGTCCCTCTAATAGCACGGACCCTGCAAAGAGTTTGAAACGTAACAATTTCATAATATCAATAGTATTAAATGCGATTACATCCATAAAAGTAGTTTAACTCATGAAACTTTATAGCCATAATTTAGCAATAGTAGCTAGTTAGCTAGCTACCATAAATAAAAATATTAAGAAAAATATATGTAGACCTATTTAAATGCTGTTTCACCAATACAGCCTTTCTCTAAATCCATATCCCTGTCACTTCGCAGTCAGAGAATTCAAATCGTCTTCGGAATAGGTATAATCGGTAACGTGGGCATAAGTGTCACTCATACTTGTCCATGGAAGTGGGTTAAACCGCTCAACATGGCCAATTATCCCGGGGCGCCCCTCGGGAGGGGACGCCGCCGCCGCCGGCTGGCAGCGCGGAGTGCGATAAATTACTTATATTTTTATATCATTTTGACCGTTCCTATTAAGTGGCAACAAACAAAGTTTTTTTTTTTGTAACACTTTACGAAGGACGGCTACACTGATCCGACAGAAGGTTTTTAAATGCACGTAGAAACATAGATAGAATATACGTGAGTGAGATAATGGTTTTAAAAAGTCTTAATAGGTTCAGAATATAACTATTGTAGTAACGGGTCAGTCACGTAGTATAACACTGTTAGTACAACAGGTAGTCATCATTATTATCAACATAATGTTTCTAGAACTTCAGAAACAAGTCTTAAGGCGGGTCCGCTGCGCCAGATTTTTGAACAAAACATTGTTCGAAAACATAAATAAAGGGCGTGGCCCATTGAGTAATAATGTGGCCCATTGAGTAATTTATGTTTTCGAACAATGTTCTGTTTTAAATCTGGCGCAGCGGACCCGACTTTAGAGCCACACAGCCGTACACGATACTTTTAGCATCGGCGATCGGTGATTTCGCGACTGACATCGCGTTTTGGCGACTCTCTGCGTTCGATTGCAGTATTGGAATCACGCATTTTAGCGATTGAGTCGCTGCATTCAGCTTCTAAAAAGCGTCTAAATCGCCGATCGCCGCTGCTAAAAGTATCGTGTGAACTCTGGCCCTTAGGCTAAGCCACTATCCTACATAGTCCTGTCATGTATGGCATAAATAATATTGAAATATGACGTATCTTAAACACTTAACTACATTTATTCGTTTAAAACATTCAATAAATACTCTTAAAACTTTCGCCACCTGTCCTATCGTATTTTGAATACCTCTTACACCCCTAATCGGATGAATGGACGGCGAAAGTCAACGTTCAGAAAGCTTTTCTCAAAGGTTTTTTCTATGTGTAGTGTAGGCATTTTTTACCTACCTATTTCAGTACCTTTTGCTATTTATTCTACTTCTATTACCTACCTTTCTCTCGGTGACCGAGCAGCTAAGCGTTCGACCCGATAATCGGAGGTCCCGAATTCAAATCCCAGGTCCGGCAAAGTGTGTTTATGATTATTCGAATTTAAATAATTACACAAATTAAATACCGGGTATGTTTTTTTCTTTTTTTTTATAATACCTAAATGGGCTTACTCTTGGCCACATGTGATCACCAACCGGCATTTGACAAGCGTGGTGGTTAAGCCACTATACCAATATGTATACACTTTGACTCTTATTCCGTTGTATTAAGAGTTACAATTGTTTACATGTTTTTGCTCGTGACTGTACCTATCAATGTAGCGATGACTTGATTGACATGATAGACCTAGCATGCACAACACGAGATATGTCGCGGACGATATTCTCTTCCTTCGACGGCGGCAACGACAAACTATCTCGGTCACAGTTGTCAAAACTCGATAAAATTATGTTGCATTTTAGGGTTTGTAGACAAAAATACCACTTAGTTGAGTAGTAATAGCTTATGTTGAGTCTGTTCTGCGATACGGACTCATCATATGGGGTAATAGCACTGACATAAACAGGGCGTTCATAGCTCAAAAAAAGTATATAAGGGCAATATGTCGTACTGCGCCTAATGAACCTTGCAGACCACTTTTTAAAAAGTTAGACATACTACCACTTCCTTGTATATACATATTTGAAGCAGCTAAATTCGTAAAAAAAGATATATTTATTTTAAACAGGATAAAGAAGTTTATCCACGATGCACACAAAATTGCAAAAGGTTTGTCTCTGCTTTAATTCCCAAAAGTACCTACTCGTTTAAAAAAAAACTGTAATTGGATGAGTATGACAATAATTAATAAAATACCTGAATCCTTGAAAGAATTGCTCTTTAATAGATTTGAAAGGGCCTTAAACAACTGGTTTATGGAACATGCTTTTTATACGATGTTATTTTTTAAAATAAAACTTGACATCTAATATTTAATAATGTATAATAATAATAGTAATAACGGAATAGTTTAGGCCACCTGGTAGGCCTAGCATGCGCTACACAAGATATGTCGCGGACGATATTCACTCTCTACTTACTCCGAGATTAGTCCGTACAAATTAGGCGTTTAATCTAGGTATAAGACCTTATTCCAGTTTGCTCGAATCCATCCTTAGTTGAGTAGTAATAGCTTACTTAGATACAATAATTAAATTTTGATATTTTGACATTAATTTGTTTTTAATTTTAATGTATAATTAAAGATATTTGCATGCTGTTTATAATGGCTGAATAGGTAGATTTTATATCTTTTGCTACGAACATCTACTGTGTACCTTATTTTTACGCAAATAAATGATATTTCTATTTCTATTTCTACTTCACAGACAAACAAAAACTACTATTATGTCTATTTTTGATATATCGTGTATAGACATAACACGAGAAAACGGGTCGAGAAAATTTTCTCGTGTTGGGCATGCTAGGCGGGCTGACGTCACAGAGACTTTGTAAGGGTATGAGGAGGAGGGTTGAGTGACGACATGTCGTCTTGACTCTTGATAACTACTACAGTAATTCTGTGATGCGCCGCCGGAAATAGCGAGGGACCTTCCCTCCTTACATGCACTGAATGCCTCACTCAGGGTGTACCAGTGCTATTCTTAGGTACCTTACTAGATTATTCGAGGACCGGTAAACACGTGGGCTTATAGCTGACAAAGTAGCTTAATATTTCGTTAACTAATCGTGAAATTAACCGTGTCACGTAGCGGTGAAAGAATACTAACACCCCCTCTCTTCCCTTGGGTGTGGTAAAAGTCTACTAACAGACTAAACGCTGCACATATATCCAACAGCAGAATGCGGTGATGGGCTCAACACCTGTCACGCTGAACACATGTGCAGTCGCTATTTGGTGAAAAGTGGACTATGGTAGAGGACTCCTTTTGCTGTCCTCAATAGTCGTGATTATGTGTATATGTATATATAAAACCGGTAAAATCGTGAAAAAAAATATTTATGGTTATTGTAATTTATAAACTCCATCTACCTAGCCATTGACGGTCAACTAAACGGTCGGTTCAACATAATCAGCCTGTGTCAGTCCACTTGCCGGATATAGGCCTTTCACCACGCGTACAACGGAGCTCGATTTTCAACTACAAACACAAGCATTTCACGACTATTTATCCCTTAAGGGCTATTTAGGGACTAGGCAATGAGGACCGCAAAACCAGTTATCTGCCATAGACTACGTTTTACCAATAATAACTGCACATGTGCTCAGTGTGATAGTTGGTGAGCCCATCGCCGCTCGTGCATTTGGATGTATTGTCAGTGTTTTTTTTTTATTACGACTCGTCATAGTGACTGCATCCTGCCTGATGGTAAGCAGCTGATGCAGTCCAAAATAATGAGAGCGCTCCCCACCGTGGAATAAGCACGATAACGAGCGCTCCCATTCATGACGGCCTGCATATAAATGCCGTTTCACGCCCCGCTTAAAAGACCCGGGACTGCAGGAGCTGGGAAACACATGCGCCGGCAAAGAATTCCAAAGCCGAATGGTCTTACAGAGGAACGACTTGCCAAATTTTTTGGTACGTGTACTGATAGTCTGTACAGTATGATTGTGGTTTAGTCCGTTAGTCGACTTTTACGACATCCAAGGAAAGAGATGGGTTTGGTAGTCTTCTCTCTATGAGCCGCCACACAAACATCTCAACCATTGTTGTCTAACTGCCGCCAGCCGCAAAACGGTCAGTCAAATAGGTCGGTTAAACTATTATTGTATTGAATAAGTCATAAGTCTATAGTCACGAAATATACTTATCAAAGTAGAGAAACCATTTGACATTATGATAATATATATGATGGATGGCTCACTAATCTGCACAAAAACATCGCTCCGTCCCTCTCACACTCCAACATATAAGTGAAAGAACGGATATTGCCTGGGGTTCGTCCCCGTTGATCCGAAAATCGTAAGGGGCACTCCAGCCTTTAAATATTCATGAGATAAAACATATACATATATCGCCGCGTCTATCGGTTCGTATACTCGTAAATGGTGAACTTGCTGCTACTTTGTATGCCTTTTCTTAGGAGTGAAGTTTACCTGAAACAAAATAAAACGTATATGTAGTTTTGTCTTTATATGTGTATATGTTACCAGCAATCTGTATAATCCGGTAATTCTATACAATACCTAGGCAATGTACAGAATACCTAAAACGTGTAGGTAATGTATAAAATATATTTATTTTATACTTTGCCTAGGTACGAGTATTTTAAAGAATACCGAAGAATTTTTAGTTGCACTTTATTTTTAAAGTGATTTTACTGTAGTAATAGAAAGATACTACTTAGGTGCTTTTTTAAGAGTATTTATAAGAATTATTTATTAATTATATAAAAGTTTATTATAAGTAAAAAGTTTTCATGTCTTAATGTCTAATATTTTCTTGCATAGGCCCTAGTAGTAACTTATGATAAAATAAATACCTTTTTTATAAAGAATATTTTTAAGAAGCACCCTAATTGTAATTTTAATAAAGCTGTTTTCATTGTCATTTTATAAGTAGGTTGAATAACATTTTGAGATAAAAACCAAAATCTATATATTTTACACAATTCCGGTGGACCAGCAGGTACTCTATACAATCCCTAGGAATTTTATACATTACCTAGATAAAGTATGTAATGGACAATAATATGCTTAATATTTCTTACATTGCCTGGACACCCCAGGTATTCTATACATTGCTTAGGTATTGTATAGAATACCTGAATTATACAGATTGCCGGTAACATATATACTATTAGTATCAGCCTATATACTGTCCTACTGTTAGGTAAAAGTTCCATCATTGGAATCAAACCATCGCTACAACTAGTGTTCTGAAGAACTTCTTGCTAATCTCGCCCTCTCCTTTCCTGTCCCTGACTACTGGTCTTAGGAACCACTGTGCAGAATATCAGCACTCGTACCAAAAAAATCGGCAATTCGTTCCTCTGTAAGACCATTCGGCTTTGGAATTCTCTGCCGGCGCATTAGTTTCCCAGCTCCTATAAACCCGGTTCTTTTAAACGGGGCCTGAAACGGTATTTATGCAGGCCGTCATGAATGGGTGCGCTTGTTACCGTGCTTGTTCTACGGTGAGGAGCGCTCTTATTATTTTGGACTGCATCGACTGCTTACCATCAGGCAGGATGTAGTCATATGACGTGCCACATTAAAGACAAAATGTAGTCAAAAATGGAGAATGACAGTCTGCCCATCTAACAATCTTCGCCAAAATCTGCTAGTTACTTCCTCCCCTCAATCACAAAGGCCATCAAAATGTCTTGCTCTAAAAAACATAAAAGAATTAAAGCGTCGAACAAAAGATGCCCCTCGAATTACGAGGTCAGGGTCGCGATAGGCTAAATGACCTCTTAAGGCGACCCTTTCTAATGAATACTCCACAATGCTTAACATAATAAAGGAGGTTGTAATACCGACCGCTGGCGTTCCCCCCGCTAATGTAATAAACTATGACTGCAGATGTTTGCTAGAACACCCTAAGCGAAAATTAAGTAACTGAGTTAAAACGATATTACAAGAAATACTACAAACACAATAATATTTTAAACATATTTTACGCTTTTTGGGAAATTCAATACTTTATTACAATTTGATTACAATTCCTACCATATGTCTTTAATTATTTTAAAGCAAAAAAAAAATTGTAAGTTAAAAAGTAAAAGAAGTTATAATGTGGCAAAATCTATTCTTACACGTAATGACTGGATAAAGCTTGTGAGCTTGGATTCGTTGACAAATTCTTAAAGCACGTATTTAAACCGCATCAAATTGAAGTCTACTACAAGTTTCTACACTTTTTTTATCCACTACGAGTTAGCGCTTGCCCTTTATCTCACCTGATGTTAAGTGACGATAAGGCCGAAGGTGGAAGCTCTTCACCCGGAATCCACAACCACTGAGGAACTGGCTATCTTATTTCATAAACTGTCGAAACACAACAATAGCATAAACATTGTCGTTATGACGCCAGACTTTAGATAAGATGGTGGTAGCTAGCCAGGTGGACTTAACAAGCCCTAACACCAACTAAACCAAGTACACAAAAAGTACTCTCCCTTTGGGAATCGAACACGGGACATATGGGTCCGATGGCTTAGCCACTAGACTACACAGGCGGTTGAACACGGCTCTAAAGATAACTAAATACAAAAGCTTTGTTTAGTTTATGCTGGCAACTACATAATATATTCAGTTCTTTAATGCTTGATCACTCTAGGTGAAAGGCGCTTCCATTTTCTTATCAAGTGAGATAACAAGTGCTTTTCCACAAAAGAAAAGGGAAAATCTAAAGCAATGCGCTCTTGCGTTCGATGCCAATTACCTGTTATGGCACTTGCTTTAGTAGAGACAAAAGACTTATCGATCATCCGTTACCCAATCCTGTTAAAGTGCTCCCAAAAAGACCTGAACAGTTACTCTCGAAAGGGGTTAAATGAAACCCTTCAATCTGCGGGTAAACGTTATTCAATCCTCCTAAGGGATCAAACGAGTACATAAATTAAAATACATTATCCCAAGACGACCATTAATGATTTTGTAAAAGGCAATTTACTAAACGAAATGGAAATGTTACAACAATAATTGCAAATGATAAGTACGACGACATCAATATATAATTAGGTAATATTAAACTCAGATTTAGCGGCGGTTAGGGTGGGAACCCTACTTGGTACCTGCTGTTCGTGGTCCCGAGCGAGAACTGGTATGGTACTGCGTTGTTAGTAGCTTATGCCCTTTGCTGCCCCCTTACTCTTGAAACCGATCCCGATCGATTGAAATTAGTATTGTGAAGATTCGTACTCCTAAGTTACGACTTTCGATATTGATGCCAATATTGATGCCAATGACATTTAGTTCACTTAACATAAATCTAAATTAGCACTGGTGTCGTAACTCAAAAGTACGAAACTTCACAATACCAATCTACTAGATCGATCGGGATCGGTTTCAAGAGTAAAGAGGATGATGCCGTGAGGAAATTGTTGACGCCGCGACTAAGACGTTCGATTTGTAATCTTGCCAGTTTAGCAAATATCGCAATGCCGAGACACCGTCGTCGAACCAATAGCGGCTAACAGCAAATACTTGTATGTTCCACTTTTCATTTATCTGACTAAACACGTTAGTAGCTGAAGCATTTCTAAATAATTTGTAAAACTATGGACCTGTAATAAAGTGAAATAACGCATTTGTGATCTGCTGTAGTTCAGGTTTAGTTACGACAGTTACAGCTTTGCACAATCTATGACTTAAAATTACAAAAACTTTTACAGAACTTCAAAGTTTGCGTATCCTAGGCACGCCTTATTGAGTATCTACCTAGCGTTTTGGTCAAAGGTTTAAAAACAATAAATTTTTCGAGATATTTTCTTTCTTTTACTTTGATTCCATTGTGATAATTTTTCAACCTTTTCTAGTTCCCGAAACCAACTGCCGTTTGAGCTATCGTTATTCAATTACGCAAGACAAAAGTCCAGTCGGACTCTTTCAAACATAAATTAAGTGGCACTGCAAAATTAATGCGAAAACTGAAGCAGACGGTGCCCAAAATTTCCTCGCAGATAAATCACATTAGCACAAAACAAACAATGTGAAAAGTCAGCCGTCAGCACAATAGGTGCTTGTGTAGGGTTGCCATCGGCTGGGAATGGCCATGCAATGAATATAAAAAAGAATACTAGGTGTATTGTACTTATGAAAAAAAAGACTAGGTGTTTTAAACATTAAGTGTATTGCCATGGACGATGGAGAGCTCGACGACGCAACGGCTAATGCGTTCAGCTTGCGATCTTCTCGGATCGAGCTCCTCTGTGCTTCGGAAGACACGTTAAGCCGTTGGTCCCGGTTGTTGTCGTAAGATGGCAGTCGTTAAAACCCACCAACCCGCATTGGGCCAGCGTGGTGGGTTATGGCCAATATCCCCACGTGCTATTGTCCACGTAGGAGGCCTGTGCCTAGCAGTGGGACGTTTACAGGCTGATAGTGATGAACATAATAGTTTAAGTAATTATGTCTATGATGTTAGACATAGTAACTTAAACTATTTAGTTGCATGTTGAAACACGTTGGCATTTATACGCATCTACTCGTTTAATATTAGTCTGGCGTATCGGAACCATTACACCTTATCCTGAACCGCCTCTGTGTTCTAGTTTTGGTAACGACATATTGTTTTGTAAATGTCGTTACTTCTATATTATTATAAAGCTATGGAGTTTCTTGCGCCCGTTCTTCTCCACAGTTATAAGACGTAGGACGTCCGTGAATGGCTGGGGTGGGTGGGTGCCCATCCATCCATATAGAAAGGTAAATTTAAGTCTAGACGATTCAAAATCCTTTTATAAGCTTACTGAATAACGAAATTTTGATTTTGATTTTGATTTTTTGATTAGTGGTTAGACCATCATCCAGTCTCAAACGCAGAGGCCCTGGGTTTGATTTCCAACGTGGTGACATACTACACTCGGTTTGGTTGGTACTCGCTCGATAAGTCCCACTACTAGGCTCACACGTTTCCACTATAACAACAGCCCACCGAGATTTTGGGCGACTGTTTTCATAAGACCTTTATTTATTATTGCCACTCGACAATTTATATTTGAATCATAATAGGAAAATAATTGGATTGGTAAAAGTGGCCTCTTTAGAAGTGAGAGTCTTTATGAAGAGAGATGCTTGCCTACCCTATTTAAGCATCTTCTGATTTCATTATCATAAAAAAAATTAGCTTTTTTTCTTCCTTAATTGGATAATGGAAATCTTACACTAAGCACAAAAATATGTTAAACTAACAACATAAACACAATAATAAATTAAACGCATTTAAAAAATAAAAATGACAATAGAGTACTTAACTATCGGCTATAGGTTATTATATTATAATATAATATATTAGCCCTCAATGTCGCACTGCTGGGCAAAGTTCTAGTTACAACTAAATATTTAGTTAAGCATATTTTTAGGACTAAATTAATGTAAAATTATATATACAAGTAAAAATATAAGTTAATAAGTATATAACTAAGTAAAAAACAACATCCTTTTACATTTCAAATCGAAAGCAGCTAATAATAATATTAATAATTATGAAAAAAAAAACAAGTATCCGTGTTGCGTAGCGGTGAAAGAATACGACTTAATGTCGTAAAAGGCGACTATCGGAATAAAGACTGCACATACATCTAACAGCATAGAGCGGCGATGGGCTTCCCACCTGTCACGCTGATCACATCTGCAGTCGCTATTTGGTGAAAAGTGGACTATGTTAGAGGACTGTTTTTGCTGTCCTCATTGCCTAGTCTCTGACTAGCCCTTCAGGGATAATAGTCGTGATTATATGTATGTACCTATGTATTTAAAAACAAATCATTTGGTGAAAAGTGGACTATGGCAAAGGACTGCTTTTGCGATCCTCGTGCCTAGTCTTTGACTAACCCTTCGGGGATAATAGTGATTTTATTTTGATTATTTTATTTTGACTCTGATAACGAACGAGACCAACCCTTAATCAGGTCTTTTGGACTGTGTCCAGCCTTCCAACTACTTACAGGGGTGGACGAGATGTACTTTAAACGTTTGCTAACATTAAGGCACATCACACTATACAAGAGACGGGAACACAAGATTAGTCAATCTTCGGTTTAGATTAACTTCAGTGAAGTAATGAAACTATAGTTTATTATACTTTCATATCATTGCATTCTCACAAGAGAACGTATTTAATCATAACTTTTTTAAATATTCTTCATTTTCGAAAAGGAAAAGTGTATTAAAAATTTAGTTTCAAGAATTTGTTTTCGTCATGTAATTGATGTTTATTTCCGGCATCCTTTACAGCATAACCGAAAGGGTTTAAAAATATAATCATACATTACGCTATAAAATATTTATACTTGATTCTGGAAGACCAGACAAGCAAGCAATATCAAATTATTCTATCTCATAAGTTCTCACATTATACTTGGAAGACTCTTTTCGCCGAAACGAATTTGCAATGTTTGCCATCAATAAAATACCAGTTATACCAAAGAGGCCCCATTGACTACAAGTACAAATATTATTACAACCTTTTTTCCTATCTATGGAATATTTTTTCCTGCTGACTGCGCGATGTATGAGAGTATCGCCAAATTGATAAAAACCGCTTTGTGGGGTTCTTCGCGGGCCCCGCGCGGTTTTCCACTCGGCAAATGTTAGTTTTCCTCTTATTTGATGTTTGTTATATTTCAGAATGTCAGCCTTTTCCGATGACAATGTATGGATATAAAAAATGATAAGCGCGACATGAACATTCTAATATGTTTTGTAGGTCAATATAAGTATATAGTCAATATAACAGGGTACAAATTCAATTTGTAAGTTTTTGCGTTTCTGTTTCTTTTGCCACAAATATTTAGGAATCCCTGAATTTCTGCATTAAAATTTTCACGACGCATGCAAGTCAAGCAACTTTTATGGTTACGGGTCACTACAGAATGTCCAAATTATAATATTTCTAGCTCCTTCGTGATTCTGAAAAATTAAAATCATTATTACTGCTTATCGATGTTACAATTCGCTAATCACAATCTACAATTAGTTAATGTGGAAGGGTTAATACCTTATTCAACGGCCTACTATGCCGTCATAATTTAAAAAGGCACATCTAACATTTTGCAAAGCGGGAGAAAAACGGGTTTAAAAAAATTCTTTGTTTTCGGCGAATAAATTTGATAGTATCGTGTTTGTCAGAAATGCATGAATGAAAATAGTAGCATCAATATAAGTTTTACAAGATTATTTAATTACAAATTTTTATTTTAATGGCATTTATTTAATAATCTGCATTTTCCTTTTCAACGTATCAGAAAAAATTAAGTTATAACATTAATATTACATATATAAGGCATAATTAACTAAATGCGACTTTTCATTCTAACATTTAGTGAAAAGAAAATTACATATTACAATACAAAGGCACATTTATACAATTGTGCCTTCTCATTCTAGCTTAATCAAGTTATAGTAACTGTCTGTTGATAGGTCGCTGCTATATATAAAATACTGACTTTTTTAACCAAATTTTATTTTAACGAAAGTATTCCACGATTTATCAATTAAACAAATATTACCGTTTCATCCAATCGAATTAAGTTTTATAAAATTCATGTTTCTAACTTGCTTTGGTTACCCGACATAACGGTCCATCGAATCCATATTTCATATTATAGTGTTTACGTAACGTAGAAAATGACAGCAATCATGTTCCTACTTCGTCTAGTGAATGTAGGTATAATTTTTTCAATGGGTACAACATCCATCTCTGAATGGAAAATAAATTAGATTGTTATTCCAATCAATAAGGCTTCAGGTCATTTGATTGAAGTAGTAATACAGATCGTTTGATGTATTACTATGAAAACTTAATTCCGCCCACCGCAGTTAGGCAAGCTAAAAGATCGGAGACGTTCTCGTGAAAGGTTAGGTGAAGAGAATAATAATTAAGAATGTTATGAGACCGTGTCGCGTAGCTGTGAAAGACTACTACCCCCCCCTCTCTTCCCTTGGGTGTCGTAAAATGCGACTAACGGACTAAAGACTGCACATTAATCCAACTGCGGTGCTGGGCTCACTACTTGTCACGCTGAGCGCTTGTGCAGTCGCTATTTGGCGAAAAGTGGACTATAGTAGAAGACTGCTTTTGCTATCCTCATTGCCTAGTCTCTGACTAACCCTTCAGGGATAATAGTCGTGATTATATGTATGTATGTATGCATGAAGTCCGTGGTTCGGAAGGCACGTTAAGCCGTTGGTCCCGGTTGTTGTCGTAAGATGGCAGTCGTTAAACCCACCAACCCGCATTGGGCCAGCGTGGTGGGTTATGGCCCAATATCCCCACGTGGGAGGCCTGTGCCCAGCTGTGGGACGTCTATAGGCTGATGATGATGATGATGAGAGTAAATGTAGCAAAGGAATTGCGCTTGAATAGTGGAAACCCTGCCCTTTAGGAAATGGGCGTGACATATGAGTGTAGTTTTCATTCGATTGTAACCATCGCAGATGTCGTCTGCGGATGCGTCGGCCGACGTGTAGAGGGGGTGTTTTGCGCGTCTGTAGTAGGTATTTAACGTCTGCAGATGCAGATGCATCTGCCTCACATCCGACTGTTGTCGGTTTTTGTGGCACGCATCAAAGGGATTCGGCGCCAACGTCCGGCGTCTGTCCACACGTCGGCCGAGGAAACTTTTAGGTTTATTGAGCTATATTAAGCTAAAAACTGTCTGTGGAATCCTAAAAATAAATATCACAAAAATAAAAATGTCGTAAGTAGGTATACTACCGTATAAATCAACGTATAAATCAATAAAGTACTTAGTTAACTAAGTACCAATTTCAATTAATTTGTAATTTGTGTAAATCGCGTGACATAGCAATACTATGATGACCTGGTGCTGATCTCATGATGGAACTGGAAGGTAGCCATAGGAACTAGAATGTGCGAGTGAGAGTTGCGTCTGCCCAGAATGAACATAGACTGTTAGACCTACAGACGTGTGGGCAGCTCGTGGAATTTCATCTGCAGATGCATCTGCTAATGTCCGCGGACGCATCTGTAGACGTGTAGAGGAGACATAACGTGCATACCAAAGGACAGAATGGACTAAAACATTTATTTCGGTCGCCTATTATGGTCTTACAGTTATTAAAAATACAATTTTACAGTATTTTACAAGAATATTTACAATTATTAAGTCAGTGATAGAGAGTGATTTGGTAGAGTAAATTTAATCAGACCAAATCTCAAAGAAAAACCAAATATTATGAATATTAATCGACTTTCCCGTCCCTGTTGGCCCTTCTTATTTTCCTCGCTCAAGGACATATTGGTTTTGAAGAGTTTTAAGGGGTGTTTACGGAGGAATCGCATTATGGGGCCATTTCGTTCCATCTATTAGTTACTGAGGGCTATTTTTGCGAACATTTTATTTATCCGTTTCGTGGTGGTCGTTGAGAACTTTTTAAGCTTTGGGGGCTTATGTTTTTGTGACTAAAAAATAGAAGATATAAATATCTTTATTATTGAAATTTTGCATTCACAATGCTATATAGATATAGGATAAAATGTTTACTAGAAAAAAATCAACCAGTCTCAGGAATTTCGAGCCATTCCATTCGAGCTTCCTGAGACTAGTTGATTTTTTTCTAGTAAACATTTTATCCTAGAAGATATAAAGTTTCTTGCCGCTTTCCCACGGTGCAAGGTCTCCATTGTTAGCATTTACGAAATCATCACGAAGTTCAAAAAATTCTCAGTATGAAGTTCATTAGAGCCTGCACCTGGAGGTGGTGGATTATGGCCTTTCCTTCAATGCATGGTTTCTTGTTGTAAGGCCCAGCAGTGGACGTTTAGAGAATGATCATATTGCGTTTTAGTAATAATGCGTCTCAGTCTGATAACGATTTATGCCTACTCGTACTAAGAATTGTGCAGTTCGCACTATATTATTTATGCGGAAACAGACCAATTGCGTTTTAGGCATACATAGAACAAGACGTCCCAGACGTAGCTACTATGATAATAATCAGAACCAATTCTGTCCCTAGTAAAACACAGCTAACTATCGGCTTTAGGCAAATTGCAAACGTTTACATAGCCGGTTGTTGTTTGACGTCCAAATTGCCTTTATGTCACAACTTGATAGATCGCGTGCTTACTGCTAACCCTATTGGGGATAAGGTGTTTCTGCTTTCACCTTATTTTCAGCAGTGTGGCGTAATAGAAATAGTTTTTATAAAGTGTAAGTTGTTTTGTACGAGTTACGAAAGTATTACAAGGCCTTCTTTGTATAATGTGTTTAGTAGCTTCCATTATTGAAATCAATTCATGGTAACAATTGATGGATATTGATTCAAAGGGGAGGTATTTCGAGCGCTTCTCTCTCGCTCTCTCGGCGGTACGACGGTAAGGGACGGGACGGGTAACAGCGAAGCGGCACGAATAAGCCCGTTTTATGTTTAAAAAAAATTTATAGATGTATTATAAAAAAAAAACCGATCGGTTATAATCTCTCAAGTTATCTGTGAACTTTATTTTGGTAAATAACTCATAATATCAAATCACTTTGTTTAAGAATAAAAATTACATATTTTTAATTTATTCTATCGAGCCAACTTTATCAAATCGTGTTTCCATCGAGCATATTTCACAGAATAAAACCTCAACAATATTTCATAATTTTCGCAGATTTTAATTTTACTGATTACTACTTTAAAAATTAATTCTAAAAACGTGTTATGTTAATTTTTCACTAACACCTAACCTTTTAATGGTCACACTTGCCAAGACGAGTTGGCTATTACAAACTCACACTATGCATTTTATACATAAATTTCCTGACCTAGAAATTGAAGCCCGAACCACTGTATATCTGTACGAACATTTTGCCAATTGTCACCATTAGTCTACTAACATCCCACGGCTAGGATCAACATGTTCTCACATGAACTATAGTTCAACTTTCCACACCGCACTGAGAAAAAAAAATGTTTACTTTAATAAAGATCTTATTTGATCACTCATCTTGACTCCATATGAACCTAACAAGATCTTATCTACTGAAGCTACGAGAACGCGTTTCACAGTTTTTCCATACGGATGGACAACAGTTATCGCAAATTATCTATACATATTACCATAAACATCAGTTTTGCGCCATGATTTATGTACAAGCACGCGTTACATAAATCTTCCCTCGTAATGTCTGAAAATAAATACAAATATAAAGTCATTTGTCTCTGTAGCGACAATGGCCATTTCGTATCTTTGTCAATGTCGGGATGTGTCGTCAGATGACAAACGATGTTGTGCAAGAAAAAAAAGGCCGTGTCCATTCACTGGGAATGCTTTTAGCATGACGTGATAATAAGGGAAGCTATTTGTGAAGCAATGAAGCAGAATATAAGGGAATAAAGAACTGGCCTGATCGGAGAGAAAATCATTATGGAGATGCTCAAAATTCATACTGAGAAGACAATATTTAGTAGTGAGTAAGCTTTTGAGTAATCGCAATAATCTTTTATCACAATTCAGTCTAGTTTACGTAACGTTTATGCGCTTACAACATGCGATGACCTTGTGCATACGGTTTTTGGCTCGACCCACTACGCTTAACAGCTAAAATACAAAGAGTTTTTTAATTGTTTTATACATACAAATAATCACGACTATTATCCCCGAAGGGTTAGTTCAGAGACTACGCAATGAGGACAGCAAACAGTCGTCTACCAAAAGTCCACTTTTCACTGAATAACGATTGCACATGTGTAGTGGTAAGCCCATCGCCGCTCTATGCTGTTGGATTTATGTGCAGTCTTTAGTCCGTTAGCCGCCTTTTACGACACCCAAGGGAAGAGAGGGGATAGTAGTACTTGTATTCTTTCACCGGTTACAGTAAAACAGTAAAAGCTAGTTAGACGTGTAAGTCACATCGCTTCGGTGTCCGAATAGCAAAGCCTTGATTTCAATCTTGGGTTCAATTCCCAGTCGAATAAAGTGTGTTTTATCATTTCGCCAGCGTGGGGATAAGCCGATAAGTACGTATCTGTTATAGCAATGTCTTTACCCAGCAGTGGGACCGTACAAACGCAATTTAGTTTGCTAAAAGTTGCATCGTAGTACACGCTTTTGAAAACTCTATCGTCAGTCGAGAACTTTCCTATCTTATGCAGTCTTCTACCTAAGCTCTCAGCAACGCGGCCTACTACGAAATTCACGTAGGTACAGAATAATAAATAGGGACGTTCAAATACCTTAAATCATTTAAAGATGCAGCGATGCACAACGCCACTCAAAGCAACAGTAAGTCCGGTGTAACCCGGCTAAATTGATAAGTTGGAGTGGCACCTTATCAATTTGCCTAACGAAGTGAACGCCCTAATTCGGCAGGTTTGGCGCAGCTCCAAGCACTGGCTGTATAACTTAGTGCTGAAATTATAACGTGACCCACTTTGCTGCTTTGCATAGTGGAAAATAAAATAGTTTGCTTCTGACAGAGTTTTGTTTAACATTTTTTTGGTATAGAATATTTTTTAAACTCAGTCGAATTTACTTGGGCTCCGAAATTTGTGCCATCAAAGTCCTCATGGATGGTCTACAGTTTTCTTATGAATGTGTTAGGTTACTAACATAATACAGTATTATACTAACAATAGTAATGTACCTAGGGCCTTAATTACCATCAACCCTTTTTATTATATTTTTTTAAATTTATAAATAATTTTATTAAATTTCACAACTTTCACACCAATCATTCAGCCCCAAACTAAGCATAGCCCGAACTATGGTGACTGAATAACGGATAAACATACATATATATTTTTTTAATTTTCTTTACGCTCACACCAATTATCTAGACCAAGATGAGTATTCTTGTGAAACTCGTTTATATGGTAAGATAACGGATAAATATACATAAACATAGAAAAAACACCCAGACCCGAAATCAATTTAGAAAAACAGTTTTTCTCTAAATTGACCCAACCGGGGATCGAACCCGGGACCTCAGAGATGGCGACACCATGAAAACCGGTGTACAAACCACTCGACCAAGGAGGTCGTCGAAACATAAATACTGATAAACATCCATGACTCGGTCATAAATGCTCGTGCTCACCACACAAACATTTGCCCCTACAAGGATTCGATCCCGGGACCGTGGGTTGCGCAGTCAGGGTTGCTGACAACTCGACCACCCGCCCGTCAAAGTCCTTAAAGCAGTATTACTTTAATCTTACTAAGCAAATTCTCGTACGATTTTTTTATAATAAGACTAAAGTAAAGTGCTCTAAGAGGCCCCTGGTCATCTGCCTATATTTTGTCTAATTGCTGACCAAAAGTCACCAACATCAAAATCAATTCCCCATTGAAGGGCTATGTTGACGGGAAATATAGGTATGCTGTCATAATCGCAAAACGTAATTGATTAAGTAGGTACTATCTAAAAAATATATATATTTTGGAATTTTAATAACTCTTTAGCTGTAAACTATGTTTAATAAAAATATAACATAGTTGTATAACGTATTGCAGAATTCCCACAACAAAGCAACCGTAATACCCGAGACGACTGCGGGCTATAAATACTGTAATAATTCCGTATGATTTAATTTCTGGATGTGATGTTCGTATTACATTAACGCGCACATTTGGGAACAGAAATTCAGCAAGCGTTAAATTCACATCTCGCAATATCAATATAACAATAATGTCAACAAAACTCATGTTATAGACGTAACATTACGACGTTACGACGTTTCCAGATGGGTGACTAAAATGCCCAAGCTCCTCCACGCTGCGGAAGTCACCTTAAGTCGTTGGTCCCAGTTGTTATCGTAAGGTTCATAAGGTTAGTAGTGGTTGAAATTCTTTCTCTAACCTTACGGTGAGACAAAATAAGATGATTCGTAATTCACAATGTTTTATTTAATGTCACTACGCCATTGGTTCGTTAGTCTTCGGGCCTTGAGACTTTCTGCGAAATACCTGGCAAGAAACTAAGCATTGCTTTTTTCTTCTACAGCGTTCAATATTTCAAAAGCCTTTCTTCCTTATTACAGAAATATACTTTATTTAATTATGTAATTACCATTGAGCTCAACTACAATATTCTAACAGTTAAGTCAAACATCTTTTGAAATGTGTTTGGCTTGCATCCAGAGTTCAGATACGTAGCAGATAGGACTGTGATCATAACTTTGATAACTGCTAGTTTAAATGTTATGGGCCTAATGGAATGTTTGTTTTGATACTTGTTTGTTGGGGCTGCGGGGGAGCTCGTTAGCAGTGGCTACGATCATGACGGCTCAGCAACTTTGGTAATGCCGGTTATATGGATAGATGTTGGTCACCTACTTTATTATTTCTAGCTCCGCCATGATTCATACGACACGCTTAGTCGATGTTCCAGTCAGATATAATGTATAATATATACATTACGCTTTCCCGAAGGGGTAAGAAGAGACTAAGCTTGCCACGTTATATAAGGCAGTTATTATCTCGTTTTAGCTGCTTCCTTTAAGCGACAACGTATCACGCATATCACGGGAATGAGGTCTTAGTAGGCTCATAATGATAATGATATACAAACATCCTTCCTACTAATATTATAAACGCGAAAGTTTGTAAGTATGGATGGATATTTGTTACTCTTTCGCGTAAAAAGCACTGAATGGATTTGGATGAAATTCGGAATACAGATAGTTTATAACCTGGATTAACACATAGGATACTTTTTATCCCAATATTCCTATGGGAACGGGATCCACGTTGGTAAAACCGCGAGTGGCCGCTTGTATATACATATAATCACGACTATTATCCCCGAAGGGTCAGTCAGAGACTAGGCAATGAGGATAGCAAAAGCAGTCCTCTATCATAGTCCACTTTTCACCAAATATCGACTGCAAATGTGCTCAGCGTGACAGGTGGTGAGCGCATCGCCGCTCTATGCTGCTGGAAGTATATCCCAGTATCTTTAGTCCGTTAGTCCCCTTTCTGACACCCAATGGAAGGCGTGGTAGTATTCTTTCACCGCTATATACGCGAGACGGTTGATGGTGATGGTTGGTTTATGATAATGAGATGTTCTTAATTAACATTTGCCATAAATTTACTTATTAAGTTATGTAATGCGAAGATAGCATAAATCGGAAACAACTTGCAAGAATCATAGTTATTATTTTATTAATGCAATTCTCGATTCAAAAATAATTAAGGGTAGATAGTTACTAAAACAATCATCACTAAAGACAATATTTGTCGTTTTGATTACAGCAGTTGAATAGCGAAAAAGGGTTGATTAATTTGAACCTATACCACAGTATAAATATGAGCTAAAGCAGTAAGGAAGCTACGTACAAACGCTCGAATCGACGCACGCCCACAGGCGCACGTCTTTACAGGGCCCCTAAGCGGACATCGCAGTGCTCTCAGTAGCGCGTGTGGCGTCGAACCGAGTGTTCACTGTTGCATGTTGCGGGCGCTGTGCGCGCGATTTTTAAAAATGCCGCGAGTGTATTGCTTAGTATACGGCTGCTTCAAAACCGGAGCTTTTGTTTTTTAAACTTCCTACTGATGTTGAAAGGTAAGAATGATTTATTATTACTAAATAAAAAGCTTTTTCTTTTAAATAAATCGTTTCGTTGTTTAGGTGATATTTGGAGTACTTACTTAAGTATATTTTTTTAAGCGCGTGTTATTTTAGTGGTGAAAAATAATAAGAATTGATAGGTATTACGAAACTTCATCGTTAAGAAACTTTGCTTTGAAAATCGATATCTGAGGATCTGTGTGGTTTCTGACATTGAATCCGTTATTAGAATGAGTAAAGTAACTGCCATCTATAACTTATTAGTTATTCAACCGATTGCTTTGAAAATCGATATCTAGGTATCTGTGTGGTTTCTGACAACGACTCCGTTATTAGTATGAGACAAAATAGCCTACATCTTGAACTTTTTAGTTATTTTACCGATTTTTCAAAGAGAACACATTAATTGTAAAGTAGCTATATTAATTTATAAACAAGTAGACAAAATCAGTTTTATATCCATGTCCATGTTTTCATTAGAATGAGATTTTTTTACACTATAAAATTTAATAATAAAGCTTTTCGAACGTGTCGTAGCAGGCAAAAGTATTTTTCAGTGAGTAATTTATAATAACTAACGAAAAATAAAGACTTCTTAAAATGTTAAAGATTTTTTAATTACACAATTTTGTTTGTAAACTAGTCAATTCATTCGATTATTTGATCATTATAGAACCCAAACAAACGTTTTGATAAATAATAGAAAAATTACCTTTTAATTTTATAAAAATTAAAAGTGTCATTCCTTAAGCTTTGCTAGTTATCTCAAAAAAAGCGCTAACTAGCCGAGATACATCGCTAACTAAACCAAACTTTTTCAATTTTACAAAAATAAGAAGACATCCCTAACGCTCACATGGCGCGTAGGTATATAAAACAAGATACAGGCCCAGCTTCCGTACTGCTTTAGCTCATATTTATACTGTGCCTATACCTTACCTACCAAACCTTCTAGTAGGTACTTCGGCAAGGTGCTTTACCTTTAGGCTATCGCGGTTGCGACGTCACACCACTTTAAACAAAACGGACAGTGCTTTGCCGCGCGACCGTAACCAAATTAATATTTTATAAAGTACACAAGAGCCCTTAATTTTGCTATTTTATGAGCCGTTGGCTTAATTAAGGCAAGTTGCCGTAAAGACTAACTCACTTTAGTTAATATTCTGCGGTAATAATTCACAACTCGCCTCCAAAAAGTTTAATGTCTCACTTTAAATGAAGGCGACCCGCTCTGAGCTCTGAATAATAAGCCCTTAAATAATTCTGCATTAGCGCTGGATTCTTGTCCGTGGCTCACTTAAAGCCAATGAGATAACGATATCAAAATTTGAAACATCTTTCAGTAAATCCCCAATGGCGTAGCGGTTGAACAACCTTCAACATACAGAGTGGTCAACCGCCCGGTATGCGAGGACGTGTTCGATTCTCGCCAGAGGGTGCATTATTTTATGTTAACAATGTTTAACCTTCGCAATGCTCCTAACAAGGAACACAACGGATACATAACAACGGGAGGCGATGCGTTCCTCTCACTTGCCCCCTAGACAGGTGGCAACTGCTCCATGTCTATTCGTTAGCTTGTGTCAATAATACATTTGTAGACAAGTTTATAGTTACTTGGCAAATTTTCACTCTATAGAATATTTGACTGAATAAAGAATATACAAACCCTTCAAAGTTTTAAAATTAATGAATTACCAATTTGAAGTTCGCTACGCTACTTACGAAATTCACTGGCGTTCTTGACAGCGTTTAAGTGACACTTCATCTCTCTCTCCATGCTGAGGTTCTTTAACGGCCCAAATTATTAATTAATATGTTGTTTTGGCTACTAGAGATAGAAGTTTGACATAATTTGTATGGTGTCTAATTAATTGTATATTAGTATTATTTCTATGAGTATTGTAGGCAAAACGAAATATAGATTGACTATTGATTTCGGCCGCAGGTTGTGCAGTTAGAAAAGAAAAAAAGCTGGAAAAAACAGATGCGTGACAATATTTGCGTTCAAACAAAACAGCACATCCAAATATTGTGAAATGCGATACGCTGTTTGATAGCATCAGACTCAAACATAAAGGCGAAACGAGAGGTACCAAGTTGCAGTACCACAAAGAGCGCCTTTATGCCCTTGTGATAGAGTTTGAAATCGCTTGTGACTTAACGCCGGGTTGAATTCAAGTAAGCGTGACTCCTGTTGTAGCGTCTGCAGTTACTGCATAAGAAGACATTTTGAAGTAAATACTTCATGGTTTCAAGTGGCTTACCGCTGACTTGTCAGGTTTTATTTAAGACTTAACTTTGAACACAACTTGAATTACGACAGATAATCATAGAAGAACATCATCATTACCATTTCAACATGGAATCGGTACAGGAGCTGGTTTATCACAGTCATGGTGATAGGTCTGCCACTCTGGCCACGTTCGTGGGGTTTAACAGGTTCATAGTTCAAAAAATATAACAATAGGTTCATCATCATCATCATCAGCCTATAAACGTCCTACTGCTGGGCACAAGCCTCCCACGTAAACAATAGTAAGTGGGGATATTAACAACAGGTTAATCAATAATAATTGTTATGGCCCTTATGTGGGCTTCGGGACTGTGAACCGGTTAACGACTGGCTATGGTACGACATCGACGAGAATAAACGGATTAACTAGCATTCTGAAGCACGGAGGAAAAAAGAACACCTGTGCGCGGTAAGACATCATTGTCTAAAATAATTGCACCTAAAAAGGTTATGATTCAAAAGAATCCTCTTGAAACACCTCTCACGCTGTTACCACTCGTATAGCTCACAAATAGCGCGGCCGATTTATCACGGGACACAAAGCAGCCAAACTGACAGCTCGGCGGAACCTCGCCGACCATCGTTTAGCGTTTTGTTCTGGCGTGAAAAGTGTTTGTTTACGGGTCGGGGCTCGGGAGCGACATAATAGTGGACAAATATGAGTCGGTGGGAAGTGGGAAAGTTTACTACTTAATAGAAAATGTTTCAACCACGCTGGCAGCAAATCAGCGCTTTGGTCTGCACGTAAGTACTGTTTTGAAATTATACTGTAGCTTTAAAGATGTTATTAGACCATTGGAATAAAAACACGAGTGGCCTTATTATAAACACTAAATGCCTTACAAATAAACAAAGAATAAGCTACGAATAGTTATTCCGTGTTTTGTTCCTGTCATGCAAACGTAATTTTAAATTAGAGTAAAAGAGACAAAACACAAAACGCGGAATAACTATTCCGACCTTATTATCTGTTTATTTGTAAGGCACTAATTGCCGCAAAGCCAGATAAAATAGAAATTCAATTGATTGTAGGTTTTTTCACAGACGAGAGGTACTCGTAACAAGCATTATTTTGATAGACATTGTTTTGTCTACGTACCTAACATAAGCGTCATTTTGTATTTGAGCAAAAGAAACAAAACAATGTTTAATTAAAAAATAATTAAATAGTGTAAAGCAAACAGTTGTAGTCGTTTTACAAAGTATAAGTAGTAAAACTTTGATAAAGATTCCAAGAGCTGTTGTGACAGAAATAAAAGGATGTTGTATTCGCTTTAAGTACCTTTTCGCTAACTGTTGTTTTTGTTTCGCAACTAAAACAACTGACGGTACAGAACTACAGTGTTTTGTTTTGTTTCGAATTTTAGAACTTACATTTTCCGTTTGGCTCCTAATAAAAGAGCGTGAATCTTTGAGCGAAACAATAAATTGGACCGTGCTTTAATGTTAAAAATAATAACTGTCAGATAAAGCAAAGCTAAGCAAAGCAAAGCAAAGCTATTAATAAATATCAGATTTAGTAATGTCAATAAATGTCTCATTACTTATATACAGTTTTGTGCATACCTACGAGACTTCGAGACACTATCAAGATCTTCAAAATGAAACTTAAAAACCTTTTCTAGAGCTCACAAAAATATTAGAATTAATAGAAATTAGTAAATGAGTAATATAAATCATATGAATATATCACGTTAACTATGTTTTAAGCCTTTGTCAACGTCACTTTCTTGCCCAACGAAGGGGGAAATAGCTAAATAACAAAAAAAAACCTTTGTCAGTGTGTGCGACGAATATTATGACGTCATCGATGACGCTACAAAAGTCAGTGGACTTTTGTCATTACTCTCCGGGGGCAGTGTACCGTATTTGGTCTGTATCACCCATGAGCGCTCGCAAACGTTAAAATCACAAGCCAAATTTTTGGGTAAAATAAATAGAAGTGTTTTGATTGGACGTGCAAAATATTGTTATGATTTTGAAAGAGATTGAAATATTCGTTAGGTAACAGTAGACATTAAATCTCGGTGTAATTCAAAGAATGCATATGGAATAACAACGATACTTTATTCTTTAAATAAAACAAATGTTTGCGCGCTTTTGTGTGTTTCCTTGTGTGAGAAGGTAGTAGCACTATAAATGGTTATCGGTGTACCGTCCGCACAAGCGATTCTCAGCGCGCCCCAGCATTCCTCTGACTGTCATCGGACAGTTGCAAATTCACCGCTGAGCTGAACGCCCGCTCCCGCTTGTTCGCTTTTCATCGCCGCCGCGAACACCGTCGCCGCCACCGCCGCTAACCGCTCCGCCCGCGCAGCTAGCTGCCAGAATCCTGGGTGCTGAAGACGCCGATTACCAGGTTAGTGTTGCTGCTTATTTCGCTCAGGGGAACACTCGAAGGCCGTAACCGCCGCCCTTGGCTTCCTTCGTTTAAACTGCCCCTTTCTATATATTTATACGAGTATATGTGATAACCGCCCCCGCTCATACAGTCCACTGCGCTTAGCATTAATTTACCCGCCCTCCAGTAAAACGGAGACACCATAAATTTTGGTCCATACGACCCGGATTAAAACTAGTTTATTTATCTATTTACCCGCTCCGCTTATAATTATATTTATTTATCACATATATTTTAAATATATATTTTAAGTACCCCACGCATTTATAACTGTATTTTCGACAGCCGTTATTTTCTAGCACATAGCTACCCACATTCCGTGGTAGGGGGCTTTACCCACCGTTAAATTATTTAACGGATTTTAATCAACCGCGCTTATAGCACGTTAATTGTTTCTTCGACTACAAAATGGCAGCCGAAGAAGCAAAACTAAAATTAGTCATTGCAAAAAAGCAATCCATTTATAAACGCGTTACCAAATTGTATGACGTTTCAAAGCAATTGGTGCCAGGCGCCGTCGACACTAGAACGAAAACTGAGTTTATGGCGATGTCGTCTAACTTGAAAGGTTCATACGAACAATTCAGCTCATTGTGTGATGAACACAACCTGTTGTTGTTGCAGCAAAAACCAGACGCTGAAATTAACTACAATGACTGGGAATCTTTTGAGACCTTATATACGCGTATAAGCCATACACGCACTCTAATGTCGGGGAGTAATGAGTCGCCATCATCGCCCGCTAATTCAGCCCCTTCTAAATGCAAATTACCGCCTATCGAATTGCCATCATTTGATGGGAACCCGGAACATTGGCCTCTTTTCTATGAGTCATTCAAGGCAAACATCCATACCAATAATAGTTTGTCTAACGCGCAACGGGTCCAGTACTTAGTGGGTAAACTGAGTGGGAAAGCTCTTTCGGTATTTGCAGGTATTATACCTAACGAGTCTAATTATCCCATAATTTGGGATTCGCTCATAACTAAGTACCAAGATAAAAGAATGTTGGGTACCTTATATTTAAATAATATTTTTGAATCGCAACCGCCCGCTAATTCACCCGCTCATTTAAATAATTTTATAGAAAAAATACACTCGTCACTATCCGCTTTAAGACAATTAGATATTTCTGATTTGGCCGATTTTATCGTCACGCATATAGCATTAAAAAAGTTAGACTTGCAGCTTGTACAATCGTTTGAACTATCGCTAAAGGACAAAGATCTTCCTAACAGTTCCGATTTAATTAACTTTGTTCGTCATCATATTAAAATACTCGAGAGAACGTCGACCGTTAACAATTTAGAACCTACCGCCGTTAATTTAAAGTCGAAAGTTCGAAATCTACCTCGCCAATCAGTAACTAAGATGTCGCATACCTTCGCTTTAACCAGTAATCATAACCGTCAAATGTCGGCACCCGCTTCCACTTGTGGATATTGCAATATGTCCAATCATTCTCAATTATTTAATTGTCTCGCATTTAAAAAATTAATGGTTAAGGATCGTTTCAACTTCGTGAAGCAAAGTAAGTTATGTATAAACTGTTTAAGCGCAAAACACTCAACGTCTTATTGTAAATCGCCTAATACTTGTAACATATGTCATAAAAGTCATCATTCGCTTTTACATTTTAATACGGAAACCGGTTCGATGTTGCGCTCGCGTGACACTGCTGACACGGCTGCGCGCCCGCCCGCCGGTGTTGCGCCGTTAGATAATAATAGGCCTGCCACCGCCAGCTCAGACATCTCGCCGCCGCCGCTCCGCCCGCGCGAGTCCTTGTGTTTACACAGCAGCGACACGGAGGGCACGTTCGCAATTCATGATAGCTGCGCGCGCGCTCAGATTAAGAATAATACGACTGTTTTGCCAACCGCTCAAGTTTATGTGCCTACTTCTGATAACAATAACGCTATTATACGGTGTTTAATAGATAGTGCTTCACAAAACAATCTCATAACGCTCGCATCTTGTAAGAAATTAAACTTAAAAATTACACCGCTTAATAACACTAACATAAAAACTGTAGGACTGATTAGTACACCTATTTTAGGATACGTTCCGCTCAAGATTAAATCGCGCTATACGGATGCTCAATACAGTTTGTATTGTTTAGTAGTTAATCAAATTACAGATTATCTGCCTACGCAAATTATTAAGTCAGACTTTATTAATAATTTCGCAAACTTACCGTTAGCTGACGATTCGTGGAATATTCCTGGGAAAATTGATGCTATACTTGGCGCTCAAGTGTTTCCACACATAATACTTGGAAATAAAATTATTTCCACGCCGCCGCCGTCGCGATCAGCTGATCGTAAGAACGCTGTTCAGATAACACCATATGCGCTTGAAACTACGCTTGGTTATATTGTTATTGGAGAAATATCTACAATGGAACTGACTAATACGACGTTGTCCTTTGGTCCTTTACTAAATGAAAATTTAAATAATAGTTTAATAAAATTTTGGGAACTTGAGCAAGTACCTACGCTTAAAAATAATGTTAGTTCGGACGATCGCGAATGTGAAAGGTTATATCAATCATCGGTCGCGCGCGACCCTTCTGGCCGATTTGTTGTGTCATTACCATTTAAGGGTGATCACGCAACATTAGGGCACTCGCACACTACGGCTCGACGTCGGTTAACGTCACTCGAACGCAAATTCAGCTCGCTTCCTGCTTTGCGTCAGGAATATAACAACATACTTTCGGATTATATTCAGAAGGGTTATTTATCGGAGCTGCCCTCGTCCCCTTCCGTGTTAGCTGACGGATATTTCATTCCGCACCACGCTGTGGTTCGTCCCGAGAAGACGTCCACTAAAGTTCGTATAGTTTTAGACGCGAGCGCTAGAACTGACACAGGTATATCTCTTAACGATTTGCTGTACACCGGGCCTAATTTACAAGCAGATTTATTTACGCTTTTAATAAGATTTCGTCAATTTAAAATAGCTATTACTGCTGACATTCAACAAATGTATTTACGACTAATGTTGACGGAAACCGACCGCAAATATCAAAAAATATTATATCGCTTTAATGAAACCGAATCTATTCGTGTTTTTCAATTTAATTCGGTTGCTTTTGGTCTCCGCTCCAGCCCATTCTTGGCCATGCGCACGGTGCGACAACTTGCCGAAGTGGAACGTGATCGCTTCCCTCGCGCTGCTGAAGTAGCAGTGCGGGACCTATACATGGACGATTTGACCACCTCTGTCCATACGCAGGAGGGGGGGGGTTCAGTTGGCGCACGAATTAATCGCACTGTTTAAATCTGGGGGATTCGACTTAGTGAAATGGGCCAGTAACTGCTCTTCGCTCCTTACCCAGTTGCCTGAGTCACACCGCGCAGCTATAGAATTTTCAGATGGCTGTGATACTATAAAGGTCTTAGGTTTGAAATGGTTGCCGGTGACGGATACTTTCACATTCACTACTGGCGAGACGCCGCAGACTAATACTAAACGTTCAATTCTTTCTACAATAGCCCGCTTATTTGACGTTTTAGGTTTGGTCGCGCCTGTTATACTTTATGCTAAATTGTTATTGCAAGAATTGTGGCTCGCTAAAGTCGATTGGGATGAGGAACCGCCTGAACCAATTATCGACCGTTATGTTGAATTTAAAAATGAATTACCACTTTTATCGCATTTACAAATACCGCGGCATTTAGGAATTTCGACCGATTGTACTGTATATCTACTGGGTTTTGGTGACGCAAGCCTGAAAGCTTACGGCGGTGTCATTTATTTACACATTACGCATCCTAATGGCGATGTATCAGTACAGTTAGTATGTTCGAAGTCTAAAGTCGCTCCGCTAAAAACAATATCACTCGCTAGGCTCGAGTTATGTGCCGCTCTGCTTCTGTCTGAGCTAATGAATCAAGTTTACCACATATTACACAATCGTTATCCTATAAAAGATATATTCGCTTTTTCTGACTCTACTATCGCGTTATCGTGGATACACTCTTCGCCGCACCGTTGGCAAACGTTTGTTGCCAACCGTGTTAGTAAAATACAGGATAATTTATCTCCCGATCGCTTCTTCCATATACCTGGGACTGAGAACCCCAGTGATTGTGTTTCGCGTGGCCTTTTGCCCTCCCAAATACTTAATCATGTTTTGTGGTGGCATGGTCCAACGTGGACTCATAGCCCTATATCCGCTTGGCCTATTGTGCCTTTCGAGCCTTCTCAGACCGAAGATGTACCTGAAATTAAATCTTCCGTTACGCTTGCCACAACGTTAAGTTCTCAGAATCCGCTCATTGAACTTGCTCTCCAGGTCTCATCCTGGAAACAATTACTACGCATAATAGTTTATGTTTTACGCTTTATAAGAAAAATACCCAAGTCCGCGCGGTTTAAAGTTTCTCATTTAGAAATAGCAGAACGTACTCTGCTCCGTTTTTTGCAACATGAACACTTTTGTGAGGATATAAAAAATGTAAATAAAGGTAATTTACCTTCTCCCTCTTTAAGAAAACTTGATCCGTTCGTTGATGGTGACGGGTTGCTCCGCGTGGGAGGCCGATTAAACAACGCTGCTATACCTTTCGGTAATAGACATCCCATTTTACTGCCGCGACGTCATCACATCGTCGATCTTCTTATCGATGACTGCCACCGCTCCAACTGTCACACTGGCTCTCATCTTGTTATGTCTTTGTTAAGACAACGCTATTGGATAATTTCTGCTCGCAATATAATTCGACAACGCATTCGTATGCGTTGTAATTTTTGTTTTCACGCTGCGCCTAAGCATCCCTCGCCTATAATGGCAAGTCTCCCGCCAGCTCGTGTGCAAGAAGCTAAAGCCTTTACACATACGGGGGTAGATTTCTGTGGACCAATCAACATTACACTAACCCGTCGACGTGGCGTCAAGAGCCAAAAGGCCTACATTTGCCTTTTCATCTGCTTAACCACAAAGGCAGTGCATATTGAAATCGCTTCAGATCTCAGCACGGAGACGTTCTTAGACGCATTTAAACGCTTTCTTGCTAGACGAGGTCCAGTATCCATAATGTATTCCGATAACGGAACAAATTTCATTGGAGCAAAACGACAGTTGGACGAATTGTATGGTTTGTTATCCTCTAATGAAACCTCAGCCGCCTTTCAAAACGAATTTAGTAACCGCAGAATTGAATGGAGAACTATTCCCGCTCGCGCTCCTCACATGGGAGGTTTGTGGGAGTCTAATATAAAATCCATTAAAACTCACTTATATCGCACCATTGGTAACCAATTGCTTTGTTATGAAGAGCTTCTAACTGTGTTAACGCAAATTGAATGTATCTTAAACTCGCGTCCGCTATGCTTGTTGTCCGATCAGCCGCATTTTGTTCTCACTCCCGCTCATTTTTTGCAAACTACTCCTTTACAGTCACTGCCCACGTGTGAGCTGGATACAACGCTTAGTCTCTCCGCTCGTAAAAGATTGCTAGATAATTTGGTGCGTGGTTATTGGAAGCAGTGGCGTGTAGATTATTTACACACCCTGCAACTAAGACAAAAATGGAATACACCTGACGTCTCTGTCAGCCCCGGTACTCTCGTACTAATTCACCAAGACGATGTTCCGCCTCTACGCTGGCCTACTGGCATTGTAGAACAAGTCTTCCCAGGGAAAGACGGAGTAGTTCGTGTCGCTTCTGTACGGACAACAACTGGCACGTACAAACGTCCTGTTGTGAAATTGTGCCCGCTGCCTACGCAATAGTTAATACAGTTATATCTGCACTTATTTAGTTTATTTTAATCCCAATGTGGCCCTATATATATTTTTGTTTAACTTAGCTTCATATCAACATATTTATGTACATATATTTCCGCTTATTACCCGCTATAATTGTATTTCCGCTCATCCTCTCTGATGGAGAGACTTCTATACCGCTTTATGGTTTCGAAAATCCCTAGTATTTTCAAGCCGGGGAGGATGTTTGCGCGCTTTTGTGTGTTTCCTTGTGTGAGAAGGTAGTAGCACTATAAATGGTTATCGGTGTACCGTCCGCACAAGCGATTCTCAGCGCGCCCCAGCATTCCTCTGACTGTCATCGGACAGTTGCAAATTCACCGCTGAGCTGAACGCCCGCTCCCGCTTGTTCGCTTTTCATCGCCGCCGCGAACACCGTCGCCGCCACCGCCGCTAACCGCTCCGCCCGCGCAGCTAGCTGCCAGAATCCTGGGTGCTGAAGACGCCGATTACCAGGTTAGTGTTGCTGCTTATTTCGCTCAGGGGAACACTCGAAGGCCGTAACCGCCGCCCTTGGCTTCCTTCGTTTAAACTGCCCCTTTCTATATATTTATACGAGTATATGTGATAACCGCCCCCGCTCATACAGTCCACTGCGCTTAGCATTAATTTACCCGCCCTCCAGTAAAACGGAGACACCAACAAAAGATTAACACTTTGAAGGAAAAACATTTTAAAGTTTCATGGTCACTACAATTATTGTGACGGCCAACGAAATATTATGATGACCTCCTTGGTCGAGTGGTTTGTATACCAGTTTTCATGGTGTCGCCATTTCGATCCCCGGTTGTGTCAATTTAGAAATTATTGTTATTCTAAATTGTCTCGGGTCTGGGTGTTTTCTATGTATAATAAGTATGTATTTAAGTATGTTTATCCGTTGTCTAGTAACCATTTAACGAGTTTCTTCGAAGCTTCTCTTGGGCTAGATAATTGGTGTGAGTGTAGGAAAGTTTATTTATTTATTTATTATTATTTTTATGAAAAATTGGAATTTTTATCATGTTGAAGTTGTTGTTTTTGAGTCCCCGATATTTCGGCGCAGTTGCATGCACCATGATTACGGAGTAACTGCAGTTAATGCGGGTGGATGTTAGGAGCAGACGAAACGGTCTAACCTCTTTCTCGTTCGTTTACTGCGCTCGACACCCGTACCACTATTCTCGATCGCACTGTAAACTCGAACTTGTTCACGACACACATAACTCACAGTATCACTCAGGGAAACGCCACCGTTTCGATTCTTGCGGTTTTTATATAACTGACCGTTTTTTCATAAAAATGACTTTAAAGGAAGTTAACGATATTTCAACTTGATTTATAGGTACCCCATTGTTAACTGTTTTCTCGAAAGTCTCTCATACGACAATTTTAAAACACGAGTGACACTAGATATTTGCACAAAGAAATGTCAATAATTTGTTTCCAAACATTCTTCATCGAATTTGGCAGTAGTATAGATCCTGCAGGCTATAGATTTCATTGGAAGCTAGTAAATCGAAACACAAACAGTGTCGAACCGTACGTAACCGTACAGAGGTACAGAGGTAATCAGTGAGCGGCGAAGCATAGTACCGGCGGCACACGTGACCGCAATGCTGACGACTGCCTGCACTGCAAGCTCTGCAAGCTCTGCACTGTGTAGGAAATAATATGGTACCCGTGTTGCATGAAATGACTTTTTTTTATTTGTAGATTGGGTCACCAGCAAAGCGATAAATAAAGGGGCATGAAAAGGACGCCTCAAGCACTGCGCAAACGTGTCGCCGACACCGCGCAAACGTATTGCCGACACCGCGCAAACGTTTTGCCGACACCGCGCAAACGTGTTGCTGACACCGCGCAAACGTGTTGCCGACAAATACTGTCACAATAAACCGAAGTTGATGTATTCAGAAACGGAAACCGTACACAGGTGCCGGTCGCTTGATACCAACACTGCACACAATAGGACACTGTAGCTGCTATGTCATGCAGCTGTAAAGCGCTGTACATTTTTAGGAAATTTTGTTAATATTACTTGAGCAGGCAACAGACGAATTTTAGATGACAGTCACCTACATCGAACACATTTAGATTCGCGATCGCTATGTTACAGGTGGCAGCGACAAGATTCAAAAAGTGTCTATGTCTGCGCGGTCGGTGGTTGATTTCATATTGATTATGTGAAAATAAAATTTTCACTGGTACCTAGTATCCGACACCAGCCTCCAAAAGTATACTCGTTTGCTCCTACTCGATACCTCTGCATGTTGATTCCAGCAAGTAACGCAATACGTATCTGTAAAGTGGTAACAAGACTCGTTGCTACCACCGAGTTAGTCACAGAGCGCAAACATCTTGATTAGAGAAAAGCCTAAAGTGTGTCAGCAAGTTAGAATTAGCCAATTAGTCTCCTCTTTGAACTATTATTTATTATACATACATACATACATTCACTCACGTCTATTATCCCCAAAGGGCTTAGAGACTAGACAATTAAGACCGATAAGACTATAAGCTAAGACTTTTGCGTTTAACGCAATAGAATCGACGTGGATCGGTTGAAATAGAAATATCATTTATTTGCGTAAGAATAAGGTACACAGTAAAGATGATCGTAGCAAAATATATTAAATCTGCCTATTCAGCCATCAACACGTTAACAGTGCGGTGTATCGTATGTGGTACAGGGGGAGCGGTTCCGCCGAGTTCGTGTACCCTATGAGGTACACGAGCCCTGTGTTACTTTAGGGGCTCTAGATCCATGGACTTGTCAAATTTATCTACATTTTGTTATTTTTATGCACTAAGTAGACCTCAAATAATGGCCAAAAAATAGATAATGACATACGGACATATGACGTATTTTGGAACGCTTGTATGGGGACTGTTAACGTGTTAACAAACAGCATGCGAATATCTTTAATTATACATTAAAATTAAAATCAAATTAATGACAAAGTATTAGGATTGAATTATTGAGTTTAATTTAAATTATATATTATCATACTATAATTATGAACTATTAAATGTAAAGTTTTATAAAAAAAATCATTCATCGTATAAAAAGCATGTCTAGGCCCGCAGTTGCCTTTCTCGAGCGTATATGTACAAACAAACAGGGCATTAACTTCCATTCAACACGTTATTATTATTATCATATTTTAGCATCTGGAATCACCGATGCCAAATTCAAGTCGTGCAAAGTTGGCAAATAAGTAAGTAAAAGAATTCGTAATGACCCAACGATTTTTCTATGTTACGGTATTTACAGTGGGCACTGCAAACAGGTTACGGATTGTCAAATATTTGACGGTGAGCTCTCCCCAGAAGGCCTGAGAAAAGTCGATAATGCCTGCTAACTCAGCACTTTATCCGTAGCATAAGGAAAATCCATAAAAATGTTGTTTTGCTGTTTTATTACAAGACTATAGCACTTGAAAAGTAAGATTTACCGCTGGTGATAGCATAAATTGTCTAGCATCCTAATCCTGACTAATATTATTATTGCGAAAGTACCTAACTTTGTTTGTTCAATTGTTTGTTTGTTTCACGTTAAGTTACATAATTTTGGTACAGTAATAGATCCCATATCTAAAGACGTTATAAACGGTGATAGGCTTTTTACTGAGAATAATTAAAGAGAACGAAGCCGCTTGCAAAAGCTAGTACTTAATTAAAAATTCATTTAATATTATTTTTAGTACTGGCCGTTCCATAATATGGTTAAATAATTTACTTCGATGTGATGTATTGTTGTGATTGTTGTGAATATCAGATGTGGCATGTGGTATATAAATAGCACTTCGGATCCCACGACCGCAACACAGATATTATTATGCCGAATACCGATGAATTTATTACGATGATATTGTATTACATTTCGAGCACAACAGCAGCTATAATTTACGATATTTTAGTAGTTAATACCGTAAAATGGGCTACTTTTATGGTTGGCAAATACCTCCGCTCGACGTACTCCGTATGCACGTAAAAATAAACATGGTGTAGTATTTGTTTACCGTTTTGTATAAAACATGTCACTATCGGGGCTAGTAAAGTACAGCTACTAATAAATTATTGTTACAGAAATTTATATTATATATATATTGTTTGGAACAAAATGGCCACTTACGGCTGGCAACTTTTGTCGTCATAATTTGTATTTGCCCAGATCATGGAAATGAATGATAATGTCGTCCAGGCGGCCTACGACATTAAAAGGCGACGGATAGGGGATGTCCAGCCATCCATACCGCCACCAATGGGAGGGCCTGCGATGCCTGATGGGCTTCCTACCCATCAGTTAGGAAGTTTGGGTGGCGCTGTGGAAGAGGGGTCGTTGGTAGACGCACACGCGCGCTAATTGTTGTCGCTACCTAAGGTAGCCAATCGGGCGGACTTAAAGACGCAGCTCTTGACGCCAGTCACAGTTGCGTGTACCGCGTTGCGAAATTCCGGCATGGACCCGGCATGTACACAGTGTGGCCAAAAGGGCCACACTACGACGCGGTGCCAGGACCGACGAGGGCTGCGTGTAATGACGAGGCGGCGTATAGCAAGGCGCAGCGGCCTTTGCTTTGGCTATAGGCCTCAACGCCGCAGTGCATTTGGTGGACCACTCCATTTATTATTGTTGTGTGTCAACAGATCGGAAGCGGCTTCACCGACCACTCAACAGCGGTGGCAGCATTACACGGGCAGGGGTGCTCCAGCGCGGAGCACACACCTACCAGCGGACTGGAGGCCCAGTCATGCGCGAGGCGCGCCCCCACACCGGAAGGTGAACCATGCGCAGGCGCGCAAACCCGCGCCTGCAGGTTACCATGCCGCCGGCCCGAGTGCGATTTGGGTATCACACGGGCGGGGGCCCCGACGGTGTCACGAAGGAGGGACCCCTCCCTGCAACTAGCTCTGTGCGCGCCAGCGTGCAGCCGCGATCGAGCTATGCCGCAGCGGTTATGGTACCACCCGCGGTATCACACGGGCGGGGGCCTTCTTTGGAGTTGGGGGACTCGGGCAGGACATAGCTAGCCTGCCCCTTTGCGAGAGCAAAACCACGGACGGTTTTGCTTTCTACTACGGCGGCCGCGTTTGAAAGATTTCAAAGAAATCTTATATTTGAAATTTTAATTTTGTGCATCATTGTTTGGTGGCATGCTTACTGGGTGTTTGACGGGGCAAACACAAGTCACCCTCACATCGGTACATAATCTACGGTAATGAAATTCGCCCGCAGGGATAACGGCACATACATTGGTCTAGATCGGGCAGACCCACACTTTGTCACCTGGCCCAATTTACCTACTCTTGGGCGGGTACTAGGACGGGTCCTACTAGGCACCCAGATAGCTCTGGGGCGCTCTACACTGCTGGCAGCTCCAACTATTTTGGTTTGTTTCTATTATGTACACAGTTTGACGACTCGACTCTGCATAGTCTAGAGTCATTGTGCCTGTGTACCATTTCCATAACTATGCACAAGTTTGGGAAATTGAGAAACCTCCCATGGTCTACATGGTAGCCCATGCCCATGAGGATTGTGAAGCCTTTCAATAGGCCAGTACGTCACGGTTGACGTCTGTTGGATGTGTTACTAGGTAACGTAATTTGTAATTTTGAATATTGTTTGTACAAAGAGCTTTATTTGTGTAGTGCTCTTTCGGTGTTTATTTTGTCACAGTGGACGTCTTCACCCGTGCAGCCGCGGGGGGTCTGCCTTCGGACCGAGTCACTCAGTCTCGTCCGTTCTTGGGGGTCGCACGCAACGTGTTCTGCTGGACCTTTCTCGGTAAAACCGATCAACTTCGCAACGCCCGGGTTGTAGGTAACTAACTGTTTTGTGTTTTTTTTTGTGCCTGGCTACTAAGGCCGTCCTCTTGGGAGTTTCTTCGTTGTCCACGGAGACCTTCGTCGTCGCGTTGGATCGTTTCGTGTCGCGTAAGGATCTACCTTCACTTATTCGCTCCGACAATGGCACAAAATGGCAAGGGCACGGGTGTATTTAGCTGATGTTTGTAAATTTTTAGAAAATAAGCTTTGGTAAATAAGATAATTTAATATTATTTTAATTTGGCTAATTAGATTTAGTATGTTGTTGAAGGAGAATGACTTGCTCTCCTTGCTTGTAGCTAGGGCAGCATTGTAAAGTTGTTTGTTGGCGAGTATGGGACTGCGGTTCGATTCCGCGATGAGCCGCAACAACTGTCTCTCCTTGCCCGATGGATTGAGCTAACGATCGGAGCCTTCCGATCGGGGCAGGGGTCTGTTTGGAACAAAATGGCCACTTACGGCTGGCAACTTTTGTCGTCATAATTTGTAGTGACAGACGGCTGTCAATGTCAAAGTGACACACACTCACGTTGGAACTTTGGTTAGGTTAAGTTTTATTCGCGCGGTCGTGTGAAGATTTTAGTGTAATTTAATATGTGGGGCACATAGGTTCATTCGGGGGGGGGGGGGGGGGCCGTAGGAAGTGTGAAACAGTGTTCATAAATTAGTACCAGGGCGGGCTAGTTAAAATCAGTTATTGGTTTGGTTGACATGTACACGTGTCTTGGCGTGCTAAGTGGTGTTAGATGGTATTGTGCATCAGTGGTATGTATTTGTCTGGGACCAGTACTGAGGGGTAGACGGGACGCCTAGGACCTTTCCACCCACCACAGCATCAATCCGAAGACGCGCAAGGGCGCGATCCAGCAGCCCGAAGCCAAACGGCGCGGCGGACTGCGGCCGAGCTGAGGACCTCGAGGAGACCGTAAGGGTGTGGCACACCGTCTTCTAGTATGTAAGTCGATTTAGTTTAATTATAATTTAAGTTTAGTTAGTATATCTTTAAGTCGAGAGGGTGCGGTCATAGGTCCCGGAACAGGACCTCGGAACCAGGCCTTCTCTGGTAGCAGAGTTGATGTAGACTATCTATATTAAACATATATATTTTTCAATTTAATTAATTAAATTAATTGTGTACATACTGACGTACTGTTATACTAAGCGCTAGTATGTCTAAAAATATAGATACATGTCAGAAGCCTAAATTGAAATTAAAATAAAGATGTTAATAAATTATAAGCATGTCCAACAATTACAATTAAATACAAAATCAATAACAAAAAATAAAAATAAAATGCATATGTCATAATAAACATCGTAACAATACATCTAAATGGATACATATGTCAGAAGCTTAAAATTAAAATTACAATAAAGAAGTCAATAAATTATAAGCATGTCCATATACGAGGCGAGGTGCATTGTTCTGGTCTAGATAGAATTCCAAACAATTATTTATTCATCTTAAATAACCATTTTGTAGTATATTAATGAATTACATTCATACACGCGTACATTCCGTGAAGAGCTCGATGGCGCAGCGGCTAGCGCTTTCGGCTTGCGATCTTGCTCGCTAAGCCACTTTCGCAATGCCAGGTCGCCTGATGAATGACCAATTAAATACATCTCGAGCTTCCTCCGTGCTTCAGAAGGCACGTTAAGCAGTTGGTCCTGGTTGTTGTCGTAAGATGGCAGTCGTTAAAACCCACCAACCCGCATTGGGGGGGCGCGGTGGGTTATGGCCCAATATCCCCGCGTGCTAATTGTTTACGTGGAAGGCCTGTGCCCAGCAGTGGGACGTTTATAGGCTGATGATGATGATGACACGTACATTGCACCCGCTTCCCGGGGGTGTACGAAGTGACCACAGCTTTCATTTATCGTTGTAAATGAAAGCTGTGGCCACTTCCTACCAATATCGTTATATTAACCCATTATTTTTACATAATTTACTCTCACGCTGTTTTAATGTTAATTCGACATTAATTTACTGTTAACGTGTGTACATATAAAACATGTCACTGTCGTGGCTAGTTCAGTGGTAATGAGTGTTAACAGTAATTAATATGAGGCGAGGTACATTGTCCCTGCCCGCCAGACCGCATCGCAAACATGTCGCCGGCGCGGTGGCGCAATTGGGAATTTGGACACTGTTCAATAAAATGTTGGACGGGGTTTAACGCAAACTCCTTAGTAGAGTTATACCGGCCTTCTAAGATAGGTATTCCAATTTTCAATTGACGCTACGACAGCGAAAAGAATTGCCCTTGCTGGCTTTCTTGTCGGCTCTTCTTAGTACAAATTCTCCTTGCACTTATGAACCGAAGGTGTAGTGATCCTGTCCTTAGTTTAAATTAAATTATTAGAATTTGGTATATGAATTTGAAATAGTTTTCAAAAACCCTGACGTATATACGTTATATTCGTAATACTCGCCAAAGAACAACGATTCATCCTTATAATGATACGCGAGGCTATTGAGATTAAAAACAACTTATTTACCACCTGCCTGGGATCATCAAAGCTCATCAAATCCCAGCCCCAACAGCTGCACATTGCAAGACTAAAAAATATTATGATCTTCTTTTGCGTTAACCTGAACGCATCCGATAAAAATAAAAATGATTGACGGTATGCAAGTAACTTTAAACTTTGAAATGACCAACACCTCAGTATGCCTGTAACCACGGACCTTGTAATGGGTCCGAAACGTCAGGACTAAAACAAAACCCTAAAAGTACTAATAAACGAGAGTTAGATCCATAAAAAGTGTTACCTTAGAAAACATTAAGAACATTTGGAACCTTCGCATCGTAAAGAGATTTTGTCCCCCGATAAAATCTTTCATAATCAGAACTCCTAGCTTGCAAAACGCCTTTGTATGCTAATAGGAAGCATAATGTCTAAAACACAGTAATTCTAAAGAGCAAAAAAGCTATTATGCCTAAAATACAAAAAGCCTAATTCAAAAATTGCCTAGCCTTTATAAAGACGAAGCTGTAGATCGCTTGAAGGGGCTTAAGTCTAACTCATAATGCCTAAGTTGTAAAAAGACTAAAGCACATTTTATCCGTTTAACATTTTTGGCTTGAAATCATAACTCATACCGATGTCACTTAGATATATTTTATCAACATTGTTTCAACATTATATTTTAAAAGAGTGCGAAAAATCATGGCTCTCCATTTGCTGTGATTCTGAGTATCCTGACAAACTTCTTCAGTTTTATTTGTTCAACTACGATTACCATATTCTTTATAACATTCCCCATGGTGAGTACATAGCACAGACAAGCTTAATCAACAACAATACGCTAATTTAAAAACACAAACACGAAGATCAGCCATTCGCAGTGCACTCGTCTCGCCACGTGACTCCCATGCCAACACTGCACGCGAATGAAGCCGAATGAGCGCCATTGAATCGTGCTGAATTAATAATCTTCGTTTGCATTGTATCATTTGAATAGAAGCGAACATTTTAATGTAGGTACGTTTGTTAAATGAACAAGAGCTGCATAGAAGCGACACAAAAGCATTTTGGAATATATTTTTCGTCTAAATTTTCAGCTTGAATCGGTAGATTTGTTTCAATTTTTCGGCAACGGCCAGTGGCTATATAAAGTGAAGTCAAAGTCGTAATCCTTTATTTAACTAAACTTTTTTAAAAATGTTTTTGTACGGTCCAAACATTTCGTTATGCCTACTACATAAAATAGTTCCATGCAGTATGAGGCTACACCCGCAGGCCTTACGCCTGCACTGCACATAAAGCCTTTACTGTGCCTGTATTTGCCGCACGTAGGCATAAACTAGGTTTTCATAGGGTTTTTATTTGAAAAATATAACGCTATGAAACTTTTATAAGCTGGTGATAGGATTCTGCTATAAATTCAACTGGACCATTCTAATGTCTCCAAGCAGCTTTGTTTCATTGCTCTGTTTTGGTTTGATGGGTAGGTAGGTATACTAGATACAGTAAAATTACTTAGCGTAAAGGCTTATATGAATAGCGCTTCAAGGTCGTGAACGCACGCGGTGATAACAATAGCGTAATTTTTTTTTAAATTGCCGTATTATAAATCTGATTGCGAGCAACGTTCGGTTTGCGATCGTTCCCGTTAAGCAGTTTTCACAATGCCGGGTCACTGGAGAGTTTTGACCCATAAGCCGACTTTCCCCGTTTGTCGACTTTACTGAAATATCATACAACGATTACCCATGCCAAATTTTCATGTTTCTTTGGGTTTGGTTATTTTATGCCGACTTTCACTTGATGCCGGCTTTTATAATTAATCCAGAGGACAGATTTCGCGGTCCTCTTTGCCTAGTCTCTGACTAAACTAGTAAAATTAATTTATAGACGATTAAAAATGCTTATTTTAAGTTTACTGAATAAAGAAATGAAATTATGATTTGATTAACCCTAAGGCATGAGTGTAAGCATGTAAATTCTGAATATCACTTAAATGCATGAATTAGTCAAAAACTTTTCATTGGTTTTAACGCTTACATCAAGGGGTTAAGGTTCAAAGTATGATTGCAAACTTTTGGCAACATTATGCATTTAAGGGATATAACTACTGCAAATGAAGGTCAGTCCAACAGTAATGTATTGAAAGCATTGAATGCCACCGAAGCACTATCGCGATCTCTCTCGAAAGAGGTACAATAAGCCAATTCCAAAAATAATCTCCGATACATATTATAAACATTCCTTTTATTGCTTTTCCACGATTCTTGGGGTGCACTGGTACCCTGCGTACGTGCTCGCCAAGCTAATAGGCAAATACAGGAGGGAGTACAAACTCTAATCTATGAGGGTTGCTGCGTGAACGCTAATTGTTGCGAATTACTTTTGGAATTAAGCTATTTATTGCTTTTTATAGTGTTATGTGTATGTGTTTATATAAGATGACTGCTAGAAACCGCAAGAAACTCCAAGAGCTGGTCAGGTCAAGTGTTTTAAACATGACAAAAAAGGTTCAAGGCAACAGTCATCTTATATATGTTTACTAGAGGCCCGACTTCGTCCGCGTGAAAGAACACCCCGTATGCAAGGACAAATTAAAAAATTTCAAACCTGGGCCCAACAATTTTGTAAATAAGTGGCAAAGGACATCATTTTTTTTTTGGCCTTTATTGAAAGTGCTGGCCAACAAAAAAAAATGGTACCTACGAATTGTTAGAACTAGCTTTTTGGAGTAATAGTTAATATGGCACAAAAGTTGTAGGATTGCTACGAGCCAAGTTATACAAGTTCAAAGATTCATCATTTTCATATATTTATTGATTACTAAAATTTTCTTGTATTAACAGAACAGATGATGACCCTACAGCTTTTGCGCTACAATGACAATTGATTTAGATCATTAGTTCTAGCAATATCTATCATTATTTTATGATTCCCAGTTCCAGCACTTTCAGAAATCAATAAATGTATGAAAATGATGATTCATCGAACTTGTATAACTTGGCTCAGAGCAATCCTACAACTTTTGTGCTATATTAACTATTACTCCAAATGGCTAGTTCTAACAATACGTAATATTTTTTTCGTTGGCCGGCACTTTCTGAAAAGGCCCAAAATGTATGGAGCACGAATGATCTTCTTTGTTAAGTTCTATGACAAGTGCTGTTTAATAAACTTCACAATGATGTAAACATTTTACATATAAAAATCTACAAATGTTACAATTACAAATGCTATTTAATAAACGTTTACATGTGTAGAAAATGCCTGTAGATTTCGATGAAATATTGTATCTACAAATTTGTACACTACTACACTAAATTGTAAATTTCTGACACACGACGAGTCCACCTGTCGAAATCGTACTACAATTTACAATATCAATAAAACAGTTTTCCCTACATATATCTAAATTATCACCTGTAAATTGTAATTGTTTATTGAACAGAAATATGTGAATTTGTAGCTACAATTTTACAATTTTGTAAATTTGTCACAATGGTAGAATTGGAAATTGTATTCTTTATTGAACAGAAACTTGTAGAATTGTAGCCTGTAATTTACAATTACATTTTACAATTTGTAAGTTTTGTTAAACAGGTGGTCAATACAGTTAAAAACAAAACAAACAAGTCCAGAAGTGATGCACGAAAATAAATTCGTAACAATTGATTTTTAACTATATAGATTTAGATAGATATTAAGTTATAGCCCAAACTCCCCATGTGATGTTGCCCAGCAGTGGGACGTTTATAGGCTGATGATGATGATAATAGATTTATAACAATCCCGAGACTAACATAATATGTTAACTTACTATTTAACAAAAGACGAAAGAAAGCTTAGTGGTACGGAAGGCTTGTCAGGTCGAGTCACTAATATTATGATCAATAATAGCTATGAATAGATTGCTGAATGAAGAACATTTTTTCATGATTGGGTATTGTCCTCGTAAATGTATGTAAAATTGGATAAATGCATAATAATCATTTCGGCAATTTCAGAAAATTCTGCAGAAGTTAAGTACTTAAGTAATCAATTTTATTTTTGTTAATTATTGAAGCAGGAAAATTGTACTTGACTTTAGTTTTCGTATTTACTTTTTTGGTATTTTTGAATGTATTTTGCCACTTATCTCATATAGATATCACGTTCTAGAATTCCGTACAAATGTAACAACAATAATATATATTTTGTACAAAACAGTCTTAGCTCCAAAAATATAGATCGAATACCGAACGACCAATTACGTGAACTGCCACAACATTAGGGTAATAGCAATGATTTCGAACATTAAAACGCCGACGTTCCCCATAAATCCTGGAATATAATAAATAATAACGACCATGAAGCCTGAAAGTAAAGGAAGGAGGGGAGAATGGACAACGTTTCAGCGGGCACGTTTTCCGCTGTCAAACGTGATGGTCAAAGAGTAAAGATGGCGTAGATGCGTCATTTTTATTAAATATTATATTTTCTACGAAAAACGAGGAAGCGCTTTAGTCTAAGCCTTACTTAGTAGTTTGTAACGATGAAGCTGAAGATGTAAGCGTGTCTTTTTTAAAAAGATCAAACAATGAGGTAGATACTAGCAACCTTATCTCTAACTGTCGGAACACAAAAATTCTACTACCTAACATTCTTGTTATGGCAACAGCCTTATATCAAAATCAGTTAAACACAGTATCTAGTAATTAATTGCAATAATATTGCCATGTCTGTTCCTGAATTTAATATTTAACTAAACAATATCTTGCACCTAATTCGTAATAATCTTTGCATTCCGAACGTAAATTACATCACGTGAGAAGTGAAGTTATGTGTCAAACGTTACTCTCAGAGTCTCTATATTTGTAGACATTAACTCATTCTACGGCACTCCTGTATTCCAGGCACGCACACAACGCCCAAGGCAGGCGCTCGGAAAATATTGGCGAGACATAGATAAATAAAGCCTTTGATTTGTTCTCTTACAGGGATAGTGACAAATGCCTATAAGATTGATGGCTTCGCGAAGTGCTTTAAATAACTGTTAAAATTTATTGGCTGCCATTTTGGTTGTGACATGGAATAAATGAAATGAAACACTTTATACTTACTAGCTAGAATTGTTTTCTATTTTATTAAAGTCTGGTGTGTGAAGTGGATATTTCATTTTACAGTGTTGACAATGATAGGTACTGCATGGAACTAATATAGGTACTTACATACATAAAATTACGACTATTGACTCAAGCAGTATTAATAATTCGTAATAAATAATTTTTTTGCACACAAGACCGAATGGTATGAGGAGTCGATGGAACTGGAGACATGCGATGTGGAGAGAGTCGTTTGCACCAAAGGGTCAATAAAAACTGAACTTACTATTATTTAAACAATACAAAGCAGTTCACTTGACCTTTTGGAACGATCAATATAAAAGCACAAACAAACTCGCCAGAATCATTTGACGAGAAGAATAAAGAAGAATTTAACAATTTATTCGTCCTTTTTTAATGTAGTGTTGAAAAGATGAATGGTATAGGTTATACAGGGTTATTGGAAATACGTAGCGATCCCTTTATGAGGTGATAGTAGAGATCATTAGCTATCAAATTGCACTAGAGTAGATGGGGCAAAATTGTACCGAATTAGAAAAAATAATAATTTTTATTCTGTTCTTTTTTTACAAATTAGAGTGTTAGCAAACTAAAAACACACAAACACAACCAATAAATACGTAAATTTCTTTTATAATCCACTTTGATGTAGCCTGACCCACTTTTCTTAATAATTTAAATATTTCTTTACAAATATTTTTTCGAAATCGGTACATTTTTGGCCCATCTACCCAATACCCGAGGGCAATTTGATAGCTATTGATCTCCACTATCACTCCTTAAAGGGATCGCTACGTATTTCCAATAACCCTGTATATTAAAAAGTTAAAAGAACTTTTTATTATTACTAAAGAAATAAATTAAACAAACCTATCCATACAAGAATGTTAAATATAATGAGTTTCGATTTTTGCCCCCTATTTTTTAATTTGTATATTAAAGTAAATAGTCAGTGAAAAGTCGATCACGCTTCTTCCGGCAGTATGCCAACAGGGGCGTAATTAAACACCGCCAGCATCCTTAATTGCAACTTACCATAATGGCAAATATCCTTTCATCACCATCAAAAGCTCCATCTCCTCGCTATGTCAACACCTAATTCATCCCGGGATTCGCAATTATGCAAACCACCTTGGCAAATGTTATTACACCGAATTATTTACACGCGAGCATTTCCACGCTCCAGTCAAACAATAGACGGCAAATAGAATGGAAACACACGGGAGTAGATATGGGGCAGGCACGCGGCGGGTAATAGTGACTATTTTACTTTTTCACACCTCGGTAATCGAGTGGTTTAAAGCTTGGCCCGAGAACGGAGGCTTCTGTTCATTTCAAGGTCGAGCAAAGTGTTTCGGCTTTTTTGATGCATAGCTCGTTATGTGATCACCAACCCTCATTTGTCAAGCGAGGTGATTGGCTGATGATTGACTGATGATTACCCATCAGTTCTTGAGTGAAGAAGAAGTGATCACTTGACTTCTTTCTCTTGATGGGACAGTATTTCTGTTAACTAATTACTTACTATCAATATATATTTAAGGTGACTGCTAGAAACCGCAAGAAATTTCAAGGGCTGGTTAGGTCAAGTGTTTTAAACATGACAAAAATTACAAGAATCATTACAGACTAACGTAGGTACTTATCGCCCAGCTGACGCAAACGGGTCAACAGACGCGTGGGTCAACCGGCCGGCCGCTGCCCGCGCGTTGTAAATTATCGTTATTTTTAATTGTTTTTGATTTTATGTTTAGATAGGTACATAAAGCCTATCCAATTAAAATTCGCAAAATGAATTATTTAATTAAAAATGAAAAAAGCACGAATTTCTTTTTTGTCATTTTTATCATGTCTAAAACACTTGACCTGACCAGCCCTTGAAGTTTCTTGCGGTTTCTAGCAGTCGCCTTATATATAAAGCAACTATAAGTGAACCAATCTAGGATAAATAATTTTCTTTAGTGAAATTATTATTTTTATTACTAGAAAATTGAGATTACCTATACACGCCTTTTATCACCAAAGGGTTAGTCAGAGACTAGGCAATGAGGACCGCAAAAGCAGTGTACTACCACAGTCAGTATACGTGAAACGTGTTTCCAAATACCTGTAGGTATAACTAAAAAGAAAAAAAATCATGACAATTTCTATACATAATAATCACGACTTTTATCCCCGAAGGGTTAGTCAGAGACTAGGCAATGAGGACTGCAAAAGCCATAGTCCCCTCCCTACCATAGTCCACTTTTCACCAAATAGCGACTGCACATGTGCTCAGCGTGATAGGTGGTAAGTCCATCGCCGCTTCATGCTGTAAGATGTATGTGCAGTCTTTAGTCTGTTAGGCGCCTTTTACGACACCCAAGAGAAGAGTGGGGGTCGTAGTATTTTTTCACCGCTACGCGACAAGGTTAAATTGACAATTTCTGACTGCTTTAAAAATATTAAAATGACGACCTTCGTGGTCGAGTGGTTAGCACGCTGATTCTGGCGTCGCCATCACTGAAGTCCTGGTTTTTCTATATAAATAAATAAATAAACTTTCCTACACTCACACCAATTATCTAGCCCAAGAGAAGCTTCGAAGAAACACGTTAAATGGTTACTAGACAACGGATAAACATACTTAAAATACTTAAATACATACTTATTATACATAGAAAACACCCAGACCCAAAACAATTTAGATAAACAATAATTTCTAAATTGATCCGACCGTGGATCGAACCTCAAAGATGGCGACACCATGAAAGCCGGTGTACAAACCACTCGACGAAAGAGGTCGTCAAATATATCTTTTTTCATATAATAATAAGTATGTTTATCCGTTAACTAAACAATAAAAAATTGTTTCAATAGAAGCTTCACTTGGGCTTGAGAATTGGTGTGAGACTGTAAAAAAGAATGAACAATGCGAACTGCACGACTGCAGTAACATTTGCAGGCGCAATATTTCATCGTGTATTTTTCTAGAACGCAGAGAAGTGCACTAAGCTAAAACGTTTCTGAGACGTGCTGCGGATAAAATTATTTTGTAAGTTTATCTGGCATATATGAAATACCATAATGATAAAGCAAATGTGTGGAGCGGAGCAGTAATTTTCCAAGACTTGGATGAAAGAAGCGATGCTTACAAAAGTAAGAAGAATTGAAGAGTTTAGTGGCGTCACGGTTTTGCTTTCTTTGTCGACATCGCAATAATTAAGCTACTTTCAGGTCGATGGATTTCCGAAATGGTGACTTATACATATATTCTTGACGATATCTTCCATTATTCAGATTCCAGGAAAGGCTTGTTCCAGATTGCAGTTGTAAAAACCAGCTCATCAAAACCACCACGTTTTGTAACCTTCAATAGCCATACCGAAGACTAGCTTTTGCCCGCGGCTTCGCTTGCTTTAACTTTTCGCGGGAGAAAGTAGCCTAGAACCGTCATCAGAAACTTCATCTATCTATGTACCAAAATTCTTCATAGTCGGTTTAGCAGTGTAAGTGTAAAAGTGTAAAAAACAAACAAACTCACTTTCGTATTTTTAATATTAGTCAGGATATTAAGGGGATCCTGCACGAAATTGTGAAAATTTACGTATTTTTAAGTTACTTGTAGGTACTTTGCGCTGAATTAAATAGCACAAGGTCGTGGCCTTGTTGAAATTTGAAACAACAATACATAAATGTAATGACTCATAAAAACATGTTTTTTTCGAAAACTTTCTTAATTTTACAATTTTACGTATGAAACAATAATTCTGACATGAAAATATTTGTATTGATATTCCGCAGGTCACCCCCATCTTAAAAAAGTAATTTTTAACACAAGCGCGTGATGGTTTTGTATATTTCGCAGATTTTAAACATTAGTCTAATCAAATTACTAGGTCTGACACTTCAAAGCAGAATTGTTCTAATTTTAAATATCAATATGATTGATATTGCTTTAAAGTTCATTAAGAGACTTATGTCAGTTTTTGCGATCACGCGGCACCCCCTCTATTGTAATAAAAGTCGAGATTTGATATCTGAATCCGCGACTGTTGACTTTACCGTCACTACGACGCAACTGTTGTCATTGTAGGATTCATTTCCCGTAACCATGGCAACGACCTCAAACAAATAACGCTCTAAAGGAAACCACAAAACCTCGGAGCGTAACGCAGTGCATTGTCAGCGGTAAGCCACCGACATCGACCAATCACCACTAAAACTCTAGTGCTTATGTAACTATCCGGAGCGACGCACAAACCTTAGTAGGTCGGTACACTAAAACTCCTGTATGGTTACATACTTACGCAGGTAAAAGACATTATTGCAAACTCGGGGTTGCATAGCAAAATATTACGATTTATGCATAGATATAAACAATAGAGGAAGATACGTACCAACGTTCCGCACGCGCCTCATAAGGGCCCAACCGCCGGCAGGTATCGGCCTCTCAGTTAGTAGTACAACGCACGGGCGGCGGGCGGTTAGTACTAACTGACAGGCGGATACCTGCCGGCGGGCACCACACACGATCAGGGGGATCACTCTCGAACGCAAACTCAATCTTAATACAATTTCAATGCGATTAATATGTATCGATATTGGGATAAGTAAAGATAATTCCGGAACGCCATCTCGATAATAATTTGTTCAATCAATTTCCACGCAATTTAATTCCAATGTGGCGCTGTTGTCGCTTACAAAAATGCCATTTGACATTTTTTAGATTTGTGATTGGAAATTGATTAATGCAATTCTGTTTCAAGAGTAGCCTACCAGTTCGCCTGCAGGTATCAGCCTATCAGTTCCGCCGCCGCCGCCACCGCCCGTGCGTTGTACTACTAACTGACAGGCCGATACCTGCTGGCGACCTGATCGTCTGTGGGGCCCTTTACAAACCCTGTCCTAAAGTCCGGGTACCACCGAATACCGTGACAGTCGTAAATATAGCAACAACTCGTTCGTACCATTTAGTTGTGTTTTAGTAAGAAAGAGCGTTAAAAATGCCTTGCTGTTCATTTACACAGTACACAACCGTGTTTCGGGTCTTGTAATCCACAGATAAAAAATCGCAAATTTATTTTGTAAAAATAAAATATTTACAAATTACCTTAATAAAAAAACTGTTGGATAATTATCGATAAATCATAACTTACCATTTCCGACATATTTCATATTTTATTGTTACAACTGTCAACTATCCAATTGAAGCAAATATAAAAGTAGAATATTTTGCTATGGAACTCCTGAAGCAAAGGAAGTGCTTTACGATCTTAGCAAATTTATATTGTATAAACGAAGGTGGGAAAGCCTTCAGTTCATCACGCTTATCATCATACTCAAATCATCATTATCATCATCATAGGCTTGGTACGTCTACAACAGATTTTGCGCAGTTCGAAAACGAAACTGCGGGCATGACGCTTCACTTTCCCGCCAGGAAGGCCAAACTCACGGTTGTATACGAAAGTTTGAGAGACAGAGAGACAAAAAGATAACGCCCGGAGCACTATCTGTGCCAACAATTTACTATACCAAATATAACCCAAACTGTTTCATATAAACAAGGTTAATGTTATTCATCACATTTAAAAGTTAAACTGGTTCCCTCGCAAAATATTTGAATTTCAACATTTTGCAACAGTGCAAATGCTAGAAGTTCGAATACAATGACACTGTTAAATCGCTTAGTTGCCGCAACAAATAGGCGAGGGCGCCACGGGTGCATTTATCAAGTGCATTGCGCCATTTGTGGGGAGACACTGTTGTATGGCACTTTTGGGACGAGATCGCTCGCGTGCTAAGCAAACAAAAGTAGTGCTTTTAGTAGTATTGTTCGACTTAGACGGCTAACAAGCGTATGGACAGATGTAACGTGATAATAAATAGTTTAACCCGTTGAGGATCGTAAAACCAGACACAATTAAAAATTAATTGTTTCGCGACCGCGGGCGATCTTATGATCCTTGACCTATTAAAGTAGTAAAAACTGGAACTGGGCTGGACACGTCTGCCGCATGTTGGACGAGTTGTGGACTAAATCCATCGACTGGGACGATAAGCAGATGGCGGGACGAGCTGGTACTACTATCGGAAGGGCTGACTAATTACAGCTCTTAACCGTGAAGAGTGGAATGAGGGTAGGTAGGCCTTTGCCCAGCAGTGGGACAAGCTGGGCTGAATAATAATAAGAAGTAAAAAATAATTAATAAAAATTTATACAGTTACAATTTTATAGTTTAAAGCACAATTAGTTGAAGTGCACTGAGCGAGTTACTTCTTCAGGGCAACTAATAAAGTTAAAAACATAAAAACGATGATTATACAGTACAATAAAATAAACAAGTAATGGAAAGAGTTAAAAGTTTTAAGAACATAATAAACGTGCTTTCTCCTACGGTTTCGAGCGCTTAGAGTTCTATCAGACATTAAAATCTTTATTCACCAGAAACATTGTATTTAACCGGGTTATAGGAAAGTTTATGCGTCTCAAGAATATTGTAGTTTTTTATTTGTAAAAGATATTAAGTATACTTTTAGAAGTTTTATGGGTTACCGCCTTACATACAGACAAAACACAAATAAAAACTATAATCAATATAAGTGTATTTAAGGCAAAATAGCCTAAAGATAAAAAAGAAAAGGGTAAGCCTTTTTTTCTTTGAAAGAAAGAAATAATGACAAAACGGAGAAAGTATTAGATGTAAAAAAAATCATGCTGACGCTACCCTGTCTCTTGCCTGTCAAGGCTCTGGCGGCAAACACAAAGGCCGCCACAGCTAAGTATCATTTCCTTCTATCCCTTTAATATTTGATGTAAACTTATTAAATTCCAGACTGATTAAAAGAGGACTTTTTACCTTAATTTTCTCTTTAAATAAAAATGTCTATCTTTACTGTTTTAGACAGTATTTCAAATATTACAAAATTAAACGAAATAATTCTACTAATAATACCAACTCTTTTTATTATTATTTTCGTCGATAGGCATGTAGGCCAGAAAATACCAAATACATTGAAATGATACATTGAAAGTCCAGTGTAATTACATATTACACTGGACTTTCAATGTCGACCAACATCTCAGTCTCCCTGTGACTACGGACCCGATGTAAATTGCTCAAAACGTCAGGATAAAACTTTAGTTATCTACAAATCAATTCGTAAACGTTAGGTATCACAAAACCAGGTTTATCTCTAAGTCATGGATTACCTTAGTGCTAACTTTAATACCGTAACATACATAGACCCTTTGGTTTTAGTTTAAATCCATAGTTACGTAGGTATGTTTTTATTATAACACCGCATAGGTTTAACCCTTTAACGGTCACAGCATGTTCAAATTTTTCATTGGTTTTCGACCTTATCTCAATTGTATAAAATTAAAAATTTTAAAATTAAAAAGGGTTAAAATATCCATACATACACTCACGTCTATTATCCCCTAAGGGTTAGTCAGAGACTAGTCAACGAGAACCGCAAAAGTAGTGCACTGCCATAGTCCACGTTTCACTTATTAATAACAACTGCACATGTGCTCAGCGTGATAGGCAGAGAGCTCATCGCCGTTCAGTGCTGTGGGACGTATGTGCAATTTTTAGTCCGATAGTCGCCTTTTACGACACCCAATGAAAGAGATGGGGTGGCAGTATTTTATTAGTTTCCGTAACCACACAGCTATAAAATATACTGCTGCAGTGTTTTAACTATAAAATTAAATAAGAAATATAGGTTACGGGGAAACTGAAATGCGTAACCTTCTTAAGCCAATTTCAAGTGGTGTATATTTTTAAAGTACATTTAACCCCTTGAGCACCGTAAAACCAGACACAATTGAAAATCAATTGTTTTGCGACCGCCGGCGGTCTTATGATCCTTGACCTATTAGTATTGTACGGTAGATTTAATAAAAATGGAGTCTCACAACACGTGTTGTTGCTAAAAGAACACGAGAGAAACTCCGTGGAATTACATAATGGGCTCGTTCACAATGTCACGTTGTGATGTGTCATTGTTTGCATTTTGTTTTGTAACCTTCTTTATTGCGACACGAAAACATATGTATGGGAGTTGAAGCAACTTTAAGTAGCCACATTAATGCCCGCCTTCCCGCCCGCTCTGCTCTTAGTGGAAGGCGGACATAAGACTTTAAGCGCCATGGTGGTCACCGGTGACCGACAAACATTTAAAATTCAATTGTGTCTGGTTTTTTGGCAGTCAACGTGATTAACTTTTTCCACACTCATATTTGCTCCTGAGTATAAGTGAGTTTAAATTCAGGCTGAAGGGTTTATCATAAGATAGTGTGAAAAGTATTACCTCCTTTGTAGCCTGCTGACGCCATAATATCTGTAAAAAATAAAATTACCAATTTAACTTTGCCTTTTTTACACTACAACTCCTCGGTAGTCAAGCAGTAAAGCTATTGGCCTGGAGTCCGGGGTATCGTGTTCATCTTAGTCTATGAAGGCGAAAATAATTACGACAAAATTGTCAAAAGTGGAAATTTTACCAAATGAAGGCGACAATAATTATGACAAAATTGTCGAAAGTGGAAATTTTAGTTCTACGCACTTAAATTGAATAATTACAAAATACGAATTGTAGGTAAAGTCAACAAGTGACTAATACACGATTTGAAACTTTCATTTCTGAATTCTGACAGGAAAGTAATATGGTTGAAACCGGACTTCAACATAAACTGTTGGTACTTAATCGGTAACAGCCAACACAACGTTTAACCACATGAGTAAAGAAACGGAACAGAGACAAAGCTTTGTACAACCGCGCCGTCGCGAGTCAACTACTACAAGCATACGGCGCATGTGTGCGTGTCAACTAGCCGCTGCGTCGCGTTCGCGCCGCCACTGTATAAACTCGGTTTACGCTGGCTCGGCCAGTGGACAAACGGAGAGAGTCGTGACGGCGCGGTTGTATGAAGCTTTGTCTGTGTTCCGTTTCTGTACTCATGTGGTTTAACCGAGCTCGTACGCGACCGACTTTTTAGGTTTGTCGTCGGTGTGCTGTACGGGCTTTTCCAGTTTTTAACAATTTCGATTGATTGTACCGCCACCAATATATAACATACAGTTCTAAAATTCATAATAAAGATATATGATATTAAAATAATATAGTTTAACATATTATCTAAAGACTCTTAAAACAGAAATATGATTGGTAATACATCACTCGATAAAAATAAATTCAAAGATATCTCTGTCAACATTTTAAAAGAGCTATAAGTCAAATAATACATTTATAAATCAGTCGTAATTGTTTTACCAATATTTTTTTTTTACTATTTTTTTCCTTTATAGGAAAAAACCCTACAAAACGCGCCTATTTGCGCCGCTTCCTGCTACACCCGTCCCGTACTGTCAGTCGTACCGTCGAGAGAGCGAGAGAGAAGCGCTCGGAATACCTCTCTTTAATGGAATACTACCCCCCTCTCTTCCCTTGGGTTGTGTAAAAGTCAACTAAAGGACCAAATATTGGACATATATCCAACAGCACAGAGCGGCGATGGCCTCACCACTTGCTGACAGTCATCATCATGTCAGTTATCATTTGGTGATACGTGGACTGCTGTTGCGGTCCTTATTGCCTGGTCTGAATAACCCTTCGGGGAAGTCCTGAATATGTGTGTGTACGTATGTATGTCGGTGTCCTACTTTCTTGCCGACGTTTTGACTGATTCATTGAGTCAGTTAAGAATCGAATGTTTATATTTTTGCCCGACAATCGGATCGGACGAGAGTCGGTCGCCGTTTTTTGCAGGTCCTTTTTTGGGGACCATACGCGTCTGTGTCGTTTTAAAAAACAGAGATCGATCGTATTTTTTAAATAAAAGCCCTTTAAATAAGTACCCTAAACCGATGAGCATGTCTGAAGAACGATAAGAGTGTAAGTGAAACAAAGTATGTGTGTTGCAAATAAAAAGCGTGATGTATGTTTGTACGTATGAACAGAGTTTTAAGTACGATAATTTGTCGTGTATAATCGGTCGTGTGCTCGCTAATACGTGAACGCGACCGAAATCCGGCATCCTCTTATAAAGGCTCGGCTTGCCTTTGGAACCTAAGAGCGGATTACATGGATTGGCACGCGCCCGGGATCCGAGCTTTGCCATGTTACTTCCCGTGGGTACACAGAGGCGGTGTACGTTCGCACCTTCAGAACAACAACGTTGAATGTACTACGTGTTGTACACATTAAGCTTTTGCATTCCGTTGATGATCTATGTTAAAACCCTTGTCTGTCACGAATACTTCTAGAGGAAGTACTTACTAACGATTATGACATGAACCCACTCCGAAACAGTAACTTAGATTAACAGGATGAGTTAACAGGATTATTAATGTGTTTATCGCACATTAAAATAATTAAAAAAACATATATACATACATATAATTACGACTATTATCCTCGAAGGGTTAGTCAGAGACTAGGCAATGAGGAGCAAAAGCAGTCCTCTACCATAGCCCACTTTTCACCAAATAGCTATTGCATATGTGCTTAGCGTGACAGGTGGTGATCCCATCGCCGCTATATGCTGTAAGAAGTATGTGCAGTCTTCAGTCCGTTAGTCGGTTTTACGACACCCAAGCGAAGAGAGAGGATGGTAGTATTCTTTCACCGCAACGCGACACGGTTAAAAAAAAATTAAAAAAATATATTTTTATTGTCTCTGGTTTTACGGCAGCTGAGCTCTTGAGATGGTTTACGCATTTCGGTTTCCCATACAAACTTTCAAGTTGAATGTTTTTAAAACTACTAAGCCTATTTTAATAAAGCTTTGCATGCTAAAGTAAAATACGGAGATCTTAATAGTTTGTTGAAAACATTTTTGAAAAACGTTTACTTAGCTGAGTTGAATCGTAATAACTCAGTTAAATAAACGTTTTTCAAAAATGTTTTTAACAAACTATTTAGATCTCTGTATTTTACTTTAGCATACAAAGTTTTATTGTTATTTGCTTAGTAGTTTTGAAAAATTTTTGGTTGCGGTCCCATGCAACCGTGAAACCATGTCGCGTAGGCGTGAAAGAATACTACCACCCCCTCTCTTCCCTTGGGAGTCGTAAAAGGCGACTAACGGACTAAAGACTGCACTGCACATATATTTATCAGCTTAGAGCGGCGATGGGCTCATCACCTGTCACGCTGAGCACATGTGCAGTCGCTATATGGTGAAAAGTGGACTATGGTAGAGGACTAACCCTTCGGGGATAATAGTTATTGTGATTATACAGGGTGTCCCTAAAACAATGGAAAAGCCTGTGACTATCAATAGGCCTCATCATGGCCTCCTTAATCTCAAATTTTTACTCTAGTAAAAGTATCTCGGTTTCCAAGATTTAATTTCACAAGCAATAGTTCAGCAATCAAAAACAATTAAATTTTAACATTTGTTTTTAATAGCTGAACAAGCAAGTGCTTGTGAAATGTAAAAAAAATCGAATCGAAAAATCTCTCAATTTGTAAAAATGGCACAATAAAAACTAACTGTAGGTGGCAATTTAAATACCAAATATCTTGGAAACCGACATACTTTTACTAGAGTAAAAATTTGAGATTAAGGAGGCTATGATGAGGCCTATCGATAGTTACAGGCTTTTCCATTGTTTTAGGGACACCCTGTATGTATGCGTGTCACTCCATGGACTATTAATTCGCCATGAGGGAAGGCTCGTGGCCGGCAGTGGAACGTTTTTAAGCTGATGATGATACATTTTAAAATTCAATATTGAACAGCTACTTTACATGTGCTCAGCGTGAAAGGTGGTGAGCCCATCGCCGCTCTATGCTGTTGGGTGTATGTGCAGTCTTTAGTCCGTTAGTCGCCTTTTACGACACCCAAGGGAAGAGAGGGTGTGGTAGTATTCTTTTACCGCCACGCGACATGGTATAGATACAATAAAAAAATATAACTTTACTTTTTGATTAGGTTAATGCATGAGATTGGACGATTCAAAGTACCTATTAATTGAGTTCATTAAATAAATATATTTCGTCTTTTTATTGAACGTATTTTAGTAAGTTGTCATTTTACGTTATTATTACTTACTCATAATTTTAGCGCTAATTATATTTGATACATCTTTGTTTTAGCATGCAATTGATAATTATAATTAATTTGATGTAGGTCTTTTAATAATTGCATTTATTGTTAAGTAAAATAAGGTATAACGGTTTCGCGTAGCGATGAAAGAATACTACCACCCCCTTTCTTCCCTTAGGTGTCGTAAAAGACGACTAACGGACTAAAGTTTGTACAATTATTCAACAGCATAGTGCGGCGATGGGCTCATATTCTGTCACGCTGAGCACATGTGAAATCGCTATTTGGTAAAAGGTGGACTATGGCAGAGGACTGCTTTTGCCGTCCTCATTGACTGGTCTCTGACTAACACTTCGGGGATAATAGTCGTGATTATATGTATGTATGTCAACTAAAGTACAATCCAGCCATATTATTCATGTATCGTCATCATCATCATCAGCTAATTAAGGTCCCACTGCTTGGCTTTCTACATGAACAATACCAAATGTTGAGATCGACCGATCGATCGATCAATATAGACCCTAAAAGTAAGAACAAATTAGCAGTACCTCAGACTTGGCTTCATAAAATAAATAATTCTTTTAAGGGTCTGTGTATACGATTTTACAATAAAATACCAAATGATATTCAGAAATTAGATCTTGATAAATTAAAAAACCAATTTCAAAGAAAAGCTTTATAAAAATAAAGCGTCAAATTACACAGAAGATATAACAGCTTGGGTCTGAAATTCTCCAAGTACTCCAACAGCTATTTCTAATTGTCTGTAATTAGTTTATATATAGAGTACCATTTACATAGTTTATATATTTTTTAAATTGTAAATGTCGTTGCTTCCGTGCGCTGTGGTTTCTTGCGCCCGTTTTTTTGCCACAGTTAAAAAATGACGTCGTGAATGGGTGGTAGGTTAAAAAAGATTTGGACGATTTTAAGTTTATTAATTGAGTTTATTGGATAAATATCTTTTGACTTTGACTTTGACTTTGGCCATAACCCACCACGCTGGCCCATCGCGATTTTGGTAAGTTTCAACGACTGTCATTTATGACAACAACCAGAATCATACGTGCCTAAGTGCCTACTAAAACCTTTGTCCGACTTTGAGATAGTTATTGTTAAACACGAAATATTGCAACCCAAATCGGAAACCAATCGAGCCTATTATGCTGAGCTTTAAATAATTATTCTAAACATAACAAAACTTATCCTTTCAGGTTTTAATTTATTGGTATTTAAAGTAATAGTTTTTACTAATATTGTCACTTAATGTATTCTATACACTGTAAGACTAATAAGACTGTAAGACTTTTCATAATTGATTTTACTGTCATTTCTTAGGTATTTTAAAGATAAGTTGGTAGATTAATAATAAAGGCAAATACATTTTTAACCGATTGAAAACAAAAGGATTTATTTGACTATTAGTCTTTGTTTAAAAAGAAGAAATCATTGTTCCATTCAAAACGTATGTTTGATAGTGAACGAAGGTTTGTTTTCGTATATCGTCAGATTGAAGACATTAAAACTTATGTAAAGATATCAAGATAAATAAAAAGCTACTTAACGATACATTATCACTAAGTATAAATAATAATGATAAGTTACATTAATTTATGTAAGCTTTATGACCATGTAACCAGTATTTTTAACAATATGGTACACTGTATACTCTATTTTTTCAATAAAACCTGATTGAATTATATTCAAAACGTCAACCACAAAATGTACCTAAAATTTGAGGTATTTATAAAACCAATCACATTGCCGAAGACAAAACTCTTTGTCTCATCAATTCACCAATAAAACAATACTGACCCATTTTAGCTGGATTCGCCACGGTACAACCGGCGATCACCAAAAACACGAACCACTCCATTTTGTCACTGGATCACTGAAAATATTGAGCTAGTATTTTCGACACGCTATTTATTTTTATCATCACATTTTTCGAACACACGTCCCGACTACGGCGTAGCGCTGTAGCTCGTCGTAGCACTCGTAGCGCGGCCGTCACGCTCGACAGCTGCGAGACGACTGACTGCGGCCCGCTACGGACTGTGTTGTATTATTGATTCTTTTAAATGTTATTTTTGGCGATTTTATAGTGTGCCGAAACTTGGCTAAGTTTTTTGCAACGCTTCACTTTTAAAATAGATTTTTTTTTCACTTTGGAAGGAAATTTGTTTTCGGTGTAAAAGAAGTTGAGGATTAGTCTTATGACTAGGGATTTACTTCTTAGCTTGTTAGTAAGGTCTAACGCGGAGTGCGAGCTTATTGAATTAAACTTGATGTTTTCAGTATTTTACTACCATTATAATTTTATATTAGGATCAGTTATTATATATACACAGATTGCGACGTATAAGAAAAAAACTCTGAATTAATAACTTACAACAAATACAAAGTAATTTTTTTCGACGTCATCAGTTTAAAGTGATCTTTTCAAGATTACCAAACGAATGAACAATATTTCAATTTCTCTAAGATTGAACAAAAGTTTAAACAATTAAAGGTATAGACAATTCTAGCTTTAAATCAGAACAATGTGCAAGACATATTACTAATACAACTGTACTAATTAGTAACATTTTGTACGTACCTACAAGAAATATTTTGTTCATCATCATCATTTTATTAACATCCCTCTGCTGGGCACAGGCCTTCCTAAATGGACAACCGCTCGTAAGTATATATAAAATTTTCATTAATTTCATGTTGATTCATCTGTTATATATTTAATAATTCAAGATAGATAATTAATAATCAATCACTTTTTGTCTTTGCAAAACAATAAATATTTAATGAACTTCAACTTATCTTCTTAGAGAGTTTTAAGCAAACAGCTTCTCGGAATTGGGGGAAATATCTTATTTCTAATTTCTAACGTAATCCACTTCAGATAACCGGAACATTTCTCTGTGAACGATAATTTATTTAGTTAAAATGTTATTTAGGTAGCAGTGTAACAATTTATTAGCTGCTATCATTAGCTGTAGCATGAACCAACCTGCATTGGGCCAGCGAAGTGGGCCCAATTTCTCTAAGTGCATGTGGGAAGACAGGCTGGTGATGATCATTCGCTATAGAAAATTGTAATGAAAAGTGAGTTTCTATGATGATTGTGAGGGAATTTCCTAATATTTAAAAATAAATGCCCTTAATGAGTTATTTGCCGATTCTTCTCAGTTTAAGGTTTTTTTGTCCCGTAGACTTACGAACTGATTCATGGGGTAATGACATTCATAAGATGGCAATCAGTCTTAACTGATTATAGCACTTAGAGTTTTTATTTGGCTGTAAATGTCGCCTTTTGATTTGTTATCTGGACGTCCCGTGTTCGATTCTCAGTTCCGACAATTAGTGTGTCGTATTTTTCAATGCATAATGCGGGTTTGTGACACGTCATTGGTGGTGATTATGCGAATATCTTTCAGTTGCAGTGATGACTTTATGATAGCTGTGGAACAATGTAGGATTTTAGTTTTTTTACATATAAGAAGGAGGCAAACGAGCAGGCGGGTCACCTGATGGAGAGCAATCACCGCCGCCCATGGACACCCGCAAAACCAGAGGAGTTGCAGATGCGTTGCCGACCTTTAAAAAAAGAATAAGTTTAAGGAAGGAATAGGAATTGTGGGTGAGGGGAAGGGGCCTTCGGAACTCTCACTGGCCGGACGAAACACAACAGCACCAAGTGCCATTATTTCACGCCGGATATTTGTGAGAGGGTGGTATTACCCCGGGCAAGCCGGCCCAATGCGTGCTCCAACGCAGCGTGGCTCTATCACTTAGTCAATGTCACTCATTTAGCACCACCCAGAAGTCACGTGTAGGGTCTCAAGGATAAACCTACAGACGTAAGTGTAACTTTAACCCCTAAACTAAACTTTACTTTATTAATGCGATTTTTCACTATTGGATAAACCCTTTTAGTGATCCGTTGATTGGCGGCAAAATATAATGTAGGTATTAATGTGACTGTAAAAACTTAAATGATTTTAGGAATAGAATAAAAAAATAATAAACATAGGTTTTATAATAATTATATGTATTTCTAATAAAATGATTGCATAAAACTACGTATTGTTAATTGAAAATGCAAAAGCGTTAAAAGTTCATCAGAACGCATTCAAAACGAACGAACTCATTTTTGTTAAGTTAAGGAAGGCTTGGCTTACATTTGGCCAGTATCTCACCTGATGGTAAGTGATGATGTAGTCTACGGTGTATCATGCTTGCCTAGAAGGAACCTGTTAACTCGTGATATAAAGACTCCAATATTGTACCTGATAGGAAACACAGACTCTGGCAGGGAGTTCCACAGCTTTGCGGTACTAATGATGAAAGTGGACGCAAAACGTTTCGTACGCATTATGCGGAATTTCCACTGAAAATCTACGCTCAGTTTGTCTGGTTGTCCTATAGTAGAAAGGGAATGGAGGAATTAAATCAAATAATCCCAAGGCAAACTCTTCGAAATGTATCCTATAAAAAGCCGATAGACTAAACTAAACAGTTGTCCCGGTGTGAGTACCTTCTCACCTTTAAGAGGATACCCAACTTTTTTGAAGCAAGTTGTGACTTGTATTCCAGGTAGGAATTAAATTAGAGTCGATGACAGTGTCATACCAAGAAGCTCGAGATGGTCGCAAGTGGAAAAAGAGAAACCTCGGAAAGTAGGACTCAAGGTGAACAGACTCCGTTTTGCGGAGAATAGACACGCCTGTGTTTTGTTGGCATTGAACTTGACCAGGTTCGCGTCACCCAGTCGGACACTTCCTTCAAGGATGAATTCAAACGCTCGTCCATGGCCTCTCTTAGAGACTGAATTTCAGCTCCACTAGTTTGTGCACTGGATTTAAGTATATATTTTTAAAGTCATCATTAGTTGGTATGTCATGGTACTAAAGTATGCTACTTCTGACACCGACCGTTATTATTACTAAAAACGGGTTTCCACATTATAACAATACAAAACAAAGCAAGCGTAAGAATGTAAAGTACTGGGCTTGTACTTGTCTATCATTTTCCCGTTTATTCAAAAATAATTTTCTACTGCACACAATATTATTATATAAACAGGATTTAACGCAAAACTACTTAGTAAAGGCATTCTACGCATTACCTTTCATACCAGACGTTTCGACCGAGTTGCACCCACCGTGGTCACGTTCTGACTGCTGTCGCCGTGTATCGCCTCCGGTGGCGCCCATGAGTCTTTATCTTCCGGCAAATTATTTTACCGACTCACATAACACTAACGGTGCCCCTATTCCGCATACAAGCCATATTTTGGTAGTTTAGCCGATTGCGAGCTAAAACTAAGTTGGGTTTTTGCAAACTTAAGAAAATGGCTGATTTGTTGGACTGGCGGTTTTTTACAGCCGCAATATTATATATTTTTTTCTACAAGAAGGAGGCAAACGAGCAGGCGGGTCACCCAATGGAGAGTAATCACCGCCGCCCATGGACAGCCGCAAAACCAGAGGTATCGCAGACGCGTTGCCGGCCTTTGAGGAAAAAATAGGTTTAAGGAAGGAACACAGCCGGACGAAAAACAACAGCACCAAGTGCCATTATTTCACGCCAAATATTATGTTCCTTGACCCTCTCATGAATCGTCCGTTTTGTCTGGTCCATGTGGGAACTACAGCTGCAGCTGTAAAAAACCGCCATTTAATTATCAGCCAATTACAAATCAGCCATTTACTTGAAAGAGGCGCAAATCACTGAATTGAGTTTCATCGTACGCAAGACCTCTCCACAGATCGCCACTTTTATTCAACAGTAGTGAAACAATTGAAATTAAACATCCAAACTATTTCAATCGGGAAGATGGTCACAAACTATCATCAGCGTGGAATCCAGTGTTTGCAAAAACGCAATTTCGTTTTAGCTCGCAATAGGCTAACTACCAGAATAAGGCTTGTATGCGAAATTGGAACACCGCTAGTGTTGTGTGTAACGGTAGTTGGGTAAATAATGTGACGGTGGATGAAGACTCCTCGGTGCCAACGGAGGAAATGCACCGCGACAGCAGTTAGGTCAGCCCGTGACCACGGCCGGTGCAACTCGGTCGAAACGTCGGGTGTAAAAGGTAGGTAGGATGCCTTTACTAAGTAGTTTTGCGTTAGATCCCATTTATATATGTTTGCATAATGAAATGGAACGCAAAAGTTTAAAAGTGTATAATTTTGTAATAGTCAATTATGTAGAGAAATATGTTTTTTATTTGTAATACTATTTTACTTCCGGCAACAATTTTTATGTTATCCTTTCGCCAGCCCATTATATTGACCAAAATAATAAGCATTCAAAGCATATGCAACTATGAATAAAAAAAATGCTACAAATATCCGAAAAAGCTAACGGCACGCACCTTGCATGCAGTCAGACGAACGTACCAACATTATCATAAACCCACTTTTATCTATATCCGACAAATCGTCCCTCCCGTATGAATACCAACACGATAGGGGTGAATAAACGTTAATGCGGGCTCTATAATAGACGGAATAGAACGCTATCAAAAGATATTTGGCCTGCGATGTATTGTACACAAATTGACGAATAAACGGTATTTTGGGAGCTTATTATTTTTGATGGCTATCTCCCATTGGAAGATAATGGGTGGTGGTCCGATAAATGATTAAAACCTCCCTATATTTATCCAATTAGTTAACAATTTGCTTTGAAACTAACACTACAGTTAAGAAAATAGTTCTCAACGAACTATAACTTTAGATACGTTATTGGAGATTTATTATTGGTCATACAGAAGACAGATTGAACAATGTAGAAGTTTTCAATTAAACAAATAACAAATTACATATGTAATTGTGATCGGCAGAGGTCCCTTGCGTTACTCTAACCCATATTTACCGTTAGTATGACTGAATAAAGTGATTATAGCAATTAAATATGAAATAAAGATGATAACGTCGAGTATTTCTACTAAAATCTCATGTGAACTTTCGCGAGAATTTGTTAAAGCGTCGTTCAGGTGTTTTGTTACATTTTCAGGTATTCATGCATGTACAATGGGCAATTAATGGGTGGCAAATCACACTTAATATTATCATATTACACACTGTAGAGCATGAGCTCACAAGCTACTCTAACAATTATTAGACTATCAAAAAGGCTAAAGAATCGAAGCGAAATCTCGAGTAAAAGTGAAGTAAAGTACAGCCTGCTTACTGCCCCACTGCAGGATAAAGCCTTCATGATTGAAATCAAATTATCGCTACAACTGACGGGTATTAGCTTAATCACCACGTCTCAGGAAGCTCGAATGGGATTCGAACCCATGACCTTTGGATTGCCGGTCCACTGCTCTATCACAAGTCATCTTGGAAATGAAAAATTATTTTGCTGTATTTCACATGTATGGAGCTTAAAAGGATTTCTTGTTCAGTTTCACTACACAATATTTCTTTATTTTTTTTCTTGTAAACATTTTGTCCTATATCTATATAAGGTGACTGCTAGAAACCGCAAAAAACTTCAAGGGCTGGTCAGGTCAAGTGTTTTAAACATGACAAAAATGACAAAAAAGGAATTTGTGGTTTTTTTCATTTTTAATTAAATAATTCATTTTTTGATTTTTAATTGGATAGTCTTGGAGTAACTAATTTATTTTAAAGCAATAACATAAGAAAATTATAATGAAATCAATTAAAAATAACGATTATTTACAACGCGAGGGCAACGGCCGGCCGACCGGCAGTCTGTTGACCCGTCAACGTAGGTACTTATCGCCCAGTTGACGCGGAAAAAACGAATCACTTTTTTATTTTTTTGTAATGTTTAAAACACTTGACCTGACCAGCCCTTGAAGTTTCTTGCGGTTTCTAGCGGTCACCTTATTATAGCATTGTGAATGCAAAATTTCAATAATAAAGTTAATCGCCACGCTTGCCAAATGCGGGGTCGTGATCACAAACCCGGGCCACAGATTAAAGAAGAGTTACCAGATACTTCACTCAGTAGAAAATTACCAATACCTACTGCTTTATTAGCCTACTAATATTTAAACTATTATAACCTACCGCGCGATCCCACTGCAATCGTAGGGCTGCCTCTTTGATCAAATTAAATTAACCTATATAACTATTTGTGTCTATTTTACTGAGAACTGTGAATATGTTCTGACCTTAAGTGATAGTAAAATTTTAAACACTGAAAAAAGACGACAACCTCAGGTGGGAATCGAACCACGCACCTTCCGCATTCCGGGCGGCTGCCTTAACCACTTGGCTACCGAGGTCTGGCTTTCAACCGTCGAAATTTGTCAGTGCTTGATGCTTATGTTTTTTAGTCAACATTGCTTCATCAAATCTTAGAAGTTTTCACCTCTGAGATCCAAAAGAAATATTTTTACAAATATTTTAACATTCGGTTAAGATGAAGCTGCGTTTACAGATTAATGTTTTATATTTTAGCGTTTTATTAACGCTTAAATATACTTAAGTAAATTTTTTTTTTAAACACTAAAAAAAGAGACGACAACCTCAAGCGGGAATCGAACCACGCACCTTCCGCATTCCGGGCGGCTGCCTTAACCACTTGGCTACCGAGGTCTGGCTTTCAACCGTCGAAATTTGTCAGTGCTTGATGCTTATGTTTTTTAGTCACATTCCCGCCTGAGGTTGTCGTCTTTTTTCAGTGTTTAAAATTTTACTTAAGTATATTTAAGCGTTAATAAAACGCTAAAATATAAAACATTAATCTTAAGTGATAGTTTAAAATTGTATCATTTATAAAATATATTTTTTTATAAATTGGTGCTGACATCATCATCAAAAGTAAATAGAGGTCAGTATGTAGGTAAAATAAAAAACTACTACTGCACAACAAACCCATCTACTGCACATACGGCACCAGACACGCGTACAAACGAATGGAACAATTAAAATTGAACAACGTGCGTGCGCTTCGCTTGCGAAAACCGCACTGAATTTGGTCCGCAAACGGCCCGAGACCGCTCGGCCGGGCGGTAGGTAATTATAGCGCGCAAGTTTAAGTAGTGACGGAGGCCTGCCCGGGCTTCGAGTGGTCATTGACATTACTTACTTTCTGTTCTTGTGACAATGCTATCAAGAGATTGTAAAAGAATTTCATACTTCCAACCATAAAAATAGGTAGACGCCTAATAGTAGAAATATCACAAGTCATCTTGAAAATGAAAAATTCTTTTGCTGTATTTCACATGTCTGGAGCTTGAAAGGATTTCTTGTTCAGTTTCACAACACAATATTTCTTTATTTATTTTTTGCACAATGAGTAAGCGCTTATCGTGGATCTCATATTAATCGTAAGTGACAATAACACTGTATGTGGAAGCGCAATTCACCGGGAATCGTCAATTATTAAGGAACTGACTATCTTATCTCACAATGTCATAACACAATGATACTAACGTTGTTGTGTGCACGAATCAAAGGAAAGGGGAAGAAAACGCTAAGCATATTACAGATGGCGGGCGCTGCATTCGTCAGACCCATAACAAACTATCTTTCACTTTGAGTTCATCGGTTTGGTGGTTATTTTTGAGGTTTTTGGTAAAATTGGAATATTTTTCTTATTTTTCTTTTTACATAAAAAGTTATGTACAATAATTGGACTGTGAAACAGTTCAAAGAAGAGTTGAAGGCCCGAGGAGGGACGTTAAAAGGTCGTAAAGCGGACCTAGTTAGTAGGTTAGTAATAGGTAAAATAAGCTAGAAAACAAGTATAATCAAATAATCTTAATATTTCAAGTATATTATGTAAAAACTTAAATGTTCTGTCCAATTTTGAGCACTGTATCCTGTATTTAAAACTAAAATAATATTTTTATGTTACAGACTGCCCAAGTAACACACAAAGGCTGAATACTAGATGAATAATGGATTATTGTGTACTTAGCGCTGAATAAAATTACTGAATAAAAGCAGAGTAGCATGCTATTCAGCCACTACACTGCTTAAATGGGCACAAACTATTCAGCTTTAGTTCGCAATTGCTGAGTAATATCATTATAGTAACGTAATAATCGCAGTATAAGGTGTAACAGGTGGTAACAAGGCAAAATACTAGCAAATTAAGGAAACACTAGTTACCCTTTATTTAGACAGTTGTCGTGTATGTACGCTTTTATATATTTATAGTAATTAAGTTAAAGATTCACGATTTGTTCTGTAAGAACGTTTATTAATACTTTTTGTGACAGATGATTTATATATAGGACAGTGAGAGAAGATAAGTTTTTAAAATGATTGTATAATATCGGTATATGTTCCTTTTGTTAATAACTTCATTATTTTACGTGAAAGCTAGTGGGAATTCAAAATTACTGTTAGAGTATACATATATTTCTAAGAAAATTTTCAAGCGCCAGTGCATAAATAAGTTGTTACTACAAATTATACTAAAATAAACACATTTAATCGAAAACATTTCGGGTAAAAATTGATTGATTGTGTCATTACACTAGTCTGTCACCAACAATCGCATTAAAAATATTTATTTGTAATTCCTTACTTTACTAAGTTCGTGTTAAATAAATAAAATTATGTATACCAGTGTAGATATTAGAGGTTATAAAGAATAAAAAATGGTGGTGAAATTAAAGAGCGATGGGAACCGACTGTACTTCAACATTACTGTCGTAGCTCGCGTAATGGGGCACATATGTCTACTTATTCAAACTTAGCCGTAATAAAGTCTTACATGTGAATCCATATACGGCAATACACTGATTACTGGCTGAATATTCGTTCGAACTAGCATCGATAAAATGTGTGATAAAATACACTTTTAAGAATCCGCATAATATAGACTGATCCATTTTAGGGACTTGTTACGTAAATGAATTGATCCGTGACAAGATTCGGATATACTTATTCAGTCATCACCAGATTAAATCAACTGATGTGAACCTCTATTAAGCAATGTTACCCCCTTTTGGGGGTCAAAGTTGCTCGCGTCCGTAGGTTTACCCTTGAGACCCTACACGTGATCCCTGGGTGGTGCTAAATGAGTGACACCAACTGAGTGGTAGAGCCACGCTGCGTTGCAGCACACGTTGGGCCGGCTCGCCCGGCGTAATACCACCCTCTCTCTAATATTCGGCGTGAAATAATGGCACTTGGTGCTGTTGTGTTTCGTCCGACCAGTGAGGGTTCCGGAGGCCCCTTCCCCCCCCCCACCCCTCCTCCCAATTCCTATTCCTTCCTTAAACCTATTCCTCCCTTAAAGGCCGGCAACGCGTCTGCGATTCCTCTGGTTTTGCGGGTGTCCATGGGCGGCGGTGATTACTCTCCATCAGGTGACCCGCCTGCTCGTTTGCCTCCCTCTTTTATAAAAAAAAAAAAAAATGTACGTTATAAAATACTCGAAGTGCTTTTCAAGAGTAATAAGAACGTTCAGATGAACTTATTATACGTATAGATACGGATAAACAGGGAAATTTTACACCATTTACTGAATAACACACGAAATGTACTCCTTTATATATCATATATCTGTGTAACAGTACACATGTACTCCCTTTAGAAGGCAGCGTTTAGAGGTACACATTTACTCTATTATACAGCATATGACATATTTGCCACTACTTAATTGCCCTTATTCAGTAAGTAGGCTTGACAATTTAAAACGGCTGAATAAAAGCGTAGGTTATATACCAAATAAACGCATCTTGCTGTTTAAGGGTGAAGAACATCTACCATTATTTAGTTCTTATTCAGAATATAGCTCCTTGTGTACTAATATTCAGCTTAAGGATCACCAGTGAATTATAATAACGGTTTTAATACTCTGTAAGCAACATTTATGACCACAAGTGATTAAATATACAGCTTTCTGTGCTACTTGGGTGGAGTCTTTTGAGCGCAATTTTAACTTTGGGATTCCTCAGAATCATGAAACTGAAGATATTAAAATTGGTTTATCACAAATGGAAAGCTATCGTGATATAAATAGTAGCACCAAACTGCCTCCTTTGACCAGACAGCATATTCGGCTGTATTTTGCCTTGTTCAACCTTGGGAAAGTGGTGGTTACCATTTTTATTACACCTAATTGCCACACATAGCGGCATTATAACGATAAAATGATAAAAATTTAAACGTAAACAACTACCTATTTGTATGGATTTTGACAGGTATCGTGGGTCCGATTGCCGAAATGTTTGTACGCGCAATCACTTCAGGACGGTTGCACCTTTTACAAATTCGTCACGGGTTTCAGGGTATTCACGCAAACAAAGTCGCGGGTTTGCCGCTAGTCTTAGACAAAAATAATAGTCACTTGTCATCCGGGCTTAAAACATTTCGAGCTCTTTCGTGCTTCAAAGGGATAACGTGCCTTCCGAAGCACGGAGGAGCTCAAAATGTTTGTAATTTGGTCACCCATCTAGAAACCCGGCTTTGCGAAAGTTACTTAATGACGATCGTAAGCCGAACGCAATCTTCTTACGATAGTCAAACGTCTGTATATTTTTCTTCCTATTTCCTAAATACAAAGCGTTAACGCGTAAAGCTATAGTTAGACAGATGTCTAGCTATATAGATGTTGCAAACGTCTAACAAAGATGACCGCTTACCATCAGAAAACATCATTTTTTATCACCCACCAATCTCAACATAATTTAGCTTCAGAATTATGAACGTGCAAGAGTAACACTCCCTTTTTAACTGTTCTAAGGCAGCGTGCCGACAATACGTTATTATTATACAAAAGGGTAAACGCTTTAGTGTGATACTCAAATTTTATGCGGGCGCATATGGATTGAGTCGAGGTGATGTGATGGCACGTTCGGGATAATGATTATGTTGTTACGACGCGAGTAACTTTCTTGCAAGACTTTTGCGGGGCGTTTTACCCGGTTACGCTTTGAGGGGGACGTCGGCGTTACTGGCGGTTAGACTACAAATAGTCGTTTGTAGTTTTAAGTTGTAAGTTATACTGTTATAATTATATTTTTATAAAAATTGAAAGATGCAACTATACCGCAAGATAGAACCAAAGTAATAGTACTAATATCATTTTTTAATTTTTTGTTCCGTTGTGTCATAATTTTATTTATCAATCTCTTTATGTTATCATGTATTGTACAAGTGTTTTTGTTAATTAATGTATTTTTCTTTCTTTCAAACTTCGTCCGTAGGTTTACCCTTGAGACCCTACACGTGATCCCTGAGTGGTACTAAATGAGTGACACTGATTAAGTGGTAGAGCCACGCTACGTTGCAGCACGCATTGGGCCTTCATGCCCGGGGTAATACCACCCTCTCACAAATGTCTGGCGTGAAATAATGGCACTTGGTGTGCTGTTGTGTTTTGTCCGGCCAGTGAGAGTTTTGGAGGCCCCTTCCTCCCCCCCCCCCCTCTCAATTCCTATATCTTTCTTAACCCTATTCCCTTCATAAAGGTCAGCAACGCATCTGCGACTCCTCTGGTTTTGGAGAGCAATCACCGCCGCCCATGGACACCCATGGGCAGCGGTGATTGCTCTCCATCAGGTGACCCGCCTACTCGTTTGCCTCCTTACATAAAAAAATCTATATCTATCCTGATCCACCATATGCCAGTGGGTCTAGGGGTGTCTAGGATGCGTTCGAGATCGCCACCACACCACTTATCTATCCATTCCAAAAAAGATCTTTTTACACGTTACTCGATAAAACTTCTATCAACAATTCTGCTTTGATAGTTGTCTTCGCATCTAGACCCCACTTCCACTTTACACCTGCTATGGCCTAATGAGAGTTGACAGATTTTAACGACTCTCTTACGACAATGCTTCTGACCCTGGTCTTCCAACCGGTACGACACAGCGAAGTCTCGAAAATAGCGAAAAGTTGAAAAAAATTACTATGTCAGAGAATCAAACCCACTGCGAAATCTGCTTAACATGCACAATCTCTTCTCAATGGTTTACTATCTTTGAGTATATTTGAGCATTATTAACGCAAAATACATAAAAAATGCTAATCAAACATTTTTTCAAAAACCACCATATCAAATGAAAAATATGATTTAAAGTAGCTGTTTCTGCTTCTAGATTATGGGGTAGTTATGTTTTTCTTTCTCTACACTGGCCAAGAATAACACGCCTCGGTACCTCAGCATTTGCAGAAACAAAATTAGTTGATGGACTTTCAAAACTCGGCTGCCACATACTTATTTAGTCGAATATGTGTTTTGCTTCATTTTCCCGCAACCCTAAATCCAAATGGACATTGAAATTTTTGTTACACAGACGAACGTTAAAAAAACAAAGTAGCAGACACCCAGTTCTCCGGTGCCTTAGGAAAATATTCTTTAAACCTCGTCTATAAAGCTAATTTTCGTTCGTTTCTCGCGTTTTATTCGAGCCCTTTTTCCGTAGGGAGTCAGCCGGCCAAAAACAGAGTCAGCCTTTCGCTTCTGCTGGTGTGGAACGCTTGTTTAACTAAGTTGGTCTGTATTGTAATAGGTTTTGTGCCTTTTTCCTTGGAAAGTTTCGTCCGAGTGAACTTATTAGTACGTTGTTTTAGGTTAACGTAGGTAATGGAAAAGAAAATAATTGCTGTTTGACCGGCAGAATCTGTTGAGTGGCTCGTTAGCAAGTTGTTGGTGTTTACAGTGGCAGAGCTGTGGGATGGGTGGCCATTATAATTTTGTACAAAATCTATATGTCAAATTTTGGTTTAATTATTTTATAAGTTACCTATTAACTATTTTTATTTTATTGATAACTGATAATCCTTTTCAAATCATTCATAAACCCGGAAAGCTAATACTCTTGAGAATGGTTTTACCATAATAATCTTACGGAGCTATCATATGGGAATTGAACTACGATTTATCGCATTCTAAAGCATCTATCAGTTCAATTTCCGACGGTTATCACAATAATATAACAAAAGACCTGTACCAACTGCATGTACTCGTAGTAAGTACATCCATACCACAGTAACTTTTTTTGGAGGAACATTCGAGTATATATCTCTAACTATCATGGGTTATAAACTGTAAACAGATATACTTGCAATTTATCTAAAAATATAAATCCGTAGTTGCATTTGATTTGATCGATTTAAAAATTGTTACAGAATAAACGTATTGGTTTTTTAACTTTTAGTTTAATTTTTTTTTTGAATCGTTGATTATTTTGAATAGTAACCATGTCGCGTAGCGGTGAAAAAATACTACCACCCCCCTCTCTTCCCCTTGGGTGTCGTAAAAGGCGACTAACGGACTAAACCAACAGCATAGAGCTGCGATGGACTCACCAACTGTCTCGCTGACCACATGTGCAGTCACTATTTGGTGGAAAGTGTTGTGGACTATGGTAGAGGACTGCTTTTGCGGTCCCATCCTAGTATTTGACTAACCCTTCGGGGATAATAATAGTCGTTATTATATGCTTATGTATGTATGTATTTTGAATACGATTAACCTTTACTTTAACTAAGGTGTACATAACACTTACGAAACTAACATTAGGCGATCATAACCACAAAAACAATAATATACTAGGTAAGTAGTGCCAACAAGATATATTCCGTAGCAACAAGAATTGTAGCAAACTAGGTCGCTGCTACGGGCCTGCTACGGCTTACGTGGCTCGGGACGTATGCCGCTCGAATTTCTAGTTGCGAGTTGCTGGAGGAAAGTTCGATTTTTTTTTCGTGTCTGACACCAGGAATCGACGTTCGCCACATAAACCTTCGACATATACATTTTACAGGACAAGCATTTGGAATACTTTATCTGAATAATAAATATCTGAATTCCTCTTTTCACATGTTTTCGAATTTATAATTCCTTACACACTGGTAGTTGGTGTGCAAACCGTCGCATTATGCTGTTGGATGTATGTGCAGTCTTTAGTCCGTTAGTCGCCTTTTACAACATCCAAGGGAAGAGATGGGGTGGTAGTATTCTACTAATCAGCCGCTACCATACAGTTCAACATTTCTCATAATTCAACATAATTTAAGAATATACCTACTTGTATAATTTTATTATCTGTGTTTAGGCAAAGTCTACTCCACTATTCTCTTTCCTTTGCCATTTTATGTTCACTTTGAATTTTTTTGATATTTCAATTAGTTGCAGAGTAGTTGTAAATTATCAATAACATCGAAGTATTTTTTCAAAAAATTAGATCACAGCGTGTACACAAATAGACTCTATATAAACGTTGTCCTTCCTTTTACCATGTTTAATAATTTTCCTTTTCTTTTGGTAGTTATTATTTACTATTCAGAACCCTTATCAATCCACATTGCGTAAAGCAACCTTCCTTTGATGTTTCGAGTATACTCGACATTTGTAACCGATCAAACTTCAAAGGAGGTAACATTTTATTCCATGCACGAGTTGTTAAAGATTAAGGGCCGTATAGACGAGCTCGTAAGTATACATATAAATCACGACTATTATCCCCGAAGGGTTAGTCAGAGACTATGCAATGAGGACAGCAAAAGCAGTCCTCTACCATTGTCCACTTTTCACTAAATAGCGACTGCACATGTGCTCTGCGTGACAGATGGTGAGCTCATCGCCACTCCATTCTGTTAGATGTATGTGCAGTATTTAGTCCGTTAGTCGCCTTTTACGACACCCAAGGGAAGAGGGGGGGGGGGGGGGGGTAGTATTCTTTTACCGCTACTCGACACGGTTATTTTATTTCAAATACACAATTATTTGTACCTGATTTTAAGGTGGGAGTCATTATAAAAGAGCTAACTATTTAAGGGTTCGTTATTAGATAATGGCGGTTAATGATGGTAATGATAGCAAGTGGAAAGCTGTGTGGTGGCGGTTTACTTAAAGAATACTACTGACGTACCATGCCGTAAAAGGCGACTAACGGACTAAAGTGTGACGACCTCTGAGTCCGTTAGTCGTTCATTTTTGAGGTCCTGGGTTCATTTCCCGGTCGGGTTAATTTAGAGAAAACTGTTTTTTGAATTGCTTTCGCTGTTTTTCTAAGTTTATGTATATTTATCTGTTATCTAGTCTAACCATATTAATTAGTTTTAATAAAAACTTATGTTGGGCTAGATAATTGGTGTGACAACAAACACATTTTTTTGTAAATACTGCAGTAAATCCATCAGCATAGAGCGGCGATAGACTCGCTACCTATCTAACTGAGCACATGTGCACTTGTCATTTGGTGAAACGTGAACTGTGACAGAGGACTGATTTTACTGTCCTCATTGCCTAGTCTCTGACTAACTCTGGGATAATAGTAGAGTCGTAGAGTGTTTATATATATATGTAATTAAATTCAGAAGTGTCTCTTTCAAGCAAAAAAAGCGCTTAGCGAATTTAAAAAAATCGGAAATTGTTTTCGAATAAGCCGAAGTGTATAGAACCTCTTTCAGTGACATATTTCCTTGACAATTGCTCGCTCTGGTGGTTGATACGCTCTGTTGCTAATAATCTCTTAATATTGAAGAAATGTGTACTGACTGATATTAGGCGTACTGTAATACGACAAAGTTACATATCCTTTGATGAAACCGTTGACTCTCTTTTTTTGCCGTGTGCCATAGTATCAACTTTAAGCAGGGGTTAGCAGTAGCTCCAGTTCCATAGAAGGGATGTTACTGAGGTTTTAAGTCCGTAGGTGATTATCATTGTCAACCTTTAAAAGTGGGCACAGGCAAATCTTGTAGCTGGGCACACGCCTCCCCACATGGACGCACAAGGAGGGAGATCGGGCCATAACTGGTGAGAATCATCTAAGAGAAATAGGGATTACCCATGTCGCGTAGCGGTGAAAGAATACTACCACCCCCTCTCTTCACTTGGGTGTCGTAAAAGGCGACTTACGGACTAAACACTGCACATACTACCAACAGCATAGAGCAGCGATGAGATATTTGGTGAAAATTGGAATATGGTACAGAGTCCTCTAGATAACTTTTACCGAAGGGTTAGTCAGAGACTAGGTGATGAGGACCGTAAAAGTAGTCATCATAGTCCACTTTTCATCAAATAGCGACTGCACATGTGCTCAGCGTGAAAGGTGGTGAGCCCATCGCTGCTCTATGCTGTTAGATGTGTGTGCAGTCTTTAGTCCGTTAGGGCGCCTTTTACGATACCCAAGGGAAGAGAGGGGGTGGTAGTATTCTTTCACCGCTACACGACACGACAACCACGACACGACCGAAATGAGGACAGCATATGCAGTCGCATATGCTGTCTTCATTGCCTAGTCTCTGACTAATCCTTCGGAGATAATAGTCGTGATTATAGGGATGTATGTATGTATTATCGAAAAAGGGGACACAACAAACAAGGGAGACATGGGGACAAACGGGGATAGTTACTGTTTTGTGGTACATACCCTAGTTTTTGTTGACATTATTTTTGGAATCGAAATTCGAAACTTTAACTTAAGGTATTATGTGTGTTTAACACTGAATTATTTTTATTTATTTTATTTCATGGTGAATGAATATAATAAAAGTATTTTTATTTAAAACGAACATAGCAAAAAGTAGTAGGTATTAAACGTCAATATCTAAGCCATGTCGATGACATAATAGAACCTCGGCTGTTTCTTCAGCAGTTTATTTTTCCGGTTACATGTTTAAAATAATACAAATGATTATTATTCGTATTTATAATTTAGAATAACTTTAGAACCCACCACTGTAAAGCAAATTATATCAAATTCACAACAAGTACTGAGCCAGAGCGCCAGGGCACAACTCTTCACCGCGATTCAATTAGCCAAGCTAACGAACTGAAATGTCCCGTTGGGGGGCTATTACGGGTTATTAATCGTTCGATATCGAAACTCTATTACAATGCAAGCAACTCCAAATGTTCGGTTAGTTCGGAGTAAGTTCCAAAGACCTGTTTGGCGAATAGCTTAATCAATGTCGTAAAAACTGATTACCAATTTTAAGAGGGCTTAAATCAAAAAGTTACATTAAATTAGTAAAGTTCGCCACAACTTTTGCGGGTCGTGAATAAGTTACTGGTGTTTCTTAAGGTTTTTTTTTATATTAAAGACTTTTTGGAGATTTCGCAGTTTGAAAGGAAACTCGTTGTTTAGTAAAAAAATAAGAAAATGTTACGTTTACGTTAATCGGAAACGGATAGACTATTTTATTTATTATGTTGTATTTAATTAATTAAGTATTTGAGTACAAGAATAATAGTAAATATACTATCCTATGGAAAAACAAATAATTAACTTTGTTTAAAAATTCACATTGGCTTTAAATATTTTTGAAATGTCTAATTATTTATTTATTTCTACCTTTTACTTTGTTTTTATCCACTACAGGTACTTGGCCTTCATCTCACCTGATGTTAGATGCTGATAGAGCTAGTAAATGAAGCGGCTTTCACCCGGATTTCTCAACTATTGAAGAGCTGGCTTTCTTATATCTAACTTGAAACACAGCAATGCTAGAAACATTGTTGATACGGCGAAATATTTAGCCAAGATGGCTGTAGCTAACACCAACCAAACCGAGTTGTTACAAACATGTAACCCTGTTGAATCAAACCCGGTACTTACTACGGGGGTCTTAGGCCGGTAGTCTCACCAGTAGAGCGGTGGTGTTGTGTTAGTGTTATTTTCTATATATAATAAATTTATTTAGTTACTGAATAAACTATAAGAAGTAAGTGAATCGTAGGAGGGTGGAGGGGGCTCCACCCTCCTACGATTCACTTACTTCTTAGGCCATTGTTATTCCATGTATTAGCCAAAAAGGCTGATCATATTATTCTACATTACATTTCGAGCTCCTCCGTCTATCGCGAAAAGCACGATTAGCTGTGGGTTCTGGTTGGTTGGTTGGTTGGTTGGTAATACGGCAATAGTTATTATGCAGGCCGCCATAGTCAGAGCGTTTGGCATAGCGTGGTAGCGCTGTGATGAACGCTTTTACTTCTTGGGCTTCACTGGCTGCTTTTCATTAGGCAGAGTGAAAGACATTATGGCGTGCCACAATAAAAAACAAAAAAAAGTTAAAGCCCACAATCCCGCATTTGTATGGGGTCGGCTTAGTGAGTTAGCCCCATCTCCCCGTCTAATGTTCTGCAAGGGAAAAAGCAGAAAGCCTGTGCCCGGTGCTTTGAAAGACTGGTGGAGTGGTTTAATAAAATGTAAACTAAAGCCCCACAAAACAAGCGTAGTACAGAATAGAGACCAAGAGGTGGCGATGGAGTTATTTCAATTAAAAAATTGACCACCGATCGTAAGGCGAGATTGTGGTTCTCGAGTTCGTTTGACCCGCTTCCAGTGCTTAGTTCGTTTAATTAATTTTTAGTTTTGATAACCACCTTTTATTGCGGAACCTGGATGACGCTGCTTGTTTTACTTACATTTACTTTAACTAATGAAAATGCTAAACTTCAGTGCTGTTAACGGGGTTAATGGAATTGCTAAATGAATTAAGAGCTGCATTAGTAACTTAACTACGACTTCAGTAACCTAAAGTTTCTTGGAAACAATAAAATCCATAAAGGTCATTAGACGGCCAGCAGCAAAACCTTTTCTAACATGAGAAGTTACAATAATGAATGTTGTAACTTTTGCGAAGTAACGTTAAGCAATATGAAAATAGTAAGTAAATTAATTATATTTATCATATTCGGACTAATATTGCATGCCACTTAAGGGTAACTGTTGTTCTGATTCATGCAATAATAACTAATATAATTAATAAAGCTTTATCAATTATGTAACAGATGTGCAATAAAGATTTATTCTATTCTATTCTGTTCATCGTGACAGGTGGTGAGTTCATCGCCGCTCTATGCTGTTGGATGAATGCGCAGTCTTTAGTCAGTTAGTCGCCTTTTACGACACCCAAGGCAAGACACGTCGTGGTAGTACTCTTTCACCGCTACGCGACATTTGCAATAAATATTTCCTCTCACATATTGAAACCATTTTGTGGACGGTCATTCATTTTTTGGTAAGACGATCTCTTACGATCATTACTTAAATGCACCAACCACAACGCGCAACATCAAATATCATGGCATAGCAAGTAACCCAGCAAACTGTAATAATGGATACACATACTTACGTATCCGCTGTCGAAGTTCGAATATCTTATATCCGGATAGCGCACCGAGCATTGTTATTCAAAATATCTGGAACATTGGTCGGTTAAATTTAATAACTCTATGTATTCATGCAGTCGGGAATCCGGTCTGGGAGCGTGGAATATAACAAGTCTCCTAATTGTTGCAAATATGTTGTCTCGCTGCCAAATTGCTTGCAGATAAGTGGAGGTGGGTAATAAGCTAATGTTGATACCGTTAATACAAACTATGGTATTGTAAATGGATTGTAATTGTATAGAACTTTAATTTATTTAAAAAAAAAGGAAAAATATTTCAAGTGGCCGAGCGGAGATATTCGTCCGATATCCTGGACTCTATTTCCACGTAAGGCTAATGGGATTGGGATTTTTTCGGATAAACCGCGTTAACACAGGCAAACGTGGTAATTAAGCCAAGAACCCAACCCCAGATCTCTAATTGTATTGATCACAAGACAACCATGGTGCTAAATGAGTGACACTGTCTGAGTGGTAGAGCCACGCTGAGTTGCAGCACGAAATGGGACTCTCTCGGCCTAATACCACACTCTCACGGAAAATCAGCGTGAAACAATGGCACCGTTGCTGTTGTATTTTTCCAGGTGAATAAAAGTACCGGAAATCCATCTCTCCCCCTCCACCCCTCCAAAATTCCTACTCTTACGTCAAGACATGGACGAAGTAACAGTGCACGAAGCACGACACAAACGATTTTAAAACGACGAGTACCTACTCTTGTCTGCTCAGATATTTCTCCAATTTATTTCTTAATAACACAAAACCTCAAGAAAAAATCCTGTTCCCTTGTACTCAAATTCTACTCAATGCAATGATTATGGAAATCAGATACCCTTACCGAACATGACACCGTCGTCTTCTTTATTCAAGTATATCGAGACGCTTTTCAATCAAAGCATTGATTTTTTGATTGAGACCAATCTGGAGTATATAAAAAGGCTTAACGATACAAGATAAAAGAAACACTTCAAAGAAAATAATAAACTTCCGATACCCAAAGGAAATCCGCTCGCTATAATAACTGGAGGGCGAGGGTATATTTTATAACTGAGTAGTGATGTAACTCAGGTTACGTTTCTGTTGACGGATGTCATTAAAGATGATTAATAGAAAGTGTATTATTATTAAACCATCTTTTTATAATGAAATTTTGCATTCACAATGCTATATAGATATAGCAGCACTGAGCAGTGGACCGGCAATCCAAAGGTCACGGGTTCGAATCCCGTTCGAGCTTTCCTGAGACTGGTTGTTTTTTTTCTAGTAAAATTTTTATCCTATTATTAAACCAATTGTATATTAAAATGGTTATGATTTTTTTTTTCATATGATAAACGTTTCGTTGTGTTTAATTTTTTTTTATTTCAGTGGTACCTAACTTTTTTTTATTATTGGTAGGTTTAACCTTATTTTATATTGATGAATAAGTAGGTACTTGAAATTTAAATTATTATTTTTTTATGTTGTTTTCGTGTTTTGTGTTTTTTTTTGTTATAAGTATATGTTTTTCTTATTGTAATGGAAAGTGTCTTTCTTTAATAGGAAGGGCATTTTTTAATTCTGTTTGACGCTGTAAAAGAAAGGGAGAAAAGAAATGCCCTTGCTGAGTTTCTTGCCGGTTCTTCTCTGTACAAAGTCTCCCACCCTCATAGACTTACAAACCGATGGCATGATGACATTCATAAGTGCTGTAACCTAAGTGTAGGGGTAATAACTATACTATAGGGTCTATAGTGTTACTGTATTGCTAATGTATGAAGGGGACAGAAAGAACAACTACGTTTCCAGGAACCGCATTTATTTGCGCGGAATAATACACACAATACTGTTAACAATTACGTGGTATAGCTAGTACGGTGGACACGGGACGACTGGTTGGACTGTGGCGCGCTCGCAGCTCTATTGTTCTTTATGCTTACACGACACTATACGCCACGTCCCCACACTAAGCATTGCCTAACCTAAATAAATGATTCTTGATTCGTGAGTCGGTCGAGAGTACAAACGTCCCACTGCAGGGTTCAGGCCTTTCCACATAAAGAATATCAATAGCAAATCAGCACATCGAGTTATGAGGTTATAACCCTGGCAAAATGCCCGAATTACATTACTTAATACGGTGAAACCGTATAACGTCCTTTATTCTACTAGGTTTTGCATTTGTTAAAACTCGCACTACTACTGCACTAGGTATTTAATATTGGTAATTATCAAATTTGACGATCTCGGTGGTCGAGTGGTTAGGGCGTCGATTCTGGATAGCGTTGCGCAATCTCTAAAGTCCCTCCCGGGTTAAATTCCTGGTTGGGTCAATTTAGAAACAATCTGTTTTTCAAAAATTGTGTTTGGGTCTAGGTAAAGATAAACATATATACCGCCAGCAACAGTTTATTGTTTTTGTTTATTTATTTTTTATTTCGTTATTGTTTATTGTTTATTTTTATTAATAATGGCATCCGCGGAAGACCAGCGTCGTGGGTAACACCAAGACATATGCTGAGCGGAGACCAGTTTGGTACAAGCACATTATATTCCTGTTTTTTAATTTAAATATTGTAATGTAGTGTATTGTATCAAATAAAGATTTTTCTATTTCTATATTCTATTTCTATAACAGATACACCGCCAGCTCTTAAGGTACCTAGAAGAGAACCAGCTACTAAGTGATCGCCAGTATGGTTTTCGTCGCGGTCGATCGGCTGGTGATCTTTTAGTGTACCTTACTCACCGATGGGCGGAGGCAGTCGAGAGTAAAGGGGAGGCACTGGCAGTTAGCTTGAACGTAGCGAAAGCTTTTGACAGGGTATGGCACAGGGCTCTTCTCTCTAAACTTCCATCATACGGGCTTCCTGAGAAATTGTGTTCATGGGTTGCCAGCTTTCTTACTGGGCGTAGCATCAGAGTCGCAGTCGACGGTTCGTGCTCCGACATGAAGCCCGTGAATGCTGGAGTCCCGCAGGGGTGTGTGTTGTCCCCTACTCTGTTTCTTCTGCATATCAATGACATGCTGCATAACAACAGCATTCATTGCTATGCAGACGACAGTACTGGGGATACGCTCTACACCGGGCGAACTAACATGTCTCTGGAAAGCGTCATCGAGAGCCGGAATAAACTTGTGACTGACACCGAGAACATGTTAAGTCATGTCTCGGATTGGGGCCGACATAACCTAGTCCGCTTTAACCCCTCCAAAACACAAGTTTGCGCATTTACCGCGAAAAAACATCCCTTCGTCGTACCTCTGAACTTTGAGGGAGGTCCCCTTGATACCAATCCGATTATTGGAATCCTTGGCGTCGATATTTCGAGTGACGTTCAGTTTCGTGGTCATTTGGAAGGTAAAGCTAAATTAGCTTCGAAAAAGCTGGGTGTGCTTAATAGAGCGGGTCAGTATTTCACGCCGGCCCACCGTTTACAACTGTATAAAGCACAGGTCAGGCCGCATATGGAATACTGCTCCCATCTCTGGGCTGGAGCACCCCAATACCAACTCCTTCCATTTGACCGCATTCAACGCAGAGCTGCTCGAATTGTCGGCGACGTGGTTATTTCAGGTCGGCTCGATCCACTGGCTCTTCGGAGAGACGTTGCGTCTCTCTGTATATTGTACCGTATATATCATGGGGAGTGTTCTGAGGAATTGTTCGGCTTGATCCCTGCCGCTAATTTCCTTCACCGCACTACACGCAATCGACTGTCATTCCATCCACATCACCTTGATGGATGGCGGTCTACTACTGTGCGATTTTCAAGAAATTTCTTGCCTCGAACTACAATGTTGTGGAACCAGCTCTCGGCGGCGGTATTTCCGGACCGTTACGACTTAGGGATCTTCAAGAAACGAGCCTATTCCTTCCTTAAAGGCCGGCAACGCGCCTGCGATTCCTCTGGTTTTGCGGGTGTCCATGGGCGGCGGTGATTACTTTCCATCAGGTGACCCGCTTGCTCGTTTGCCTCCTTCTGCTATAAAAAAAAGGTAATTTTCTATGGTTATGTAGTTCAAGTTTGAAATAATTCTCAATTTGTAAGGACAAAATAGTGGATAGTGTTGACAAAAATTGTACGCTGACGCTTAAGGTTAGCAAGCCAAAAAGGAAAAAAAACCCTTAGCAACAAACTTTATTCTGTGGCACTTATTTACTTAAATAACAAATAACCTGTTCAATCCTTTTTCTGAATTAATATTTGTTTGCTAAATATCGCAATTGATATTTCATCTCATTTCTTTACAGTCAAATATCCGCATCTCATATTTTATCGTTTTATACACATCACTAGTATGGAGATATAATATAGAGATTGCTTGACTGGACGTCTTGATCTCGAACACTTATAAAATTCAGAGCATGGCACGATCATAAAAATGTCGAGGAATGATTGCGATAATAACAATATTTTAGTCTGGCTATCCTATATACTCGTAAGCCAGTTGCCATAATATCGATGTTAGTGGCAATGTTGTGTTTCGACAGTAAAGAGTTAGTCAGTTTCTGAGAGTTAACTATGAAGAAATAATTCAAATACGATTGTCATAAACCTTTTGTACCTATTAGAGAAAGAATTTGCTTCTGCCCATCTAGGGTTTTTAGTTTACAACTTAACCTTTGTTGGGATAAAGTGACTCGTATAGGTTTACCCTTGAGTCCCACCCCTGGGTGGTGCTAAACTGTCAACAAACTATCTAAGTGGAGCCACGCTGCCCCTCTGCCACCCTCTTACTGAATATCGCCTTGAACCAAGTGCACTCGTTGTCGTCCGGTAAGTGAAGGTTGTAAATCCCCCCCCCCCCCTCCCCTCCAAAATTATCACTCCTTTCTCAAGCTGGCAACGCATCTGCGAGTCCCCTGGTTTTCTGGTTGACTACTCCCCATAACGTGACCCGCCTGACGGTTTGCCTCTTTTCCACATGAAAAAAAACGATAAAACGTTTTCTTAAGCTGCAGCAGTAACGGAATAACCCTCGTTTGTTTTCTAGAGACTAGACACCACTCAAGCAAGTCCCCTTACCCAACTAGATTCTCCGAGGCTCTCGAATCGGAGGTCAAAAGGACGAAATGGGGAGATGAGAAAATAACCCACCACTCATCCGTGGTCCTCATCTAACGAAAACAATAAATGATCTAACTGCTTATTGTTCTATACGAATTATGGAGGAGCTCAAGATATATTCATTTGGTTACCTATATGGTGACACGGTAGCATAGCGAGTTGCGTGTTGGCATTGTGAAACTTCTAATATAACTTTTTGGAAACAATAAAAAGGTTTTAGTTTACTTTTGCTGCAGCTACCGTAGCGAATACGGGTAACTTTCCTCTTTATTTTTAAGAGTCCTAAGTTTTACATGTGTAGTTATGTGAAGCTTAACTAATAATCACAGAATACATAATTTTGATAAACGGTTTTGACGAGGAAGGAGTTTTACAATTTTAGAAATCGCGATAAAATCCATTCTTTAAATTATACGCTTTAAATATGGAATCGTTTTAGTAGTCTAACGAAATTATTGATATTTTTATTTCTATCTTTAGCACTTATTTTAGAGAAATACTTTTAAATGGAAGAAAGAAGGAGGAAAGAAGAAGGAGGGATCCACCTTCTCCTGATGATTCTGAGCGATCTCGAAAATCAATCCGTAGGGCAACCGTAGCCTTACATCTTCACATAAAATAGTTTGTAACATTGCCCTAAACATCTCGTAAGGCACGTTAAGGGGTTGATCTCGGTTACTGAATGATGGCATTATGAAAAACCTACTTACCCGAATTGGCCGTGTTTTCATATAACATTATTTTATTGCATTTAGACAGGTTTTTTAAAATAATCTTATTTTTTAATTTTTCAATTTTGTCAACACAGCGAAGACGAAATGATGGTCCTTCAATATTCGTAAAAAATGATAGCAGGTCGTAACGTAACACCCTTTTACCGACGTCTGGTTGGAACTGATAGTTTTATTGGTATTAGGTAATAGGTATAGTCAATGATATTTTCATGTATTTTAGATTACCATTTGGGACAGCTTTTAAAGCCTATTTTGTTTTTCAGATCTCACATCGCTATGAGTACTGATGGATATACCTACCTATCGACTGTTTACATATAAAATAGCCAATTCCTCAGTAGTTGAGAATACTTGGTGAAGCGCGCTTCCACCTTCGGCGTTAGCGTCACTTACCATCAGGTGAGATCAAGGCAAAGTAATTACTCGTAGAGGATTTAAAAAAGATGTTTATCTGTTTCTTATGTAGGAATGTACTTACGGCCGGTAGCTATAACCTATCTATCCATTGTTTTGCTTACTAGAGCTAGAGATTTGACATAATATTTTTTATGGAGCTTAAGTCATTTTTCTTACTCTAGTAACCAAAATGATACTTAAATATGATGTAGTTGACACTGGCCGTTAGTGTTATGTTTATATTTAACAAAAAGAAAGCTTTAAAAGCGTTACGTTGCATCAACCGCTTACCAACCGACAAACAGACACGTTATAAGATAAACGACAACACTAACTCCAGTATTAGGGTAACTTGTCGTCAGCAACTGATAGGGTTACTGAGCGAATTCAAATAAAACTATTGCCGTGAGGGAGTGGCTCGTATTGAATTTACGCAGACTCGCTGGCCGGCCGCCAAACGGATGAGTTATTGCGCTCATTTTTTTGCAGTTGGACACGATATTTTGTAGTTATTATAGCGGCACCGTTTTTACGAGTTCACGTGAAACTTTTTATGAGGACGGTATTTAAAATATTTGCCTTTGTTTTACTCTTTATTCAATAGGCAGGAGGACACAAGGAAAAAAAGGTTTGTTATTTTTTAAAATTAAACAGTTTATTGAGGCAACACTAAAGTGTCTGTGAGCACAGCTAATTAAAGATAAAAGACAATCTGTATTTATTTAAATATCAAATGTCTGCTTAATTAATTTCAGCTTTTAACTTATTATCTTAAATACTTTTCATTTTCTTAAAGTAAACGAGGCGTGAAGAGGCACTTTGTAGGCCAACAGTGAGGGCGACTGATGTTACTTACTTGCTACTTACTTGTCTTAACGTTGCACTAGTTGTCATCGCGCCTGGACTTCATTTACATTAAGGCGAGTCTTTTCAAGCGCTTCTCTCTCGCTCTCTCGACGGTACGACGGTACATAGACTTATATAGACTATATAGAATTTATTGAATTAGCAGGTTCTCTGTAGTACTTCAAAATAAATATTTACATGTAAAAATTATCTCAAAAATTTAAAAAAAATGTAAGAAATCATCTGTTTTAGACTTTTATTTGGCCTGTTTTCGGGATTTTTATGATCAAGTAAAGTACATCTAATCGCGTAACAAACTAGCACATTCTTTAGGCCCTTTAGTGTATTATATATTTTTATAAGAGCGTAATTTAATAGTAAATACATAAACCATTTGATCTAGCAAAACAGTTTTGCCCGCATTTGCCGGTGACTCGCCGTAACATCAGGTGGAGTGGAGTTATTTGCCGGCCTTAATATACAGTTTGGAAAAGGGACCGTGGTTGGAGGAAAAGTACCCTTGATATTGATGTTGGCAAATTTTTCTGAAAGGAACATTCGTTTATTTTAAAAAATAATTAAAAGCTTTTGAAGATTTTTGAAAAGTCACCTGTTGAGCCGGGAATCGAACCGGTGAAATGTAAAGAAAAACATCCTTTATTTTATGATACCAACCGAAACAGTCATTCTTAAGGATCAATTTCTTTTCAACAACATAGTATCTTAAATTAATGAAAGACTAAGAATACGTCTGTGCATACGTTTAAATGGCGTAGCGGTGAAAGAATACTACAACCCCCTTTTTTAATCTCACAGGACATATGGATTGATTTGAATAACTCCAGCCCTTGGGGAAGAGAAACGGTATTGAATATACGTCTATGCTTATTGGCTTAGCGCCAGAGAATCATCCCATGTTTTTAGTAATACTAAGGGGCCTTGCTAATATCTTTATTATTGAAATTTTGCATTCACAATACTATATAGATGTAGGATAAAATGTTTACTAGAAAAAAATTAACCAGTTTCAGAATGCTCCCATTCGAGATTTTTTTCTAGTAAACATTTTATCCTTGCTAATATCTGTTTCTTAATTAATAAAAATGTTTTTTTTTGTTAAAACTGTGTCGCGTAGCGGTAAAAGAATACTACCTCTCTTCCCTTGGGTGTCGTAAACGGCGACTAACGGACTATAAAGACTGCACATACTGCCAACGGCATAGAGCGGCGATGAGCATCGCATCACCTGTCACGCTGAAAACATGTGCAGTCGCTATTTCGTGAAAAGTGGATTATGGCAAAGGGCTGCTTTTGCGGTCCTCATTGCCTAATCTCTGACTAACCCTTCGGGGATAATAGTCGTGATTGCATGTACGTATGTTATTTTTATTTGATTAACGTTGTGTGCTTAGCAGTGGGTCGAGACGGGCTGCAAATCATGATAACGATTATTTGTTTACCAAATAGTAAGAAAACATTTTGTGTTTCATACCATTCAGTCATAGTCTAGACTCAAAGCCTTTTACCGTTTATACCATGGCGAGTGCTCTGAAGAACTCTTTGACCTCATCCCTCCTTCTCCCTTCCTCCATAGGAGTACGCGTGCTGCTCTCCGAAGTCACCAATTTACAGTTTCTAATATTCCATCACGCACAAAGAAATTTAGTGACTCGTTTCTTTGTCGCACTTCCAAAAGATCGAATAGTCTACCAGCACACGTATTCCCTCCTACCTATGACATAGGGTCCTTCAAACGAGGCGTGAAGAGGCACTTTGTGGGCCGGCAGAGAGAGGGTGACTGATGCTACGTCTCTCACGCTGCGCCAGTTGTCCTCGCGCCTGGACTTCATTTCCACTTAACATCAGGTGGAGTGGGGTCATTTGTCGGGCTTAGTGTAAAAAAAAAGGTATCTTATTTTCGGTTAACTACTGGCTATGCACAACATTTTATTTTTATTTATTTAGCTTTAACTCTGTTTGCTTCGTCCTAAGCTTTCGCAAAACTAGTTTCAGTTTAGTTAAGCCTACCGAGGACCATCAACATGTAGACCTCGAAGAAAAAAAACTGAGAGATTTACCTAGGATACAAGAAATTGAAAAAAAAATCAAATCAAATCATCAGCCTATAAACGTCCCACTGCTGGGCACAGGCCTCCCCACATGGACAACTCCATTGGGGGAGGTTGGGCCATAAACCACCACGCTGGCCCAATGTGGGTTGGTGGGTTTTAACGACTCCATCTTTTGACGACAACCGGGACCAACGGTTTTACGTGCCATTTTATTTAGACAAGACGGTCCAAAGTAGTTTATTATGTTTATCACACTATTTTATACTTAATGTGGATTTTAACCCTAATCCGTCGTTTATACGAGTTTAACTATACATTAAACTAAACCCGCATTTTTACAAAATTTACATAAAAAAAAAACAAAAACAAACTTTAATTAGTAAACTGTTTCGTTTCATTTGTCTTTTAATAAGGTCCTCTACAGTTACAATTAGTGCTCTTTCAGTAAGTTAAACGGACTTAAATGCAAGTAGGTTCAGTTCTGAATTTACGTCTGCACCGCCCTGGCGAAGAGCCAACAGCCCGGAGTTATGGTTTTCATACATTTGTCGCGGCGTCCATTTTTTGCAGGCTCGAAGCATCTGCAATTTGATGGTGCATGCTAGAGGAATGTAGATTTAGAGTGTGGTTGGTGACGCTAGACGTAGTTTTAACATAGTACAACAGTAAAGAAAGAAATGGGTCAGGACTCAGGATCGTGGGTAATGTAAAGCCTCTGCTTACAGTTCCGACATACGGGCGTGATGTATTATGTGAGTATAATGTAAGATAGTGTGGACGGGCGATGAATATTGAGTTTCAGTTATTAATAAATGTACCTAGGTACATTGACTCAGTATACTTTATTATTACATCAGAGACTGAGATCATCAGAGACGATGCTTAATACTAGACTATACATACCTACTCGTACACAGGTACATACCGAGTCGCGTAGCGGTGAAAGAATACCACCACGCCCTCTCTTCGCTAGGGTGTCGTAAAAGGCGACTAAAGGACTAAAGACTTCACATACATCCAACAACATAAAGCGGCGATGGGCTCACCACCTATTACGCTGAGCACATGTGCAGTCGCTATTTGGTGAATGGTAGACTAACTGCTTTTGCTGTAGGTACTGTAATACTGGACTGTAATACCAGTATATTACGAAATAGTTAAAAAAAAAGAATGTAAACTTAATTTTTTTAACTGTTCTAAAAAATGTCTGTATAAATTTAGTAAATTTAGAATGACGTCTCATTGTCTCATCTCAGTAAAGTGTTCTGCAAACAATTTTTGCTCAACGTACATATTTTATATTGTATCAATCTTTAAAATATATTTTTGTTTAACGGCATATGATGGAATGCAGCGACCTACCTTATACGTAACAGGCTGAGTAATTCGTTAACGCAAATGAACACGAAGGGTGCCGTATTCAGATTTAAGATAATTTTGTAATGCGTGAACCACTCCTCATTTTGGCTGAACGAGCCTGTCAAAGTACGCAATGAAACGTTAACTTGATTGGGTACTGTAGCGAGCAGGGATTTGTGCTGCCCAATACTAACCCTTATTACATAAGTGTTTACGCCGATCAGCTATGTTCAATTTCATCTTTAATTCATATCTTTGACATTTAATTTGGGTTAAACAGACGGACGATTACGATGGTTTAATAAAACACTACTAGTAACTTTTTAACTAGTTCACGAAACATAATACGCATTATATAACTTAGTCTTAAATTTTGTGTCTCTGTCTAAAAGTATCAAAGAGAAAGTGCGAGAATCTGTTTTAGACATTGTCCAACTTTAGACATAATTAGAACACTTATTACCTTTAGAAACTATAATATTCTTTCTACACTATACAGCGATAAACTTTAAACTTTCTTACAATAGCGACATAGTAACTATGTTGTGATATTATGTGGTGTTTATTGTTGTTATCACATTAATATTAGGATTTTTAGAATCAAGATTAATTATTATATATTGATCATTCAGGGTATAGGATCATTCTTTGATTGCATGATTAAACTAAACCCAATAACATAGTGATGACACGGAGGCCTTTGAACAGCAGTAGAAAAGTTTTTTTGTTGCTTATTTGCTTACATATCGCTGCTGCCTCAATGTAAAACACTAAAACCACTCTTTTTTAATTAAGTAAGTAACAACTGTAACATCCTATCAAACGTGACACCAGCTCATATAACTTCTAAGTTAATTTGTCGTGCATCTTTTACGCTCCACTTAAAAGGATACGTAGGTACTCACACTAGCCAGAAGTAACTTGCCCCATCACTTATGAAAATAGCATAAAATCTTTTACGACCCTTGGAGGTCTGAAAGCCCCTTGACCCGCGTTTTATCACGAGCTCCTAAAATAGGAAATGTATGGGTCAAAGCATAGTTTATACTTCCAATAGTTCCAATCACGGTTTGTGATCAAAGCCTTATCAAAAAGTGGATCCTTGCGACTTAGGGAACCCTTGGTTGGGGTCGGGCGACGTTGGTGAGAGACAGCGATCACATATTATAAGACTACCATAGTCTTGCAGGTTTACTTATCAGGGTCAGGTGTGATAGATTGGTATGAAATTGTAATGTCTATATTACTACCTGCGGCCCGTATTATCTCGTAATAAACAAATCTTTCATACAAAACTTTACCTGACAATATTGAGGCGTCGTCGCGGCGGTAGCTAAGCGGATAGTCAGGTTGAACGCGAGAAACTGTGGTTTAATCCCCATAGCTCCAGACTACTGACGTGAACCCACTCCGACACAGTCATTTAACAGGATGGATTAATATGACCATTATTAATGTGTTAAACGCTTACATTAAATTAAAAAAGCGGAAAATACGGCACGTCCTTAAAATCGTCAACTGAAAACGGGCATGATTTACAACTATACATTAACTATCACGCACACTCACACTGCTGTGATTCTGATTTAACGTTGTACGATATTGAAGGAAAGAGACAAACCAATTTGTTTTTACGATAGCGTGAGCGAGACAAGCGTGCTACACTGGTGTGCGTCAGAGTCGCGTCCTGCCAGACCGGCGACTGAGTGAAATTAGACGACGGGGACCAGAGGTCCATGCGCTACAGGCGAGTCAAATATTTTCCGCTATTTTGATTTAATCTAAGGTTAAACGTACATTCATCATAATCTTTAAAAAAATAACACACATAACAAAAAAGAATAAGCCAACAGGTGCAACAGTTCTGAAATGATTGCGAACATACATTAGTTGCAATTTATTTTCGTACACAATGTTTTTGTTACCACCAACCCGCATTTGTGATTAAGCCAACACCCACCAATTGTAGGGAAGACTTTGATTTCAATGATGGAGGCCTTTACCCTAGTGGGTCAGGCTGTAGGCTGATTTTAACTTTTTTAACTTATTTTGTATATTATATGCTTATCTTATCCTATCTAGTGGGGCCCGCAGAGGTCTCCCTCTCGCAGCAGCACGTCGACCCATTGAGATCTTTTGTGCAACCCCGTCCTATTGAGGGCAAAGATCCTGAAATCTTCTGGTTTCGGGTAGGCCGATCCCAGAAGATTCATACTTTTCCTACGAACCACGTTTTCACTTTCCAACGAAAATTTACGAAATCGGTTAAAAAATATTAATTACTATAATAATTTTCCTATAGCCTCATCGTCATCAACTCAAAATTGCCCCACTGCTTTGCACAGATCTCTGTAATATGAATAGGCTATCCACTAGAAGAAATTTTACTTTCGATGATGTGGCATTCGCAGAACTGTACATTCGATCTTATGGCTTTCGCATATTTGTCTTTTCGATTAAATGGCCCATCGGCTAAATGGCGTTTCGTTCATATGGCACTTCGATTATATGTCTTTCGAAACGGCTTCTAAACCCGAATAAATGAATAACATTTAGATGACATAAAAATTAAAGACATAAAATTTAACTACCTATTTAGCCGTATCGTTCCGTCTTATAACTGGAGTAGGTAAATACCTACTTAATTTATATCTAAAAACAATTTTTAACAATTCTTTTCCGAAGTAACAAAACCTCTGCCTATTTTATTCATTGAATATGAAATCACGGAACCCAAGACATTGAAATGAATACAGTATATGGGTCCGGTAGGGATTCAAGGCTGCCACGCAGTGTAGGGATACACTGAAATATTGTGTTGTATAAAACCTCACTTAAATTCTCGTTTTTATAACATTTGCTGAATAGATCAGCGGCTTTTCACAATCTATGCAATAAATATTACTGATCTTTAAATCTGTTTTGTATACAGCAAAGTTCTGATTCACTCAACGACTTAACCCCTTGCTTATAAACATTAAGTTATTTAAAATTGGACATCTACACAATTTTAATGGATGTCAAATCTTAATTACTTAAAACGTACATAAAGGCCATGTCTTATCATCGTGCAGTTAGACCATAATATTAATTTAGGAAGTTTAAGTTTTATAGAGAGAGATAGATAGGGAGAGAGGCGGGAATTGATAAATCTACTCTGTGATTAATTTGATGTGAACGGATGTGCACACGAATAACATCACGGACGATTGCTAGTAATTAATAAGAAGATGAGAAAAAAATACTAATAACGTTATTAATATTAAATAAAAAACGTAGTGAAACTGAGTAAAGCAGCGTTTCTTGAGCGTCAAAGCAATAGTTTCCTATACCCTACGTTGAAAACATTACCGATACCGAGAAAAAGCTGCAAGAGACTCGGTGAAGGCAATTTCTTTCTCCTGGTTCGTTACAACTTACAAGAGACAAATTGTACGGGATACAATTTTATTGAAATGGATTACAGCAATTTTACATACACTACTTTATTTATATGTAAAGTAAACCTTAAATTTACTACTTTTATACTTTTAATAATCCACCTCGATTTTAAACACAATTTCTGTAAAAGTTTCTCTCTAAAAGTCAGCAACAGCTGTTTGTAAAAACCATTTCAATATGACTGTGATCATCTTTAGAAAAGCATCTCTATCTGATTTTTTTTATAAAATAACAAGGCGAACGAGCAAGCGGGTCACCTGATCGAAAGTAATCGCACCGCCGCCCATGGACACCCGCAAAACCAGAGCAACCGCAGACGCGTTGCCGGCCTTTAAGAAAGGAATAGGCTCGTTCCTTGAAGATCTCTAAGTCGTAATGGCCCGGAAATACCGTCGCCGAGAGCTGGTTCCACAACACTGTAGTAGTAGACCGTTATCCATCAAGGCTTGCTTGCTTAACATCACATTGCGATTTTAATTTAAGAATTAAATTTTAATATCAAGAAGTCCTGCTCTAAAACCCAACTATAAATCCCTGTTGCCGTCAAAACCGATTTAATTCAAAACTAGTTATTGACTAGGCAAAACTTTCTGAAGCAAAGTAACAGAATTAAATCAGTTTAGCTCAGTTTGGATTTGAAATTGTAGCACAATGATTGGAGTGACATCTTGCGAGCCGAGCGAGCGTAGCAAGCGTCTCGCCACAGCAACCAGCGAAACGCCAAATCAAATCTCTTCCAATTAATATAATATAGTCAAGTGTAGTTCGGACTACATTTAGGCAGTAAGTAACATACATAATCACGACTATTATCCACGAAGGGTTAATCAGAGACTAGGCAATGGGGAATGCAAAAGCAGTCCTTTGCCATAGTCCACTTTTCACCAAACAGCGACTGCACATGTGCTCATCGTGTCAGGTGGTGAGCCCATTGCCGCGCTCTCTATGCTGTTCGATGAATATGTAGTCTTTAGTCTGTTAGTCGCCTTTTACGACACCTAAGTCAAAAGAGGGGGGTATGTATTCTTTCGCCGCTACGCAACACGCTAGACTAAGAAATATCGTTGAATATGGTAATGTCGTCCTTTGGTAAACTTATTAAAGTATTATACTTTATTATAAACAACGAACCAGTGTCTTGTCTGTTTCGCAATCATAGCAGATAAACTATAGTTTTTTTAGCATTTTCTTTAACAATAATAATTCAGATAGACCAAAATGTATGCATCACAACAATATTAAGAGGCACCTTCATTACCTCATTTAACTTGTCGTTCGCTTACCCTTTACAAATTCAAGACTCGTCTCAGGTACGCAGAATATAATAACAAATCAGTCTTCAACTCGGCCATACAAATCATTCTCCAGAACCAATTTATCGGAGGTAATAGAAATAAGGTAGTACACATTATTGATAGCGAGGTTCGGAGAAGATGTAACTAATATCTGAGATACAAGCCTATCTCCACAGTACCCTTATAAATTCCTCCCAAAATATAGGGCGATATTGTATCGCCCCGCGCCGTACCAACCTTTTCGAAAGGGTTAGATGAATAATATCGTTAAAGGTCTAAGTTATAGCTAACTCTTATCTAAAATAAGGTAGTATTGATTTTTTGACTTGCATTTGGTTGGTTTATGGTGGTTTGAAGTTTTGCAGCGGGTCAGCCGGAAACGTAAGCTTTTGCAAACTATCAAGCAAAGAGAAGTTGCTTATATAGGCCACGGGCTTCTTAAACACGACTGATATGAGTTCTTGCAACTGATAATGATTTTTTTTTTCTTTTTATACTAAGCCCGGCAAATGACCCCACTCCACCTGATGTTAAGTGGAAATGAGGTCCAGGCGCGAGGACAACTGGTGCAGCGTAAGAGACGTAGCATTAGTCATCTTCACTCTGCCGGCCCACAAAGTGCTTCTTCACGCCTCGTTTGAAGGACCCTATGTCATAGGTAGGAGGGAATACGTGTGCTGGTAGACTATTCCATCTTTTGGAAGTGCGGCAAAGAAACGAGTCACCAAATTTCTTTGATGACTCGTTTCTCAAAATGATGGGAAAAGTTGCAGGAAAATGGAGACCTGGTCGCAGAAGTGGTCGTGGTTGCGAAATATTCGGGAGTGGACGGGATTAGCGAGTGCCGCTGAACTCTTTCTAGAAACAAGTTGAAATAAACAGAAACTGACTACACTAGTTGGAGAGGCACCCAAGTATAACGGGACTAACGGACTGAAGACTGCACCACCAGCTGTCACCCTAAGCACATGCGCAGTCGCTATTTAGTGAAAAGTGGACTATGGTAGAGGACTGCTTTTGCTGTCCTCATTGCCTATTCTGTGTCTGACCCTTTATGGATAATAGTGAGGAATCTATGTACCTTAATGTATTGTATGTATCCCTACTTTTTTGTAAAATGTAGGTTAGTATAAAAAAAAGGTTGTATCTGATGATTCGAATATAAATACAAACCCATTGTTGTTCTCAAATAACGGACCAGGTGAAACACAACCTGAAGTTGTACCCTTGTCAAGCTCGAAGCTGTCATGTTCTTCGCGTGCAGTAATTTTTGCGAACGTTGTCCCTTCTACCGTAAGCGTCACTTCAGGGATGACAGAAATGTAATAAAATATCAAATTACATTTTGATTGGCATGCAACATTTGTATACAAAGTTTTTTATTTATTTGACTCGTCATTGTGACTAAATTCTGCCTGAAAGCAGCCGATGCAGTCCAAAATAATGCGAGCGCTCCTCGCCGTGGAACAAGAACGGTAACAGCCGCACCTATCCATTACGGCCTGCATAATTTCACGCCCCGCTTAAAGTCACACTCTCAAAGAAAGAGAGAAATTATAAAAGAGTTAGAGAAAAACTATAAAATGTAACATAATATTACATATTATTTTCAAAAATATTTTAATCCCATTTTACTTTCTGGTAACTGAACAGACTTCGTTCGCTGGATTAGCTACCTAGGAAGGATGAGGAGAAGGAGGATGGAAGATGGTCGTCCGGTAAAGCGAGCGTGCCTGGGACGGCCTAGTGGCCGACAGCCAGTTGGTCTTCCCGGGTACGTAAACGGTTTTATTTTAGCTTTTGTTATCGGAGGTCGAGATTCACTCTGGGTCGTTCTGCCAACTTAGTTAGTTACTATTGTTATTACGCAAAACAAGACTATTTTATTGTTGAACCCCTTGAGCACCGCAAAACCAGAAACAATTGAAAATCAATTGTTTCGCGACCGCCGGCGGTCTTATGATCATTGACCAATTAATTTTATTTTATTCTTATAAGGAAACAATTTGTGATTTTTACTATTGCAGCCAATGATACTTCATAGTATAGATATGTTACGTTCCTAGGAAATTGCTTTTGCAAAATGTCGCGCTGCATGTAAGACTGCATTATGTTTACGTGATTCACTAATTAATGACGACAAAAATACAGTGAGCTCGGTAGTAAAAGAGATAACTATTTCTAAGCCATTGCGCTTCGAGTGTGACAACCAACTGTTACGGACGACTTGCTATACAGGGCGTCCCACGGATATGCCACATGGAGGGAAAGTACCCTGAATATAGTAACACATTTTACTGAAAGAAGACATTATTTGAATTAAAACAATATAGACTGCATTCATAGATATTTAAATAATTACATGGTTGAACCGTGAATCGAACCCGTTACATGAGAAAAATAATAATTCTGTAGCTTTATCATACCGATCGAAAGGATTCATCATAAATATTATGTTTTGATTATTTTTCTCATGTAACGGGTTCGATTCCCGGTTCAACCATGTAATTATTTATTTTTTTATTTTTTTATAAAAGAGGTAGGCAAACGAGCAGGCTGGTCACCTGATGGAGAGTAATCACCGTCGCCCATGGACACCCGCAAAACCAGAGGAATCGCAGGCGCGTTGCCGGCCTTTAAGGGAGGAATAGGTTTAAGGAAGGAATAGGAATGGGAGGAGGGGGGGGGGGGGGGCTCCGGAACCCTCACTGGTCGGACGAAACACAACAGCACCAAGTGCCATTATTTCACGCCGAATATTCGTGAGAGGGTGGTATTACGCCGGGCGAGCCGGCCCAATGCGTGCTGCAACGCAGCGTGGCTCTACCACTCAAAAATGTAATATCATTGAATACAGCCAATGATACTTCCTTTTAAAATGTAATATTATTGAATAAAGCATAAATAAAACTTCAAATGTTTTTCAATGTGTAATTAAAACATTATTGGTCAGTAGAAAACTAACTAAAACGTTATAAAGTAAATTGGTTGTAATAATGGATACATCTTTAAAACCAGGAATCGACGTCCCTATGGTATAATACCGTAATGTGATATTGTTACATTCAATTCGGAAACTGTGGGATACGTTTTTATCTACCTTTGCATTTTCTTTTTATTACTTGGCTTAACTAAGTTTGACAAAAATCTTATTTTTCTACTAAATTTCACCAATTATTTTTTTTCGTAAGATACCCATCAAGTTTATTTAAATAACCTCTGTATATGCAAATACACTTACATTTATTGGTGTCTTGTGAAAACAAATACACAGTTAATAAGTACGACCGTAACTGCCGTGAATTTAGATGTCGACATTGTTGGTACAGCTTATTTATTAATTTATGATATAGTCATACACTACATTGGTGTCAAACCATATACCAATAAAATACAGTTGGGTTTCAAAGTGTAACACAGAAATATGTACGCACTGCATCATAAGCACAAAACGCGTAAACAAAGACTAGTTAAGTTAAGGCTTTTTGCTTATTAACGTAAGCCTAACTGTATTGTAATACATAGACAGTATACTTTATGGAGTACACGACCAAAAATAGTAAAAGAAAGCAGAATGAAAATAACAGTTTCTTGATACGTACATAGTTTAACACATAGAATAAAAACGCATAGAACGATACTCTCGTATTAGAAAACTGTCACGGCGTGAGGCAAGAAAAAAATGTAAGTTACGCGTACTATCTCGGCGACACGCACACAAGTGTACAAGTAAGGTTGCTAGAGGAATCAGATTTGCCCCAAAAGTGAGGAAATTAGAACTGTTGATAGATAGATAAGTTTAGATTATTAGTACTGACGCGGGCCGCTTCGGTACCAAGCCAGTATGGCTTGGTTTTACTGGCCTCATTTATCGTGCGTGTTCTCGTTTTCTGTGTGTTATTATTCTAAGGTTTAACACTACATATTTTAAAGCCAGTAAAGTAGATTCAGCATCAACATTATCCAAATTATATACCTAGGTGCTTTACCAATAATAACTTTGTTATAAAACATCATACACATGAAATAAAATAAACAGCCGTAAAAAGTCTCAATTAAATCTTAATCTAACTATTTTGGGTAAGAGGCGACCAGACTCAAGCTAAAAGCTTACGTTACCTAGTAAAAACTAGACAACAACATTTACACTGCTAGGTAAAGAAAAAAGATAAGAAAGAAAATACATTTATTGACATTGAAAATAGAATAAAAATATAACATTTTAAACTTTCATGGTCACTACCAATACACATATAAGAATAAAAAAAAGACGTGAAATACAAAAACAGAAAAATAACAAAGAAATAACACATAAAGAAACACGACAGTGTGGCGAGCAAATCAGGACCCTACCTTATAGTGGAGGATCCGAGTATACAACGACCTTCACCGAGCGGTTAATGGATGAAAAGTATTTTATATCAAATTTAATATGTTAAAAAATATATTGCGAGTGGGTTGGCTGAAAAATTTCAGTCCAGTATATGATTAATTAAATATTTAAAAATATTTTTTTTTTAAATATTGCACTTGTTTCGATAATAGATAAATTAAATAGGTATCAATCGAAAGTATGAAGCCTATAGAATATGCAAACGTTAGGTTGACTATTTTTTTCCTGTCGTAACATTGGGTAGGCAGGTGTAAACAGGCAAGTCAATATTATTAATTTGCAACCGACTGGTTAAATAAATAAAATTTTTGTTTATATAAAGATAAGCTCATTAAAAACATACACACACCAAACCAGTGCAATGTAAAAAAAAAAAATTTTTTTTATATTAAATTAATCATTAATGATACTGGACTGAAAATTTTCAGCCAACCCACTCGCGATATATTATTTAACATATTAAATTTCATATAAAATACTTTTCATTCATTACCCTTCTCGGTGAAGGTCGTTCTATAGTCGGATCTTAGACTATTAGGATTTAGGCTACTAATGTCGGTAAGGAAAAATGACGAGGTATAAAAACGTCTAATTACATTACATAAAAAAGTCGAACAATAAAAAGGTAGATTTTTAAAAATGTCGAAATAGAATTTAGTCGAAGTATAAAAATTTCGACCAATTTAGCATATGCCGCTACGGTGTGCAAAAAAGGGTAACTAGGTAAAAGATAAGTACTATAAAAGATTGTTGTTGTGGTGTAGTAACTGCCGCTACACCATGGGTGATTATCGAGTTAGCGTATAGGTACCGCAATTATTCAGTATTTTTTGATATTACGTTACTGAGAATACCCAGGAGACGTCGATCTATTTTTAATTTTATTTAAATACTAAAGAATGCTAATAATTGAAATTCAAAAGATTAAAAATCAGACCATTCTCTTGACTGGATATAATATATTATTTCTCCTGATGAAAGCGTATCGAATTCTGTTTGTCTGCTTCTCAGAATCGATTGGAGCCTGGCTTGACGTCAATACTGAAAAGTAAACACGATATTATGATAAAGTACCACAGCTTTTATAAACGGCAAAAATATAACAATAATAATAATTCTTTATTGTACAAATAAACAACATTTACAACTACGTTACACAAGACATATACAAGGGTGAACTTATCTCTAAAAGAGATCTCTTCCAGCCAACTCTAGCTGTGGTTCTAAAAGCAAGTTTGCGGGACTAATAAAATGTCAATTTTAATACACTTAGACAGAAAAATAAATAATTTGAACCATAAATACATATATATATATAAATATGTAATACACATATACTTACATACATTACCCATAAATACATATATACATGGTGTGCAAAGTTTGATATAAATACTGATGATGATGAGGAGAAGCTCGATGACGCAGCGGCTAGCGCGTTGGGCTTGCGATCTTGCCCACTAAGCAAATTTTGCAATGCCGGGTCACCTGATGAGTGACCAGTCGATCAGGGCGGTGAAACTTCCATACATTTAAGTAGCTACGAAAATTTGTATGGAAAGTGCTGCCATCTGTGTGGTTAGGAACATAAACTTCGACCATAGTTTTACACTGACGTCGATAGATAGAGCTAGGTTGATGGCAGTACATTACAAAATACAACATAGCAAATCTATTGTAGTTAAAAACTAAATTCGTAGGTACATACTTATTTATCAATGATTTTATAATAAAATCAAAATCTAGTTACAAAAAAATAAAACAATTTTTGGTTAAAATATTCTTTAAACGTAAAACGAAACGCAAATGACGCTGACAGAACGTGGGTACGTTACGTTATAAATTTTAAACATTTCTGTTCTGTTCTGTCGTTGTTGGTTTCGTTTCGTTGTGTTTTGATTTGTGCTCCTCTACGACTTGGACTGTGCTTGTTTTCTTGATATCTGCTATAAACTCTTGACCGTGCTTTCCCTTGGACCCCGTGATAAGATACCTAAACGATTGACCCAACGCTGCGCTGTGTAAATTGGACTGGACTTTGCCTTTCGATTTGGAATTGACGAAGGTCGAATCTTTGAAAATGCCAAGAAAATCTGCCTTTAAGTGCTATTTTGGATGTACTCCAATTAAAGGTAACTACTGCTTTTAATTTTTATTAGTAAATACCTGATAGAATAAAAAATATGAGAAGGTACTTATCTTACCTACTTAAGTGATGAATTAATTAATACAAAACTCTTATGGCCGATTTACACATCCATAAGTAAGTAAGTAAGTAAGTAAGTAAGTAAGTTCAACTTACTACTTCCTTGCTTTCTTAATCGGCAAGTAGACAGCAACGTCCAAACGGTGAATTTTGCTTACCGGTAAGTAAGTACAGAACCTTGCGACGATGGACGCGAGACACGTCCTGCCAACAATGGATTGCGATGAAGCCAGCACTTAAGGCTACGTGTTAGTGAAAAATCAAAATAACACGCTCTTAGAATTAATTTATGAAGTAGTAAACAATAAAATTAAAATCTGCGAAAATTATGAAATGTTGTTAAGGCTTTATTCTGTGGAATACACTCGATGGAAACACGATTTGATAAAGTAGGCTCGATAGAATAAATTCACAAAGTTACATATTTTTGTGTCATTTTATCTTCTTTTCTAGGTTTTATTCTTAAAATAAGTAATTTGATATTATGAGTCATTTACCAAAATGAAGTTCATAGATAACTTAAGGGCTTATAACCAATCGTTTTTTTTATTACATTACCAATTCTTCTTAATATAAAACGCGATTATTCGCGCCTCTTCGCTGAGAGCGAGAGAGAAGCGCTCAAAATACCTCCTCTTAAGTGATATATTGAAAGAATTATTAAATGTGGTTATAGAAGAAATCTAAAATCAAATAAATATTGAACACCAAAATCCTATACGGACTTGGGAACGAAAATGGATTAGCAGAAGGAATGTTCATGGTGCAAGCTATCAGCTGTTCAAAGAATTGTCGGTAGAAGATCCACGGGAACTGAAGGACTAGGTACCTACTCGCTTAGAATCAACCAAGGCGCCAGCCTTGGTCAGACAGCTATTTTAGAAGTTTGACAGAAATCTTATAGGTACGATAGCTTTCTGAGGTTTAAGCGAGCACTACAAATTGAAATGAAACACTTTTTTACGGATTAACCCGCGTTTAATTTAACCCTTTACAGGGTCCGTGGTTACCGGGAGACTGGTCTCCCTGTAATATATAATATAAAAAACTATGTAAATAGTAAATTAAACGCGAGTTAATCCGTGAAAAACTGTTTCATTTCAAGGTACGATAGTTGTAAATCCACGTGATTTTAATCGAGTAGTAGGTAAGTACCACAGAAATATAGTACTTAGGTACCAACCTTGTTTGCAAACAGGGTAGGTAATAGGTAATAGTAGGGGCTGCAGCCACTACTGTAGGTAGGTAGTCAATTTTTAAACCTTTTAGTAGTTTGCAATATTTGTATGTATGCTGTGTATTGTCCACGCATGGAAAAAACGCGTGAACAAACATACAATCATAATATAAATACATACCTACATATATACACATATACAACAACAAAATAGTAAATAAATAAAAAGCACTGCACGGGCGGCAGGCAGACAGAATGCGTTTCGTTGTGTGTCAACTTATGAACTTACTTACTTGTGCCGTCCACACGGCGGCAAGTTAAGTTGGCGGGGAGCGTGAGACGTAGCGGGAGGGATTACGCGCTACTGTCCTGTCCAAAAAATAGAACTGGTTCCTATCCTGCGCGAAGTCGCTACTTACTTACTTACTTACTTGCCGCCCGGCGTCCACACGTAGTTTTTGCTTACTTACTTACTTACTTACTTATGGATGTGTTTAGGGCCTATTGTCTAATTTTGAGCCTACTAATTGCGCTCCTGTAGGTACCTACTTTTGTCTATTTGTTTGGTTTTTAATTTTCAAAATGAGTTTCTCCCGTGTTCTTTTAGCAACAACACAATGTTGGGAGACTCCATTTTATTTCGATCTATCGTACGGTAGTAAATTATTTATGAGCGGGACGTGCACGGGGCCCGGATGGGCCACGGATCATGCACGGTGTAATATGAACTGTTTCAAACAAAATGTATGCAACGTCTCAAATCAGTGGCCCCGTGCACGGATCGCTCTAATACAAATCATCCCTTAACATATAAAATACTTGGAATTGGCTTAATGCTTAATGCAAAGCCATTAATTAAGTTATAATAATAATAATTTTCAAAATAGTTTTGCCTATAATGTTTATCTTGAAATAATTTAAAAAATATATTTCTTAGGGTAAGAAGAGTAAACTTTAAGATTTAATAAAAAAATGTGAACTAGTAACTTAGGTACCTACCAAGATGAGGAAACCAATGCCTCGGTAGCCTAGTACTTAACAACACAGGCCTTATGTAAAACTGTACATGGAAATAGTGTAAGTAACAAGATTATAATATTGTTTTTCAGGAAGAGTCCATCACTTTCCTCCACCAAAATACCCTTACTCGGAAAAGTTTGATCAGTGGAAAATGGTATTGAGTGAAATAGATAAAGAAAAGGGTGATCATTACATACACAACCATATTTATTTCTGTGATTACCATTTTGAAGACTTTTACCAAACAGCCAGCGGACGACTTACTAAAAACGCTGTTCCAACATTGAATATTCGTAAGTTGTTTCTTTATTGATTTTTTATTTGAATTTTTTTATTTTAAATAACACTCAAATTACATTTTATTGAAATTGAAAAATATCAATAGTAGTATAATTTACTACCTATAATATATATACTTTTTAATCTTAATGTCATATCTCAGCTGACATGTAATTATTACCTATTTGTTATAATTTTGGTTTCAGCATCTTCATCAACTTGGCAACCTTCAAAAGTGGATAATAAAACATGTGATAATGAAGAAGCCTCTACTAGCCAAGGTAAAGATAAAAAGTTATATAAGTAGGTGTGTGTAGTGTTTATGTACAATGTGATTCTTAAAACTTGAAGCTGGGTCCACTGTCTGTATATTAATAGCTAGTGTGGAGATTGTGGAAGAAGTTACCAATTTGAATGGGGAAAACTAATATATGTAGTTAGTTTTTAGTTGTGATTATGAATCATGGTTGGATACAATGTGTTGTTTAAAATGTAAGATGCTAACTAATGTATACTATTTTCTTTTAAGGGTCAACATCAAAAGAAATTGATCCAATATGTGTGGATCCACCTATCACAATTCCTGTGAGACACGCTTTTGTCCAGAAAGGTTAATATTATTAAAGAAAAATTTGTAAATTTATAATACACAGGCACAAGCCTTCCCATATGGACAACATCACAGTCATGGGAATATAGTATACAATCTTCAATCATCTAAACACTAGATACACAATCCAATATAAAATATGTTCGAAAAAGTGGTTCCAACTATTCTTTAGAATTTTGTTTATGAATAATCACAACAAATTTTGTTACTTAGCCCTATCATCACTGCAATAAGTGTTAAAATTAGACGGCAATGTCAAATGACAACAGAGCAATCCAATGCTCACTCTTGGTTGGAGCATTAGTTCAAGGCGTCACTTTGAGAGTGCTAATGCTATGCGATTCTCTAAGCGACACATAGACGCTGCACTCATGGCTGTGATCATAGATGTTACAGCCGTCACATCGTTCGCTGCAGTCTCGGCGTTATACTTGGTATTCTGTAAGCTCTATTAGCTCGCCGACGATCTCTCGGCTGCGTAAACGCACGGCTGTTCGCTAAGCTGTGCTAGAGAGATGATATTATCCTGGTTGCATAATCCATAAATTCTCGACTAGTAGTTTGTAGCTGTTTCTTTGTAATAAAAATTATACAAGTAGTTAGTATAGTTTTTATTACAAAGAAACATGTTACCGTTCAATTTTAAAACATCATTCTGTCTATCAACTCCAAACAGAGGACATAAACTAAAAATGGATGTTTTAAACTTAACCTTTAATTTGATTTAAGAGTTTTGCCTTTAAATTATAATTTATCTTTAAAAATTTTTGTAAATTACTTACTTAGTTGCCCATTAATTTTTAAGTTTCAAGGTAAAATATATAATAAAATATGATTTCTCATTTAGGCTGTACGTCGATGCTGTGGTCAAAGTTGAGGCTGTTTCGCCTACAGAATACCGATTTCATACAAGAAATGTCAAAGAAGTGATTCCCTATCACGCCGCTTACAGCCGTGCGGAGCTAGCGTTAAAAATTATTAGAAGAATACCAATGGTACGCTCGCCGCTGTAGCAGCCGCTGCTACCAAGGCTTTAACGATGTTTGCGCTTAGAGAATCGCACTGATGCTGTATCTAGTGTTTAGATGATCTTAGTATACAATATGATTAAGTAAGTAATTATTTTTCTTATTTCAGACACTTATTTCATGAATGTTGGCAGAAATTATAATTTCAAACAACAAGCACAATTAAAGGTCAAACTTTTAAAATTAAGGAGTAGGTGTAAAACTCTAGGCCAAAAAGTGCGACAAGCTGCCAAGATATCCCAAAATAAGGCGTTTTTAAAAGCTGTTGAGAAACTGCCCGAACCTGCTGCCATTTTTACTGGAATGCAATTAAATAAGGCATTTATTAAACCAAGGGGAAGAAGATACACAAACCAAGAAAAAATTTTGTGCCTTACAATATACAAGCAAAGCCAAAAGTCTTATAAATTACTGCAAAGACTCTTCGCATTGCCTTCAAAAAGAACAATCCAAAAGGTGTTACAGAAGATTAAAATTAAGTCAGGTATCAATGATAATATTATACAACACCTGAAAAACGCAGTAAGGAAATTGCCTGAAGAAAAAAAAATATGCACTCTTATATTTGATGAAGTTGCATTAAGTCCTGGTTTATATTTTAATAGAAGCTGTGATGAAATAATTGGTTTCGAGGATTTTGGTGATAATAAAACTACTAAGATAGCTGACCATGCACTTGTTTTTATGGTCAAGGGCTTAAAAGGAAAGTACAAGCAGCCCATTTGTTTCACATTTTGCCAAAGTGTGACAAAGAGGACAGAATTAAAAAAACTAGTTCAAGAAGTACTGAAAGCTGTACAAAGCACTGGTTTAATAGTAATTGCCACTGTATGTGACCAGTCTTCTTGCAATGTTAGTGTCATAAATAGTTTAATAGATGACACAAAAAAAACATATTTTCGAGAAGGCAAGGAATACAAAAGTCTGTCATTTGAATTTAATGGAATGAAAATATTTCCAATATTCGATCCTCCGCACCTCCTTAAAGGATTAAGAAATAATCTCCTCACAAAGGACTTAAGATATATTCAAAATGGGGAAGTCAAATTTGCAAAATGGAACCATTTACAAATGCTTCTTGATGCTGATCCAGGGGACGATGATATTAGGTTAGTGAATAAATTGACTGAGAGTCATGTCTTATCAGAAAAAATACCTAAAATGAAGGTGAAGAACGCAGCCCAGGTATTCAGTCAGAGGGTGTCCGCAACAATGAGATATTTAGCGAGTAAGTATAATGTCGCTTTAGTTTTATGATACTAATAGACTACAAGTAAGGTTATCTGATTGTTAGTGTTCTTTTCAGGTCAATATACAATGACCAGTATATGTTATCATATCACAAAATGACTTTGTAAGAACACATGCACCTATTATGCAGTAAATTATCTATGTTTATATTTTGTTAAAGAAAAAGAATTCACTTTATTACTAAACTTCAAACCATTTTACAAAATAGGGAGAATAGACAATACGAACTCACCACACGAACTCAATGTAATCCACATTGGATAATGGTGATTGTACAATAATTAATAATTTTTTCCTTTTCTTGTTGCATCTTGTAAATAATAATAATTATCTTTTCAGATCACGATATTCTTCCTAAAGAGTGTCTGCACACTGCTGATCTATTACTTTTAGTTGATAAATTGTTTGACTCTTTTAATGGTCATAGCTATCAAAGCTCGGAAAAAATCTATAAGTGTGCACTAAAAATAAACTCGCCGCATTTTAAATTATGGAATGATACATTACCAATTTTAAGATCAATGAAATTCAAGGTGGAGAAAAAGTTAAGAGACGGGACCATTTCTACAAAATTTGAACAGGTACCATCACTTAAAAATTGGGTATCTAATATTAATGTCTATAAAGAAATGTTTAATTATTTACGCGAAACTCATAATATAAGTAGTCTATTGACAAGAAATATTAACCAGGATCCATTAGAAAATTTTTTCTGCAACATAAGGAGTAATGGTGTCAGAAACACGTCCCCATCTTGCTCGCAGTTTATTGGAGCATTTAAAACCTTACTAATAAACAATTTAACCTCGCCCCACTCAGTTGGGGCAAACTGCGAGCAAGATGACAATAAGGCATTAAAACCCCTCAAAAGCCTGTTAAATTTTCAGAACAAGGTATCAGGAGAACAACCCACAGACACTATTAATGTGGATTCTGTAATTCACTGCTTCACGCAAACAGAAATAGACTACTCAAATAACACTATTAGTAAAGAGGCGAAAAGATATGTAGCCGGATATGTAATAAAAAAAACAATACAAAAAATTTGTAAAAAATGCCATTGTTGCCGAATGCATTTAGTGAGCACAATGCCTCCGAATAATAAAGATTACATTTTAGAAAGAGATTACACTAGAAGATCACTTCATTATCCATCGGAGGCATTGTGCGAGTTTGTAGACGATGTTTGCATAATAATTCAAACACAGTTAAATGAGGAACCACATAAAATATGTTTAAAGGGTAAAATAAAAGAATTAATAAAAATATTTTGTAATCTATCACAGTTCTCCTGTCAGACTCATAAAAGTGATGTACAAAATTTCCTAATGGATACAATATCAAATATAGTCATAAATAGCTGGTGCACTAATGTCAATAGAATACTTAAAGGCAAAACAAATGTATGTAATAATAATATGACAAAAATACAAGCTCTAAACTATTATAATACACACAAAAAGCGAAAATAAAAATGTAAACCATATTATTGACTTTCATTTGTCATTTAAGTAAAATTTTAAACACTGAAAAAAGACGACAACCTCAGGTGGGAATCGAACCACGCACCTTCCGCATTCCGGGCGGCTGCCTTAACCACTTGGCTACCGAGGTTCTGGCTTTCAACCGTCGAAATTTGTCAGTGCTTGATGCTTATGTTTTTAGTCAACATTGCTTCATCAAATCTTAGAAGTTTTCTTTCACCTCTGAGATCCGAAAGAAATATTTTTACAAATATTTAAACATTCGGTTAAGATGAAGCTGCGTTTATAGAATAATATTTTATATTTTAGCGTTTTATTAACGCTGAAATATACTTAAGTAAAATTTTAAACACTGAAAAAAGACGACAACCTCAGGTGGGAATCGAACCACGCACCTTCCGCATTCCGGGCGGCTGCCTTAACCACTTGGCTACCGAGGTTCTGGCTTTCAACCGTCGAAATTTGTCAGTGCTTGATGCTTATGTTTTTAGTCAACATTGCTTCATCAAATCTTAGAAGTTTTCTTTCACCTCTGAGATCCGAAAGAAATATTTTTACAAATATTTAAACATTCGGTTAAGATGAAGCTGCGTTTATAGAATAATATTTTATATTTTAGCGTTTTATTAACGCTGAAATATACTTAAGTAAAATTTTAAACACTGCCCGCCTGAGGTTGTCGTCTTTTTTCAGTGTTTAAAATTTTACTTAAGTATATTTCAGCGTTAATAAAACGCTAAAATATAAAATATTATTCATTTGTCATTTTAACGACTAACATCTCGTGACAAGACAAAAATCATTTATTGATTTCCATCTTGTCTACAGACAATGAGATACATCTCATTTTATTTTAATTTGCTGCTTATTTTATCTTGGATGCCTGTTTCTAATTTAAGTCAAGATTATGTTGGCATGAAGTTCGACTGAAACCTCTGAATGTAGAAATTCGTAATGATTTATATTTGTGTTATTTATTTTTTTCTTTGGAATAAACTACGAAAAATGTATTTATTCCAAACAAATAAATAAATAAAACAAATATAAATCATTACGAATAAAATAATTTAAATAAAACCAATACTAGCGCCATCTAGCGTGGCTAGGCGTAGGTATGCAGCGCCATCTCTGTGCTTAGGTACACACATTTTGCAAAAGGAAAACCTCAGTGGCCCATCTATCCCCGTCTATATAGTATTATCTATGCAGTCGATTACCAAACATACCCGGGTGAGGTGGGTTATGGCTCAATCTCCTAATTTGCACTGTGTTTTCTTTTGCGACACCGCCGCCATATACATCATTAATCCTTCGAGCCGTTTCTGCAGCACTGGTGCCACGATGGAACTCGTACTTGTAAATAACGCGATATTTCAAGTTTTCCATTTTGTAAACTGAGTGACGCAAAGAAAAAACCAAAAGAGGTAAATAGCTGTATAAATTTGAAATTGGAATTCCTAACCAAAGAGGAGATAATAATATTTGAGGTCAAATTGGCCAGTACGACAAAACGCCAATTTCATATGTAAGGACTCTAATATTTATTTTATTTTGTTTTTAGTATTTGTTGTTAAAGCGGCAACAAAAATACATAATATGTGAAAATTTTAACTGTCTAGCTATCGCGGTTCTTGAGATACAGCCTGGTGACATACAGAAGGACGGACAGACTGGTTATAGGTATAGTCATTAAGACTCTAGTAAGTAGTTAATAGGACTTTAAACTATCGCGTTGTATTAAAACTGTTTTAACGGGACCTAACACGATAAACTTTGTAAGTAAGTAGGTACATATCTACTTACTGCTTGACGTTTCGGCCGCGATGCTGCGGCCGTGGTCACAAGCGAACTGTTCGCTCGCGTCAAGCAGTAAGTAGATTATGTACTTACTTACAAAATTAATCGTGTTAGGTCCCGTTAAAACAGTTTTAAGTAGTTAATACTTAAAAATACAACCACAGCCCAACAGGTGGCCACTGCCAAGACAATTATACTTAATAAAGGTTATACTAGACAACAAAAGACATGCATTTAGATTCGTATGTCGTCAAAGCTAGGAGCCAAAGCCGCTATGACGATCAGAATCAACATCAGTTCTATAACTACGGGCCCGACTGGGACGATTCCCATTCCGGGTTCGATAACCCGGTGACTCAGAGTAGTCGTATCGGATCAATTGTAGCAATTACTTGATTGCAATGATCGACACAGCCTGCAGTGAGACAGCATAATACTACTTTCTTGGCTTCCGGTCTGTTAGGGCCGATTCCTATATTATACTGATCGCTTGAACAAACATCAAAATCACCTTTTTCAAAAAATGACTTATTTTCTAGAATGTCGGAAATAAAACTGGCAAATTCATGTACAGTCATTAACACTTTATGTTAAAACCTTATAATTAAATAACAAAAGTTATATTCTCTTTAAGAAACAAAACGATATTATTGTTAAAAACGTCAATAGTAAATTAGTGCATCCTCTTTTTTATAGTTGCAATATTATGTAGAAACTGAATTTCTGTTTTATCGCCGCGTTGTAACTCATAGAAACTGTTTTTTTGTAACAGTTGTCGTATTAAATGTCACGCCTGTGCCTAATAGAACCGCTAAGGAAAACAGGTTTGATTTTTTTTGCTTAAACGTTCTTTTTGATTTTATATCACGAAAAACAAAGACATTCGGAAACTCAGTCATGACAGATTTTGGGAAAAGGTGATTTTAGTGTTTGTTCATTAAGAGATCAGTACCTTTTTTGGACATTAGATATATACCATTACTAGGTGTCGTCCATTTCCACCAGAACAATGAGGTCTGCCGTGTGATGATGAATGGTATCACGTTGACACATCGCGGCCTAGCCGTGCTCTGCTCTGGTGGTGACCAGTCTGTCAGTGGGGCTGGAGTTGAGGTGGATGTCAGAAATACTGGTGCTTCTGAAATGTCATAAAATATGTATGTAAGTTTAATAAAGATAACGCAATCTTTGCTTTCAAATATTTACAATTCAGACAACTGTAGATTTTTTTTATAAGCTTTATTGGAACTTGCACCTGAACCGATACGTCAGAAGGTAAGGATTCGAATACAGCTCATGGCTTTTATTTATCTGCAATTATACGTTTTTTCTGTTCACAAAACAGAGTTACTAAGACTCAGTTAAGTTTTAAAAACGTAAACAGAACCAGACTGTAACCGACGGCATTCGATAGCAACGTTTTCAATTATTAATTATAATAATTATTATATGCCTCTTGTATTCCATGATTCATAATTAATGCATTTTTGTTCATCAGCGACTAACGCACTAATCCGTTATTATTTCTTTCACGGCAAGGATGGTTGAAGAAGTGTCAACTTTTCCTAATGATAAAAGATTATGAAAACTTTTGGATGAAGTTTTACTCTTTACTTTGAAATTGACGAAAAGTTTTTAGAACATATTATCTTTTAACCTATAGTTTTGGACTTCCTCGCACTAACAAATTGAAGTTGTTACCCTGAATATCTTTTAGGCACTTAACAAACTTTTTCCCATAACTATATTAGATAATTGATTAACCAAGTCGCATACCGGTGAAAGAATACTGCCACCCCCTCTCTTCCCTCGGGTGTCGTAAAAGGCGACTAACGGACTAAAGACTGCACATACATCTTACAGCATGAAGCGGCGATGGACTCACCACCTATCGCATGTGCAGTCGCTATTTGGTGAAAAGTGGACTATGGTAGAGGACTATGGCTTCTGCAGTCCTCCTTGCCTAGTGTCTGACTAACCATTCGGGAATAATAGTCGTGATTATATGTAGGTATGTATGTATTAGAAAAGTAAAATTAGAAAAAGAAAGTCAAAATAAAAAAAAGAAAAGTAAGAAATGCTTTCACAAATAACATTTCTTCTATATTCTTACCGCTAGTCTTAGCAACTGGTTGAAGTGGTGTAGTTTTCTTGTAGTTCCTTCGGTGTCTCGAAGGACTAATAGTCACATTCAGGTTTTTCTTGATGATACTCCAAGTAGAGCTAAATGCATCCTTAAACCATAATAAAAATAAATTATGATAACCTCCTATTACTTTTCGAGTCGACCAACAACCACCCCACGATGAGTAGCGCAATGGCCAATCAGAGACCACCAATATCACGCAATACTTAGTTACTTGTTATAATAGCCAATTAATGTACATACGTTTATTTCATTACATTCAAATATACCTACCTAGGTCTCTAAAATTAAAGCAAACTAGTTGTATAACCGTCTTTTACTAGCAAGCACATTCAGTGTTCAACAATAATGATAAATTAATCTTGTGGTGTGTTAAGAGCCCCATTACATCTCGAATGTGATTTTTGCGTAAAATGCCCATTCTTGCATTTTGTAGTAATGTTGCAGTCGTATTAATCGTTTTTATCGAAATAGGATAATAAATTTGTGCATAATATTACAAATCTCCATTCTGTGAGCACAAGTTGAATTCGGACGGCCGGCGCATCGCATTTTATAGTAATTTTGCAGTTGTATTTATCGTTTTTATCGAAATAAGATAATGATTTCATTTTAAAATCTTTATTCCTCATGAAGTAACAATTACTCTGGTATAAATTTTGCTTAATAATATTATCGTAGATAGGAGATATTCACAGTTAACTTGTAGCGATTTTCGAAGTTTTTTGGTTTAGAATAAGATTTTTTTCCTATATAAAATCAACAATATCTAAAAATTCCAAGGCCGCTACGCACTATTCGACGATATAAGAGATAACATTATAATTTTTTTTATTTCACTTGTATAGAACAGTAGTTTAATCGATGAGCTCAAAAAAGTGCCTTCGCGCACTTTATACAAATCTTTCTCTGCAATTTAGGGTTAAATTTTTTTTTTTTTATAAAAGAGAGAGGCAAACGAGCAGGCGGGTCACCTGATGGAAAGTAATCACCGCCGCCCATGGACACCCGTAAAACCAGAGGAATCGCAGATGCGTTGCCGGCCTTTAAGGGAGGAACAGGTTTAAGGAAGGAATAGGAATTGGGAGAGGGGGGGGGGGGAAGGGGCCTCCGGAACCCTCACTGGTCGGACGAAACACAACAGAAACAACAACATAATTAATAAGTTAAACAAAATTTACAAAAAGCGAGGCCGCTACGCACTATTCCAATAGCTATTCTACACTATTCAATGAGTCATAATTGATAATGTATTTTTGTTTCTGAGATCCTTAACGCCAAAGTTGGCCATTTTACGCAAAAATCACAGTAAAGATGTAATAGACCTCTTAATTAAAGAATAACATTACACTATCTACGTCACGTAATTCAATGTAAGGGTTGCACCAAAACTCACTCAAAAATATTAACAATTAAGATAAAACTGGTTTTTTTTATTTATTTTAAACCTCCAACCCGCATTGGGCCAGCGCGGTGGGGTATGCTCAATTTTTGACATGTTGTACAGTCACGAGCAAAAATATGTATACAATTAATATTTTATATTTTAGCGTTTTATTAACGCTTAAATATACTTAAATAAAATTTTAAAAACTGAAAAAAGACGACAACCTCAGACAGGAATCGAACCACGCACCTGCCGCATTCCGGGCGGCTGCCTTAACGACTTGGCTACCGAGGTCTGGCTTTCAACCGTCGAAATTTGTTAGTGCTTGATGCTTACACTTTGTCGTCTTTTTTCAGTGTTTAAAATTTTACTTATGTATACAATTATTACTTATAATACAATGGAATAAGAGACAAAGTGTATACATATTGGTGTCCGTGACTGGACATGTGGGAAGGCCTGTGTGTGTCCAGCAGTGGGACGTTTATAGGCTGATGATGATGATGACGTATAATGACGTAGTCAACGCCCGCAATTTTAATATTTCATTAACGTTGTAGATTTACCATGATCTCGTAAAAAAGTGTGTTACATTGTTTTTGTTTTTTGTATGAATGTGCAACGCCTAGACAATTAGGTAGGTTTTAGGGCACCAAGTAGTTTAAGATATATTGTATTCTTAATTTCAATAAATAAATAAATAAATAAATAAATAAATAAAAATTGTTACAAACGTTCCGTAATTTCATTGAAAAAGGTGGCATTCAATAAAGCCGCCAAGTCCTGCAAGAAGACACTACGCAGAGTTCGCTTTGACCACATCGGCCGAATCGGGTCTAAAATTGCCTCTTACCCAGCGGGTAGTAAGGCTTTTTGGTTTATTTGGCAAAATTTATCCAATCGAACTTTTGCCGTTCGTCATTGCCTCCCATGCTGAAGCCCGATGACTCACTGGCACATACCGCGGTAGAGAAGGCAAACTTGTTTGCGTCCAATTCGCATCTGAATGCTGACAGTCTCTCTCCACCTGCATTACCTCACTGCGGATCACAAATGCTTGAGGTCCGCATTTACCAAAAAGAGGTAGATACTTAAGACACTGCGCACTTTAGATGTGAACAAAGCCAGTGTGCCAGACGGCATTCCAGCAATTGCTCTGCGGACTTGCGCGCCTGAGCTGTCTCCAGTTACGTCTATTTCGACTCTCTTTAAAGGCTGGCCTTGTTCCTAGAGCTTGGAAGTCTGCTAATGTGCAACCAGTTCCGAAAAAGGGTAGCCGATCTGACCCTACCAACTATCGACCCATCGCCATCACGTCCTTACTTTGTAAATGTTTGGAACGTGTTTTAAACAACAAGCTCCTTGCATACCTAGAAATGAACGATCTCCTTAGCGACCGTCAATTCGGCTTTCGTCCAGGTCGGTCTACGGGAGATCTACTAATGTATGCAACACATCTGTGCAGTGAAGCGATTGAAAAGCACGGTGAAGCCCTTGCCGTGTCTTTAGACATTTCTAAGGCTTTTGGTATGGTCTGGCATGCAAGCTTACTTAGCAAACTTCCAAGTTATGCAACACATCTGTGGAGTAAAGCGATTGAAAAGCATGGTGAAGCCCTTGCCGTGTCTTTAGACATTTCTAAGGCTTTTGGTATGGTCTGGCATGCAAGCTTACTTAGCAAACTTTCAAGTTATGGGATCCCCGTCGGTTTGTGCATTAGGATACAAGATTTCTTGAGGGAACGATCGATTCGAGTGGTCCTCGATGGCCAATCTTCCGATTTAATGGCAATAGATGCCGGGGTACCTCAAAGGTCCGTTCTGTCTGTGACACTTTTCCTGCTGCACATAAATATATATAAATCATTTATTCAAGTAACAAGATTCATCACATTTCACACATTAATACATTCTCAGTCACATTATTGATATAAATGATCTGATGAAACCCGGTATTATTGGGTATGCAGGTGACAGCACAGTTGTAGACAGATACTTTTCCAATGCACGAGCTACCAAGGACGAAACTCACGCCCTGAGAGTTGATTTGGTTGAGCGTATTGACTTGGCCCTCCAAGCTGTCTCGAATGGGGCGAGGCCAATTTGGTCAAGTTTAACGCTACCAAAACGCAAGCGTGTTTGTTTAGCGCCAAGCGGAGTCCATTCAACCTGACTCCGACTTTCCGGAATGTACCTGTTCTTGAAATTAGCAACCATTTGAATCTTCTTGGCTTAGATTTGTCACCGGACCTCAATTTCGGCTGCTCTACAGAAAATAAAGCCAAAACCGCAGCAAAAAAGCTGGATATTCTCTCAAAGGTGACGCGGTACTTTACCCCGGGACAGCTTTTTATTCTTTACCAAGCTCAGGTCCGATCTTGCATGAAGAACTGCTCTTATCTTTGGGTTGGATCTGCAAAGCACCAGCTGGCTGCCCTGGATTCTATAGAGCGCCGAGCAAGGAGGCTGATTGGTGACGATGAGCTGGTCGATAACAGACTTTTAAGTCTGGAACATCGGCGCAAAGTGGCCTGCTTATCGGTCTTCTACAGGTTACATTTTGGAGAGTGTGCTCAGGAGTTACATAACCTCATACTTCCTTCCCCGTTCCATCATCGAACTACTAGACGGAGGCAGGGCTTTCATCCCTAAGTTGTAAATATTCCACCCGCCCGGACGAAGCGATTTGCTTCTAGTTTCCTTATTAGGACAGCTGGGATGTGGAATGACCTCCCTGCGTGTGTATTCCCTGAACGCTACAACTTGGGCGTCTTTAAGGCCAGAGTAAACAGGCATTTACTGACTGCGCGTGCTCCATCTTCGTCCTCATTATCACTTTCCATCAGGTGAAATCGAGGACAAACGCGCAATCAGTCTACAATAAAAAATAACAAAAAAGATTGCTTACATTTGTTTACTGGCTTCTATTTACTTCAACATTGTATTGAATATATAAGTTATTAAACAAATCTGTTATAATATAGCTAATATATCATATAATTATTACCATTAATTGAGAAAAATATGCTTAGAAAGTTTGTTTTATGTAGAGAGGATAAATAAAAATAACACTTACAAGAAAAGAACATTAGGTGAGGTTCTCGATGAACTCATTGTGATCAGATCAAAGAACAGTTTATGAAAGATCAAGATCAGGTCAAGACTTACTCTAAAGTTAAGAGCATTCTAAACTAGGTAGTCTACATTTTCCATAATTGTCGTCGGCTTAGAGTCTTAACCAACGACAATAATGAAAAATGTTGTGAGAGTAAATCCTACTAATATTATAAACGTGAAAGTTTGTAAGTATAGATAGATGTTTGTTACTCTTTCACGTAAAAACTACTGAATGGATTTGGATGAAATTCGGCATACAAATAGTTTATAACCTGGATTAACACATAGGATACTTTTTATCCCGATATTTTTACGGGAACGGGAACTACGCGGGTGAAACCGCGAGCGGCTGCTAGTAAATCATAAGAGTCTAAGAAACGAAGCAAATAGAAAACAGTGACAAACACTTACATATAGCTTGAACGGTAAATTCTGCAAGAAAGTGTGAAACGATCCCACAGCTCCATCCATAGATAACAACGAACTAATAACAGCTACAACTATAGTTATTTTCATATTGACATTTCAAAGAATTAAATTTTAAGCACTCATTTGCTGAAGTCACTCGATGAGACTAATCATGATTTAGTGCGATAAATTCAGCGCACAAATAAAGTGTCACAGGTACAGTCATGTCGAATCGCGTTACCAATCCAACTGAATATTTAGTAAAAGCCATTTTCTTTTGTTATTCGTATCGTTGGTAAACGAATATTCATTGTATATTGTCATAATATTTAAATATTTGGAAAGTATTTGTAATCATGTGTAGTCAGGTGAATGTAAATTTATACTATAATTATGCGGGAGAGTACAGTCACCAGCATTAAGATGTGACTATCGACGGCCTGCAAAAATATCTGATCTTTTTTGGAAGGCATATTATAGGCATATATCATCACATCCTAATGCTGGTGACTGTACAATAAAAAATATCAAAGCTGTTTTTAAGGTATTTTTTCTTTTTAGTTTTAGAGTGAAACTGAATCTTAGAATAACATTTTATTTACAAATCAAATATTAGCCTGCCAAATTATCTCTGATAATAATAAAAAAAATTGTTCTGTTTTATACGTTGTCTTAATTGAATTATATTTAAAACACTTTACTTTTGTTCTCGACGGTATACAATACATAGTTTAATTGTTTATTTTTAAATTTTCTTCCTATCACCTAATGAATACTGGGAATCAAATTACAATAGAAGAAGTATTCAATGTAGGTTATGTACACATAAAATTAAATACATTCACACGGACTCCCGACAGATGCAGTGGACACACCATACACAGTTCATCATTTGATAGTTTATATTATTATGGAAATACTGACATAAAGTTGGACTTAAGTTGTACAGTCGTTGTGGTGTCTAGTTAGACTATTTTAAATCAACGTTCATTCGTCATCATTCATCGTGGCCGGGGGACATTTGTTTATGGTTTGGTTCGTGATAAGTATTTTATTATTATTACACATTGGAAAATATCGTTGACTTCCTGTGTACATTTCAGTTTTAGGTAATCTATATATTGTTCCAGTACACTCAGTTTTATTGTTGTAAGATCGGCGCCCGAATTAAAAATGCTGTTATTTTGTCAATTTAGATTTTAATGTTTTTTTTATATATTTTACACTTAAATATACTTAAGTAAATTTTTTAAAAACTGAAAAAAGACTACAATCTCAGGCGGAAATTGAACCACGCACATTCCGCATTCCGGGTGGCTGCCTTAACTATGACTACCGAGGTCTGGTTTTCACCCGTCGAAATTGGTCAGTGCTTGATGCTCATGTTTTTTTTAGTCAACATTGCTTCATCAAATCTTAGAAGTTTTCACTTTTGAGAAATTTTACTTAATAATAATATTTAAGCGTTAATAAACACTATAAAATATTTAATAGTACATTATGATATTAGTGCGGAAAGTCGAGGCGATATTGCTAGCCCGAACCGTAGGCGAGGGCTACAAGAAAGCAGAGGCTGTAATTATCAAAGCGCACGTATGTCATACGACGTTTTATAACTTAGCGAGGAAAACACATTTTGTGAAAATGACCATACGTGTTTTTGTTGTTTTTCTAGTGTAGTAGTCTTTGGTAAGCCAACATGTATTTTTCTTTGTACTTAGATGGTAATAGGCCGTCAATAACATTTTGTGCTTGACTTATTATTTCCGTAGTCCGGTTCCCTAACTCGAAATACTATTTTTGCTAAAGAGGCATCAAACGTTTTGTTTTTACCAATGGTTTAGCGTGCCTACCGAAGCACGAAATCTGGCATTTATTGGTATAAGACCGCGATTCGAACAACTAATTAAAACTACCAGTCAAGTCCAGTGAAAATTATTAATTTATAATTTGGTATTTTAATTAAAATGGCAGGTATCTCCCACGCACTTACAGAGGCCAGTGCAGGGAAGCCCTGACTTCCTACATAGGCATCGCCCTTTAATGCGCTGGGGCAGGAACTCTTCGTCAACTCATTTTCAGATGCTGAGGTTTTTTGGATCGTACTCCCTAATGAAGTGCATAACACTATCTTCTTCCTTCCAACCCCTAATTCTGAAGGATTGACGGACGGAGTTGCGGTCGGTGGTTTAAAGATCTCAAACTTGCGATACGTGGATGACACCACCCTATTTACCACTAGTGTTCGCCACATGGAAGATCTGCTGCGCAAGATGGAAAGCGTTAGCCTTAAGTTTGGACTGAGGGTTAACCTCAGCAAGAGAAAGATGATGATCGTTGACCGTGTGAATAACAACTCGCCAGAAGCTACACAAATGAACTGTGTTTTGTGGTCCAATCATACATCTACCAAGGAGCGCTGATTACTAATAAGTGCGGATTCGCAGACGAAATTCATCGGCGTATGGCGATTGCTAGGTCTGCCATGAACAGGCTCAAAAAGATATGGAGAAACCGCAACATAACTAAAGTCACGAAAACCAGGCTCGTCAGATCGGGTATGTAATTTTTTATATAAACACTTATAGTCTAACGTTCAGATAATATAATTAAATTTCATATAATTTAATTTGATTTAACAACTGACTTAATATAATAAAAATTTAATATAATTTTATTCTATATTTTTTTTATATAATGTACTTTTGATATAATATACATTAGCTATAATAATCTAATGATATAAAACATTATTCATGTAATTATAATAAAGTGAGAGGTAGAAGATAGACGCCCTCGAAATGAGGTGCTGCAGACGGATGCTTGGAATATCGTAAACAGAATTTCGTGCGAACTTATTTATACTACAGAAACTAGGTATCAGCGGCGTCTTTGCTCTATTGTCCAAGCTCGCATGCTGTCCTTCTTTGGGCATGTGTCTCGGCGCGGTGGTGCCTCAATCGAGCGGTTTGTAGTACAGGGTAGAGTTGAGGGCACCCGACAGCGCGGTAGATTGTGGATGAGATGGACGGACCTGGTTAGAGCAGCCGTGGATAGAAGCTTGTATCTGTGCACTAGGAAGGTGGCTTCCAGAGATTACCAGATTCAACGAAGGTGCGTCAAATTTGGCGTGGGACATAGTAACAGGTGACGAAAGATGGATTTCTTGCTACAATCCCAAAATAAAGCAGCAATCGAGCGTATGGGTCTTTCAAGGTGAGCCGAAACCAACTAAAGCGGCGCGCGTGAAAAGTGCATCCAAGCGGATGATTGCTTCTTTTTTTAATAAAACTGGACACGTGGCTACTGTTGCTTTAGAGAATCGTTGTACCGTGAATAGTGACAGGTACACGACCATTTGTTTGCCGATAATTAATTACGAACTCCGTAAAAATAACCGTAAACGCCGTGTCATCTTTCACCACGACAATGCTAGTTCCAGTTACTCGGCCAGACAGAAAAACGAATTTTTAAAGGTGAAAAACGTAGAACTTATGAGTTATCCTGCATACAGTCCCGACCTGGCACCTTGTGACTTTTTTCTGTTCCCAAAAATTAAGAACCAATTACGCGGTCAACGATGTTCATCATTAGAAGAGGCTGTCGAAGAGTATGAAAAACACGTTTCTGAGGTCACCACGGAGGAGTGGCACAAAAGTTTTCAAAATTGGTTTAATCGAATGAAATAGTGCATTTACGCAAAGGGAGAATATTTTGAGAAACAATAAATTCATTTTTGACCTTTAATAGTATTTTTTTCTTATTCATTCCGAAACTTTTAGTGCGCCCCACGTATAACGCAGTTTCATCTTAACCGAATGTTCAAATATTTGTAAAAATATTTTTTTCGGATCTCAGAGATAAAAACTTCTAAGATTTGATGAAGCACTGTTGACTAAAAAAAAACATAAGCATCAAGCACTGACAAATTTAGATTTTCTTTGTTAAAATGTTATTGTTCGATGTAGCCACCTCCAGCGCGGATAACAGCATTGAGCTGTTCGGGAAGGCTTCACACGCTGCACGAACGTGGTTTGCTGCTGTAACGTGTATTGCTGAACCGTATTTTTTACGGTAACAATATGTCCTGCAACTGACGCACTCAACGAATATGAAAAGGTTTGTGTATCTGGGGTAGTTGATAACTTGTGACGGTGGCTGCAATGAGGAAATACGTCGTAGGGCCGGTATGGCCCAAAGTGAGCTGATTAACCCGGATAAAATCTGGAGGAACCGTGGTATTCGTCGTGCTACGAAAGTGCGCTTGATTTGGGCTCTGGTGTTCTCCATATTTCTGAACGGTGCCGAAACCTGGAGCTTGAAAAGCTGCGATAGCCGTAAGAGAGATGCATTCGAGATGTTGTGCTGGCGAAAGTTGCTACGTATACCTTGGACTGCGATGCGAACTAACGTATTCATATTAAAAGAGCTCAAAATCAAGACGTGGCTCTCCTCAGTATGCCGGAAAAGAGCCCTTAGCTTCTACGGACATATAGTGCGGTCTTCAAAGCACAGTCTAGAGAACCAAATAATTTTTGGGCAAATGGATGGCAGATTAGCTCACGGAAGGGCACCTACAAGATGGTCTGACGCAATTAAGAAGGCGGTGGGCAGCAGCATGCACTATGCGCTCCACGCAGCATACAACCGCACTGAGTGAAGACTAATCTGTTGTCGCGATCCTCAGCAGTGAGGGTACGACGGAGAAGAATATGTAAACAAACATAACGATCGTGTATGGTTAGAGCGCAAATCAGATGACAATATAGAAGAGCAAATTGCTCTGCGAAAGCAAGCACCTGAATCAGTGATGGTTTGGGTAGTAACTGCCACACAGGACGCTCACCACTCGTTTTCTTTGAACAGGGCGTAAAAATAAATCAACAAATCTACCGTGAAAACATTTTAAGCGATGCTTTGTTACCATGAACACGTAAACAATTCGGTAGAAACCATTGGACGTTTCAACAATACTCGGCTACATCTCACAAAGCCCGTGATACCCAACGGATTTTACAAGAAAATGTTCCTGGCTTCATTTCTTCACAACAATGGCAACCATATTCCCTGGATACAAACCCAGTGGATTTTTCTGTATGGTTCATATTCTGCAGGTCCAAGTATCAACTAAAAATATGAGACGGTAAACGCCTTAAAGATTGCTCTTCGCCGAGAATGCGACAAAATACCATCAGACCACGTTGGTGCAGCGTGTGAAGCTTCCCAAACTCAATGCTATTATCCGCGCTAAAGGTGGTTACATCGAACAACAACATTTTTTTCTTAAAATTTAAAATGTTTTTATGATATTCAAAAGTTTTTATTTAAAAAAAAAATCTAAAATGACAAAATTACAGCATTTCACTTAACATCGGGTGGAGTGGGGTCATTTGCCGGGCTTAATATTAAAAATAAATAGGTAACACTTCGAACGCCGATTCCTGTATACAGCTGGCTAGCTACCACCATCTTATCTAAGTCAGCCACCCGTTGCCTCAATAGTTGAGGATTCCGGGTGAAACGCTCTTCCCCCCCCGTGGCCTTATCGTTCTTATCAGTGTATCTCAGTGAGATGAGGGTCAAATGCTTACCCGTACAGGATAAACAAACATATCTTTATCTACCTTATTTATAACGCGGACATAGTTTCTAGGATTATAGGATTATAGGATCTAGGATATTATCTAGCGTTAAAAGAATATTACCACCTCCTCTTTTCCCTTGGGTGTCGCAAAAGGCGACTAACGGACTAAATACTGCACATAGTTCCAACAGCATAGAGCGGCGTTGGACTCACCACCTGTCACGCTGAGCACATGTGCAGTAGCTATTAAGTGAAAAGTGGACTATGGTAGAGAACTGCTTTTGCTGTCCCCTCATTGCCTATATCCAGAGCGTCCCACGGATATGCCACATGGAGGGAAAGTACCTTGAATATTGTAGTAGCTTTATCATACCTATCGAAAGACTTCGGAGATCGGTATGATAAAGCTACAGGTTGATTATTTTTCTCATGTAACGGGTTCGGTTCCCGGTTTAACCATGTAATTTATTAAATATCTATGAATGCAGTTTAAATTGTTTTTTATATTCAAATAATGTCTTCTTTTAGTAAAATGTTCCATCTACAATATTCAAGGTACTTTCCCTCCATGTGGCATATCCATGGGACGGCCCTGTATAGTCTCTGACTAACCTTTCAGGGATATATTTATTCACGACTATTACTATTACTATATTTCGGGGATAGTAGTTGTAAATAAATGTTATATTATATCGGAAGCAAACTTATAGGTCTGTGAGATGATTTTGATCATCATTCAGTCTTATACACGCAAAAAATCGCGGGCGGGCTGCCAGTTAGAAATAAAATAGCCAGTTCATAATTAAGTAAATTAATTAAAATTCGATTCACTTGAAAGTATAAAAATTGAATAAGTTGAGATAGTTATGTTAATTATTGCTAACAATTATTGTAAAAAAAAATCAACCATAAAGAACACTAGAAGAAGAATTTAAGTAAATGTAAGAATCAAACCACCTCATGTAACTATTAAAAGCTTAACACTATATTGTACTGCATATATCTGTGGAATTGTTCGGCTTGATCCCTCCCGCTGATTTCTTACACCGTACGACACGCAATCGACTGTCATTCCATCCACATAACCTTGATGGATGGCGGTCTACTACTGTGCGTTTTCACGAAATTTCTTGCCTCGAACTACGGTGTTCTGGAACCAGCTCTCGGCGGCGGTATTTCCGGACCGTTACGACTTAGGAATCTTCTAGAAACGAGCCTATTCCTTCCTTAAATTCCGGCAACGCGTCTGCGATTCCTCTGGTTTTGCGGGTGTCCATGGGCGGCGGTGATTACTTTCCATCAGGTGACCCGTTTGCTAGTAAATGCGTTGCGGGTGCGTCTCATTAATTGTTCAATTACACTAGTTTTATACTTTGTTTTCTTTTTGCTTCTTAATAAACATAGGGCCTAGTTACCTAAAATGCTTTCATGGTACGACTTTTCTGGATGTGTAATAATATTAACAGAAAAAAATAGGAAGGCCTTAATGAGAGCATCTTACGATAACTAATTAAATTACAGCTAAACTAAATACATTACGATCATAGAGACTTACCATAGGTTGTTGCAACTTTTTAAATATATGATAGACAGGCAACCACAGTCAAATTCCTGTATTATAACTACCTTTTTTGTACACCCTTTTTTGTTAATTTTTCATACCACTAAAGTACAGTCTTTATTTCTTAAAAGTTTTCTAATTTAATTACTTATAGTCAACTACTTTTATAATGTCTAATATCGGTCAAAGTGTTTTAAATAAATAAAAGTAACAAAATTGATTAATAGAAAACATGTTTATTATAAAGCTTTCTTAAACAAACATCAGTGTACCTAGGGCGTCGTTCGAATCATTTGGATCACTGAACGTTAGTTCGTCGTTTTGGTATATTGTATTGTCAATCTCGGATTCTGAAATAGAAAGAAAAAATGTGGAAATCTATTAAAGTATACTAAGTTCGACTGTGTTGGACTTTCTGAGTGACAAAACCCCACCACCATGTTATAACCATAACAACATTAACAACCTATGTTAAAATGTTTTAAAAAAAGATTTAGACGATTCAAAGTACTTATTAATAGAGTTTATTGAATAAATAAATTTTGAGTTTGGGTTTGAATGGCGAATCATCGGGTGATGCGCGCGGATACTGCGCTTCGACTGCATTCTACCAGTTTGAAATAAGAAGTAGACAGCACTATATTTCATGGAAAGTAACAAAAACATCTCGAGCTCCTCCTTACTACGGAAGGCACGTAAAGCCGTTGGTCCCGGTTGTTGTCCCGCATTGGGCCAGCGTGTTGGATTGTGGCCCAATCTTCCCACGTGCTGTTGTCTATGTGGGAATTCCTGTGTCCAGCTGTGGGATATTTATAGGCTGATGATGTTAATATTTATGTTTTAATTTAATTGTTAATAGTAAAAGAAGAAGTACATACTTTTTCCAATTCATTAAACTTGTCAGTATGTTTCTTTTATAACTGGAGCCTAACTTGATTATTTTTGGGAAAAAACTTTAAAACAAAACACGATGATAGTCACATATTAACCAGTACCAGTATTCCAAATTAAACTACAATTACTGATCATACATAATACATTAGATCGAAATGGTATCTATTTCAGCCCATATCAATTCCTACATAGTAATGGCATCATGTTACAAGCTTGCTCTTCCCAATTAACGAATCACTTATCACTCCTTGCTCACCTCCATTGTGCCTGAACAATGATAGGATTACCTAATAATGGGACGATGAATTAAGTATTATATAATATATGAAATAGTAATGTTTGTAATCGGATATACATGACTATATAAACATACAGGTTGGAAAGAGGGAAGACCCACCTTAATAGGACTTTTTAATTCGACTAAGCGTGCATCTTCTTTACCATTTTTTCAGGAGTTTTTTTTACTTCGTAGCCGCCTCTGTCGCCGAGAGGCAAAGCGCTTTGAGCCAAAGGTTTCGAGTGGAATTCATTAGTCGGGCAAAGTGTGTTCCAAACTTTTCAATAGCCCGGGTTGTGATCACCTACCCGCATTTTGTAAGCGTGGAAAATATGCTTATACCTTCGATTATATTACTTTACTTTATTTGCTGTTTTCCTCTTTTCGTCTTTTGGCCTCTACAACGTAACTGTTAGGCGGGAAGCTTTTGGTTCCTTAATTTCCAGCGGTTCCCTAGAGGCTGGCAATATCATAGCGTGTCCCCTATACTCTAATAGATTCTCCAAGGCATTTATTTCTGATGACGGTAATGGAAAACTTGAAGCCGTGAGCCTTGCATATAAAAACTACATACACAATGCTATGCTAAATCGTAGCGTACTAGTGGACGCTTTGACATTTACATTTGGCTTACATAATAATATAATATACTTATTATGTAAAGTAATTTAATCGAAGATATTGCATAATCGCCACGCTTACAAAAAACGGGTTGGGGATCACAACTCGGGCTTTTGAAAAGTTCGGAACACACTTTGCCTGACTTACGAATTCAACCCGAAACCTCTGACTCAAAGAGCTTTGCCTTTCGGCCACAGAAACCTCTGGCTCAAAGCGCTTTGCCTTTCGGCCACAGTGATGTGTTTGCCTGTTGCTGTTGCCTATTAGTTCGCACAATACTAAAGAACATTTATACTATACCGAATAAGTTCCTTGCATTACTGAAAAACATCTCGTTATGTAATCTTTTTGTTTATAGTTTTTTGAGAGCGTTGTTTGTGCGTCTAGATTTTATATGGGATCGAACCCGCGTATAGCCGTGTCGCGTAACGGTGAAAGAATACTACCACCCCCTCTCTTCCCTTGGGTGTCATAAAAGGCGACTAACGGACTAAAAACTGCACATACATCCAACAGATTGGAGCGGCGATAGGCTCACCACCTGTCACGCTGAGCACATGTGCAGAAGCTATTTGGTGAAAAGTGGACTATTTAGCAGAGGACTGCTTTTGCGGTCCTCATTGCCTAATTCTGACTAACCCTTCAGGGATAATAGTCGTGATTATATGTATGTATGTGGCTTAGCGTTAGCAGCTCTCCCTGATTTGAAATGGTACAAAGAGAAACTGTGTAAGAAAAATAAACTGGCATGTTGAATACAAAACATAGTGATGTTCGTTCTTTCCATCCTGTTTATAGTTAAGTCGTATTTTATAGTTAATGTTCAAGTATAAAAATAAGTCATTAAAAAAATTATTGCTTCTAATTATGTCGTTTGAGCTTAAGAGGCCTATTTACATCTCGACTGTGATTTTTGCGCAAAATGGCCAATTTTGGCGTTATGGATCTTAGAAACAAAAATACATTACATTACATTAACAATTATGATTTATTGAATAGTGTAGAATAACTATTGAAATAGTGCGTAGCGGCCTCGCTTTTTGTAAATTTTGTTTAACTTTTTAATTAAACCCAATATTGCAGAGAAACTTTTTCATAAAGTGCGCGAAGGCACTTTTTTGAGCTCATCGATTGAACTACTGTTCTAAACAAGTGAAATATAAAAATTATAATGTTATCTCTTAAATAGTCGAATAGTGCGTCGCGGCCTCGGAAGTTTTAGATATCATTGATTTTATATAGGAAAAAAATCTTATTCTAAACCAAAAATCTTCGAAATTTGCTACAAGATAACTGTGAATATCTCCTATCTACGATAATATTATTGAGCAATATGTATACCAGAGTAATTGTTACTTCATGAGGAATAAAGATTTTATAATGAATTTATTATCCTATTTCGATAAAAACGATAAATACAATTGCAAAATTATTACAAAATGCGATGCGCCGGCCGTCCAAATTCAGCTTATGCTCTCAGAATGGAGATTTGTAATATTATGCACAAATTTATTATCCTATTTCGATAAAAACGATAAATACAACTGCAAAATTACTACAAAATGCGAAAATGGGCATTTTACGCAAAAATCACATTCGAGATGTAATAGGCCTCTTAAACAAGTAACTTCCTATTATTGATAACAGCTTTGATAACTAAAGAGAACACGTTTTAATTTCTAAAATTCATCAAATTTTTATTTTTGACAAATAGATGGAAAGCATTAGGTATTTGTGAACGTGCATGAATGCAAATAAAATAAAACAGTGCGACAAAACTTTTGAAATGTTTTTTCTTATTAATGCTAGTGTTTTTCTAAAGACGCTTTATCATTGATGTCATCAAAATCGATTCATTAAAAAAATATTTCTTTTTTGCGAAGCATTTTTTTTTACTTTGACATAATGGATTACGACCACCAATTTTTTTTAGTATATTGGTTGGCAGCTTCTATCGTTTGAGTTAATCCAGATAAAATTAACTACTAAGTTAATAAACATAAAAAAAATAAAAAATAACCATAATTATTTTCATCTCCTTTCAAAGTTATCGCATAATATGGCTTTTGCATGTCTTTCCATTCTTCTTCCGACTTCCAAACCGGTCTCGCAAAATATGGCAATTTTACCTTAGCTTTTACTGGGGCAAAAGTATATTCCGCATCCATTTGCGTCATTTTGATAACTGGAGGCTTCGGGTGCATTATCGCTTTATCTGTGGGTGTCTTTAATTTGCCTTTAATAGGTACAGCTTTAGCAGTAGTCATGATTTCTTTAACTGTAATTGGTAAAATGACTCTTAAGCTATCATAATTTGTATCTCTAATAGTTTCGTAGATCAATGTACTTGTTGTTGTGGTTGTGGTACTTGTGTTTTTCATTGACGATGGCGTAGTCTTTCTTTCTGTAATGCAAGAAATTTATCTTTTTTAATAAATATAGAAAGTCAGTCAACAAACAATGCAGTTCTATTGACTCAGGTGTGACTTAGTAGTTGAAGTTACAGACTTTACAAACTTATAATTATTCAAAAAAAGTTGCAATGGTAAGTCAGAATCTGTATTTCATATATAGGGGAAAGATAAGACTTAGAAATGTTTTATAACCAAAGTCAGTAAAAATGCTTATTTTTTTATGTTACCGAATGAACCGCTATACCAACAGTTTGTAGTAGCTGAAGCTAATTTACTTGTAAAAAAATATTAAACTTTTAAAAATGAAAAATAAGAAATAAATAACTTACTGCCACCACGTCCCATTCGCATGGTTTTAATTGGTCTCTCGATAGCCCCCTTTACGTATTCCCATGCTGAAGTGATTGAGTCCTGGAAATTAAATATTTGGGGAAACTCTATTCACAAACGTTGTTTTTTATACAAGAAGGAGGCAAACTAGCAGGCGTGTCACCTGATGGAGAGCAATCACCGCCGCCCATGGACACCCGCAAAACCAGAGGAGTCGCAGACGCGTTGCCGAATTTAAGAAAGGGATAGGGTTAAGAAATGAATAGGAATTGTAAGGGGGGGGGGGGGGCTACGGAACTTTCACTGGCCAGACGAAACTCCACAGCACCAATTACCATTATTTCACGCCGGATATTCGTGAGAGGGTGGTGTTACGCCGGGCGAGCCGGCCCAATGCGTGCTGCAACGCAGCGTGGCTCTACCACTCAGTCAGTGTCACTCATTTACCACCACCCAGAGGTCACGTGTAGGATCTCAAGCGAGTAACTTTAACCTCCAAAACTTGTAAACTCGGAACTCTTGGTTTGTCGTTCTTTTGAGACTGAAACATTTAGTCTTTTTTTCTAATCTTTTAGATGAAAGATTTTTTATCAAGTACTATTTTATTTTAGAGTACAATGAGCTGTACGTACATGCGGTTAGGATCCTATACTAACGCAACGTTAAATCTCGCTGTGACATATGCAGTACATGAAACATGTTGTAAGCTTAGATGGAATAAACCTTCTTCTATTTTTATTTATAATTAAAACGAAACGGAACAAGTGTAATATTACTACACCACAAAGGCACTGGGTGACATTTGACCTTCAGGGTTTTCAATGTTATCAGCTTCGATCATTACAACCAGGAAACCTCCTGATTTAGGAATGGATTTTCATATTACATAACACCAAAATCATCACATATTAGTAAGTGTTGATAAGACTGATGATGGAAGCTTATTCCATTATTATGAACTCTCGACTATTAAAGAACTGGCTATCTTATCTCTAACTACGGAACGTAACAGTGCGTCGTTAACGTTATTTTTATAGATAAACATAAGTAAGATGGTGGTAGAATTGAAAAATATGATTGTACGATCCTAAAAGTACTTTAATTACAATAAGTATACTCATTGGCAATTGCTTTTATCCAAATACAAATAGTAGTTTCCTTTAAACTGTATTTGAATCCATTTTTATGTACCACAATAATTTCTGTTAGGTATTTTTGTATTTTGAGATCATTGTTATTATGATGATCTTTATGTGTCACACAATCTCATAAGCTAGCATTCAGATAATCTGATAACGAAATAAACCTAAGGAGTGTAAGCACACGTTTTGATTCAATATGAAGTATTGTTGGTGACTGCACAAACTGGTATTGCTTGTATGCATATTTTTTCATTATTTTATTGTCACTGATTTTTTTACTGTTTATTTCTTGACAGACATAGAATTTTATTTCTATATAAACATAGGCCGTGTCGTTGTTAGTTTATCGACAAATGACCAAGATCTTCACACGTGCCGTGACGACTGACTAAATGGTGATTAATAGGTAAAGTTACAGACAACAAGACAGACCAACGGCTTAAGCTGAAAACCATCTATCGGACGCGGGTGACGGACGCGGCTGACAGCCGCGACTTATTGGTATCTAGTTAATGAATGAACATTAAGATGTGCAAACTATCGGACGTAAGTCACGGACGTAACCTTGGGCTGACCTTGGCGACAGAAATCTGGCGCACTGGATGTTTGAAGGCTGTGCACACTTATCAGTCGCGGCTGTCAGCCGCGTCCTTCAGCCGCGTCCGATAGTTTGTTTTCAGCTTTAGCGTGTCTTTGAAGCAAAGAGAAGCTCAAGATTTTTAACCCTTAACCGGAATCGTGGGTCCATTTGGACCCGACAACGTCAAAAAAACCGTTTAAATTTTAATCGCGCGCAGCTACATTTTTGCGCGCCAAGCTAATGTCATTACGTCGCTAGCTGCGGCGGGTGCCGGACGCGCGGCGCTTGGAATTCACTGGAACTGGAGGTACGGGTCGACTTCGGGTCCAATTGGACCCACGATTCCAGTTAAGTATTTTTTTCTTAATATTATTTTGTATTGTTTTAGATACTTCTTGCAACGATGGCGCGTAATCTCACGGTAAACGATATCGCGGAACTGTTGTTGGATGAATTTGACTCAGAACCAGAACCTTTAAGTGATTTCGAAGCTTGTGATGAAGATATCATAAGCGATAATGGAAATCTGGAAGATGAGTCCGCTTCACATTCAAGTGACACTTCATCTGACCACAATGTCGTAGAAGAAAGTGTAGAAGAAGATAATTCACAGTCTTCCAGGAATTATTACAGAGGCAAGAATAGATATAAGTGGTCTAAAACACCGCCTAGTAGCTCCAGAATTAGAAGCCATAATATTATAACTCACCTACCTGGTATCGTAGGCCCAGCTCGTGATAAACAACACTTGTCTGCTATCGACTCATGGCAGTTGCTAATTCCAGATGAAATGATCCAGACTATATGCAGTCACACAAACCAAAAAATAACAGAATACTTGCAAAAATATAAAACTAAAGCGACGTATACTAGTCATGTAACTATTTTAGAAATGAAAGCATTCTTTGGGTTGTTGCTGTTATCAGGCGTTTTCAAATCCGGCCATGAAGACATCGAAAGCTTATGGGCTACTGATGGAACAGGCAGAGATATCTTCAGAATTACGATGAACGTAAAACGTTTTATGTTTCTGTTGTCTGCTTTGAGATTTGATGATGTGACTTCTAGGGAAGAAAGGAGAACTAATGATCGCGCTGCTCTAATAACTGAAGTGTTTGAAAGTTTCATTGCCAATTGTAAAAAAAACTATAGTTGCTCAGAGTATGTTACAATTGATGAAATGCTTTGTCCTTTTAGAGGAAAATGTTTTTTCAGAATATATATGAAATCCAAACCGGCCAAATATGGCATCAAGATTATGTGCCTTTGTGACGCTAAAACGCACTACTTGTATAATGCTTTCATATATACGGGAAAATCGACAGACTCTAACAGAAGAAACCAACTTTCTATTCCAACCCAAAATGTGCTAAAACTTGCAGAACCATTATTTGGTACAAATAGAAATATAACTGCCGATAACTGGTTTTCTTCTGTAGAGCTGGTTGACAAACTTACTGAACATAATTTGACATACGTTGGAACAATGCGCAAAAATAAACGGGAAATACCACCTGATTTTTTACCCAAAAAACAACGAGAAGTAGGATCTACGTTATTTGGTTTTGTAAAGGACAAAACACTGGCATCGTATGTACCAAAAAAAAATCAAAGCGTGGTGATGATTTCATCAATGCACCATGACAATTCAATAGATGAAATCAGTGGGAAACCAGAAATTATTACCTTTTACAACAGCACAAAAGGTGGTGTTGATGCACTGGACCAAAAATGTGCCAACTATTCAGTTTCCAGAAGAACCCAACGGTGGCCATGCACAGTTTTTTCGGCAATATTGAATATTGCAAGTGCAAATGGATTCGTTTTATGGAAGGCATCTAATAACGGAAAACGCATGAAACGCAGACACTACAGAAAAGAAATAGGACAAGGTTTGATAAGGCCATTCATTATAGAAAGAAGAGCAGTTTATTCATCATTCTCAATAGATTTGAAGTTGAGAATTGACAAATTCTTGGGACCATCAGCGGCTGATGTATTGCAGAATGACTCACATCAAGAAAATGAAACTTCGACTCCTAGTGGGTCACGTAAAAGAGGAAGATGTTATTTGTGTGGTCCTAAAATTGATAATAAACAATCGCAAAAATGTGACAGTTGCTGCAAGTTTATATGTAAGCTTCACATACTGAAAAAATCGTTGTGTAGCAAATGCCATACATAATAGAAAAAAAGGCTGATTATTGATTAATATTTTTTATACCTATATAATAGGCTGTCATTTTTTTTGTTTTTCAGTGATATAATAGATAATTTAGTTTTTTGTTAACGGGAAGATACCTAAAGCCCTGTAGAATTATAAGATTGTTTTTATTTTAATTTTTTTTGTACTTTTTAAGATGTCAAAGAAGGAGGCCAAAAATTGGTACCAAATTTGTAACCTATGATCTCTATGTTAAAAAAGTATATAATTTAGTGATGTTGAGAAATAAAAGTTGATTTATATATTTCATAAAACTTGTTTTAATACCCCTATACCTAATTCAAGTGTTAGTTATATGTATTTTTCAAAATACATTACATTTTAATTGATGGGTCGATTTGGACCCACGATTTCAGTTACGTTGGTCAAAATAGCGATTCCGGTTAAGGGTTAAGTTTGATCAACCATCTGAAGAATTTGTCTCGTAACAGTGGCTTTTTTCCACATTCATACACCAATATTTTGGTTATGGATCTGTATCGAATATTATTTTATGTTACTGTTTACAACAGCTATAGACCAATAAAATAATAAAATTGCGGGCGCAGATTTTTAAGAGTGATTGACTACTTTAAATCTTTTCGAAAAAATGATTTAAAGTAGTCAATTAATTAGGCACACAATAATTTCATTACGCACGATACACTTTTATATAAATTGGCAATCATAAAAACATTAAATGTGATAACTGTGTGTGGAAAAGACAGCGAAATCCGTCTATTTAGAAATGAGAATCGCACTAAAGAAACTGAATAAATTTTAAGTTTTATTCTCTTAACGTAGAAAAATCTCTTGTTTGTCATAAATATCTACCTAAATGTAAATGACAAACTATTGACAAACATTAACACAAATTGACCGTAACATAAATTAAACAAAATGTAACTATAGTGTAGGGCTCTCGATAATAATCATACACAGGTTGTTCGCTAATAGGTGTCTGCAATTGGACCAGTCAGGGTAAAATTGTAAAGAAAATCGGCTGTTTCATACAAAACTGCAAATACTATTCGACCAAAAGTATAACTTTTTTTTTTTATAAAAGAGGGAGGCAAACGAACAGGCGGGTCACCTGATGGAGAGTAATCACCGCCGCCCATGGACACCCGCAAAACCAGGGAAATCACAGACGCGTTGCCGGCCTTTAAGGGAGGAATAGGTTTAAGGAAGGAATAGGAATTGGGAGGAGGGGGGGGGGAGGGGCCTCCGGTACCCTCACTGGTCGGACGAAACACAACAGCACCAAGTGCCATTATTTTACTCCGAATATTTGTGAGAGGGTGGTATTACGCCGGGCGAGCCGGCCCAATGCGTGCTGCAACGCAGCGTGGCTCTACCACTCAGTCAGTGTCACTCATTTAGCACCACCCAGGGATCACGTGTAGGGTCTCAAGGGTAAACCTACGGACGCGAGCAACTTTGAACCCCAAACTAAAGGTGTAACTAATTTAATTTTTGCAATGTCAAATAGTTGTTTTTTGCATGGTAGTTGCAGGATTATTTACGTTTACCAAACTAACCTGAATAAAAATACGTATTCCTAGCGTAACAATTAAAGACGAAGTTAATAATATTAAAAATTAAAAAATAATTAACATACCCAACCGGGGATGCTTTTGAAAAATTCATTTATCGTCATACAACGCACTGAATCCACGTATAACACCAACGATAAACACACGACAGCAAAAAATTTCATTTTACTACACTTTCAGTAGCGGTACTATCTTTCGAAACACGATGTTTGATGTTCCTGACAACTTATGTATAACTGAGTCGACCGCGAACAATACCGACATTGATATACTTGCCCCTTACTTGGAAGTAAATATTAACATACGTTACTTGTCAACGTTGATGATTCATTGTATGCTTTCATGACAGAATTGCGGTGGTAAATTCAACTTTAACTGGTTGCAATAAGATAAGATAAGATAAAATATTCTTTATTGTACACCAAATTAACAACAAAAGGACAAACACAAAGTAACATACAATTGGCGGCCTTATCGCTAAAGAGCAATTTCTTCCAGGCAACCGTAAGGTATAAGGTAAGTAAGGAAGAGCTGGATGGCGCAGCGTTCGATTTGCGATCTTGCTACTTTCGCAATGAGCTTGGGAAAAGTATTTTTATTTATTTATTTATTAAATATTCACATTTTAACTTAAAATATGACATAATTTTTTTTTCTGTAGCCCTTCACAATACTTCACAATATTTTTTTAAAGATTCATAAAAATGACCACGCGCTATTGTTTTTGTGACAATCAAAATACGCGCGAAACCCGCGGCGTGACGTCATCGGATTCCATTCTTTCGCACGGGTGGAGCGACTCGCGCGACTTCGTTAGTTATTAATATGTCCTTATGAACCAGTGCAGTTGTGCCACAGATTACTTAATAATTTATTGTGCAAATAGTTAAGTAATGTAATCGGACGCCCGCCGGGTGCGGGCAGCGAGAGCGGCGGCGGGGGCTATCGGATACGATGACGTCACGTCACGTCAGTCGAGTGCCAGCGAATTAAGCGAGGTAGTAGTGTTTTATGCAATTATTTATGTACAATAACTTTGTTACTTCTCGTATCGAAGTGAAATAAGAACTACTGGTTTTGGAATAACGACTTCTATAATGGTATAAAGTAAAAATGATTATTTTTTTCATTTTTCCCAAGTCCATTCCGGGTCACTGGATGGGCGACTAAATTAAAAACATCTCGAGCCACCCCGTGCTTCGGAAGGCATTTAACGCAGTTGGTCCAGATTGTTGTCGTAAGATGGCAATCGTTAAAACCTACCAACCTGCATTAGGCCAGCGTGGTGGGTTATGGCCTAATATGTAATGTATGTATTAATATAGTTTAATGAAATAGTATAATAATATTGTAAAATAATATTGTATAATAATTTTGTTTATTAATGTAGATTATGATGATGATGTTTTCTTGTCTTATCTTATCTTAGATTAGGTTTTTTTCTGAAATACTGTATGTTAATTTGTTTTATTTATACTTGATCCGGCGGCAGTCAAACCGCCTAGGCGGTTTTGCGGGTCATATTGTTTTCAGTTTTGCTATTTTAAGCGCTTTAGCTCATAATGTCGACTTCTCAAAATTTTAACCGGACGATAAATGTACATTTCTTAAAACGTCAACTTCTTAGAATGTCAACTTTGCAAAAAGACAACTTCTCGAAATGTCCATTTCTCACAATGACAACTTCACATTTGGTCATCTTCTTATAATGTCAGCTCTTAAATGATGAATATTCGCAAAATGACAACTCTTCGCGATTTTACTTTGAAAGGGTAATTAAAAAGTTTCCTACTAAATTTGCGAATCAATTTTCAAAACAAATCGGGGTTACTAAAGGTCCATTTCAATCAAAATTCAGGAGTGAATGTATTTTAGGAGTTAATCGTACATATAGTAAAGCGCAAAGGTCTCGCAAGTCAGTCGTCTCTATGTTTACTTCTTTACTTTTGATTGAAATGAACTTTAAGTAAAGGGTTAGTGTTACGTTACATTAGGGTAGTACATTGTGAAAGTATAGTACGTGATGTAAATAAAATATCATTTTTATTTTTATAATCAACCAACTGTAATTAAGTAAGTACTGTGTCAACCAAAAACAAATTTAACTCCTTGTTTACTTCGTAAATAAACTTTATAATTAAACAGCGAAAGGCACAATCAGATTTTCATTTTGTCAAATTAAACATTGCTTACTATTTAAACAAAGAAAGGCGCAAGAATGTAACTTTTTAAAAAAAATGATGAAATTGTCAGTTTTTATTTTGCAGTTGAATTAGATATTTATTATATTTTCTATCAAAAATGATGTCACGTCGTCTTCCCCTATTTCTTAAAACTTTGAATACACTATTCGTAATACCTTTGGTCCCAATATTTTGTTTCTTCTCTTTTGAATGCGTCCATTTAGACGCCGATGCCAACCTTCTAACGCATTCGTGGTACGGTGACGTTGACCCGCACAACTTAAAAATATTTTCCTAGTTTCTTAATAGTTATTAACAATCAAAATTCATTGTGAGAAATGGAGATTTCGAGAAGTTGTCTTTTTGCAAAGTTGAAATTGTAAGAAGTTGACGTTTTAGGAAATCTACATTTTTCGTCCAGTTGACATTTTGAGAAGTCGACATTATTCAGGTCCGTGATTATGAGCTGAAACGATAATAATATGTACGTATGTATTTATTAAAAATAAATAATCCCCAAGTGCTGGTGTCCATGTGGGAATGACTGTGCCCAACAGTGGAACGAATGGGCAGATGATGATGTAGACAGTAAAATTTTGCAGGAAAAATTCACAGCACAAATTGATACATGTAGCTTAATGATGTCTGCAACAATAAAAATTGCTATTTCTGTACGCGCATCATGACTGTCATAATATACCAAGTTCATTAATTCTTGTCGACATAGAAATAGTGACGTCGACGTATAGACTTTCTATTATTGTGGGCGATACAAAGAGCTAGAGTAGCTTTTGATAATTTGATGTATCATGTTGAGTGAAAAACTATGGCCATTACGGTTCACTGTTCTACAAGGTTGGAAAAGTATATTTAGTACATTCAAGCATTGATTTCCATACCAAAGTTACTTTAATTGGAGGACTTCTGGCCGAAGGGCGTGGTGTACCGGTGTTTCCGCGGGAGATTACCCGACAACGTCACCGGAGCAGCACAATATGGTGCTTAATAAATACCATAGTTATAAGTTATATACTAACAAAAAATGTTTTTTAATGTATGTATGTTAGTCTGTAAGGTATTTATTATATGGGCCTCTCTGTATTTTTACCATCTTGTACATTGTTTGTTGCCTGCAATAAAGATTTATTATTATTATTCTCTTTATTTAAATCATATCTTAAGAATTTTTTTTTACAATATTTTATATAAAAAAACATATTTACAATATAAAACATTATAAAAAACTTAACCTAGGTTGCCACCGGCAGCGGGGATTGAACCAAGCTATCGGTGGTTAGGGCTGCAGAGTGAGGAACCTCATCACAATACGTGCCGTGTCAAGGAGTACTGCCTTCTGTATCTGACCCTTGACCCAACCTTTTAGCGAGAGCCTCTCTAGATGTTGATCGAGGCTCTTTGCTATAAGACCGTGTGCTGAAACGACTATCGGTACAATAATAGTTGAATCCTAATTAATTATTATTATTATTATTAATCGCCTCATGTGGTCTTGTAGTAAAATAGTTTTTGACCTACTCACGGGCTCATTCCTAGTGGGGTCCATAACTATTAAACACGGTCTTAGTAGTGATGGAGTTCGTTTGGACTAGTAGCAGGGCAGGAAGGACACTTGGGTAGACGAGGAGATGAGCAGAAGACAGGTGAAGCAAAGCTCAGACCAAATGGTAACCATGGACAGGCGTGAAAAGCCTTGATCGTCCGAGGGCGCGGTGCGTTAACTATATAAGAAAGGTCGTGGGCAATTCTTGGGTCATAGTAGCACAGGAAAGAACTATGCGGCATGTACAAATGGGCCTGAGATGGAGAGTAAGAAATCCCGTGGTCTCTCTCCAACCACATATATGAGTAGAACTCACTGGCTCTCTCACTAAATCTGCCATGACCGACTGCTCCCATAATGCCACTATAGTGACGAATGGAGACCCATACCGAGAGCCGTCATTCGCCAAGACCCACTCATAACCATGACCACTTTGTCAAGACAAAAGGGCCTACATCCAGCCAGCAATAGGTACAGTCGAACCAACTGAATCATGACCCACTTCGCCGATCATTCCTTTAAAATCATAAATGTAGTTAGGTTTTTTCGCTTTTATTCATGTTGCACTTAGTACGTTTTAAATATGAATAAAAATGCGTCATTACGGGTCAGAGATGTATGCAATTTTAACCTTTGTTATCACTGCACTAGATATGCTTTAGTCTTAATTTGAATTTCTATTAAGATGTCATTCATACATAATCCAAACTCTTTTCACTACGGAGAAAAGGTATTTTAGTTTTAAAAATAAAGTGACGTTGCGTCTGATGTCAAGTTGTAGTCTGTCTGAAAAAATTGAAACAATAATTGAATTGAATTTGATTGAATTAAAACAAATCGTATAATGGCCAATTTGGCAGAACAAAAAGCTCGGATAGTAGTGCTCAGTGAACAAGGCTCCAGAGATCACGAGAGTTAAATATAAGTCGGCACACAGTCAGAACCTGGATCAGAAGGCACGCTGAAGATGGTACCCTTGAAGACAGACGACGATATAATCATGGCGTTCGTCGGATCACGAACCAACAGAGAACGGAAATGCAACACCATTACGAAGAACATCCTTTTACTGATACCCGGTATTTTGCGGCACGTTACGACGTATGTCTACAAACAATAAGAAATAATTTGCACCGCACTGGGCTGCATTACAGGCATTATGCATTATGCTAAGAAAGCTCACTTAACGGATGCACACAAAATTGAGAGATTAAATTTTGCACGTAATTACTTAGACTTCGACTTGACAAACACCATCTTTACAGACGAAAAATCGTTTTGCTCTTCTCAATATGGTCGCTTAACTTTGTAACGTTACGATAACACTTGATACACAGAGGATCACATAGTGCCCAACCAATTATCTGGCCGAATTTCAGCTAACATGTAGGCCTGGATGGATGCTGGAAGTGTAGGCGAACTTGTTCAAATTTATCCTCGTCAAAATGCTAAGAACTATGTCGATTTATTGGAAGAATCAATGTTACCGACTTTGCGAACAGTTTACCCGCGTGAAGAAGTGCCAGTATTCTCCTACGTTCATGATAACTGTCCAGTGCATACTGCCAGAATTGTCTCCAATTGGTTTACCCAACATGAAGCTCAAATCCACAATTTATTTATAAAGTTATTTTCTAGTTTTTCAGTTTACCAAGTGAATGCCATTTTTTTAAACTTAATAAAACCTATTGATGATATTAATAAAATAAAGTTTATAATTCTTCAACTTTACTATTTTAATAAATAGTGACCACAACATGTTCCAAATGTGATTTTATAAAGTAACTGGGCCCGCTACAGACTGGGGTTGTAAAGCGGTAAAATTACCTTGCTAAAATACGGTAATATTCGGTAAAAAACGTTTTAAACGTATTCATACCCACTAGGCCACTAACTACTATTACGAAAGTGAGTATGTTTGTGTAAATGTCTTTACTCTTTAACAAATAAATGTATTGAATGAGATTTGACAGATATATGGATGAATTCAAGTCAACTGATCGCCGTTTGTTCAGTCCTCAGAACAATAACTAAATATTGTTTTTAGGTTCAGTCGCTCACCGTCACCGACAGCGGAACGGCAAGAGCGCTTATCGCCGCACAACACAGCACAATATGGTCAATTGCACTAATCGGCAACGTCGCATGATGGTTTTCATATTTGCCTTGTCAGCTGTCAGTGTCTTATAAAATGATAACAGGTTCGTTACATGCGTTACATGTAATGTATGTTCAAGCTAATTTCAACCTACTCGTATTAGAATGACTGTAGGAAAATGACCTTAAGGTGGGTCATGATTCAATTTGGTCGACTGTACCTGTCAGTCTATCTAATCAACCTACCTACCCACTGCTGAGTATAAGTATCTTCCATTTTTACGCCACTTTTCTCTGTCCTGTGCCAGCTTGAAATATATTATGAGACAGCAACTTACACAGTATTCGAAGAGTCCGAAGTAGTGAGCTTACATCTTCTTTTTTTATTAATGACTCGTTATAGTGACTGCATCCTGCCTGATGGTAAGCAGCCGATGCAGTCCAAAATAATGACAGCGCTCCCCACCGTGGAATAAGCACGATAACGAGCGCACCCATTCATGACGGCCTGCATAAATGCCGTTTCACAATTCACGCCCCGCTTAAAAGACCCGGGACTGTACGAGCTGGGAAACACATGCGCCGGCAAATAATTCCAAAGCCGAATGGTCTTATAGAGGAACGACTTGCCAAAATTTTTTGGTACGAGTACTGATAATCTGTACAGTATGATGGTGGTTTCTAAGACCAGCACGTGTAGTCCGGAAGAGGAAAGGAGAGGGCGGGATAAGATCAAAAAGTTCTTCAGAACACTCTCCGTAGTAGTTCTGGTAGAAGACACTGAGAGAAGCAATGTCTCTACGCAGCTGGAGGTCTTCAAGGGAGGCTGTAACCTCAGCATCTTCAATAATGCGTACCGCTCGCCTTTGCAGTCTATCAAGTGCATCAAGGAGGTATTTAGCGGAGCTGTCCCATAGATGAGAACAATACTCCATACTCGATTGCACCTGAGTTTTGTACAGCAAAAAGCGCTGCTCGGGAGTGAAAAACCGCCTTACCTTATTGAGAATACCCAACTTCCGGGAGGCAGTTAAAATAGCACTCTCGATGTAGCATTATGGATTCAGTTCCTGGCCGATGTCCATGCCAAAAATGCTGAGGTTCACCGAAATGGGTAACGGAGAGTTCTGAAGAGAGGGAGGAGTAAGGAAGGGAGTTACCTTGGACGAGAATGCACAAACCTGGGTTTTGCTAGCATTAAACTCGACCAGGTTTTTAGATCCCCACTTAGAGACACGATCGAGAGTCAGGTTCAGTTTAGCAACCAGTTCTTGCCTTTTACCATGATATCGGCTTGCTTTGCCGCAGGATGTCCCAAGTACCGCTCATGCACCGTACTGTCATCTGCATAACAATGAATATTGCCCAAGGACAATATGTCATTAATATGCAGAAGAAATATAGTAGGTGAGAGCACAGAACCCTGCGGCACTCCGGCATTGACTTTGTAGAACGCGGAGAAACTACCCTCACAAAGGACACGAATCCTCCGCCCTTCTAGAAAGTCTGCAACCCAGGCGCACAAACAGGGCGGCACACCGAAGGCCGGCAACTTGGAAAGAAGGGAACGATGCCCTGCAAGATGTATCTTGCCATTTAGCCCTTGATGCTTGCTTTAGCTTAGACAACGACGTTCAAAAAATACTTTGAATATTCATATGAATAAAAAAACCTTTTAAGTTTTTAGTCTACCATAAGTGCTTAAAAAGTAAAAGTAGTAATAAGCACTTATAATGGATAGCCTATTTTTCATAAAAAACATTAATTGAAAACTTTTTGTAATCAACTTACAATTAAATATATTCTTTCTCAATATTTTGCTATCGTAATTACCTTTTATCGGACTCCCACACATTTCTTTTCGTTCTTTACCTTGTTTATTTATTTTCCTAGTTATCTAAACTCAATTGTTTGCTATATATGGCGTAGTAATACATAAATACTAAAGTAGATTAAGGGCTGATTTTTCTATTCTCGGATAAAACTTATCCGCTTTGGTAAAGTATAACACTATCAAACTAAAATGTCACCTGTAAAGAAAGAAAAGACATTATAAATATGACAATACATTTTCAAAATGGTTGTGTAATAGGTACTTAAACAGACAAATAAGCTTCATTTTTATGAAAAAACGTGATTTTTACCATGTTTGAGGTGTTGTTTTTGAGTCCCCGATATTTCGGCGGTTGCATGCACCATGATCACGGAGTAACTCAAAAACAACAACTCAAACATGGTAAAAATCCCGTTTTTCCAAAAAAATAATTGTAGTGACCATGAAAGTTTAAAATAAGCTTCAGCTGACATTTGAAAAATCGTCCCTTACATAAATACCCAAATGTTGCCCATTTAGTTGCAAATCAACTCGTTACATTTGGCTACTTGACAGTTTTAGAAAAAGGTATTTTAAGAATTACAAACGCTTATTTTATACCCCGTACAATATTTTTTCGAAAAAGCTTTAAAAGAAAAAAAACATATTTTTCGTCACGTGACATTTTGCTCTGTGACGTCACATTTCAATAAACATAGGATTTTTTCTTGAAACCTGACAGATAGTTTTTGATAATTGTGTGAAATGTGAGGTCACACGAAGCTCAATCATGGCCGCCCGTGTTTCGGGTCTTGTAATCCACAGATAAAAAATCGCAAATTTATTTTGTAAAAATAAAATATTTACAAATTATCTTAATAAAAAAAAACCTATTGGATAAATCTTTAAATCATAAACTACCATTTCCGACATATTTCATATTTTATTGTTACAACTGTCAAATAGCCAATATAAAGGTGTTGCTGTAATCCGATTTGAAAAATCTATAACCTAGGCGTCTAATCAGCACCCATCATCGTCATTATCATTATATCAGCACTGAATAGTTAACCCTGTTAATAGAAACCAGCGTAGCTGAAATGCCAACAAAGTAATGAAGTATCATTCGGAATTTTTCATACGACCTTTCAATAATAAATAAGGTGAACGATCGATGAAACTTTATAAACACAACATTGATAATATAAAATAGGTTATGATGTACTGTTTAATCGTATAATAATAAAAAAAATGGTTTAAAACCAAATGGCTTCTAACATTTATTATTTAAAAACGGATCCTCCGCCCAACCCTCTCTTCCCTTGGGTGTCGTAAAAGGCGACTATCGGACTGCACACAATTATACCCAACAACATAGAGCGACGATAGGCTCATCACCTATCATGCTGTACACGTGTGCAGTTGTTATTTGGTGTAATTTGAAGTATGGCAGCTAGAGGACTACTTTTGCGGTTCTCATTGCCTAGTTCCTGACTAACCCTTAAGCCTTAAGCCTTAGGCTTAGGGGATAAATGATCGTTAGTGAATGTATGTAATTTATGAATGATTTCTTTATTTGCGCGTAATACAATAAGTTCCAAACAATGATAATAATAATTATAATTATACACACATGTAATCACGACTATTATTCCCGAAGGGTTAGTCAGAGACTAGGCAACGAGGACCGCTAAAGCAGTCCTCTAGCATAGTCCACTTTTCACTAAATAGCAACTGCTCAGCGTGACAGCGTTGGATGTATGTGCAGTATTTAGTCCGTTAGTCGCCTTTTACGACACCCAAGGGAAGAGAGGGGGTGGTAGTAGGTATTCTTTCACCGCTACACGACACGGTTTAATAATTATATTATAATGACATTGGTTCCAAATCAAATCAATATGTTGGTGATAATATAAATTTTTAATAATCCTACTATCATAAACACGAAAGTTTGTAAGTATGGATGGATGTTTGTTACTCTTTCACGTAAAACTACAGAATGGATTTGGATGAAATTCGGCATACAGATAGTTTATAACCTGGATTAACACATAAGATACTTTTTATCTCGATATTTCCACGGGAACGGGAACCACGCGGGTGAAACCGCGAGCGGCCGCTAGTTTATACATTCATTAATGTAAATTGCTACACAAACTGGAAGATTCCGTTACAGGCAGGCTCTGCTCACCCAAAATATATTTTATTGACTACGATAATTTATGTTTTATTCCTCTAATTTGAGGATGTAGTTTATTTAACATGTTTCATATGTATATTGTAGTTACTATGTGCTTATGTATTCAAAAGTGTCGAGATGCAATTCCTACTATCTTATACATGGATATTTGTATTAAGAATACGTACACCCCTCGAGAAAAGTTTAGAGTAGGTACATTCTATTAGACGAGTAATAGTACAACTTGTATTATTATTCTATGGTACAACTAGACGTTGTACGTTATAATGTTACTAGACAAAGGTGTAATAGAACTTAAATATTATGAAAAAAGCATAAAGATGTTTTCATAGTCAAGTTTCTTGTTTTAACTATGCACGTGTTCTTCTATAGAACGCTTTAAATAATCTAAGATCTTTTGAATGGCTATTGTCTTAATAACTACGAGAAGCTTAGTTATATGTATGGACCTCTTTCATCAAATTCTACATATAGTCACTAAACGGAAATAGCACTAAATTTACATTGGCAATAAACTAATTGTTTTAAAATTAGTTTCAAAGAAGCAAACTATTAAAGCAATGTACTTGAATGGGTATACCTTTATTAAAGCTAATTTTAAAAAAACAAACTAGCAAATCATGAACTTTTTTTATATGAAAGGTGTTGCGATAGATTTAAGTGCTATCCGAAGCACGAATGAGCTTGAGATGTTTTTATATGGTCACCAATCCAGTGACCAAATCGAACGCCTTACCGCCCCGCGCCATCAAGCTCCTTTAACTTAGCAAGATATATCTTTTTATTTTTTATTTTAGAGTCGTACCTAACATTCTTTTAATTATTGTTTGTATTTAATTCTATTTATGTAATAATTAGAATTATTGTAACAAATTCTTCATGTTTTGACATCTGCACATTATTATGTAAAAATTATGTAATTATAAGTTGACATAATTGTAATATAAGTAAGCAATTATTAATTAATATCTATTTTTAATACTTTTGAATTTAATTTGTAACTTATTAGTCTGCTGGCGTCTAGACCCAAGCTGTAAGCCAGCAGACTCGCATGCTTATTAATAAAAAAAAATTTTGGGGGTTAAAGTTACTCGCGTCCGTAGGTTTACCCTTGAGCCCTACACGTGACCCCTGGGTGGTGCTAAATGAGTGACACTGACTGAGTGCACGCATTGGGCCGGCTCGCCCGGGGTATACCACTCTCTCACGAATATCCGGCGTGAAATAATGGCACTTGGTGCTGTTTTATTTTGTCCGGCCAGTGAGGGTTTCGGATGCCCCCCCCCCCCCCCCCTCTCACAATTCCTATAGAGGCCGGCAAGGCCGGCCGGGTAAGTGACGATAATGCCGAAAGTGGAAGCGCGCTTCACCCGGAATCCTCCCCACTGAGGAACTAGCTATTTTATCCCTAAACTGTCAGAACACAACAATTCTATTAACATTGTTGTCATATCGCCAGACTAAGTTAAGATGGTGGTAGCTAGACTGGCGGGTTTAACCAGCCCTGCCACCAACCAAACCAAACACACAAAAATGTACCAGCCGCCGCTGATAATCCAACCCGTGACCTCTAAATCGAAGACCGATGGCTTAGTGACAAGACCACAGAGGCGGTGAAATCTAATAAAAGATACAGCTTCCAAACACGAACTAGAAATATCTATTACAAGTCTTTGTCCAGCCGTTTGCAGGTCAGGACTTGAGCGAAGACTACGGCGGTGAAACTTTAAAATTCTTATCGAAACTTGCGCTGTCCGACGCGCCCGTCCCAAGTCGGAACTCCTGATAGGTTTTATCGAAGTTGGCATACACATCAGCGTTGGCGTTGCCGTTTTAGCGCTTTCTTCGCTAGGTCTGGAGATTTTCAGATTTATTTATTTAAAAACACATGCTAATTTACAGAAAATTTGCAACGTACCTACCAGCCATAAAATACAGAACTCCTTTAATAGGTAGGTACAAATTAATATACAATTTGATAATCAAATATCGTATTGTTGTTATGTCGATTACATTACACTCGTATAGACGAGTGGCTAAATAAAATGAACGCTAGGCATAGGCCTAGCGTGCATTTTATTTAGATTTTTTTATAATATCAATTTCTTATATACCTACATACTTAAATTTATAATTATTTGGGAAGGTCTACGCGGGCCCAATGCGGGTTGGTGGATTTTAATGACTGCCATCTTTCGAGGACAACCGGGACTAACGGTTTTAAGTGTCTACCAAAGCACAGAGGAGCTCGAGATGTTTTTAATTTGGTCATCCCTTCCAGCGACCCGCCATTGCGAAAGTTGTTTAGCGGGCAAGATCGCAAACCGAACGCGCTAGCCACCGCGCCTTCGTGCTCCAAAAAAAGTTTTATTATTCAAGCTTTCATATAAAGTCAAATTTAATGTCAAAAATATTATGCACTTTATCTAGGACTTTGTTTCCTAAAATCTAGCGCTTTATGTATTTTTAAAAGCGCCTAACAGCTTTTTTCACCTGGCATCTCCCAAATGAGATCCGACGCATGTGGGGGGTAACGAAAATGATGGAAGTTGTGCTTACACGGCTCATGCGGACGCGGAATAAAAGATTTCCATTGTACCGGGACTAGTCGAACGGAAATGAAATGTAAACCTTTTTCACATTCCATAGAAGTTATAAAATTGTGTAACTTCATCGCCTCCGTGCTCTAGTGGCTATAAGCCACAGGTGTGAGAAGTGTACTTGGTCTGGTTAGTGGCAGGGCTTGTTAAGTCCGCCTGCGTAGCTACCATCATCTGATCTAAAGTCTGGCACCATAACAACAATGTTTTTGTGTTCCGGCATTTTAGAGGTAAGGTAGCCAGTTTCTTAGTGACTGAGGAACTCAGATGAAGCGCGCTTCCACCTTCGGCCGTATCGTCACTTAGCATCAGGTGAATGAGATTATCAATAGATTAAAGTATCCAATCCTAACAATATTTTTATTTTTTCTTTTACATAAAAAACTGTTTCAAGTTCACCACAGATACTTACTCTTTTTTCCGCTTTTACGCTCTGCGGTCAACGACCCAGCCTGTTTCCATAAAAAGCCCTTTGCCCTTCACACCCCGCATCAAACAAGTGTCAGCACAGCGACAGACGTAAGTAAGAAATCTTGTTAGCAACGAAAAGTAAGCTTCGCGGGCAAGCCACCCTAAACCGGGTTGATAGAACTGTTCGGACTCCCACTACAATTTTGTTTGTATATTTTTACAGTTGCTGGCAACCTTCTTCTTGGAATAACATGTGAGAAAAATATTTTTTAGTCGCTATACGTTTTAATAGAAGTCCATATTGGGTTGCATAAATTAAAAAGACATATTTTAAGGCAGCATAACGTTTTTTGAGTAAATTAAAATTATGCCGATGAAACCATTATGGGTTTATAACACTCTGCTTATCATGATTTATGCGAAAAAACTTTTTGCTGAAACTGTTATGCCAAACCACATTATGACGAAAGAGATTATGCGACCGAAAGGGCTCCCAAAATGTTATAGTTGAATATGATTATATTGGTAACCGTATTGTTTTATAAAAAATTAAGATTATTAAAATGACGCGCCGCCGTTTTGATAGTTGGTAAGTATGATTATATTGCTATATATTACTCGTATCTCAACAATAGTACGAAGCAACACTTCTATAATAGATAAAAAAAATTGTCTTAACGAGGGCGTTAAGACAATTTTTTTTATCTATTATTTCAAATACTCTGAGAAGTTCTGTCTAATTGAAGAACGATGGACATCGCCCAGCCCAAAACTGCCGGACCTTAAATCAAAATTTTGCAGGCAAGAGATATTTAAGAGACAAATAAGCAGGGTTAATTACAAGAACAAAGTCGGGAGCAATAATTGAGAAGAGATATCTTAGAGAAAAGGTTAATTGTTAAGCTTGTCACTGTTTACTACAAATGAACACTACACATCGGCAATCATGAGAGTCATTTAACATCGGTAGTACATCGAGGGTACACCCATCCAGCGAAGAATGGCATGACGCGCCTCTTTCGAGCTGGGAAGTCGCTACGTGTCACTGGCAGCACTTGCGGAGAAACTTGTGCTGACTCACGCACCGGTGGCATACTAGGAGAATAACATAGAAGGTGACATATTTTACACTCTCGACCACAGAACAATAACGCAAAGAACGATAGTCTCGTATTAGAAAACTGTCATGGCGTGAGGCAAGAAAAAAAATGGATGTAGGAGTATGTTACGCGTACTATCTCGGCGACACGCACACAAGTGTACAAGTAATGTTGCTAGAGGAATCAGATTTGCCCCAAAAGTGAGGAAATTGCAACTGTTGATAGATAGATAAGTTTAGATTATTAGTACTGACGCGGGCCGCTTCGGTACCAAGCCAGTATGGCTTGGTTTTACTGGCCTCATTTATCGTGCGTGTTCTCGCTTTCTATGCGTTATTATTCTAAGCTCTCGACTATCATCCCCTAGAGGTTAGTCAGGGTTAATCACAGCAGCTGAACATGTGCTCAGCGTGACAGGTGGTGAGCCCATCGCTGCTCTTTACTGTTGGATGTATTATATGGGAAAGTACTAAATCCTTCCCCATGCCCGGAGAAGCTCAAGATATTTCCTTTATTTCGGTAAAATACCGAACGCATTACCGCTGCGCCATCGCGATCCTTGCTCATGGATGCTTGCCACACCAAAGGTATCTATCACGCGAGCGCTGTGACCCTTGTAGTTGTTATGCCTCATGCACTGAATGTTTACTATATCTAGTGTGAGTATTCTCCAAGTTTTAGTAAACTTCTCTAACAATTCATTATATTGACAAACGCTACGAGTTACATTCGTTAGCGTTGTAGCGAGAGCGGTGGCCATTTGTCTATTGAGGCTGGTCTTTTCTTTTTACTACTACATATAAGCACTTGTCGGTAAATAACGGTAAGGCCGAAGGTGGAAGCGCGCTTCACTCGCTGTACTTACCCGTGGTACTACCGATGGTACTACTGGTAGTACCACATGAGTTTTTTTATGCTCGTAGTACTACTACTACCCTGTCTGGTAGTACCACGGGAGATTTTACATTACCCGTGGTACTACTTATCAATTTATTATTCCCTACAAACGTATTTCGAGGTATGCATAAGCTTGAAAAGTCGGGTGATATAGAAAATGTAGGTACTGTTTGAAATGAAACACTTTTTTACAGATTAACTCACGTTTAATTTACTATTTACATAGTTTTTTACATTATCCTGACAAAAAAGTGTTTCATTTCAATATGTAGTGCTCGCTTAAACCTCAGAAAACAACATATGTGAAAATCAGCTGTGAAAGTATAAAACAAACAAAAAACAAAAACAAAACAAATAAACAAAACAAAAACAAAAAATAACAAAAGAAAAAACAAATAAAAGGTCCTACAACACTCGATTTTTAAAGCTTATGCATACCTCGAAATACGTTTGTAGGGAATATTAAATTGATAAGTAGTATGTGTGTACCAGGGGTAATGTAAAATCTCCCGTGGTACTACCAGTAGTACCATCGGTAGTACCACGGGTAAGTACAGTTCACTCGGAATCCTCAACCACTGAGGAACTGGCTATCTAACACAACAACACTAAATAACATTGTAGTTATGACGCCATACTTAGATAAGATTGTGCCAGGCGGACTTAAAAAGACCTACCATTAACCAAACCAAGTGCAAAAAGATGTACTCCCCGCTGGTAATCCAACCTGAGACCTCTGAATCTAACACCGGTGGCTTAGCTACTAGACCACAGAGGCGGTTAAAAACGTAAGTTTATAGTAGACATGTTTTGTGTTGTGTCATTTATGGTGTGTGTGTGATGTACTAGTAACAAATAATAAACGATTTTAATTCCTACATGCGTGCACCCACTGGACCCCACGCCTTCTCTTAAGTTGCCTTTAACTGCCGGCGCGGTGACTCTCACTTTTGAAGAGGCTCTCAAAGAAAGGGCGGTTTCTACGAATCTAAAGTACCAAGTCCACTCCCCACCACTTGCGAATGAATACTCATTATTTTTCTCGCTCCGAACTTGGATGTACCGCCCGCCCAGTGATTTATATCCTACACCCAAAATACATTAGGGTGATACTACGAAACGTGAATTGAAAATTGAATTTTATGGCAACGCTATCGAAGACAGCATGAAGGGGTGCGATTTTTTTTAAATAGTGTCAAGAATTCTTACACTATCATGCCAAAGTTAAAGGTATTTCAACTAAATATAGTAAAAAGTACTTGAAAACTAAAAGGCTTTCAATAATAGTATTTTAATTCTATGATTTTTTTATTTATAGAGTAGAAATAGATCGCTGACGCCGCCGCCGCCGCCGGTGGGATTGACCTAAGAATTTAAAAAAACTAAGAGGTGACTCGATTGGCGTTGAAATAGAGACATTTATGACACATTAAAATAAAACATAGACTTACTGAAGTTTTATTTTTATTTCATTACGGGTAAGTTAGTTGAAATAATAACAACAATCCTTTCAAAGTTAAAGTCGAATCGTTAATTCTATATTAAAGTTTTACACTCACTTGCTGTCAAATCTAAGTCTTTTAAAATAATGGCTATCTAAAACATAAGACATTTTCATCTGATCCTGATCATTTTAAGATTTTTATCCAACAAAGTACTATTCTAACCTTAGTTCTGCCTGTAATAATAATTCTGATCTAACTTCGCCGGTTGTCTTTCGAGCTCGCTCTATCAGACAATTACAAGGGAACGCTTTTAGTCAATGAATATTTTATGACGCGCTCGTCCCGCCCGCGACGATGACGGACAGCTGTGGAACGGTTATATGTTTAGTTTCATATAAATTATTCATGTCGTTTTCGTAGATTCGCAGACATAGAATCGTCGTGTCAATGGTAAATTGATGGCTCCTGCGCATCCCACTTCGGCGTAAGTGAATGTCTTAGCTTGTTGGACAAGAGCGAATGGCAGGATTTATATAAGACTAGCGGCCGCTCGCGGTTTCACCCGCGTGGTTCCCGTTCCCGTAGGAATTCGGGATAAACAGTATCCTATGTGTTAATCCAGGTTATAAACTATCTGTATGCCGAATTTCATCCAAATCCATTCAGTAGTTTTTACGTGAAAGAGTAACAAACATCCATCCATGCTTACAAACTTTCGCGTTTATAATATTAGCAGGATAGGATATTATTGCTGACAAAAATCTTAAGTACCAAATGATTTGTCGGCTGTACAACAAAAAAATTAAGAAAAAACCAACGAATGGTTCAAACTATTTTTTTGGTTTGAGTCCCAGCGGGGCCTACATTAGTATAATCGGTCTGGTTTTTTTCTAGGTTTTGCCGGGCTAGCCTCATCTTATCTCACACTCATCATCAACTCGTCATCATCAGCCTGTAACCGTTACACAGCTGGGCACAACCCTTCCCATATCCACAACAGAACATGGAAAATAGGGCCATAACCCACCACGCCGGCCCAATGAGGGTTGGTTGATGGCCGTTTTACCTGAAAAAGTAAAAGTACTTATTATTAATGTTATCTTACTTTTGGCGTGGCGTGACGATGGGCTCACCACGGTTCCCTATATTTTTGCATAAAATTTTAAATAGTACGCACAATATTAAGTAGGCATAACTTTTTAGGTACCTATATTTTTTTAAAGCATAACTTCTATAAGCATAATAATTGTTAAACATACTATTCTAAAGCCTAAATTTGCTTACGCATAATGATATTTAAGCATAATTTTGTAGGTATATTAATTAAATAGTTTGTTTGTTGTTTGTGGTACTTTGTGTTTGCATTAATAAAATAATTTTCGTATATAAAATAAACATGTTGGCGGCTTAGGGGTGGCCCAAGGGCTACTCCCGCCGCACCCTAACCTACTATTATACTACAGTATCCAATTTAAATTTGATATACCTAATACCTACCTACTTTTGGTTTTCAGATTAAAATAACTATCATTAAAAAAATAATATTGCAAATATAAATCCTGACAAAAACCAATCCAATTATAGCGGATTTTGAAACTATAACGTCACCTTTTGTCTTGTCTAATCTACCAGACTATCTTTATGCGTAATAACTATTAGACGAATAAACAATATGCCTTATAACTTTATACAAAACAAAATTAGGGCAAAAAACATTAGCCTAAACCATATTTATGCTTACTAAAATAGTGTGTCAAAATAATATTATGACAAAAAAATATGCCAAATTAAATTAAGACAAAAAAAATTGTCGGAAAAAAAGAGATCTCGCTCACCACCTGTCATGCTGAGCACATGTGAAGTCGCTATTTGGTGAAAAGTGGACTGTGGTAGAGGACTGCTTTTGCTGTCCTCATTGCATATAGTCTCTGACTAACCCTTCGGGGATTATAATCGTGAATGTATATTTAACTGTTGGACTTACTTCTTATTATATTTCTTTGTTACTTCTTTACCTTTTGTAACAACCTAATATTATTATTCAGTCCATTCTCCTTTGGAACGCGCTACCTCTTGAAATCAGGATGACCACCAGTCGCGAAGCCTTTAAAAGGAAAGTCCGCTTGCTCTTCTCTGATAAAACTATGGCAGAATCATCTCAGTAACATCATATTTATAAATTATGTTTATATTATATTTATGTATAATATATAGGTATATATTAAGTATTATATAGTATATTTTTTAATTTTATATTTTGTATTTAACCCCTCAAACCCCAAGCGGTCGCATGAGACCGCAATAGAATTTATTGAGTATTTTTGTGTTATGTTTTGAATATTTAAAACTACGTACATAAGTATACGTAAGTACGTACGTTTCCACTTTTATTTCCTCACCTAAATGCACCTACCATGTCATCTCTGCACCACCCCCTATGGTTGACTTTTAGAGAATGCCTCAGGCATTAAGAGGGTTAACGCATTTCGGTTTCCCATACAAACTACCAAGTCGACATTTTTAAAAACCAATAAGCCAATTTTAATGAAACTTTGCATGTTAAAGCAAAATACAAGGATCTAAATAGGTTGTTGAAAACATTTTTAAAAAAGGTTTATGTAGCTGAGTTATTGTGATTTAACATTTTTTTTAAATGTTTTCAACAAACTATTTAGATCTTTGTATGTTACTTTAGCATGCAAAGTTTCATTGTAATGGGCTTTATAGTTTATAAAAATTTCGACTTGGAAGTTTGTATGGGAAACAGAAATGCGTAAACCCTCTTAAGTCCGCCATGTAATGTTTATGTTGCAAAAGTTTTAGATAAAAAAATAAAAATAAAATAATATTTAAATAAAATAATTTGTATTTGTTATCTCTGTGCGAAAGTTACTCTAAGAGACCTGTATCAAAAACATACATAACAATTATTCTCAATAAACTAATAACAATTTTCCGACGTCTCGCATAAACACCTCTATTAGCCAATTTAAGCCGACCCTGGTTCTAAATCGTCCATCCGCCAGACGATAAAATATTGACCATTTAAAAGCGTTCCTCTGTACTGCCTAATTGTTTGATGGCCTGCGCTCCAGTCCTAATTGGCACTGTGACACAACCTGTGGACAGAATTATTATGGTACTGCTCTGCAAAGCCGAACTAAGATGTGTGTTTTTAGAACTGTCATTTACCTGAACCGTGCCGTGAAGGCGAGTCACCGGTAAATGCGGGCAAAACTTTTTGCTAGATAAAATGGTTTAAGTATTTACTATTAAATTACGCTCTTATAAAAATATATACAACACACTAAAGGATTGCCTCAAGAATGTGCTAATTTGTTTCGCGATTAGGTGTACTCTACTAGATTATAAAAAATCCCGAAAACAGGCCAAATAAAAGTCTAAAACCTTAGAGCATAATTGCTCTAAGTCTAAAACGGATGATTTCTTAATTTTTTTTTTAATTTTCGACATAATTTTTACATGTAAATATTAATTTGAAGTACTACAGAGAACCTGTTAATTCATTAAATCCTATAAAGTCTATATCGCCAAAAACCTATAAAAACCTACAAAACGCGCCTATTTACACCGCTTCGCTGTTATACCCGTCCCGTACCGTCGTACGTCGAGAGAGCCAGAGAGAAGCGCTTGAAAGGACTCGCCTGAAAGAATAGTACCCTCTCTTCCCTTGGTTGTCGTAAAAGTCGACTAACGGACTGAAGACTACACATAGCACATGCAGTGCATAGCAGTGCACATACATCCAACAGCATAGAGCGGCGATGGGCACACCACCTGTTACGCTGAGCACATGTGCAGTCGCTATTTGGTGAAAAGTGGACTAATGGTAGAGGACTGCTTTTGCGGTTACCATTGTCTAGTCTCTGAGTAACCCTTCGGGGATAATAGACGTGATTATATTATGTACGTAATGTTATTTACCTAGGAGCTGTGTGGTTACTAATTGTCTAAAGAATACTAATAATCTCTTCCCTTAAGTGTCGTAAAAGGTGACTAACATACTAACTACTGCAGATACATCCAACAGCATATCGGTGATTGGCTTACCACTTATAACACTAAGCATTATATTATGTAGTTAGTGGATAATTGGTGAAACGTTGACCGTGGCAATGCCATGCTTTTGCGGTCTCTACTCTTTAGTCATGACTGTAGCACATAAGTGTAGGATCGTTTCAGAAGTGAAAACACGGCGTTGGAACAAACTTATTTATTATTTTAATGTTTTACAGTTTACAGATTAGCACAATATTTCACAGCTTTTCTTAATTACTAAATATAAATGTTCACTAGGTTAACTGACATAGTAACGGCGTATCTTGATGGCGACCGTCTAGGCGGAGACTTCGAACAGAATGCCGGAGCTCAGAGCGTTCGGCCCGAAAGTTGACTACCCCACTTTGTCCTCTAGCAAAGTGGGGGCATTTGTGACGTAGATTTACTCAGCGTATTAACGAAGTATCTGTACAATGACTTAATAACGATTTAAATTGAAATGTAGTAATTTATATATTATACCTACAAATAATTAAATAAAGGTTTTATATGTAGTATTGCTTACATAAGTAAAGAAACGGAACAGAGACAAAGCTTCATACACCGCGACGACGTCGCGAGTCTCTCCGTTTGTCCACTGGACGAGCGAGCGTAAATAAATTATTTTTATTTAGGCAACAATGCTTTTAGATGTAATAAGTAGTTACTTAGATATTATGATATTATTATAAAAATAACAAAAGTAACATCTAACATCAGCGTAAATACTGTGTTAAGTAAACCGGTTTTATATAGTGGCGGCGCATACGCGACGCAGCGGCTAGTGGACACGCACACATGCGCCGTATGCTTGTAGTAGTTGACTCGCGACGGTTGTATGAAGCTTTGTCTCTGTTCCGTTTCTTTACTCATGTGACTGTAGTATGCATAAAAAATTACTTTGTCAAAAAACGACATAACATAAAGTTAAACCTCGTAATTAAAAATGTAAAGTTTCTTACCGCCGTAACGTAACTTAATTTCAACGAATTTCTGTGCATTTATCTAGATACACAAAGAAAATTCCGTAGTAATCTTAAATTACGACATTCAAACATGAATAGCCAATTTGAGTTTAACAACCAGATTTTCTCATTAAACGTGGGAATGGGTCGGCATGCTATGAAAGAGCGAGAAGGCAATACAAGGTGTCGGTGACACCTGCTACTGATTTATTTGTTTGAAAGAATTCGGTTTTGAAGGAAAAACGGGGCGCTTGTAAGGCAACGTTCACAATGACACGTACTATTTGTTGTTATATTACCGGAATAGAATATTTTACACTAATAAATATATTTTTAAGTTAACATCTTAGTTTTCATTTTAACCGCTTATGTGGTCTAGTGGCTAAGCCACCGGTCTCAGACCCAGAGGTCCCGGGTTCGATTCCCAGAGGGGGGTACATGTTTGTGTGCTCGGTTTGGTTGATGGTGGGGCTGTTAAGTCCGCCTGACTAGCTACCACCATCTTATCCAAGTCTGTCGCCATAACAACGATGTTTATAGCATTTTTTGTGTTCCGACAGTTTGAGATAAGATAGCTAGTTCCTCAGTGGTTAAGGATTCTGGGTGAAGCGCACTTCCACCTTCAGCCTTATCGTCACTTACCATCACCTGAGATTGAAGGCCAAGCGCTTACCCGTTGAAGAATAATAATATAAAACATATAACAATAAGTTTGTAGTGTCGATCGGTCCAATATTAAAGAGTACTCATTAATAGCGTTTAATTAACGCTCACACCTTGTTTAAATGGTTGAAGATAACGGATAAACATAATAAACATGAAAAGCACCCAGACCCGAAACCAATTTAGAAAAACAGCTTTTCTACATACCCGACCGGGAATTGAACCTAGAACCTCAGAGATAGCGCTACGCCAGAAGCGAACACTCGACTACCATGGGGTTAGTTAGCAACGAGTACCGCAAAATTTGTCCTCTTCACGTATCACCAAATAATCCTACTAATATTATAAACGCGAAAGTTTGTAAGTATGGATGGATGTGTGTTACTCTTTCACGTAAAAACTACTGAATGGATTTCGATGAAATTCGGCATACAGATAATTTATAACCTGGATTAACACATAGCATACTTTTAATCTTGATATTCCTACGGAAACGGGAACCACGCGGGTGAAACCGCGAGCGGCCGTTAGTAACTACATATTATGTTTAGGGTTAAAGGTGCTGAGCCTATCGCCGCTCTACGCTGATGTTAGTCCGTTAGTCATCTTTTACGACACCAAAGGGAAGTGATGGGTTGATGGTACCTATTCTAATAATGAGTCACAACCACACACAACTTTTATAATCTACGTAATACAAAAACACTATAAAGTATCTCAAGTGTGAACATACACTTGAAGGGGGAAATATTTCACAGGTTGACAGTATCTTTTGACGTGTTGGAGAGGGGATAAACAAGGGTCGCTTAAGGAATGCTCGGCTATTGATTATGCGTTTATATACAGCCGTATGAAGGAATAACGCGATGAAAAGAAATACATTTTAAAGAGGGTATTTTTATTGATACATTTGAATGTGTACGCAAATC